>OX403616.1:105249028-106449028 GCA_948107695.1 Meliscaeva auricollis | reverse complement strand
TCACCAATGCGGAACGTTAATCTCCAAACGCTAAAGAACTATCATTTCGAGAACAAAGATGCAATCCACTACCTTCAAAGAAGTACTCAACGGAAAATCGTCATAAATTACTCCATCCTTTCATCTATGACGATGTTTGGAGTACTCGCTATGATAACTTACCACATAAAAACCACTGACCATTCATCTAAATCATCATCATCCTACAACATCAACACAAACGATCAGCAAACACCAGCTCCTGCTTTCAACATCATGTTAGCTCCGGCAAAAGACGCTTACAGCCTCTTCACCCGTAAGCTAACTCCAAGGTGTTCACCAAAAATTAAATAATTGTTTTTTTATGGAATTTCGCGATTGAATACTTAACTCGCGCAATAAATACAACACTTGGCTTCAACCAAAAGTGTATTTAAGTTTTAAGAGAGAAAATACAAGAAAAGGAACAGAAATTGTGTCTCTTCGCACAACAAATAAAACGCTTGGCTATTGGCTTCAACCTAAAGTGTATTTAACCCTGGACGGTTATCCTTCGTCGAATCGACGAACACCCTCTTTTAGTTTTCATGATTTCTCTTAAACTGTTCAACCTTTTTTATTCTTCTTTCTTACAACGTCAGTTGGCTGTGTTCTCTACAAGTGAACAGACGTATGCTTTTCTGCGGTCGCCAGAAATATTTTATTTTTTTTATTTTTTACAGGTATGTTCGTCGAAACGACGAAGGATAACTTTTGTGTGATTTTTTTTCTTTTTGTGTGTTTGTTAGTGTTTTTGTTACTTTTTGTTTTTTTTTTCTGTTGTTTTGGTTACAGAAGTATAAAATGAGTTCCAGTCAACTAGTTGAAGATATTGAAAAATTTCTTGAGTTATGCGAAGACTATGGGTCCGATGGCGAAGATTTTGGAAGTACGGTAAATGAAGAAAATGTTGATATGGAGGATGAAGAAGAACACGACTCTGAAGGCACCTCGGAGGAGGAGGAGGAGGATATTTTTGATTCTGACGACGAAGATAATATTCCCCTGAACTTACTAAGGAAAAAAATTGGTATAATAGAATTTACCAAAACTGTTCTTCGTGGGAAAAATAAACACAAGTGGTCCTCAAAAAAAGGTAAAAGTCATAGATATGGTATGAATGTAGTGCACCAGGCTCGGGGTCCAACACGCGAATGTAAAAACATAACTGAACCTCTGAAGTGTTTTCAATTATTTATAACGGATGACATCTTGAGTGAAGTAGTGCAATGGACAAATGCTGAAATCAATGTACGAAAAAAAGATTTGGTCAGTAGCACAGCGCAAACACGCGAAACCGATTTAGATGAGATAAAAGCCTTGGTTGGTGTTTTATGCTTGACAGCAGTTTCTAAGAGTAACCACCTCACTTCCGACGAACTATTTGACTGCAAGATTCAAGATTCAAGAAAGCAAGATTCAAGTTCCTTTTATCCTGCTTACGTTTCGATGATAAAGCTGTCCGTCTTCGAATTTGTAACGATAAATTTGCTCCAATAAGGAAAATATGGGATATGTTTATTCAAAAATGTCGACAAAACTACGACAAAACTTTCCGTGGAAAATGTTCCTTCAGGATGTACATTCCTAATAAGCCCGCAAAATACGGTTTGAAAACAATAATGATGTGTGACAGTGGCACAAAATATATGGTGGACGCAATGCCTTACTTAGGAAAGGGTTCAAACACTGGCGATCTGCCTCTTGGTGAGTTTTATGTAAAGGAACTAACAAAAACAATTCATGGCTCAAATAGAAATATAACTATGGATAATTGGTTTACCTCTGTAAATCTGGCAAAATCGCTTTTATTAGAGCCATATAAATTGACAATAGTTGGAACTTTACGAAGCAACAAAAGAGAAATTCCCAATGAAATGAGGAATCAAAAAGGGCGGAAATGCCAAAGTTCTGCGTTTTGTTACGACAAGGAATTGACTCTGGTCTCATACAAGCCAAAACCATCGAAAATTATTTTTTTGCTGTCATCTTGCAATGAAGAAGGCACTATAAACCCTACGTCAGAAAAGCCTCATATGGTAGAGTTTTATAATCAAACGAAGGGAGGTGTTGACACATTTGATCAAATGTGCAGTGTGATGAGTTGCTCTCGAAAGACTAACCGATGGCCTATGTGTCAGTTTTATGGGATGTTAAACATGGCTTTCATAAATAGTTATGTCATTTACACTCATAACATGTTTGACAGCAAACAAAAACCCTTGAATAGACGGGATTTTATGAAAAAATTACATTGCGATCTTGTTGAGCATTATATTACACGGAGACTTGAAGCGCCTACTCTTACATCTAACTCAAGAACTAAAATTGAAAATGTTTTGGCTGAAAATAAGAAAAAAGAACAAAATATTTTAGAAGAACCAAAACGGGTCAAAGGTAAGTCAAAGTCCGGAGTACGCAGGTTTTAAAGTGGGCTTCGTCGATTCGACGAAGCATAACCTTAGTGTGTGTTAAATAAGGATAACCATCCAGGGTTAAGAAAGAAGATACAAGAAAAGAAACAGAAAATTGTGTCTGTGCGCGCAAAACAAAAACTAGAATGTGCACGAGTAAAAATAAATAAAAAAAAAAAACAAACATTACGGGCTTCAACCTAAGCGGTGCGAGTGTGCAAAAATAATAAAGAACAAAAAACCAAATAAGAAGTGTATACACACAAGAAGACCACCGTGGTTGCTTGCTCCAACGAGAACCACAAGGAGAATACGAAGTGAGCAGATTCATCACAACGGAAACATAGGGTGAATGCAGAGTTGTTTGGCGAGTTGTTCAGTAAATTTTTTTTTTTTACTTTTAAAGTAAAAGTAGAGTAAAATTATTTTAAGTAATTTCCATTCAATTTATTTTTATTTAAACCTTTCATTTAATTTATTTTTTGAACACAAAAATTTTGACTTTAAATTGTAAAAGTAAAGGTGGATAGAAGTTACTTTAAATTGTAAAAGTAAAGGTGGAGAGAAGTTATTTTTGATACTTCAATTTATTTATTTTAAACTTTTCATTTAATCTATTTTGTTGAATCTAAAAAAAAAAAATAAGAAATCTTTGTAATGGATGTTCGAACGAACAACAGGACTTAAGGCTGTATTGCAAGACAGACTTATAGAACATTTCGGACTCTCCAGGGTTGTAGTGGGTCTCAGATTTCGAGGAGAATGCCATCATCGTTGAATGGGGCGAGATCCAGAAGTTTATATACGGCAAACAGCTTATTAAAGGGGTTGCTAGACAGTTCGTTAGGAGTTTGTCTGGGTTAGGTCATAAGGAGGTTATGGAGTGCACTTGCAGACACTGGTAAGGCCGGTGTGTCGATGGAAATCGATGAGGTTAGGAACAACATCCTAGGGGAAAAAGAAAAAGAAGACGCGTTTGAGTTGAATGTGTTTCACAGTATTTGCATGTCCGCATATGAGGGCGATTTCCAAATCGATATGATACTTGACTTAAATCATCTTAATGAAGGGGAACAGAGGATTATTAGGGAAATTATTAGTGAATATTCACCCAGAAGAAACAGAACAGTTCCAGTCGAAATGAAGCTAGTACTTAATGACGATGTTCCTGTTTGGCAAGTACCTAGACGTATGCCAAGGCCAGATCAAGTGTTTATAAACCAGCAGGTTAACAAATGGCTTGAAGAAGGAATCATACGACGGAGCGTGTCTCCCTACGCGTCTCCGATCGTACTTGTTTCCAAAAAAGAGGGTTCAAAGAGGCTGCGATTATAGAAAGCTCAATGAGAAAATTATACGGGATAGTTTTAAAACGATGGATGAGGTAATAGAACGGTTAGAGGGAGCAAAAGTGTTTACAACACTAGATTTGAGAAACGGTTTCTTTCATGTGCCTATGCACCCGGATTCTCGTAAATGTACTGCATTTGTCACTCAGGACTATCAGTATTAATTTTTGTTTGTTCCTTTCGGAATCTCGAACTCTCCAGCCGCTTTCTGTAGATTCGTCTACGCCGTGTTTCGGACATTAATCCAAGCCGGCATAGGGATCCTTTATATGGACGACATGATAATTCCCTCGAAAGATGAAGCAGAAGGGATAGAGAAATTGATCCAAGTCATTAAGGTAGCTGAAGAATATGGCCTCAATTTTAAGTGGGAAAAGAGCCAATTCTTGAAAAGGCGAGTTGATTTTTTAGGGTACATAGTTGAGAATAGCACTATCCGACCGTCAACCTAAATGACAAGAGCTGTTGAGAATTACCCGATTCCTAGAGACAAAAAAGCTCTTCAAAGGTCCATGGGTTTGACCTCGTATTTTAGGAGGCTTATACACAATTTTGCGTTGGTAGCTAAACCATTGTCCAATATGCTCAAACAAGAGGCAAAATACAGGTAAGGTCCTGAACAACTTATGGCTTTTGAACAGCTGAAGACAGCGCTCATTAAAGCACCTGTTCTTAGGTTGTTTAATCCCAATAGTGGGACAGAAGTCCATACAGACGCGTGCAAGTATGGATACGGGGGTGTTTTATTACAAAAGGATGAGGAAGATCAATGTTTCCATCCAGTTATATTATATAGTCGTAAGACCACAGGGACAGAAGAAAAGCTTCATTCTTATGAACAAGAGGTACTAGCTGTAGTTGAAGCACTCAAGAAATGGAGACGTATCTGTTGGGGATGCGATTCAAAGTCGTCAATTTAGTTATTTACTAATAATCATTAATATTTTTTTTTTCATTCCCCCGTCCTCAAAATAAAATAAAATGTAAAATAAATGTAAAAGGTAAACTTCCTAGTTTTTTTCTTTTTATTGATTTTATCGAAAAAATTTGTTTTTTTCGAAATTATGCTGGCGGTCTGGCGTTGATGCCTTGGCTTTTGTGCTTTTTGTTTCTCCCGGAAAATGAGCTCTTCTTCCTAGAATTTAAGGTGGGATACAAAATTGGTAATTCAATAATTATTTATAATTCACACATGCACGTTGCTCTAATAGGAAAATTAATTTTGGGTAAAAAACATAGAGGAAGATAAACGGGGTAAGGGGAAGAATACACAAAAACATTGAATTAGGAAATTCTAAAAGACTTTTATTTCCTTACCTCCGAAAATCGTTGACCGGCAAGGAGGAAAAGGCTCTAGGTGAGAGTCAATTGACGGAGAATAGCTACCAGGAGGCATGGAAGAAGTCAGAAGGGACAGCATGGCAGTTACCCCGTTCACATCAACACGAAACAATCAATTCCGTGCAATCCAGTCAGAATATGATGTTTTTGTTTAAATACAAGTTTGTTGTTCTCTGCTTGCTTTTATCAAAAACTTTACTGACTTTTGAGAATTACACTTCAGTTGGTGATGGTTCTCGAATTTTGAATGTTATTCAAGGTGGAAATTTTCAAACCTTAAACAATCAAGGTGGATTTCATGTTAGACATGAAGCTGATAAGATAAAATGCCCTATATGTTCTTGTAATAATACTGAATTAATAAATGTAGTTAGAACTTTCTTTGAAAATAATGATTCAAGCTTCAAAACTTTAAATATTACAAATAGAGCTTCTGAAGTCTCTTCAGATTTTACTATTTACAAGATAGCTTCACCAATGATTCCTACATCGGTTGAGTCAAATCCTTAGAATGATACTGAGTTTATTTCAGAAGCTGTTAGTGATGGAAGACAGAAGACATTTGTTCCTCCAATAATGACTTTCTTGAGGAAGAAGATCATTTCTGATGAACCTTTAGTCATGAAAATAATAAGGCATCAAGCAAAGATTAGTCAAATTTCTGATCACATAAAGGAAATAATATTTGAAAAAGCAAATACTCTATGTGATACAAAGAAATCTATGTCTCAAGAAAATGCTTTCTTGTGTATCAAATTACATAGGATCAGATCAAGATAAAAATGTAAAAATATTATCAATGCTTTTAAATTTGATGTCTAGCTTCTTAAGTGAACACAATTTAAGAATTAAAATGGATGAAATTAATAATTATGATAACAAAATAAATGACAAGAATGTTTTCCTGCAGAAAGATGGTTTTCATGGAAGCTTTTCTAGAAAAGTTCTTTCAATAAATAAGGATGTATTATTCACTTCTGAAGTGGAAGTTGGCAAGTCTATCATGCTCAAGACCCCAGATCAATATGGTTTGTCAAATAGATTGTCATCATTAATGGATAGTTCAAGAAACATGAACTATGATGGAGTGAAAACTTTGGAAATATTTAGAGTACCTTGTGATAGAAAACACAATGATTTGCATAGATTAGATGAAGTCGAAATTTCTGCACTTATAAAACCACATTTCAGTATAAATACTCAAATATGCTTCTCAACGGTCCTTTGTCCTCTCAATTATTATTTTGATTTTTCAACAAAAGATTGTAAGCTAGCCTCATCAGATACTATGCTGGATGATGAAATTGGTTTAAAAGCAATTAAGTTAAGTTCTATAACTGGTAGAGTTCTTTCTCTGTTATGCATAACCATAATTTTTTATTTTACTAGTCTGCACATTCTTCGTTTTGAATGTCCACTTCAAATCATAAATTCCTTTGTCAGCAATTGCATAGAACATATTTTGTTTATCTTTCTAGTAGAGACCAAAACGTCTCACCATTAAATTCATCTTAAATGTTGTTTATGCATACCACTTCGTTTCTTATCTCGCTTGTGTGTCGAATATGAGTATTATGAGTATCATATTCGATTTCTTAGATAAAATAAACAATGATGAATATTGATGCTTCAGATTTGTTTTGAAATTAGTCTTAAGTAAAACTCCGAGAAATAAAGTCGTTTTTTCATTATAAAATAAATTACAATCTTTTATTTTATTTAAGAAATTTCGTGCATTACAATAGGACGAACCATAATAGAAACAGCCAAAGCATCCCCCAGTCAACAAATCAAGGGAGTGCTGTATGGTTCTTGTCTAACACACATTGCCATGAGTGGACTAGCACCGGTCAAGCATGTTGAGCAGACCGCCCTGGCTTTAGGTATAAAAACATCTGAATTTTGCAGGTTGATTTGTACTCAACATGTGAAAGCCTCTTTGGCAAATGTTTGTCTAATCTTGAAACTCTCTAACACGCCAATAGAAAATGTAGAAATCTTGGGAAGCACATATAATCTCACAAGTCAATTGTCTTGGAGGTTCTGCAGACTGTATAATCAAAGCCACTACCTAAGATTTAAAACTCAGCAAAATTCCAGAATTATCATAAGATGTGCTGCTTATCTTTCTGAAACTCCCAAAGGAACAGAGGTGAAGAACATGGCCATATTAAAAGCGGGGATGAACATGTCTCTGTTTATGCATGAAAAACAAGCCGCCCACAAATACATTTCTTCCAAGAACACCTTGGGAGACACTCCACTTACCGATAAAGCCAAAACTTTGTACGGAAAAGAAAACAAAGATCCTCAATCCCCCTTCCTTTAGATATTAAAAAAAACAAATGCTTAATCACTCTTAATTTTTGTTTAAATTTTGTATAAAAAAGATTGATAAAAAGAATTTGAAAATAAAACGCAACCACTTCGTTTGTAACTTAAATTCGTTAATGTTTTATTTTTTGTCATAAGACCTATTGTACAGCCGATTCGTACCATCAATCATCAATTTATTATGTTTAAAAAAGTAGCTCAATTGTGGAATGTAATTTATATAGCATTGCCCAATGTATAATTTTAGTACTATTATTTACTACTTTTGTACTTTCGTACACATCGCTTTCTGTATTTAGGACGTTGTTACAAAATGGAATTTGGAAAAATGCTAGCAAAACTTGCAATCGCAACGACAAAAGTTGAGGCTGACCATCCCAAAATTTCTCCAGTCATGTCAGATAATTAAGAACAGAAACCAAGTACTTCTGCAGCCGCCTATAATGAAGACAACGAAAAGGAGCAAAACTATTTCACTGCGACAAGAACTAGTGGAACAAAAATGAAGTTAAGAAAAGTTTTTTAGAAAACATTCATTGAAAGTACCAGTTCGGAAAACGAAGACTTTTCTGCGGATGAAAGTGTTTTCTCTCCTGCAGAAGGTCAAGGTTCAGAGGGTGACAGTGATTCATCAAATATATCCAGTAATGACAAGACTGAATTACAACCAAAAGTCTCGGTGGCCAATTTACCGTTAAAAAAGGGAAAAAAAAATCTTTGAGCCCAAACAGTTGGAAGCAGAATGTAGCAAAAAAAATTACGCAACTCTGGACAAAGCTGTTTCCAAAAGGGGTAAGTTTGTTAAACAAAAAGTTATGGGACCACCTTGCCCTAATCGTTGTAAGTTGGCATGCTCAACAAAATTTGACGAAAACTTAAGAACGGAACTTTTCAATAAATATTGGAGTCTCGGTTCTTTTCAACGTCAACGTGATTTTTTAAACTCTTGCATTGAACCACTGGAGTGTAAATACCGTCGCATATCTGTATCTAAAGAAACGCCAAGGAAACAAAACTGTGCATTTTTCTTAATGAATAATGGAAACAAAGTTCGAGTGTGCAAACAATTTTTGACCAGCACATTTTTAGTGTCAGAAAGAGTTGTTCGAACAGTTGAGAACAAGGCATCAGATGAAATGGTCAAAGAAGATCAACGCGGAAAGCATTCCAATCATCCGAAAACTGACAGCGAAATACTTGATTCAATTAGGGCCCACATAAACTCCATTCCACGAATCGAAAGTCACTATTTGAGGGCTCAGACTTCAAGGGAATTTATAGACGGTGGGCTGTCTATTGCTGAAATGTATAGGCATTATAAAACGGATCGAACTTCTCTCCAAAAAAACGTTGCGAGTTATGATGCATACGCAAGGATATTCAATAATGAATTTAATATTGGATTCTTCTTGAGGTCATCCACATCATTTTTTTCTTGTTTCTTTTAATATCTATATTCGTGCAAGTTATCTATATGCTTGTGTCGATTCTTTACATGATATACTTAAAAGTTCTCGTAACTACAGGTCATATGACCTCTCATTTTCATTTTCATTAAAAGAAGTTTAAGAAAAATACTTAGTTTTTTAAAAGCCATTTTTGTATAACACTTTTTCGTTTAATAAATGTGTAAATCGCTCTTAGCGGTATTTATAAAAACTTCTTTTAATTAAAACGGTCAAACGATCGCCAATAAAATCAATTTAAATTTAGTCGTCGGATATAGCAGTCGTGCTTTACTTAATATTTTTTTAAACTAAACATAATTGGAGGCTCAACTGGGATCCTCGCGCGAGTTACGTATCTATTTTAGCTCATTGGCTTTAGTATATATTCTGTAATTCAATTTATAATACATAAAATTGTAATATGTAAACATTTATCAATCACTAATTCCATTTCATTGTTAATCCGATTACTTATCATCAGGGCAAGTTTTTCTATGTTAAAACATATTTTTTTTGGGTAGACATAGAAGAAAACAATTGAACTAGTTTTTCGAATCAGTAAATTTCCTTAAAAATGGCATCAAATCGTTAGAGCATATTTTTGCATATTTTACTATAAATGCATAAAAGAGCATTTTTCGGTTTATTGCACATATTTTTAAAATAAATGCATATTTTAAGTGAATATTTTCGAAATACTCAAAAAACTTAAAGTTTAAATATTTACTTTTACACCTTAACACTTTTAATTACAACTTCCATGTTCCATAGAAGTGCCAACTTGACAGCACTAAACACTATTCCTGTTGTCATGTTTTCCAATTTCATTAACGTGCTCCAATCAAAATCAAAACAAATTACTTGCAATGAGAAACGGTAAACTTCATATAAAATTTTGTTTGCATTAAGTAAGAATTTATTTCAACAGATATTTTGTTTACAATGCTCTTTATTTAATACATTTTTTTAGATAAAATGCCGAAAGTAAAGACGTGTGTGGCTGGTCTGTAACACAAATATGTTTCGGATAATGCAAATGTATTTAAAACAGACGGAAAGTTTTATTTTGTAAAGTGTGCAACAAAGGTATTACTTACGAAAAAAAATCACAAGTAGATCAGCATTTGAAGAGTCAAAAGCATACTCTGGGCACGAAGCTCTGCAGTTTCATCGCAACAACTAATTGAATTTCCCAGCACAGATAATGCATTTTGCAGATTTGTGTGAAGCTTTTCTGGCTGCTGATATCCCTCTACATAAATTAAATAATCCTTCTTTAAAATATTTTCTTAAGAAATACACCAACGAAAGTGTACCAAGTGAAACAACAATACGAAAAAATTATGTGGACAACATTTATACTTCTATTGTAAATGAGATTAAAACTAATTTAAAGGATCATTTTGTATGGTTTCGATAGACGAAACTATAGATATACAAGGACGGTATGTTGCAAATGTCATTGTTGGAAGTCAGTAAGAAGAAGTATTCAGTTAGTTGAGCTCGAAAAAACAAACAATGCTACCATCGCTCGGGCTTTTGATGACTCGATAAATTTATTTGGAGACATCGATAAAAGTGTATCGAACACAAGTGTTCGAGTTTTAATTCAATGTGGAAAAACCAGCAAATCCAGCAAGCAACTACGGCGCCTTTATATTTTATATTTGTATTCTTACCTATTCTCTTATACGAAAGTGCAGGCAAAAGAAACTGTATACTTTTTATTTCTGATAGAATTTGTTAGTCTTACATCAGCATTGTACACGGCAAGTTCGGCCAGGTTTTTATTTTGTGTTAAATAAATTGGGTTTTTTGTGCTATATGCTTTTTCCCAAATAAAGTCATAGTGTTTTATTTATTTGGTTTTGTTTTGTTCTATCTAGAAAAAGTAGTCAATTTTGGGTTTCGGGTTTAAACATTTGGTCCATACGAGTCGGATGGCGGCAAACGGCCTATGGATATACAGTTCGCGGTTCATTCTAGAGAATAAAAAGCCCCGGCTGGCAATCAGTAAATTCCTAAAGTAAAAAAAAAAAAGCCTTTAGTGCGTGGTAGGAATAGTGTTTTTATTTATTTTATACACGCGGCGTAGTTCCAATACAGCAAGAAGCCTGACAAAGGAAGCAGAAGAAACGAAACATCGTTACAGTAAGCCCTTATATGGTAATGTATAGTTTTGTATTAGTATTGTTAGTGTTATATTTTTTTTTTTGGTCATGTGCGAGTCGCGACATGATTCTGCAAGCCAGCCGTTGAGATAAAAATAAGGGGAAGAAACAAATTTCTTCACGGCAAGCGTCTCATGTCTAGACATGAGTACAAAGAATAATACGAAAAGACGACGAGAACGATTTCTCGCAGTTGAGGGCAGCAACAAGATACACACACGCACACAGCAAGTCAGAAAGAAAAAAAAGGGAGAAAGAAAAAAGAAAAAATACCGAAGTAAAAAGAGGGGTGGAATTTCTGGTTGCAGCTGCGCAGTGTTGGTCTGGTTGTGTTGTTTTGTTTACTCTCGCAAAAGATTTGTTGATATTCGGATCGTTTAAATTTTGCGGTAATTAAAGTGCATTAAATTCAATAATAAATTAAAAAGCAATCTAAGTATTTGGTGTTTAAAAAAAAAAAAAACAAACAAGTAAGTTCCCATTACAGAATAGTTTCTCTATATTTATTGAGCTAATGTGTGAATTGTGAGTGGTAGGCGGCATCATAAAATTTATCGGCAAGTTGATAATATAAAATTAAATAACGTAGAGTACATAAAAAAGAGTATAGTGGCATGCAAGTGAATCACCTCGGTAGTTTATATTTATTCATTGATAAATAAATGACGGCATAGTAACGGCGCGGCGGCGGCGTGGTCTTCATCATTTTGTTCTCTCCTTTTGGGTTTGTTTTGCGTTGTCTCAATCTGTGCTGTGTCTGTGATTTTTGTGACAAAGTAGTAGTGTGTCTCGATAGATACATGTGTGTAGGAAGGGGTAAAGGTACAATGCGTCGCTGACTTTCTCTTGCGTGAGTAAAGTACAGTGTGTCACAAGAATCATCGTAGGGTATGCGTTTATTTTTTGCGTTATATTGCGATATTTTTCTTGCGTTATATTTGCGGCATATTGGGGATATTTTTTGCGTTTATTTTTGCGTTTGCGTTTGCGTTTGCGTTTACACATCACAGACGAGACATTAGGGAGTAACAGTGCGCACGGTTAGGGAACGGAGATCGTAGCCATCAGAAAGTCGATAGTAAAGCAGTGCATTGCGACATTTAAACAGATAGTTTCAAAATAAAACAGGCAAGTGATGGCAAGTGTAGTGGCTACGACGCAGTAAGCAAGTGAATAATTTAAAAGAAAAATTATTATACAGCGAGTACAATAAATAATTGGAAGGAGAAATTATTTACGGCAAGAAATAAGTAAATGAAAGAAAATTTACTTACGGCTTATTTCAAAATTGAATTCAATAAACAATAAAGTACAGATAGCAATAAATAATAATGGCAACCAAGCTGGTTAGCAATACAGTACGGCAAGAGGTGATTCTAGCAGCAAGTTTGATAGTGATGAAGATCAGCGCCCATAGGTAATAAATAGGCATTTATTAGTCAGCAAAATAATCAATAATTTGATTCAAGAGGCAAGTCAGCAAAGTAAATTTATCTCTTGGAGATAGTAAATAATCGGCTAAGATGATTTTATGCGTCAAGTGTATTTCAATTGAAAATGAATATATTTTCGATTAGTGTTCCTACACGGCAAAGCGACCAAAGTATTTTGCGTAAAACTCACAGCACATTCGCTCAGGCTTACATTAGGATATCGATAGTCATACTGAAAGTTTTCTTTGTTTCCTATTTATTATTTATAGTAATGGCGAATAATAAAATTCACGCCACCTGCCTTAAGGCAATGGAGCGGATTGCGAGTTATTTGGAGCAATCCAGGGAACAGCCGGAGGACTTGGACGATCTCCAAGTTAGGTTAGAGCGATTGGAGGACGTCTGGAGCCAGCTTAGCACTAACCACATCAAGTGGATTTCAGCCAAGTCCAACGATGTAAGCAGCGTAGAAGAACAGCAAGCGGTAGCTGAAGAGTTATACCTCCGCACGAAATGGCAAATCCGCAAGCGGATGGCGGATGTCAGGCGCAGCGAAGAGCAGCAAATATCAGCTAGTGAGTCCAGAGCAGCAAGTCAGCCAATTGAAGTGTCAATCCAGATGCCAGCGCAGCAAGAAGTTAAGAATACCTGGGGGGATTTTGATGGTTCCCTCACTAAGTGGCAGGGATTCCGCGATCGCTTCATAGCCGCGGTACATACAAACGACCAGATAGCGCCAGCATTCAAATTCCAACACCTAAGACGGTCGTTGGTCGGCAAGGCAGCACAGACTATGGGAGAGTGGCAACTTACCGATAGTAATTATCTGGAAGCCTGGGCTAGGCTCAATGAGCTTTATGACCGCAAATATCCAACCTGCCGTGAATTACTGAAACAATTTTTCAGCCTGCCAGCACTGCCAGTTGTCCCGCGGGCAGATCAGCTTCAGAGATTATCTAATGTCACCCATGAAACCATGCGGCAGCTCAAGGCTCAGGGTATCCCAGTGGACCACTGGGACATGATTATCGTCCACATGTTACACGAGCGGCTAGATGCTGATACAGCTAGGCAATGGGAACTGCAGCGCCAATCGGAGACTCCTACAGCCAAGGAGATGCTAGCATTTTTAGATCGGCAAGCAGCAGCAAGTTCACAGCCAGGGACTAGTCAGCAAGTAAGAGCGAGTTTTATCATGAGCGGAGCAGCAGCAAGGGCAGAACCCAGAGTAAGATACGATAAATTTAGTAACGAGCGAACAGCACAGCAAGCTAACACGGCAAGACAGCAACAGCATTCAGCATGGGCACAGCCTCTGATTCAGCAAGTCATACATGAAAATAAACCGGCAAGAATCCAGCATAGGTGTGAGCTTTGCAACGAAGGGCATCAACTGTATCGTTGCCGGCAATTCATAGAACTAAGTCAAGCAGCAAGAATTCGCTTTGTGCGTATGCACGTGCTATGTGAAAATTGTTTTAAGAGAGGGCACAGCAGTGAGGCGTGCTTCCAGGTTCCATGCCCACGATGTCCTTTCAGACTCATGCACAACAGCTTATTGTGCCCCAATCACAAGGCAACTCTTTCAAACACAGTTGCAGCAGCGAAAGTAAAGAGGAAGGGTGATTGACAATTACCCATTCCAGCTAAGCGACGAAAAGTGCAGATACCCAATAAAACTTTGCTCGAAACATATTTAAATGTCTTTAATTTAAATGCTTCTTTTACAGATAGTTTGGTTTTGATTCCAACAATGTTGGTTAGGTTGGTCGTCGATGGTCGTTTGGTTGGACCGGTGCGAGCCCTGTTAGACTCAGGGGCTCAACCGAATTTAATTCCTTTTCAAGTGGTGCAAACGTTTAAGATATTTACACGGCAAGCTCCGAAGAGAGTTATCGGCATAGAGGGGAATGCCGTGCAAATTCATAGGCAGGTAAAGGTAGGCATAGTCCCATGGTACAATACTGAGGTATGCGTTGAAGAAGATTTCTTGGTATTGCCAAAAGAAGCAAGTTGGTCATTGATAACTCCACAATCCAATGTGAAGCAATTGGAGGAAAGTTTTGAAATCCCATTCGCTGATCCATCCTATTGGCGACAAGCTCAGGTTGATATACTGTTAGGGGTAAAGTTTTTTGCGAGAGTAATGGTATGTTCGATACCCCGTACGATAGGGGAAATGGCGGCAATTGAGACAAGTTACGGCATAGTTATTTTCGGGGTTAATTCTCTCGATACGACAGAACGGCAAGGCGAAAGTACACATTTATTGCAATGTGCTGAATTAGATAAACTGGATAGTCTGGTAAGAAAACTTTGGGAGATGGATCAAGTTGGGTGCAGCAAGTTCAGATCGGCAGAAGAGCAGGAGGTAGAAGACAATTTTATAAATACGGCAAGGCGTGACAATGAAGGACGCTTCATTGTTACGATTCCTATCAAGCCTGGTATTCAGGACATAGGAGATTCAAGGGCAATAGCCTTAAGAAGGTTCTTTATGTTAGAAAGAAAGTTGGAAAGAGATTCTGCTCTGAGAGAAAAATACATTAGTTTTATGCGAGAGTATGAAGGCCTTGGGCATATGGTAAAAGTGGATCAGCCAGTTCGGCAAGGGGAATTAGTGTATTACATACCACACCATTGTGTGACGAAGAAATTCAGGGTGGTTTTTGATTGTAGTTGTAAAACGGATAAAGGTATTTCATTAAATGAAGTACAGCAGCTAGGAGAAAAACTTCAGCGAGATTTATTTGAAATTGTCATGCGTTTCCGCAGGCATAAAATAGCTTTCAGCGCAGACATCAAGATGATGTTCCGGCAAGTCAAGATAGCTAGGCAGCAATGGGACTACCAAAGAATATTCTGGCGAGAATCTCCCAGAGACAAGTTGCAAGAGTATCGGCTAACAGTCGTGACCTATGGTATGACATCTTCAGCATATAATGCAGTGCGAGCTTTAATTCAATGCGGCAGAGATTCTAGTGAGTTATATCCAGACATAGAGCAAGTCATATGTAACGATTTTTACATGGATGATTGTGTATCGGGTTGCGATAGCGAACAGCAAGCGTTATATACGGCGAAGCGTTTGGATAGGGTATTACAGACCGCTGGGTTTGAACTTCGTAAATGGAAATCAAACAGCCAATGGCTAGCAGGCAAGTTACCATCGGCTAGGGAGGAGGCAATGGTGTTTGATAACAGAGAGCAAGCTTCCGTATTAGGTTTAAAATGGCTAGTTCACCAAGATGAATTCACATTCGAAGTGAAATCACCAGAGATAGTTGGCAAGGTAACAAAAAGAAATCTGCTTAGCTATATTGCGCAGCTATATGATCCTAATGGATATATAGCGCCAGTAATAATAATCGGCAAAATTATGATACAAGACTTATGGCGAACTGGTTTAGGTTGGGACCAGGAAGTACCGATTGAGATAGCGAAAAGATGGCAAGCGCTTTGGCAAGGGATAAAACACTTAGAGCAATTCCGTATATCACGATGGCTCAATACAGGCGGCACGGCTAAGGTACAAATACATGGGTTCTCCGACGCTTCCACAATGGCATACGGGGCGGTGTTATATGCAAGGGTAGAGCAAGCCAATGGTAAGGTAACGAGTAGGTTGATTGCTTCAAAGACAAGGGTGTCTCCTCTGAAGACAATCACCATACCTCGGCTAGAGTTAGCTGCGGCTGAGCTACTCGGGCGGCTATTGGTAGAATTACTTAGGGCAATGGATTGGGTAAATGCCGAGTATATACTCTGGACAGATTCAATGGTGGTACTGCATTGGTTGAAAAAGTTACCTCGTGATATGAAGACGTATGTCGGGAATCGAGTATCATCGATTCAGATGAATACTTGTGTAGGAAATTGGCGTCATGTCGGGACTAAGGAAAATCCAGCCGATTTACTTAGTAGAGGGTTGCTACCGGCGGAGTTAATTGAGAGCAAGTTATGGTTATATGGGCCATCATGGCTAATTCAGAAAGAAGCCAATTGGCCAGTCAATCCAATAGTTGGGGAAATATTACCAGCTGCAGCAAATGAACTGCAAGTATGTATAGTTACACAAACAAATGAAACTTTGGGTATGTGGGTACCTGAACAGCAAGCTATTGTACCAATAGAAGAATATGCATGTAGCCTAGAGAAGGCGACAGGGGTTCTGGGCTATATATTTCATTATGTAAATCAGCTTAGGGTAAAGGCAAAGCAACGCAAGTTGTGGCGAAGAGGCAAGCGAGCAAGGTATAATGCAGGTCCGTCCCCTTCAACACTTACAGCAATTGATCGAAAGAAGGGATTGAAGTATCTCATCATGAAGGCCCAGAAAGAGGCTTACGGCAAGGACATGGCATCACTTCAAGCGAATGGAGAATTAGCGGAGGGTAGCAAGATTGAGGCTCTCAAACCAGTTTTTGACGGCGAAGGTATTCTGCGAGTAGGAGGGCGTCTACATCGGTCAGCAGAGGCATACGATATGCGACATCCAGCGATTATACCACGCGGTTCAAGATTGGCATGGTTGGTGATCGATCATGCTCATCGAGCAACGAAACACGGAGCCAGCCAGGTAATGATGCAGTTCATTCGGCAGGAATATTGGATACCACGATTGCGTAGCGAGCTAAGAGGTTATTTGCACAAGTGTATAACTTGTGTACGATATAACTATAGATTAGAACAGCAACTTATGTCAGAATTGCCAGCGGATAGGGTGCGGCCAGGTAAACCGTTCTTACATACCGGGGTTGATTATGCCGGGCCTTTTTCAATTAAGATTGCAGATAAATACGGCAAGCGAATCAGCACAAAGAAAGTTTGGGTAGCAATCTTTGTGTGCTTAAAGACAAGAGCGGTTCACATTGATATGATTGGGGATTTGTCTTCATTGTCATTTTTAGCATGTTATGAGCGATTTGTTAGTCGGCGAGGACATTGTCAGCGAATGTATAGCGACAATGGAACGTCATTTGTTGGCGCAGCCAGGGTAATCAAGCAAGCTTGGAAAGAATGGGAAAGGGATGAATTATTCAGCAAACTCAACATGAGGGGTACAGACTGGATATTTATGGTGCCTGCTGCACCACATCAGGGCGGTATATATGAAGCCGCTGTCAAATCAATGAAGTATCATTTAAAGCGTATAGTGGGACAGCGTATGCTAGAAAGTGACCAATTTTTAACATTGCTCACTGGCATAGAAGGTATATTAAACTCCCGTCCAATTCATCCTCTCAGTGACGACCCCACTGACGTGCAAGCGTTGACACCAGGTCATTTTTTGATAGGCGAGCCAATTGTATTGCCGCCGTCATTTTCGGCAGCAGGAGAATCACGAAATGGGGGAACGAAGCTTTTCAGAGAGAGGCAGGTTATATTTGATCATTTCTGGGAAAGGTGGCGAGAAGAGTATTTGGTAACCTTACAAGAGAGGAAAAAGTGGCGCAGAGAGAAAGAGAGTTTAAGAGTAGGTCAGCTAGTGATTATAAAGAGCGAGAACTTCCCACCAGCACAATGGGCAATGGGAAGAATCAGTGAGCTAATTCAAAGTAGAGACGGTATAGTTAGGTCTGTGGTTTTGCAGACCGAAGCAGGACAGCTAATACGGCCAGTTCAGAAAGTATGTGTGCTACCAATCGAATAAGGATTGGAAAGTGCATTCGGCTTAGTGAAAACTTATTTAAACAATTACTTTAATCCAATTATCAGTCTCGTTACAGCATTATATTATAGCAAGAAATGACTTTTAACCTATAGCAAGCAGCAAAGCGGAGAGCAACCAATCAGCGATAAGAATCGGCAGCCAGCAGACACCTAGAGGAAAAAGGTTCCCTTTTTGTCGGGACTGTATCGAACACAAGTGTTCGAGTTTTAATTCAATGTGGAAAAACCAGCAAATCCAGCAAGCAACTACGGCGCCTTTATATTTTATATTTGTATTCTTACCTATTCTCTTATACGAAAGTGCAGGCAAAAGAAACTGTATACTTTTTATTTCTGATAGAATTTGTTAGTCTTACATCAGCATTGTACCCGGCAAGTTCGGCTAGGTTTTTATTTTGTGTTAAATAAATTGGGTTTTTTATGCTATATGCTTTTTCCCAAATAAAGTCATAGTGTTTTATTTATTTGGTTTTGTTTTGTTCTATCTAGAAAAAGTAGTCAATTTTGGGTTTCGGGTTTAAACAAAAAGTAAAATACTTTTATTTTTGACGGATGCAGCCCCTAACATTTTAAAAACTGCTCGTAGGTTAAAACATTTTTATCCTAAAATGATTCATGTAACATGCCTAGCTCACGCACTCCATCGCGTTACAGAAGAAATAAGAAGCAATTTTAAAGACGTTGATACATTGGTGTCAAATGGAAAAAAAATATTTCTTAAGGCACCAACAAACAATCAAACAGTATTAAATTTATTAGTTCTAAAGAAAGAGACAACTATATTTAATTGCATGGCTCTCATCCCTCATTTTGTCTGAGGTTATGTTGAGTCGTTTGAAAAAGATCTTCGTAAAATATTAAAATTAAAATTTCTTAAAGTCAAGTTGCTAAAGCATATTTTTTTATTCTTTATTTTGTATATTGATTATACCAAATGTAAGTGACCTGTAATTATGTAAATTTATAAAATTATTTACCTATTGTTCTTTTATAGGAAATAAAATTAAGTTTGAGAGTGGATTTGTGAACTCAAAAAGGATTGTTCTTTTTTATTTTAAATTTCTCTTCTGGTTGATACTTGATTTTATCTTTGGATATTCTTTGGGTGAATGCAGTGGACTATTATTCAAAATATTTTGAGCAATTCGAAGGGGTAGTCAAAGAGTTTGATGATTCTGAAGCTCTTTCTATTAAAAAAAAACAAAATTAATACTTAACCAGTCACTATTAAAACAACATTTAATTTTTATAAGTTCCAACTATGGATTTCTTAATGGAAATATAACTAAGCTGCAGGGATGGAACACATTTAAAACGCAAATTGATGTGATGAAAGATGCAATTGCAAAAATTAAATTAGTCGAAGGCCCAATGGGCATAGTTATTTTTATTTAATTCCGCAAAAAAACAAACATTTAAACCAAATATCTTTCAAGACAAAAAAAATGCATATAATAAAAGTATTTGGATCATTATATAATAAAAATAGAAAGTATCCTGCATCAGGAGAAAAACATAACTCTTCAAGTTTCCCGCAGTAGGAGAACGAGATAATTATATTAATTTTAGATCATGGACATCGCATTTATGTTGTTGCTGCAACCAACACAGACCTGATAGAGCACACTAGAGACAACAACGTTCTAATAGGGGTAGGATATGCATTCCTCTAATTTCTAACATTTCGTTGACTCCATCCCGAAAACAACTCGAAAAAAAACCACGAGGATACGACTTACGCATTTGTAACCAAGCACAGAAACATGAAACACGATAATGACCTTGATATAATTCGATCTTTGCCAGATCAACTAACGTCAACCAGATCCAAAAGAGCCATAGAAACTATAGGCACCATCTGCAAATGGATTGCCGGATCTCCGGATCATGACGATAAAGTCATAATAGAAAACATAATAAATGACTTAATCATGAACAACAATAAGCAATTCATAACTAATTCCAAGATCATTAACCATTATCATTATCTACCTAATATCAGTATTAGTCAATAATGTATTTTGTTAAGTATAGTATAGTGTCTAAGTTTTAGTTTAAAAGTTCTTCGCAACAAACAAAAATAATAATTACAAAAAAAATTCGTCCAGACAGCGCAGTCTAATGAGCCTTCGACTGCAAATAATGAATCTTCAAGTTTCGCATTTATGGCTGGTGTTAATATCTTGACAAATGGATCAAATTTGTCATTCCTCTTGGACTCTGGAGCATCAGACCATATAATAAACAAGGAGGAATACACTAAAGAGTTCATGGATTTGAAGCCGAAAATAAAAATATATGTGGGATGAGAAAACCACCATAACATACGACCGACACGACATATAAAATACACACATACATAAACGCCATACGCTAAAAGAAAATACGTGATAAACAAGAGAAAGAGAACTCGTTCTTTCCCCTTTTCATTTTGGGTATTTTTATTATGTAGTCATTCTAGTTTCGCTTTCCGATCATGCCGGTCGTTTGCCTAAATCTCTATAAAAGTTCGAATAAAATCATCAATGTAAAATTGAATTGCAGTTTTGTGTTTTAATAAAGAAGAACCCTACAATTTTGGGGGCTCAACCGGGATTATTTATTAAAATCGTGTAAAAGTGACAAAAGTGTCGAAATTAATTGTTGATTGTACAATTGAGTGTACATATCGGAATTTTTTTTTAAAAAAAAAAACTCGTGTAAAAGTGACAAAAGTGTCGAAATTAATTGTTGACTGTACAATTGAGTGTACATATCAAATTTTTATTAAAAAAAAAGAGACATAATTTATTATGCGCGATTAAAAGTGCGATCGAAAACAAAGCATTTCTTGTGCGATTTTTATATAAACTGTGAATTTACACAAGAAATATTGTTCGCGAAATTTCGAAAAAAACCCACCAAATATTGTTCGCGAAGTGTCGAAAAGAAAAACCACCGTAAGCGATAGTGTGGCGAGATGTAAAGAAAAAAAGTGGCTTCATCCCTACATCTTTATTGTTGTTCTTGTTTCGTGCATATTCGCAAAGCTAAACAGTTGCTTACACATATAAAAAAAAACTGAAATCGTCCGAGAATTTTTGGGTGAAAGACAAAACGAAAATAAAAAAAAAAGAGAAAAAGAGCGTCAACCTGAAGCGGTGTTAGTGTCGTGACAAACCAGTGAGCAAAATAAATAAGTGTGTGTGGGTCACGTACATGAAGACCATCGTGGTTGTATCGCTCCAACGTTTGACAAGAGCCGTGTCCAGGCAAGTTGGATGGTACGAGTTGGACGTTTTTTTGCTGTGTTGCTGTGTCGCTGTATTGCTGTTTATTTTTAGAGTAGTAATAAGGTAAGCAAACGACCGGCCTTTTTAATTTTTTTTTGCTGTTGTACAGTAGTACATTTCATCATTTTATTTTTTTTGTTGTGCAGTGGTACGTTTTACTATTATATTTTTTTTTGTTTTGTCGTACAGTGGTACGTTTTATTTTATATTTTGACTATTGTGAGGGGTAAAATAGATTAAAATAATTTTAAATTAATAATTAAAAATGGAAAGGGAAGAGATCCTTCGTTTAACGGTTGACGGTTTGAGAGATAAACTGACAGAACTAAATTTAGTTACAACTGGACTAAAACGAACGTTACAGGACAGACTTTTGCAACACTTCGAGCTGTCTTTGGAGGAGGAAGATGAATTCGTAGAAGCCAGGGGCGTAGCAGAGCCAAGACAGGCCGAATATAGGGCGCGTAATTTTACGCTACGAGACATCGAGGACTCTATGGTTCATTTCGATGGGTCTGAAACCATGGACATCAATCTATGGATTGAGGAGTTTGAAGAAAATGCCGTTGCGGTGGAATGGGATGTAATACAAATGTATGTTTATGCCAAACAGCTCCTCAGAGGCGCCGCAAAGTCCTTCATAAGAGGCCAGACAGGCATCAGAAACTGGGACGCACTGAAGAACGCGTTGTTGAAGGAATTCGGCGTGAAAGTATCGTCAGCAGAGGTCCATCGTCGACTGAGGTCGCGAACAAAGAAGTCCAACGAGTCGCTGATGGAATTCCTATACAGTTTGCAAGAGATTGGAAAATCCATTAGGCTCGATGATGAAAGCCTCATCCAATACTTCGCCGACGGAATTCCGGACGCCAGGTCGAACAAGGTAATGCTGTACCAAGCGACAACAATCCAAGAGCTGAAGACACAAATGAAGGCTTATGAAAGAGCAAAGGGACCCCATTCGCAGTCTTCATACTCGAGGGGAAACTCTCAAAGTTCTTTCAGTGGAAGTGCTGCCGCCCGTCCTCAGATGAAGGAAGAGAGAATGGGGAAAATTTGTTTCCGTTGTGGAGACCCGAATCATGTCGCCAAAGAATGCCGAGTAAAACCGACTATGAAATGCTTCAAATGCCGCCAATTAGGACACATTGCACGAGATTGTAAAACCAATTTACCACCGAGTCAACGGTTCGACAGCCGGAACGGTCAACCTGCTCCATCGGGTAACCGAAGTTCGTGGCCTGAGGCTAGGACAAATTTGGCGATTGGTTCAAACAGATTATTCAAAGACATCCAAGTCAAGGGCCAAACGTTTAGTGCACTGATCGACACGGGGAGTGATTTGTGTTTGCTGCGGTATGATTGCCTCATGTTCATGGAATTTGTCGAGCTTGGGAAGCAAAAGAGAAATCTTTTGGGCATTGGCCAAAACAGGGTGACGACATTGGGAAATGTTAGTTTGGAAGTAGACATCGATGGGATGCGGTTAACAATAAATTTCCATGTCGTAAGAGAGTCGGACATGAGCTACTCGGCGGTAATCGGAAACGATATCCTAGAGGTCGCAGATCTAACTATTAGAGACACGAGTGTTGAGTTTAAACCGAGACATAGTTCTTTTGAGAATGAGAGTACCATAAATGAGGTACGCGAAAACGAGAGTACCAATAATAGGGTACAAGAGGTTGAAGGTATATGTACCAGAGCCAGTGGTGGTGTGATCGATCAAGGATCGAAGGGTTCGGAACTCAATGAGGTGTTCGGAGCGATTTGTTTGGCTGCGGAGGAGGGTACGTTTGCCCGAGAATTGGCGCTAGACCATTTAGACGTCAGAATTCGTGAGGTTCTCCTGCCAATTGTTGAGGGCTATGTTCCAGTCGGAAAGGAGCCGTCGCCGGTAACGATGAAACTCTTGTTAAAAAATGATGTACCTATTTTCCAGCGTCCGAGGCGGATGGCATACGCTGATCAAATTCTGGTCCGAGAACAGATCGAGGTGTGGCTGAGAGAGGGCATCATACAACGAAGCAAATCCGAATATGCTTCACCTATCGTGCTGGTATCAAAGAAAAACGGAACCAAAAGATTGTGCTGCGACTATCGGCGGTTAAATGAGAAGATAACCCGAGATAATTTCCCGATGGCACAAATTGATGAGGTGCTCGAGCGTCTTCAAGGGGCCAGAGTGTTCACATGCTTGGACCTTGTTAACGGTTTTTTCCATGTTCCAATGGATGTAGGCTCAAGGAAGTATACAGCGTTCGTGACTCTAGAGGAGCAGTATGAGTTCCTGTATATGCCGTTCGGAATTTCGAATTCCCCAGCAGTATTCGCCAGATTTATTAATGCCATCTACCGAACATTGATCCAGGCACGAGTGGTGGAGGCATATATGGACGACCTCATCATACCATCCAAGGATGAAGAGGAAGGCATCGAGAAGTTGAAGTCAGTCCTAGAAGTGGCAGCAAGATACGGGTTACGCCTTAATTGGCAGAAATGTCAGTTTTTGAAAAGAAAGATCGATTTTCTTGGTTATATCATCGAAGATAGTACCATCAAGCCGTCAACGGAGAAGACTAGGGCAGTGGCCGAGTATCCAGTTCCGAGGGACCAGAAGACGCTTCAACGTTTCCTGGGCCTGACGTCCTATTTTCGACGATTCATAGAGGGATTTGCTCTGGTGGCTAAACCATTGTCTGACCTCCTGAAGAAGAACGTCAAGTTTGTGATGGAGACTGAACAACTAGTGGCTTTTGAGCAGTTGAAAGCGGCGTTAGTCAACGAACCAGTGTTGAAACTATTCAATCCCAAGGCCGAGACAGAGATTCACACAGACGCATGCAAGTTTGGGTACGGGGCAGTCTTACTACAGCGAGATGCGGAGGATCAATTACTACATCCGGTACAGTATATGAGCCGAAAGACCACCAACTTTGAAGAACATTTTCATTCCTATGAATTAGAGGTGCTGGCCATCATCGAAGCACTGAAGAAGTGGCGAGTATACGTGCTGGGATGTCAGCTGAAGATCATCACAGACTGCAATGCTTTCGCGCAAACGATGCACAAGCAAGATGTTCCTCTCAGAATAGCGCGTTGGGCCATGTTTCTGCAAGAGTTTCAATACGAAATCGAGCATCGATCAGGTTCAAAGATGAAGCACGTGGACGCGTTGAGCAGAGTCTTTTCCCTTATGATCGAAGATTCACTCAACCATAGAATTCAAAAAGCACAGAATGATGACGACTGGATAAGAGCTGTCCGAAAGATTCTTGAAAACCAAGCCTACGAAGATTTCTACATGAAGGCGAATGTGCTGTGTAAAGATCCCATCAAGGAGCTTGTGGTAATACCGAAGACCATGGAAAAAGAGTTAATTGGGATCGCACACCAGCAAGGACATTTTTCCGTTAAGAAGACCCAAGATCTAATCGAGAAAACCTACTTCATACCCGAAATTACAAGGAAGGTCACTGAAGCAGTGCGAGGGTGTGTCAAGTGTCTTATCGCTGATTCCAAAGCCGGTAAGAAGGAAGGACTGCTGAGGCCGATAGACAAAGAGGACAAGCCGTTAGGGACTTATCATATAGACCACGTCGGGCCGATGGAACCAACTCACAAGCAGTATAACCACATTCTGGTAATAGTGGACGCTTTCTCCAAATTCGTATGGCTTCATCCAACGAAGAGTACGGGAACGGCTGAGGTACTGGATCGATTGAGGAAACAGGCAACTGTCTTCGGAAACCCGAGGCGAATTATTTCCGACAGAGGGACAGCTTTCACCTCCAATGATTTTGAAGAGTATTGCAGAGAACAGGACATTGTACATCTCATGATCGCGACTGGAGTACCTCGTGGAAATGGTCAAGTGGAGAGAATCCATAAGATCATCGTGCCAATGCTAACCAAGGCATGTGTAGGAAACGCAACCAACTGGTATAAACACGTAGATCGTGTGCAGCAAATCATAAATAATTCACCAGCAAGGAGTACAAAGTTTAGTCCTTTCCGGATACTAACTGGCGTGGAGATGCGGATTCCTGAAAACCTGGAGATGAGGGAGTGGCTGGAGGAAGCAGCAGTTCAAGAGTTGGACAGCGACAGGGACTCGTTGAGAGAAGAAGTTCGCCAGAATATCGAGTCGATTCAGCGAGAGAATAAAAAAGCCTTTGACAAAAACCGAGTACCTGCAAAAGAACATGAGTTGAACTCGCTAGTCGCCATCAAGCGCACGCAGTTCGGAAGCGGCATGAAGCTTAGACCAAAATTCTTAGGACCTTACAAGATCATTAGAAAACTGGACCATGGGAGATACGATGTGGTGAAGGTCGGCGAACATGAAGGGCCGAACAAAACTACGACTGTGGCCGAGAATATGAAGCCCTGGAATCCTACATTCGGGTCGAATGAACCGTCAGGATCGCCGATTGTGGGATGAGAAAACCACCATAACATACGACCGACACGACATATAAAATACACACATACATAAACGCCATACGCTAAAAGAAAATACGTGATAAACAAGAGAAAGAGAACTCGTTCTTTCCCCTTTTCATTTTGGGTATTTTTATTATGTAGTCATTCTAGTTTCGCTTTCCGGTCATGCCGGTCGTTTGCCTAAATCTCTATAAAAGTTCGAATAAAATCATCAATGTAAAATTGAATTGCAGTTTTGTGTTTTAATAAAGAAGAACCCTACATATATATTGCTAAAAATGATGCATACATATCTGCCACTAAGAAAGGCAATCTCGGTGTTATTAGCAATATTGGTGTAGAAGGTATAATTGAGGACGTGCTTTACTGCCCTGATGTCCCATACAATTTGCTGTCTGTGCGAAAAATGCAATAAGCTGGAATGACAATCATCTTCAATGAACACGGAGTAATAATAAATAAAGGTGGTAAAATGATTATTGAGGGTAAGAGTTTAAATAATTTATTTAGCATTGATTTTCAAGTAAATGACAAAAAAGCATTTAGTACACAGAAGGAAAATTATCAATTGTGGCATCAGCGTTTGGGCCATATAGGAAAATCTAAATTTATTGAACTGATAAAGAAAAGCATGGTAAATGATATAAATCAGATAGAGAATATATCTCCAAATGACAGTCTATGTGAAGCATGCATAAATGGTAAACAAAGTAGATTACCTTTTGAAAATAAAAAAAAATAAAAATTACATTCAAAGACCTTTGTTTATTGTACATTCAGATGTATGTGGCCCAATAAATCCTGCAACAATTGATAATAAAAATTATTTTGTATTGCTTTTGGATGAAAATACACATTACTGTGTAACTTATTTAATATCCTATAAGTCAGATGTGTTTTTCGTTTTTTAAGATTTTATAGCAAAAAGTGAAGCACATTTGAATCTGAAAGTTGCAAATCTTTATTGTGATAATGGGGGCGAGTATTTATCTCATGAAATGAAAGAACACTGAACACTGAGAAAAAACACCATATGAATTGTCGATGAGACACATTTCTTAGAATCTAGACCTGTACTTAAAATAAAAGGAATTAACTTAGAAAACTCCAATAAGAAAACTGATGCATCTGTCTTAAAATTATTTTAGTCAAAATCAGTAGTCTATTGAATATGAAAACAAACGAGAAATGCCAAAATACACAGAAGAGGTAATCCCTCATAAAATAAACAAATTAGATAATGAATTAATTAATAAATCTAATAATGATTTTTTGGAAACTGAGAAACTACTATTGATTTCAGAAAAAGTGATAGAACCAAAAAGCGGCCTATTTTGTATAATGATTATATATTGAGTGCTCAATCTATAGTATGTACGATTCCTACGATAACCGTTATCTTTGAAATCCGCGAAAAAAAGACAGCATTACATTAAGACAATTATGCAACGATCATGCTAAGAACGCCATTTCAGTGTAGTACTTGGCCAAAACTGGTTGTTTCTCTATAAAATTTAGTTTTTATTTTATAAGTGTGGTCTAAAATTCAGTTATCAGTTGTTTTATTCAATAAAATTTAAATAATTGTGACTAACTGAGAAAATGAAACCATTTACAAAATCTTTTAATGAAAGCATATTAAATAAGTTAAAGGAAGGAGATTCCGTTAGGAAAATCGGGCAAACGTTGAAAGTAAGCAAAAGCGCTGTGCAGAGAATAAGAAAAAAGATTAAAGGAGAACTGAAAAAGAACGTTGGAGGAAGACCAAGAGTACTAAACGCTACCGATACTCGACATGTTGTCAGATATCTTGCTACAGGAGAAGCATCTTCGGCTTCAAAAGCAGCAGCCCTAGTTCGCAGAGATACTGGCAAAAAAGTAAGCAAGTGGACAGTGCAACGAACCTATGGAATAGGTTCTTTTCGGAAAATTGATAGAAATTGATTGATGAAATGTATCTTGACAAAATCCCATAGAAAATTTGTGGTCACACTTAAAAAAGTCTTTGTTAAACAATTATGAATCACCACCATCGTCAATCAAAGTACTGTGGGAACGGGTTCAAGATCAATGGCATAATATTTCTCCTCAATATTGTGAAAAACTCGTTGAAAGTATGCCAAGGCGATTGGCAGCAGTAAAAAAGGCAAAAGGATTATAGACTAAATATAAAGAGGTCTTAAATTTATTTTTTTTTAAAACGGTGCAAAAGTGGTCCAATATAATTTCTTGATTTAAAATACATAACGAAAGTGTAACTAATTTTATTTTCATTATTGTGTTTAATTTTGTATCTAATATATAAAACATAAAATAAAATTATTAAAGAGCAATTTGGGTTTATATTTTTCTTGAAATTGGAATTTCTTTCACGATTGGGACAGTTTTAAACCTTACTGCATATGTATTGATGGGCAATTAATTGAATGTGTTGATAACTTTAAATATCTCGGAATTGTTTTGGACTCGAGGTTAAATTTGAAGGAGCATAGGAGAATGCGATGTTCCATCTAATCAAAGGAACTATGATAACCCCAAAAGAAATTGTAGAATATTTATGGCGAGTGTTTCCAACAATTAAAGAGACTTTGACAGAGGATTGGACTTCATACGATCAAACCATTCCAGCAGGACCTATAACACCATTAGATTTGTTGGAAGTTACTAAAACCGAAATAACCACCAAAATGCCTTCTTTAGATGTTCATTCCCAAAATAGTGACACAGACGATATGTACATCCTCATTATGATGTCCGGATTACACCGTTATGCCTTATGTCCAGAGCAACAAAAGGAAGCAATCTCCAACAAAATAGAAGCAATTGCCATTGCTTATAGACCAAGCGACAAATGTCCCATAAGCTTGACAGCCTCCCATGCAAATGCAAATTTAGTTCGAGATAATACAGAAATTAAGAACTTAATGTCCGCTCTTGATATGTTCCTTGATAAATTTCCATCAAACTCATTCAATAAGATTAGAGTTGGTACAAAAATATGTGTGTGCAAAAATTGCAAAAAAAAGCTGGCTTTCTAAAAAGAATTTGAAGAGACTTGACATTTGAAAGTACCTTACTTCTGCTGTATAACACTATTGTTTTACCCCATTTTAATTATTGTTCAACTGTGTTGTATGCTTGTCAACAAGAGATAGTTAATCGGCTCCAGTTACTGCAGAACAAGGCAATGCGAGCGATATAAGAGTGATGTTAGATGTATTAAATTGGATGAATGTGAAACGACATTATATTTTAGCACACACTTCACTTTAGCATACAATCTAGAATAAGCAGAATAAGTAGTATAAGAAAAGATACTCGCGTCATTCAACTAGAAGAATCAGTTAAGATTGTGCAACAGAACTGATCGGTCGTGCTGTGTTTTTAATGAGAGAAATAGAGAGTTTGCAACGTTTAAGAAACCCCCCATTACTCCCCTTTTAATTTTTTAATTTTTTTTTTTAATCAAAATTCATTATCTTATAGACTTTTTTCAAAATAAATTGAAGAGTATACTATAAAAATAAGTGTTTCCTTGTTATTATAAATAACATTAAGTGTTCTTGAGGCATAGGTACACTCAGTCACGAAAGTTAGTATACACTAGACTTATAACAACGCAAGATTATGGTGTGTATTTGCTTTTGTGACATATTGAAATTGGGAAAACTAATTCATTAAAATGCTGAAGTTTATTTTAAGAAAAGAGGAATGACCTTTTTGAGTTTTATTTTTCCATAATCTAGATTACTATTGGGTCCAGTGTATACTAACTTCTGTGACTGAATGTATGTATTGAGGCACCCCGTATTTTAAACAATTTAAAGAACATTTTAAATATCTATTTAAATGGGATCTCAAAGTCATAAGAACTTCTATTGAACAAAGTATAAGCTTGGATTGTTTTCAGGTTACAAACAAAATTACCCAGTTTCGTTTGTATACTCGGTCCCACAAGGATTGTTAGTAACAGAGGAAAAAGGACGTTTGCATCTCAGTTTGGTTGCAGCATATAAAAAGCTTGTAAATCATGTAAAAAGGTTGAAAAAAGCTTTCTGACAACTTTTTTGGGACAGACTATAAAATTTCTTTGTTAACTTATTCTGTGTTATTATTTACTGAAGTATCATTTTGGCTCTTGGTATAAGATTATTTTTTCTTTGTTACGTAATAAAAAAATAAATTAATTAGAACATAAGAAATGTAATTAGAACGGCCTAACTATATCAGTGTGTTATTCAAATATTTTTTCTTTATTTACCGGACTTTTGAATCACAATTATTAATTGATACTCGAAAATCCAAAATTAAATTTAGATGAAACATTTATAGTAAATTCATTGAAGCATACTAATTATTACTTTCCGTTTAACATTTTATGGTCAAATACATTAACTACTTAATTTAATAATTATTTCTTAAAAAAAAGATTTATATAAAAATATTTTTTGCTTATTGATATTGGTTAATACTAATGCAAAAAAAAAATCTATATTAAATATATAAAATAAATTAATTTAAAAATAAATTCGCCTTATTAATTCTGAAAACTTCGTTTCAACTGAATACATTTCCTTGTCGTGAATAATCTTAATTTTATTACTTACGACTTAATAGCAGAAAGTTGAAAATACTTTGTTGATAGTATGTAGGAATCCATTAAGTTGCAAGTATCTCATTACGATTCTTGGTCTTGGTATAGTTTGCTGGAACGATCTTTATCAAACACTGCAATTTGATAAAAAAAAAATAAGAAAAAAAATTATATCACAAATTTAATTAATAACAAAATACTATTTTTAAAATTTAGCATTACTAACGAGAAAAAAAATATACTATAAAAATATACGTCTTAAATACTCGAAATACGCAAACAATAATAGAATACGAAATTTTGAAATTTCGTTTACTTAAAATGTATTAACCCATTCTCTCCCATTGTACTATTTAAAGTACAACAAAGTGCAGTTATTTCAATAAGCAATAAGAAGAGGAAATGCAACAAATATTATATGTATAAATAATTGGGATATTTCGTGAGATATTCTTTTATTTTTTTATGAAATAATTTTTTGCAAAATAGCAGTGTACATTTAAAAAACAATTTTTTTTCTTTGAGTGTCCTTCAATAACCTTGCTGCTTGCATTACTTGAAAAAGTTTGTGCATACAAAAAACAAATGTATTGAATGAGACATTTCGTTTAATTCTTATAAATCATTATAAATAAGTTTAAAGGCCAGGAAAAGCTAAATGCCCGATCATTTTCTTACAAAAAGGTGGTGGTAAAGCGAACCAAAGTTATATGTACTTTAGAAAGTACAATGGGAACAAGCATGCATATAATTTGGTTTTTTCTCAAAATGTATTATGAAACAATTTCTTACCAAGTTTTGTATAGAAAACATTGAAACATGATTCGCAAAAAGATTGGGTACTTACAGTCGACTCCCTCATAGTCAAACTCTCACGGGAAAATGAAATTTGTTCGAGTTAGAGGCAGTTTTTGAAAAATTAGAGTTAGAGGGATTGAAAATAGGCTATTTAAAATTGGGAATATAAAACTTGGCGAAAAAAATCGAGTTAGAGGTTAATTCGAGGGAGTTCGACCTAGAGGGAGTAGACTGTATTGTATCAAGAGAGTGTTCCTTGGTCTTTTGAGAAATAATGATTGCATAAGAGATAGAGTAATATTAAGACTTACAATTTTACAGGGAATGATCAAAAAGAAATTATGAAGGGGCGGAATAGATCTATAGGTCACAGTGCATTTGACAACCCTTCAAATCAATCATTGTATCAACTATGATATGGTAATATTACCACGCAACTGGATAAGGTCATACTATTCACCTAATACACCGACTCACCCCAATACAACGCATTCTAAAAACAAAAAAGAGGTATACTCAAGATCTTTAAATTTGATGAAACAACCAAGGTTTGTTGTTAGTGGCATGGTAGACCAATATATGTTAATGTCCTGAGACTAGAAACAGATTGATTAATGTGAAACTGCTAACACTTGGAATAAAGATAATAAAAAGGCTCAGACTCTACTTCTCAAAAATTACAATGAATGTCCACGTTGGCACTATCAAACTGCGTGATCATCTCATAACCAATTAATTCCATGATTGAAACAAAGAGGGAAAAATGGTGGTGAAACCTTTCAGTCATTGAAAGCTTGGGTTTTTCCTATTATTGTAGTTATCATTTATTCTTTCAAAAAAGAGCCCTCTAAATATACGGTTCAAATTAGCGTTGTGTAATTGACCGGTTACAACTTTCTCAAAAAAATTCACACCAATTACAATACCTGATCGAAATTGAGCGGCGCGGCGGTATGTGTGTAGATGTTTTAAATTTTTCATGAGAAAATAAAAATATTTACTGTATGCAAGTTCCCATTGTACTTTAAAAAGTACACCAATTATTTTGTAAATGTCTTAATTATCCTATCTTTAAATAGAAAACATAATAAAAACTTAATATTTTCAATTTTGAATACCCTTGGGTGTTAATGGGTTAATAAATAAAATACTAGACTAGCTCACGAAGAACTAAGGCCTAGTGACTGACTCTCTTAACCATTTCCTAGGTACGTGTAGTTAAGCAGGAATTGTGGGAATGTAAAAGTTTCTGCCGATTCCGAACGGATAGTTGAGATGCACTTTTCGTGACAAGCAGTACTCTTGGGTTTTTTTTGACAATTCCTCACAAGAGGGAGTACCCCTGGAAAATAATTAATGTCCCATGGCCAGGAATCGAACACGCACTAACAATAGCGCCAAGGGGTAATCAAACCAAAAAGTGATTTTGAGGTTAGCCACGCACGACACAATAGTTGCATTGTAAATTGGGCTGGTAAATATGAATCGCGTATTGAATTCGGCGGCTGGCAAGGGTATTGTAGTAATCAGGTAGGCACAATATTACGCCTCGAATAAGGACTAATCAAACGTTAACGACTTTTAACTATTGTGCCCGCACAAAGATTGCTTTCAGGAATATTAATATTTCTTCCGACGATGGTGGAGAATTTTCCCCCAAAATAATAGGTTCCTCCGACTGTAAAAAGATTTCATGCGATATAAATTAGACATCTTAGAATTAAGTCAAGTCGTATGGTTGGGCTCGGGTTGATATATACGTTTCCCAACCCGTAAAGCTGTAGTGTTCTACTCCGGAAATGGACCTGTAAGTGTCCCAAAATCAGTTGTTGGGCTGGTAGTGGACAGAACTGCACAGGAGCCTCTAGGGAACAGAAACCTGATCAAGAATCGTTAAATAATATTAGACGAAGACTTAAGTGGCAGTAGTTTAGTCGCATTGTTCCAAAATACAATGATTGCATTGCAACCTGCTAGCGAAACGATGCAATGGAACCCGCTCACGTAAGCATGAAGAGGAGTGGGTCGCCCGATAAGCACATGGCCGAACAAAGAGGAATCTGCACAACTGGGGAAGAGTTGTAAGGAGCGTAGGTATATTTTAATAAAACGTACACGATGGCGAGTAGGAGCAGTGTAAGCAGCATGATCCTAAAAGGAACCACCATGGACTTAAAAGTTCTGAGGACCTAAGTGAGAGTGATTGAAAATAGAAAACAAAAACAGGGGGACGACTTTCCTTTAAGGAAGCACGAATTTAGAGTTGGTTTTTTTTTACAGGTAGGTAGGTGTCTCAATAGAACAGGATTAAAATATTAAAGTGAGGAAACACCGTTAAATGTGAAAAAAAAATATTTTCTTCGCGCAATTTTTTTATTATTATTTTATCAGTTTTCCAAATTTGAATTAACTTATATTTGCTAAATACATGTGTTGAATTGGGTGGTTTGTGCGATAATAATAAAAGAGAAATGTCAACAAAATAAACAAGAAAAAAATGTTGTTCAGTGAAATGCAGCCATGTTGTGAGCATTTTGTATGCAAATTTAAGAACTTCAAAAATTAATTAAAAATAGTTATAATTGTTTCCTCACTTTAAAATTGTGATATTTGTTAATAAAAAGTGCTAATCTACCGAATATCCGCGTGTGGAAATTCGTGCTTCCTTAAAGGAAAGTTGAGCCAAAAAAACACTTGACGGTTTTATATTAAGTCAAACTATAGCTGAAATCTGGTAGACTGAAACGCAAAATCTTGAATGCAATGAGGTTTATCGTTTATCTCGACGCACAGAGATTAGTAAACTCCTTAAGCTGCATTTCCGGAAGCTGCTTAATGGTCATCATTTAGAGATAGAGATAGCAAAACTCCAGTGAAGGAAGATTCATTATCTCCGCTCAGAATGGAAGAGGTTGACTCAAATTATGTACGAAACTGTTCAGAGAAAACTTTACATTACGAAGAAGTTACTGCACTGTCATTGTAAGTAAGGACAAAATATTTACCTTAATACTCCATTTTTGATTTCACGCATTTCAGACTCTGACCGCTTTATTGGTCTTTAGGTCCACAATACACACACAAACATGTGTACTCTGCTCAAGTTCTACCATCATTGTTTTAAGAATAGCGCGCCTCACGAACAGAGATATAAGACCGCTCCGAGTTTTTTAAGTAATACGATATCTTCATGTACATATTTTGCGGAGATTACTGAGACAAAAAATGTAAAGAATAATTTCTAAATGAATTTTTTTAGTTGGTGGGAAGGGCCTTATTTATGTAGTTCAATCTATAATTAGTAAAACAAACAAACAAATTTCAAACGCTGTTCAATACAAAAATAATATGAAAATAATATGCAGTTAGTAATAGAAAATTTACCATTCTTTTTGATTTCAAAGCCTAGTCGATGGTTGATGCATTTTGCCTGCATTTGCACAAAAAATTGAGGTAATGCAGATGATATTACCACGTAAGCTTTACTTCAATCTTACTCTGTGGCATTTCAATTGCATTTTAATAACTACTTGTTACAAGGCAATTATAAACTTTTATAGAATTTCTATTTTAACATTTTTTCACAGAATCGTAGTCTTTAATTAAGTTAAGTTTGATTTATTATGATTACACATTTTTTTATTGAAATGTAACTTTTCTGTTTTGCTTATCACTATTTGAATAAATTTGTAAAAAGCAGAATGAAACAAAAACAAAACCATAGATAAACGATATCCAGATATGAAACCCTTGATTATAGATAAACCCATGATAAACAGAAAACAAGGTATGCTCATTAGATTTTTGGCAGGTTTTTCTGTGACGTCATAGTCATCTTTCTCATGGGCAGTTCGCGCGAACGTCAGTTATGGATTTTAAGAAAACATTTTTTTTAATTGTAAACAACAACAATGAAACTGAAAAAAACTCGATTGTCAGCATCGGAGATGACTACTACGTCATTAGTTTTCCAAAATGGCGACATGGCATTCATAATAAGCATACCTTGTTTTCTGTTTATCATGAGAAAAACCCATGATAAACAGAAAACAAGGTATGCTTATTAGATTTTTGGCAGGTTTTCTGTGACGTCATAGTCATCTTTCTCATGGGAAGTTCCCCCGAACGTCAGTTATGGATTCAGAGAAAACATTTTTTAAATTGAAAACAACAACTATGAAAATGAAAAATCTCAATTGTCAGCATCGGAGATGACTACTATGTCATAAGTTTTCCAAAATGGCGACATGACGTTCATAATAAGCATACCTTGTTTTCTGTTTATCATGAGATAAACCCATGATAAACAGAAAAAAAGGTATGCTTATTAGATTTTTGGCAGGTTTTCTGTGACGCCATAGTTATCTTTCTGATGGGCAGTTCGCCTGAACGCCAGTTATGGATTTGGAGAAAACATTTTTTATTGATTGAAAACAACAACAATGAAACTGAAAAAAACTCGATTGTTAGCATCGGAGATGACTACTACTTAATCAGTTTTCCAAAATGGCGACATGGCGTTCATAATAAGCATACCTTGTTTTCTGTTTATCATGGATGAAACCTCGCTGTCAAATGAATTTTGCCATCAAGCTGGAAAACATGACTTGCCATGAAAAAACATATGATTTGCCTCAAAGCGGGCTATGTAGGCGTGTTTTTCGCAAATTTTAAAATCGCCGTAGCAAATCAGCTTTTTGTCTTCTTATAATTTTGTTGTTGGTTTTCACATCTATTCACAGACACGAAATCATCGATTTACAAACACAACAATAGCCGCGTTTTATTATCCCCGTGATCTGATCCGGATCAGATCTTGATAATAAAATGCCTAGGATCAAAAATGTTTTTAGTTTTCGATGTTAATGTTAACACCAATGGCGAACTTTGCTCGAATGTCATTTCTATATTGTTTAAAACTTGTTTCTTATACATTTTTTCCATTAAAAAAACACATATCGCAGAACCAAGTTATTTGAACTCAAAGTGAAACAATTTTTAATAGATGAAGTAAGGAAATAATACGTAATAATTAATATATTTTGTTGGAATCTCATCAGTAGTATATGTTGGGTAGCGTTCCGCTCTGGATTACCAAATCCAGATCCAAGTAAAAACATTAATATGTGTTGTTTTTGTAATGCATATATTTTCAAACGCAAATCCAACCCGGATCAGATCTGCGGGAAACAACCGGATTTTGGAGGGTGAAACGTACGGAGTTTGAATATCTTGGTATTGGTTAATCTAATTGGTTCATATTAATCAGAAAACCAGAGCGTTTTTTTTTTAGCTCAGCAGGGTCACTAATCACTAGTGACACTTGGCTCCACGGCATGATAAACAGAAAACAAGGTATGCTTATTATAAACGCCATGTCGCCATTTCGGAAAACTGATGACGCAGTAGTCATCTTCGAAGCTGACAATCGAGTTTTTTTCAGTTTCATAGTTGTTGTTTTCAATTAAAAAAAATGTTTCCTCCAAATCCATACCTGACGTTCGGGCGAACTGCCCATGAGAACTATGACGTCACAGAAAACCTGCCAAAAATCTAATGAGCATACCTTGTTTTCTGTTTATCATGGTGTTGAACAATATTTCACGCGCTAAACGAAGTGGAGACTTTTTGAAAAAGTAATAGATGCCATTTGGAATTTAGATCGTGAACTACGTACTGCTTGGCTAAAAATCCTTGCTAAAATTTATCTTTGGTGGAAATTTGTATGAAAGATAAATTTTAGCGTGATCTGCGTACTAAGCTTCAAGCTTTTCGAGTAGGTACTTTTGAATGCACAAACGATTTGTTATATAAATCTTTATATTTTGGTGGTGAAATAATCACTAAAAACTTACTTATTTTGGACTTCCATTATTATTATTACTATTACTATTATTATTATTATTATTATTATTATTATTATTATTATTATTATTATTATTATTATTATTATTATTATTATTACTATTATTATATGACGTAGTAGTCACCTCCGATGCTGAGAATCGGGCTTGTAGTTGTAAATTTGAATTGCATTGTTGTTGTTTTCAATTAAAAAAAAGTTTTCTCCAAATCCATAACTGACGTTCGGGCGAACTGCTTATGAGAAAGATTCATAGTCATCTTTCTCACGGGCAGTTTCAATGAAAAAAAAATCACACACAGAACATGATAAACAGAAAACAAGGTATGCTCATTAGATTTTTGGCAGGCTTTCTGTGACGTCATAGTCATCTTTCTCATCGGCAGTTCGCCCGAACGTCAGTTATGGGTTTGGACAAAACATTTTTTTGTATTAAAAACAACAACAATGAAACTGAAAAAAACTCGATTGTCAGCATCGGAGATGACTACTACGTCATCAGATTTCCAAAATGGCGACATGCCGTTCATAATAAGCATACCTTGTTTTCTGTTTATCATGACACAGAAAAACTGTCAAAAATCTAATGAGAATACCTTGTTTTCTGTTTACCATTATAAACAGAAAACAAGGTATGCTCATTATATTTTTGACAGTTTTCTGTGACGTCATAGTCATCTTTACTTCAGTTATGGATTTGGAGAAAAGATTTTTTTTTTCATTGAAACTGCCCATGAGAAAGATGACTATGAATCTTTCTCATAAGCAGTTCGCCCGAACGTTATGGATTTGGATTTGTCAGATATGGATTTGGAGAAAAGATTTTTTTTCATTGAAAACAACAACGCAACTGAAATTTACAACAACAAACTCGATTGTCAGCATCGGAGATGACTACTACATAATCATTTTTTCCAAATGGCAACATGGTGTTTTCTTTTTATCATGGGTTTAATATCTTGGTATTGGTTTATCTATACCTCTTCCTTTATGCCCAGTACGCTTAGATAGTTTATGAGATGCATTCGATAACACTTGTCAAATAAGCTTCCAAATGAGAAAAAAAACTATTTCGATTTTCAATAAAGTAAACAAACAGCTGCTTGAATTTTATTGTATTTATTTATCATATATATTTAAATACAACTACTATAAAACAGCATAAAATTATAATTCTTTTGTAGACATTATGTTTAATCTTAATAATAAAAAAAACATGATATAAACTTTTAATAACATTTACAAAATTATTCTTTTGTTTAACATATTTTTTTTCTTACATATTTAAAAATAATAAAAATATACGAATTCTTACTTAATTACTACACAATTAAGCGTAGTAATACTAGTATTGAGTGTGCAATGATTTCATAATATTTCATTTTGTTTTATTAGGCTTTTTTACGATTTATGGACATGGACACACAAATTTTGTGTTTTTACTTAAATTTGATCTGTTAGCCTTTGCTGTAATGTTGATTTCAAATTGATACAAAAAGAATCTTAAAATTATATGTTTTTTATATATTATTAACAATGTGTTTCTAAAGTAGGTAATTTCAAGATTTTGAAAATATTTTCTTTAGTTTTTGGGTCAGAGTTTTAAATAACTAAAAAAAATTATGCAACTTAGCAAAAAACAGATAAAAACTTTAAAATGTTGATAAAAGTTACAATAAAATGATGAATGGTAATGATCAGTAAAATAATTATTATTATTATCAAGAAAAACTAAATGTAAAACGTATTTAACGTTTCTACTATAATTGTCGTTTTAACTAAAACGCCAGCAAAACGACAGCGTCTGCGAATAAGTAATCTTATTCTTTCAACCATAGGTCGTTAAGTCAAGAGTCAATATTTTGATATTTTTCTTTTTATTCTTGACTTTAACGCCTTAGCTTCACAAATAATTTACAATAAAGACAAACACAAACACAAATTTCTTTGTTATTTTGTTTAATTTTGGTTGTTTCAAAAAGCCTTTTTTTTTGTATAGTGCTTCACTTGCTGATGGCCGCACTTTGGAAAAAGAGAAAGGGGTGCTCCAGCAAACCATCGCAGTGTGGGGTGGGGTGATGTAATGAAGCACCTGTCTCTGGCTTCCTTTATCTTAAAATAAATCTTTGAGTTCACCACTAGATTCAGCCGGAGTAGCAGTTTAAACCACTTGTGGTCAGGCTTAGAACATGTGCCTTGGGGTTAATATCGTAATGAAAGCGCAAAGAATGTTACCAGCAAGACAAACAGTTTATGGAGTGAATATAATTAACTGTGTAACCAAAATTTATGGTATACATACGAAATTGATGCCGGATCAGAAAAAAAATACAGTTTTACCACTCACCAAGGGCGATCTATCTTGTCGCGAATCCCTCTTATAGAAATGTGTCACTATTGAAGAATAATTTCACACTAAGACAGAAATTTAATTCATAAACGATAAACATAAATACAATTTAATTGGCAAAGTTAATGTTTGGATGCTAGTCATTTGTGGCAGTATACATATTGATGATTTGCCAATAAAACAGGGAGCTGAGGAGGATCAGAAAAAAAGAAGAATACGGAGGAGATGGTCCAGTTTGACGTATGCGACGTTTAATACCATTTCAGTTTAACCAAAGTAGGTGCTGATATTAAGGATAAGGAGTGGATGTGTGAGAGCTGACGTAGCTAAAGAGGTTGTGGTCAGATTTTGACTAAACAATTCACCAACAAACAGTAGCAGCGAAAATAATAAGTAGGTACATTTAAAGACAATGTTCGTTCAAATAGTTGTGGGTCATCTAGATCACGTCGAACAGTCAAGTTAGTAGTAGACGAAGACAGGCCAGCCGAATTAAATTATCTAAAAAAGCAATTCGAATTACAGGACATGCTAATGGGGGTAAAAAGGTAGAGAACGTTAATCTAGGTGAACAGAAGCAGGGTGTTAATGTCATAGATTCTGTTGCTTCATTAAATGCCGAGTAATGTGGTAGCAATAGAGCTTCTAGTCTTCAGTGGCATGCCAGAGCAATTAACAGTCTTTGTTTGCGCTGCAACCAGCCTAAATGTGTTCAAGCCTTAAGTCAAACGATGCTTGATCGAAACCAACGAACTTTTAACTTTATTGTTTCTCTCTCTTTCTATTCGTTAAATAAAAATTTACTAGTTATCCCGATTCCAAATCGAAAGCACGAGTTACGTTACCTGAATATTTCTTTATTATTTTTTGTTCAGTATTCATATTCATATTTCACACTTAAAAGATATCAAGTTGATAGTTTGCATATTCTTTGTTTAAATCAAATTCAGTATCTATATACATATTTCTGTAGAACTCAGCATTTAATTTTCTCACACTTAAAAGATATCAAGTTCATAGCTTCATTGTTTGTATTTCTTTTTTGCATTATAAAAGAGGTTTGTCATTAAAATAAGTCAGTTCATTTTTTCTCATTAAAGCTATAGGGCGAAGCTCTGCCCAAAAAATAAAAATTGACTTTTATTTTTCATTCGTAATTTAACTGGCGCAGTCGGTAGGATTGCAAAACATTGCAAAATAAATCCTATTCGTATTTAGTCGTGAATATCGGTGCAAATAAACAATTCAATATCAACGGATTATTGATATTAGTGACAAAAGGATACAGTAATTAAATCGTATCCTAAACGTCGTGAATGTTTTGAACACTGGTGTTAATAAACAATTTTATATCAACGGTTTATTGATATAAAAGTGACGATACAAAAATAAATACAATAGTTAATAAACACGAGTGCAAGAACACGAACAGTTATTTGGCTCTTCGGTTCCAGAAACCTACGTTTTAATTAAAGAATTGAACTCATCATATATATATAGTACGGCAGAATACCGAACTGAACTCATCATATATAGTACGGCAGAATACCGAACTGAACTCATCATATATATAGTACGGCAGATTACCGAACTGAACTCAACATATATAGTACGGCAGAACACCGAACTCATCAACAATGATATTGTAAGTCAAGTTCATACTTTTCCTTATTTTTTTTTCCTTTCCCTAATCTTTAGGTAATTCAAATGCCAAATAAATACATTAATAAATTAAGACCCAGACCATACGATAGAATAAATAGTGATAACACTTTATCAGATAACAACACTGATTTGGAGAAGGTAGTTTTAAACTTTGGTCCAAGTGAAACAGAAAGTAGTGAAATAGATATTACGAGTGATAATCTTTCAGAATCATTTAATCTATCGATTAATAACAATTTGCAAACAGCAAACATTCCTGAACTAATAACTCACATTAATATGGCTAACCCAATAACAGAATTATTCCATTCATTAAGAATTCCGGATGCTATCAAGGACCTTCCGCGATTTGATGGTAATCCTAGGCTCCTCTACGAATTTTTGACTAATGTCGAAGAAATTCTATTACTAGTAACATCAATTCCTGATGCTAACTATGGCAAACTACTGCTCAGAGCTATCCGAAATAAAATAGATGGACCAGCTAACGAAGTCCTTAATATGTACGGGACACCATTAGAATGGTCACAAATAAAAGCAAACCTTATCTTGCATTACGCAGATAAGCGTAATGAAACATCATTGATTAAAGATTTACACAACCTTCGTCAAGGTTCTAAAACAACTGAACAATTTTATAGTGAGGTCGTAGAAATTCTCTCTACAATGAGGAATCATATTCAAATCCATGACAAAGATGCTAATATTATAAAAGCAAAAGGTGATCTATATATTGAAATGTGTCTTAACATTTTTCTAACGGGATTAAGAGAACCTTTAGGGTCAACAATTAGATCAATGAAACCCGAATCATTAGCTCAAGCATTTTCCTTCTGTATTAAGGAACAGAACACATCTTATATTCGATATGGAAACAAACCTTTACCAAAACCTACGATAGGTTCTAACCCTCAAATAAAAAGTCTACCCTTCAGACAACCTCATTATGGTTCAATGCAAACAATTCAAAATATAAAACCTAACCAGTTAAATACAAGACATTTACCTTCCCCACAACAATATAGACCCCAACAACAAATAAACTACTATAGACCGCCACAGTATGGGGCCTACCAACAAGTTGGTTATCAGAAACAACAATCATATAAACCCCAGCAACAACCTTATTTCCAAGGTCAAAATATCCAAACAAAAGTACCTGTTGCTAAACCAGAACCAATGGATACACTTTCCGCTCAATCTTTAGTAAAAAAATCACCCTCTGGACAGAGTAATACATTTAGACAAAATGCTCAAATTCATAACATTGATGAGCTGGAGATACCCGAAACACATAATAATGTAGAAGAGATTGATAACCAAATTAACTATATCCCACAGGAACTCATAGATCACAGTCCCTGCCAGAACTACTATCCACAACTGGACAACTACTACGACATTCCAAATGAATATTTTTTAAATAACTATTCTGAGCATGAAGACGAAACAAATTTTCATCTTCCAGCCTCAACAATCCCATTTACTTAGACATTAACAAGCATGGACAATTTCTTCCATATATAAATATTTCCTCGCCTTTTGGTAAAACTTTGAAATTTCTAATAGATACGGGAGCTTCCTCCTCATTTATAAATCCAGAATACGTACACCCTGGTGATGTAGAAACAATTCAAAACACAATAATAACTACAGTTCTGGGGGAGAAAACTATAAGTAAACAAGTGAGACTCCCTATTTTTTTTGAATTTCAGCAACCTGGTAATCAAAAGTTTCTCATATATAAATTTCATGGTTACTTCGACGGACTCCTAGGACTCGATGCCCTTAATATTCTTAAAGCTAGTATCGATTTACCTAATAAAACATTAATTACAGCAAACACACATATCCCTCTACTATTTAAACCCAATTTTATGTCACAAGACTTTAAAATTCCCGCATACTCAAGTGTAATCGTAAAACTTCCTGTAGATAGTCAAACTGGTGACATCCTTGTCCCTAAGACTAGAGTTGAACACAACATTGACATTATTGAAGGCATTTATTCAGCAGAAAATTGGCACTCCGAAATCGAAGTTCAAAATAATACATCAACAGACCAGATCCTTTTCTTACAACACCCACTGAAAGTACATTCTCTCTCAAATTTTGAAACTAGAGAATTAAATAACTTAGAAATTCAAATCCAAGACCATAACACTCAAAATTTGTGCAACATTTCTTCTGAAATTCGATCAGAACATTTAAATCCTGAAGAAAGAAAAGCTATTTCGAAGCTTTGTCGAAATTATTCCGATATCTTCTATAAAGAAGAAGAAAGTTTAACATTTTCAAACGTAATAAAACATCGAATTAAGACCAAAGATGAAATACCAATATACACTAAGACCTACAGATACCCGTATGTTCATAAAGCAGAAGTTCAAAGTCAAATTTCAGATATGTTGAGTCAAGGTATAATTAGACCAAGTTTCTCTCCATGGAGTTCCCCAGTTTGGGTTGTTCCAAAAAAATTAGACTCCTCAGGTAAACAAAAATGGAGGATAGTCATCGATTATCGCCGTCTTAACGACAAAACGATAGATGATAAATATCCCTTACCTAATATAAATGAAATTTTAGACAAGTTAGGCAAATGCCATTATTTTACGACCCTTGATTTGGCAAGTGGCTTCCACCAAATCGAAATGCATACCCAAGACATTCAAAAAACGGCTTTTACGGTCGAAAGCGGACACTATGAGTTCGTAAGAATGCCTTTTGGGCTGAAAAACGCCCCATCAACATTCCAACGTGTAATGGATAATGTTCTCAGGGAGTTTATAGGAAAAAATTGTCTCGTTTATTTAGACGACATTGTCGTTTATTCAACATCTCTTCAAGAGCACATAGAAAGCTTACAAAAAATATTCGACAAATTAAGGAAAGCAAACCTTAAAATCCAATTAAATAAATCTGAATTTTTACGCAAGGAAACCGCATTCCTTGGCCATATAATAACAAGAGATGGCGTGAAACCAAACCCTGACAAAATAAGAGCGATAAAAGAATTCCCAATACCCAGAACAACAAAGGAAATTAAATCCTTTCTTGGACTAATGGGCTACTATCGGAAATTTATTCGCGATTTCGCGAAATTGACTAAACCATTAACTAAATGTCTTAAAAAGGGTGCAGAGATAATTCTCAATGACGACTATAAAAAAACTTTCGAACTATGTAAAGATATTTTATCAAATGACCCCCTCTTGCAGTACCCCGATTTTTCTAAGCCTTTCGTGCTTACTACAGACGCAAGCAATGTTGCGTTGGGCGCCGTCCTATCTCAGGGACCTATAGGAAGCGATAAGCCCATTTGCTTTGCAAGCAGAACCTTAACGACGTCAGAACTGAATTATTCGACAATAGAGAAAGAATTACTCGCTATTGTCTGGGCAACAAATTATTTCCGCCCGTACCTTTTCGGTAATAAATTTAAGATTGTTACAGACCACAAACCACTCCAGTGGCTCATGAGTTTAAAAGATCCACACTCCAAACTCGTACGTTGGAGATTAAGATTAGAAGAGTATGACTACGAAGTCATTTATAAAAAAGGAATCCTAAATTCCAATGCCGATGCTCTCAGTCGCATTAAGTTACCTGACAAAGTAGAATTAAATCTCAATGATACAACAGCTGCCACCATTCATTCAGCTGAAGAAAATCTTAACGATGGAATCCCCATATCAGAAAAAGCTCTTAACGAATTTAGTTTGCAAATAATATTTCAGAAATCATCAGATAACCAATCCCAAAATATATTGAAAATTTTATTTAGAAATAAACAAAGACGAATTTTTAGACGAGAATCATTTTCTGAAGATGATATCATTTCATTTTTCAAAGAATACCTCCCTGCAAATAAACTCGTTGCAGTAATGGCAGATGACGAAACATTTAAATTGATACAACAAGTCTATTCAAAATTTTTTGCTAGAAGCAAAACTTTCCGGTTATTAAGATGTAAAAAATTTTTGCTTGACATCATTGAAAATGATGAACAAGACCGAATTATTGGCGATTACCATACGAAATCCAACCATAGAGGTATTACTGAAACATACCAACATCTACAACGAGATTATTATTTTCCTTATATGAAGGATAAAATAACGAAGACAATTAATAATTGTACGACATGCCAAACACAAAAATATGAAAGACGACCTCCCATAGTTACCTTTGGAACAACAGAAATACCCTTAAAACCACTTGACATAGTACATACAGACGTATATTCCATCAATAACAAAAGTGTTCTCACTCTCATTGACAAATTTTCTAAATTTGGGGCAGCTTATACCTTGCCAAGCCGCAATAGTATAAACATAGTAAAACAAATTCAACATTTTATAAGCCTTCACGGTATACCAAGAAAAATTATATGCGACCAAGGATCAGAATTTACATCAAACATTTTCCAAGATTTTTGCAAACAATTTAATATCGAAGTTCATGTCACTTCTTTCCAACAAACCTCAAGCAATGCTCCTGTAGAAAGGATGCATTCAACATTAACTGAAATATATAGAATTATTAAAGAAAAACATAAAGACAAAGAACATGAAGACATACTTTACGAAACTATTATTACCTACAATAATGCAATTCACTCTTCAACGAATTACACACCGTACGAACTTTTCTATGGACGAACATACAATTTTAATCAAACTTTGACATACAGTGACAAACACGACTATCTACAAAAACTCAGTGCCTTTCAAAGAGAACTTTTTGAGTCCATAAAAAAATCACTAGAATCCAAAAGAGACAAAACCATAGAAAAAAGGAACAAAAATAGGGAAACTCCAACTAATCTTGAGGTAGGAGAAACTATTTATCGAAAAGAATGTAGACGAAATAAAATGACTCCACGATACAAAAAACAAAAAGTCCAAACTAACAATAGATTGACGGTTATTACTAACGACAATAAAAAATTGCATAAATGTCGTATTAAAAACAAACGTAAATTTCAGGTTCCTAACAACAATACTGCTAATGGGTGCCCAAGCACACCACCTGGAGATCCATAATTTAACTGACAGCTATGGACTGTTACCACTCAGATTGGGAACAGCCCGAATTATTGAAACTGAAAAAAAGTATATACACATAGTTAATTTACAAAACTACGTCGAAAGCGTAAATGAAATCAAAAAATCAATAACAATTCTTAATAAACAAGACCTTAATAGCGAAACAATAGACATAACAGAAATGAAATTAAAGGAACTAGAACACAAATTAGAAACCATTATACCTCTTCAACGACATAAACGAGGTATAATCAATGGTTTGGGTACACTCATAAAAACTATAACAGGTAATATGGATGACAATGATGCAATAAAATTAAACCAGGAGCTAGAAACAATTGAACTTAACCAAAATATACTTAAAACCGAATCTAACAAACAAATAGGAATTAACCAAAAGATGATAGAAAGATTTGAAAATATCACTCGTCATGTCAATAACCAACAAAATTTAATCAAAACATTCTTAAGTCTTCAACAGAAAAATATAAATAATTCAATCACAACAACTCAAGCAGCTCTCATTCAACTGCAATATATTCACAGAATCAACTTTAACATTGACCTACTCCAAAATCACTTAAATGATATTGCAGAAGCTATTACTTTAGCCCGTCTAAATATAATATCTAAACAAATACTAAGTAAATCTGAATTAAAAGAAATAAGGTATTTTTTCGAAAATCAGTCCATTCATTTAACATCGGACGAACAGATATATGAATTTTTGAATTTAAAAGCTTACTACAACAATACTAATATAATATTTGGCATTGGTATACCAGTTATTTTTAACAATATGTATTCCTTTTTCCATTTAATCCCTTTACCCATTAACAAAACTCTTACTATTTCCACCTACCCATATACCGCTTTAAACGAACTTGAGGCACAATACTACAATAAAGAATGTAGTCAACTGGAAGGAATCTACTATTGTAAAAGACAAAGTTTACAAACCGATTATGCAAACTGCGTACCAGAGATCATTAAAAATCAACCAGCTAGCTGTAAATTAATAAATGACACGGAACACACTTCTATAATTCAACCCGAACCAAATTACATACTCCTCATTAACGTCCAAAATGTCACACTGAACACAACATGCAGCATCCAAAATTATATAATCTATGGAACAGTTCTTATTCATTTTTCAAATTGCACCATAACAATAAATAACATTATCTATGATTCTAGAGTAAACACCTTTTTTGACCAAATTGTGATTCATCCTCCAACACGTAGAGAAATAAAGCCCAAAATAACAACATACCACCTAACATTGGAAAACTTGCTATCAACACAACTGCAGAACAGGGAAGAAATAACACTCTTGACCACCAAATCCACTTACAACATCTATACCATAGTATCAATAACAGTACTCTTCGCATTGATAGCTGCAGCACTTTACTTCTATCGAGAAAAATACCAATCACCAAAACTAACTAACACACAAGACGTTAAGAAGACCGACGAAGAATCAATTCATCAAGATACACCAATCGCTCCTTCAAGGACAAACATCCTCTGGCAGTCGCTGCACTAAGGGGGGAGGAGTTACGTTACCTGAATATTTCTTTATTATTTTTTGTTCAGTATTCATATTCATATTTCACACTTAAAAGATATCAAGTTGATAGTTTGCATATTCTTTGTTTAAATCAAATTCAGTATCTATATACATATTTCTGTAGAACTCAGCATTTAATTTTCTCACACTTAAAAGATATCAAGTTCATAGCTTCATTGTTTGTATTTCTTTTTTGCATTATAAAAGAGGTTTGTCATTAAAATAAGTCAGTTCATTTTTTCTCATTAAAGCTATAGGGCGAAGCTCTGCCCAAAAAATAAAAATTGACTTTTATTTTTCATTCGTAATTTAACTCACGCGCCTTTTTATTTCGCTCGGAAAGCGGAATTCTTACGAATAAAAACAGTCCACTTATTAACGCATACAGTCTTTGTTAATGAGACGTTAGAAACTTTGCAATAAATTAATATTTTTGATTGGCCTAAAGCCCGCTTTAATTACCTTTAATTCAATTTGCGAATGTTAATATCCATACGTCTTGATCAGTGTGATAGCATGCAATGTTATATAGATCAAATAATATCGACATCAAGTAAATTGATATGTATTGGATTTAACATTGGTGATGAATGGTTGGCAGCTATCTTATTGGCGGGTTTAACAGAAGAATATAAGCCGCTAATCTTTAGATTTAAGGGTAACGTACAAAACGTTACTGCTGATGAGATCAAGATGAAGCTACTGGATACACAGTTTGAAAAAACAGAACCAGTTAAAGCATTTATTGGTAAAAATCCTGTCAAGAAAGAAAAGAAAAGACCACCTAAATTTTACAAATGCTATACATGCTAAGTCAAGAGGAGGTTATGAAGCCAAAGGCAAGACTGGAAAAACTAAAGATGCCTTTCTAGCTTATTCATCTGCAAAAAATAAATATGCTGAATGGTATTTAGATAGTGGAGCCTCCAACCATATAACACCTAATGAAAACTTGTTATTTAAATGTGGAAAGTCAAATGTTGATGAAATCAACAAGTGATGCAAGTATGTATTGTGCTTTATGATAAAACCATTGAGGTGAAAGGTGTGTTGCCTGTTCCTGATCTGTCAACGAATTGATTATCTGTTCACAAACTAGTACAGAAAAACAAATTTGTGGTTTTTAACAAAGAAGGATGCACAATTTATAACGATGATAATAGTGTTGTGGCAAGATGTAAACCTGAAAATGGAGAAACTAAAAGCAAACCAGTTGAAAAAGTAAACACAAGCAATATTAATTGTGGGTCATAGTTTCTCACAATCATTATTGCTTGGGTATGCTATTGTAGTAGAAGTGTAAACACAACCCTTAAACCGCACCAAAGTTACGTTCCACTTCCTCTGACTGTATTTGACAAGTCTTTCTTCTCGACACGAGGCTGCAAAAGAACATTGCAGTTGGTGGTTTGGTTCGGTTAATATATTATAAAACAATAAAGTTTATAAAATCATTTAAACACTACATGGCGACCGTGACTAAAAGTACCTACAATAAATTAATAACCCGAAAAAACATAAACGGAATATAAAATCATTTAAACACTACACTATATGTTCCTACTAGGAGGTAAATGCATTGGTTCGGTTAAGAATAAAAAAAAAAGAATATCGATTCATATGTATATTCGATATCGATATTCTTCTGATATAGTTTTCGTCTCCTCCAACAGCTATTAAGTAGTTTAGTTTTTAAGATCAACTCAAAGAAGCAATACGGTGCAGCCCCGCATTGAGATTACAAAATTCAGAACAATAAAAACCGAATATACAATAGAAAAATATCTCTTGTTTTATTTTAAAAAAATATTCCGCGATTTACGATTTTTTCTCGCGCGACGGCACAAACACAAAATTAAAAAAATCTTTTTCAGTTTCAGTTTAAACGAAATAAAAAAGAACAAGAATAAACATAATTTAAATAAAAAAGGGTAAGTTAAATACCGGTTATACCGATCAGGAAAACACATCTCGAGAAAACTACACTACGCTTGTGTTACAATGCATCCCTTAAATCCAATTGCGAATATACAGATACTGTTGCTTATGTCCGTCGGTGTTGTGCTTGAATTCGATTGAGAGCTGTTTTATATTTAAAGAGAATGAATAAATATAGATTAACTACTGCCGAAATAGAATTTGTTGACATCATTTATCAACAAGGTAATTATATACTTCCTCAAAGTATATCATTGTATTTATCTGGTCTTAGTAATAATTTTAATATACCATCTGGTCCAGAATCAAAGTTTAATACTAAACCATATACATATTCCGATCTTGGATATTTTGAAGATTTTCAAAACAGATGTTGATGATTTTCTGATATTTTGGAATGAAACTTTAACTTTAAAGAAGTTAAAAGAAGCTTTGAGTTCTTCATTCAAAATGAAATATATCGGATCTGCAATTCTCATCCAAAATCCTATTGCATCAATAAAGTTCTACGTCATTGTACGGATTAGAAAAAAATATATAATTTTAAATTAATAGGCGACAATATAAAAACAATTGGCAACACCAGAACTCCGAATTTTGCACCTCAAAATCAAACAAAATTGCATAAGCAAAATCATGTAGGCTGGGAGTGAGATGGTAATTGGTATAATCAAAGTAGATGCCTACAATCCATCACCAAGCCAACTATTGAGTGTCAGAAATATGGGTTGATAGTTCAGTGAGATTTTGGCAGTGACACGGCTTGGACCGAAGAAAAACAGGCAAGTGACTCCTCAGCAGTAAAGTCACAAAAATAATCTGTTATCTTGGTTTATTTGTTTTAATTAATTAAAAGTTTTTGAAATAATAAAAAAAAGGATTGTCAGTAATCGTATTCTCGTGATTAGTTCACTCTCATGCCTGTTCTCAATAAAAAAAAAATCGATTAAAGCTCATTCCCGAATTAAAGGAATCCCTTAGTCTCTTTTTATAGTATCCCTGACATTGTTTAGGGATAATAAGATTATGACCACTGTTTCATTACAAGAAGAAAGAGTTTGTGTGTTATTCAAGTGAAGGGGAAACTCTCGTAGGTTGAGAGTAGAAATTATCTTTTCTCCCCTAAGCTGGGGAAGAATCAAAGCTTATTAATTTAATGATAATGGGAGACGTGATCTTCAGTTGTAATACAATCCTACAGTCACGCTGGTCACCACTTTGTGAGTATTTAAGTTTTTTTAAATAAGCAAGCAAGCTTGTTACCAAGAATTTTTTGTATGAAAAAGAAAAGAAAACAGTGACGGTATAGAACTGAGAAAGCAAAAAAAAAGTAGGTACAAAGTAACTTTAAATTTATCGAAATTTAAAATTTAAAACTAACCAACAAAATAAATAGTGACATTTAATTTTTCAAAAAATTTAAGTTAAAATTAAGAAAGAAAGAAAAAACGTTTAAAGGAAAAGTGCAATTAATTTTTCATAAAGAAAAGTGCAAATTCATTCCATATAAGGAAAAGCAAAAATAAAGTGTCCCATCATCATCATCATCGGCTCGACAACCGGGGTCCGGTCCTGGCCTCTTTCAACAAGTCTCTCCACCTATCCCGGTCTCGAGCCAACGCCATCCAGTTGCGCACCCCAAGGCTTTGGGCGTCCTGGTCTACGCCATCTCTCCAGCGCAAGCATGGTCTACCACGCTGCCGTCTACCATAGAATGTACCGCAAAAGACTTTCCGAGCAGGTTCCTCTTCGCTCATACGAGCTAGGTGCCCTCCCCACCGGAGTCTACCGAGCTTAATTTTTGTCACTATGTCTGCTTCAAGGTAGATTGCGTACAACTCATGATTGTACCGTCTCCGGAATCGTCCTTCCTCACATATGGGGCCAACAATTCTCGGTAAGACTTTTCTCTCGAACGCGGCTAAGAGGTCACAGTGCCTTTTGCTAAGCACCCAAGTCTCGGATCCATACATGAGTACTGGCAGGACCATGGTCCTGTACAGCAGCAGTTTTGAAGTTATGGTTAGATTTCTGGATTTGAATAGCTTTGACAGACTGTAGTAGGCTCTGTTGGATTTGAGAAGCCGCCCGCGTATTTCTTCTTCTATGTTGTTATCGGCTGCTACTGTCGACCCAAGGTATTTAAAGGATTGCACCACTTCAAATTCGTGCTCCGCTACCTTGATTGTTTGACCAACTGTTCTTCTCGCATTCGACGCCACCATGTACTTTGTTTTACCTTCACTAATGTGCAGCCCCAGATTTTGTGCCGCCTGCTCGATCTGGATGAAGGAATCGTGTACAGCTTGTTCGGTTCTTCCGATGATGTCGATGTCGTCTGCGTAAGCCAGTATCTGGCTGGACCTGTTGACGATGGTCCCTCTTGTTGCCGTGCCAGAGTCACGGGATGCTTTCTCCAACGCCAGGTTGAAGAGGAGGCAGGCCAAACCATCCCCTTGTCGGAGTCCATTAAAGATGTTAATTGGTCTGGATAGCAATCCGGCTATTTTAACTTGGCTTGTTACGTTGGTCATGGTCAACCTACATAGTCGTGTCAATTTATTTGGGATGCCGAATTCTCTCATGGCTTTGTAAAGTTCTACCCTGGCTATGCTATCATAGGCGGCTTTAAAGTCTATAAACAGATGGTATGTTGGGATGTTAAATTCTAGACATTTTTCCATCGCCTGCCTAAGGGTAAAAGGGGGTAAAAATCTGATCAGTTGTTGATTTGCCTGGAATGAAACCACACTGATAGTTTCCGATGATGGTTTTAGCGTATGGGGCTATCCGGTCTTGTAGGATAGAGGAGAGTATCTTATAGGCGGTACTCAACAACGTGATACCTCTATAATTGCTGCACGTTGTGACATCTCCCTTCTTATGTATGGGGCATATAATACCTTTTCGCCAATCTTCTGGCATTTCTTCATGCTCCCATACGTGCACTATGATGTCATGAATTGCTTGTCGTAAGGCTGGCCCGCCGTGGTGGAATAATTCGGCTGGTATGCCATCGGCTCCCGGGGCTTTGTTTTTCTTGAGCCGTCCTATAGCCTTCTCAACGTCTTCTATGCTTGGTGGCGGTAGCATAGGGTGTTCATCTTGAAGTAGTGGAGCCTCCACTTCTGCTGTGAGCTGACCATTTAGCAATTCATTAAAGTACACTTCCCATCGCTCCAGTATGCTTTGTGGATCGGTGATCAGATTTCCCTCTCCGTCCTTGCAGTATGTGCAGCGTGGTGTGTACTGCGTCATGTTTCGGACGGATTGGTAGAACTTCCGCGCCTGGTGCGGACCTCGCTCTCGGCTGCTCTCTATTTCACAGATTAGGTTCTTCTCCCAGGCTGATTTTTTCTGTCTGTGAAGCCGTTTTTCTATTCTTCTGAGCTCTTTATATTCCTCTTCGCGTGCCCGCGTTCTATGAGATTGTTGCATTGCTCGGTACGCAACATTCTTACGTTCAGTCGCTAGCTTGCATTCATCATCAAACCAGTCGTTCCGATTTCTACGACTGCTGCCTAAGATGGAGTTGGCAGTACTAATGACAGTGTTCTTAAGGCGTGTCCACTTCTCATTTACGCCCAGCATACTGGCTCCAGGACTTACTCTCCCTAAATCAAGTGATTCTAGGGCGAGTCCTAACGCATTACCAAAGGTGTTACTGGTGTTTTCGTTGCGTAGGGCAGCCGTGTTGATTCGAACCTGATCGGCGGATGCAATGCGTCTCCGCAAGGCAATCCGCCCTCGGAAAACCATACCAACAAGATAGTGATCCGAGTCGATATTGGCACCTCGGCACGTTCGTACCGTCATCAAGTTCGAGTAGTGGCGACGATCTATCAACACGTGGTCTATTTGGTTACGAGTGACTCCATCAGGTGATACCCAGGTGGCTTTGTAGATATCTTTACGCGGGAACCTGGTACTCGCAACGACCATGTTTTTCGATGCTGCCAATTCTAAGACTCGAAGTCCATTGTCATTAGTGTTCTCATGCAAACTATGGGTGCCTGCGTAATGCCTGAATACCGGCTCCCGACCTATTTTTGCGTTCAAATCCCCAAGGATGATTTTGACGTCATACCTTGGGCAGGCATTGAGGGCCCTCTCGACTTGTTCGTAGTAAGTCTCTTTTTCTTCGTTTGAGGACTCCTCCGTAGGTCCGTGAACGTTAATGAGGCTGATGTTTGTAAATTTGCCTCGCACGCGAAGGGTGCATAGCCTTTCGCTTATAGCGTTAAAGCCGATGATGGTAGACTTCATTTTTTCGCTGACTAGGAAGCCTACCCCGAGCACATGGTGTTTTGTATGACAGCTGTAATATAAGTCATATTCTTTCTTCTGTAAAACACCATTCCCTGTCCATCTTATTTCTTGAAGCGCTGTTATGTCAGCTTTATATTTTGACAGGGCATCGGCTAGCTGCTGAGCAGCTCGAGCTCTATAGAGCGATCGTACGTTCCACGAGAAAATTCGTAAATCGTTTTGCCGTTTTCGTTGCATGGGTTGTCGTCGTAAAATCCGTCCGTTTCCGAGGCTTGTTGTCGGTCTCGTAATTCTTTTAGTTTTACGGGACAGGGAATTAACCTGTCGCCAACCTGTGGAAGCAGCCTGATCATATTAGCCAAACCTTTTTTTAAAAGGCTTGTTTCTAGCGGCCGCCGCGGAGAGGCTATGATCACACTTCCACCAGTCCCGAATAGTTACGGCACGTGCATGTGTCCCATAGTGCAAACTTATTCCATAAAAGAAAACAGGATAGGATGGCATCGTTAAAATTTCAGCGGAAAAGCTGAAGCAGTTCCAAGTTTTTTTTAACCGTGACCTGCTATATGCAGTGAAGAGTTGGGAAAAGAGCACCGATAAGGGATAGTAGGATAATACAAATAATGATAATGATGTTCAAACTTTGAAGTCTGATGATGGAGAAGTACAGTCCATCACCAAGCCAACTATTGAGTGTCAGAAATATGGGTTTATAGTTCAGTGAGATTTTGGTAGTGACACGGCTTGGGCCTACGAAAAACAGGCAAGAAACTCCTCATCAGTAGAGGATCGTTACCATGACCTACTATAAATACGAGCATATCACATAACATCATAACATTTAACATCCTACGAGTAAGACATGTGCATAAATGTGATTACTGAATTATTAGTTTAAATTCATTTTAATTAAATATAGAATTTTGTAACGAGTGGCAACACTGGCCAATCATGTCAGCGACCAGCGCTGAATCTTTATATTTGTATCGAACGGAGAGTTAATAAAATGCCATTCGATGATTTCTTGTATGGTAAACCGGGGCACATTCGTCTTTGGGGTACATTCGTCATTGGCGTTTTTACTATGAACGCTTCTTTGTAAACCCATTATTTAAATGTCGATCAGTTGCATTTGCAAATGCAAACGATGCATTAGAATTTGACAGTTCTAGTTAGTCGGCAAAGGAAGTTGGAAGTGTTTGTTTGTTTTGTGGTGCAACTCTATAATTTTCGTGTTTGGGTAAGTAAGCATTTTTTTATATTGTTTTGATGAAAATAAAAGTGATATTTTGAGAGTTGTGTTATCAAATATTAAGCTTAAAGTATAACAACCTAAATGTGTTCGGAATATAAGTCGTTTATTTATAAAATTTGTAAAATGAATTTTTATACATCGGGGTGCATTCGTCATTTGTGAAAGGGGCACATTTGCCATCTGCCGAATGTACCTTGAAGCTAAATTTTTTCATGTTTCGTCTAGACATCTTTTATTTTTGTTTCTTTTATCGTAGACATGGTTCGAAATTATAAAAAAAAGAACGACAGAGCAAACATATGCGAAATTGCCATGCGAAAAGCAATATCAGATGTAAAAAATGGGCGAGAAACAATTACTTCGGCCTCCTTCAAGCATGGCATTAAGCGCACAACCTTACAGTCACGAACAAAGAATAATGACCCCTTAAAGAATAGTTCAGATTCAGAGACTGAAGAACAAACATATCAATCAAAATATACATCTCACCAAGTCTTGAATAAAGACCAAGAAAAAGAATTGGCGGACTATGTAAAAAAATGTGCGTTTTACCAACATGGACTAACGTACCATACATTTAAAAAGTTTGTTTATGAGTTCGTCGTATTGAATAAAATATCTCATCCGACAAAATGGGATGACTGCAAGGAAGCTTCCGAAGACTGGCTATTTGGTTTTTTTAAAATGAAATAATACCCTTGCTTTGAGAAAACCAGAAAGAATAAGTTTAGCCCGGGTAAAAGGACTTAATAAAGAAGCTGTTAATATATTTTTTGAAAATTTTAAAAAACTGTATGAGAAAAAATCATTTGAACCGAAAGATATTTTTAATTTAGACGAATCTGGTGTAACAACAGTGTTGGAAACTCCAAAAGTATGCTATCATATAATTTGTTTGATTAACTGTCAATTGATTTTTTGAATTTAATTTTAAGGTTCTTGCGCAGAGGGGCCAGAGATCAGTTTGTCAAATTTCATCAGCTGAGCGTGGAATTTTGGTTACAACTGTGGGAGTCGTAAGTGCCATCGGAAATCATCTACCATCAGTTTATATTTTCCCAAGACAGCGATACACAGAGCGCTTTATGGACGGATGCTTGGCTGGCTCCCTAGGTTTGGTAAGTAAGAGTGGATGGATGATATCAGAGCTATTTGTAGATGTCCTTAAACATGTACAACGCTATACAAACTGCTCAAAGGATAAACCTATTCTATTGTTACTGGACAACCACTCATCTCACTGTAGCCTAGAGAGCATCACCTTTTGCAGAGATAGTGGTATTTACTTATTATCTTTTCCACCTCATACTTCACACCGTCTTCAGCCGCTCGACGTTTCTGTGTTTGGGCCTTTTAAAAAATTCTGCCGAACTTCTTTTAACGATTTTTTATGTGCAAATAAAGGGAAACAAATAACTATATATGACATCGCCAAGCTAACTGTGCAGCCGTTTTTAAGAGCGTTTTCAGCGGAGAATATATGTAGCGGTTTCAGAACCACGGGAATATATCCCTTTAATTCCCAAGTTTTTAATGAGGAAGAATTTGCTTTGGAAATGACAGCAAATCAAATCGATGATGACATAATCGAACCAGTGAGTATGCAATCACCTGAAATGATACGACCAATCCAACGATTGCACGCTGCTAAGTCAACTGTAAGAAGTGGATCTTCTCGCATTTTAACGAGCTCAACAGAAAAACAAAGAGTGGAAGAGAATGAAGCACAAAGAAAGCTTACTCCAAAACAAAAAAAAAACAAATCAAGGCAGTGAAAAGAGTTGTGCAATTCCCAACGAAACGTGTAGTACAAAAGCAACATAATAAAAATGAGAAATGCCTTAATCCAAAGAAAAAACGTAAGGACCCTGAACCTTCCGATGATAGTGATACCGAGGTACCATACGCCGAGTCAGACCAGTCAGATGGTGAATTTTTAGAAGGATCAATCAATTCTGAGACTGGAGAAACGCAAGTTTCAAAAACTAATTTTTCTTACGATGACCCTTTGAATGTGAGAGACTACGTTCTTGTTAAATTAAACGGAAAATTAAAAAAACAAGCCTTTTATGTTGGAAAATTAATTGGAAAATTTGGTGATTTAACCTTTAATGTCAGCTTTTTACGGAGATTTAACACTGTATCTTGGGTATTTGTGGAACCCCAAATAAAAGACGTTTCCTTTACATTTGTATCGAACGGAGAGTTGATTAACTCTCGTTCGATGTTTTTTTTTACTGAACAGAGCTACTTTGTGCTCTCGTTCTATGTTTCTATGTTTTCTCTCCTTCTTATTGGAGTGAAACCATTTTGTTTTGAGTCTTGTCGCGGACTCGAAAAGATTCACACGAAAAGAAGCGAAGGAATCGAAGGAGTTGTTTCGATTGTAAATCGAAGGAATTGTTTTAATTGTAAATCGAAAGAATTGTTTAAATTGTTTTAATCGAAAGAATTATCAACTCATTCGAGACAAATTTGAGCCAGCGCCGTGGAAAGAATATGTGTACCGCGGAAAGAATGCTCAAAAAAGCAATACGAAAGAATATATGTGCGATCTATGTGCGTGGATATAATCATTTTTATTTTTATTCGAAAAGTGTGCAAACGAAAGAATGGCGGTACACAGAAAAGAATATAAAGTGTCGGTAAAATTGTGCAAAAATTACTAATGGTTTGTACGATGGATTTAAATCCCAACGGAAAGATACATAGACAAGACAAGACAAGCAAGGAAAGAAATGGTAAGATCATTCCATATATGTAAAGAGGAAAGAATATGCCGCAACGGCATTTTCATTCAAATTTTATCTCCCCACACGTAAGAATATGCCACCACGGCATATACACTGTTGTGCCATTAAACTGGAGACCATACATGATTCCCAAGAATCGCTTACAAGACACATGACATAGTTCGATTATTGCTAAAGGTTCCTCATGTGTCATATGTTACACTTTAAAAGGAACAGCAATCGAACTATGTCAACCATACAGCAAAGCAACGACATGGGTCATATTGCAAACATAAACAATACTGACCCATGGAGTGCAAGTATGTCATAATAACATATGGTGCATTCGTTGTTTAAATAAACAAACTGTGTCAAGGCAAGGATCTAGGTTTCGGAATAGGTAACGAAGGAAATAATGATTAGAGTTTGAGTCACTCTCATTTTGATCACCAAATCGAATAGTTGTTTTTCTTGTGTTCGGGGAACACAACATTTGGTGGCAGCGGTGGGATATTCAAATTAAAGCATCTGATTTGAATCCCGTAAAAAAAAAAAAAAAAAAAAATCCAATTCGATTCAAAAAAAATTCAAAGTGAATAGTTATAAAAAAAAAAAAAGGAGAAGTGCTAAATCTAAAAAACTCGACATTAAAAAAAAAAAAAGAAAATACATTGCAAGAAAGTGAGAGTGAAAAATAATCAAAAAATATATAAAAAAAATAAAAGTGAACAATAATCAAAAAAAAAAATTAATAAAAAAATTAAAAGTGAACAATATCCCACAGAGGTAAGCGATTTCCTGTGGTCGAAAGAAGGAAGGAAGGAAGGAAGAAATTGCCACGCCGAGGCAATCAACATCAACATCAGCATTTTAACATCTGCATTAACATCAATATCAACATTAACATCATTTCACCACATCAAGAGGCATCAACAATGTCATTGTAAGAAATAATAGATATTAGTTATACCTAAGTTGTTTTCGACGTATACCAATATTTATAAATTTTAATTTTTGATATTTATATATTTTTTTGTTGTTGATGTAACCAGTTTTTCTTTTGGTAATTAATTTATACACTGTCCTTTTTCGTTATCCTCATACAAAATCTGGTACAACTTCGTTTAAATTCGTTCAAATATATATGTCTGAATTGAATTTAAATATTTCACTAAGAACTAGAAAAATCCCGCGTTCTCGAAGATCATCAGAAAGTGATCTTCCTGTTCTCAAAACAAAAAAACCCGTACCGCCTCACACTCCGATTGAGATTAAATCAAATTCTGTCTTTTGTTCACCCAAAGTAATGACTTTCAAAGCAGCCCAAGCCATAAAACTCATTCCTGAGTTTAATGGAAGTGCTAAGGATATAGATAGGTTTATCCAATTAGTAGACCTACAATCAAACAAAACCTCTACGGAACCCGACTCAACCGATAAGGCTGAGCTTCTTGATATTGTTAAATCGAAATTAACAAGCCGGGCATATAATGTTATAATCAAATATAACAATTATAATGTCTGGGAAGAGTTAAAGGAAGCTCTTGTCAAGAACTTCCGAAAAACTAGGTCTGTACAAGTTATACAGACTGAAGTTTTTCAATTCAAACAAGGTTACAAGGAATCTGTGAGCTCTTACGCAGAAAGAGCTTATGCCTTGTTTGATGAACTGAATAATGCAAATGCCAGCACAAGGGACAACGCCGCTAATACAGCCATCAGGAGTTTGAATACTAAAACAATTCTAAATAGTTTTTGCAATGGGTTGATACCACAGTTGAAAACTTTGGTGAAAAGTGCCAGATGCAATGATTTAGATGAAGCTCTAGATATTGCGATGGAAGAAGAGAAACTTTTATCTAGTGCCACTGTTGACAACAAATACTGTCACAACTGCCGGACGAAGACACACAACACAACAGAGTGTCGTTTTCAGTCAAGTACACACAGATCCGCAAATACCAGAACTAACAGATCAAATTCTAATGCAAACGAGTCGGTGAGAGTCAACAACGTTCAAAACAATGTTTCATGTCGTTACTGCAAAAATCTGGGTCACACTATAGACCAATGCAGAAAAAGACAATATAACAACAGCAGGCAAGACAACCAAAACGGAACACAAAATTCGGGAAACTACCAAAGACCTGGCCCGACCAACACCCGGAACCAGGTAAAACACATAAATTAAGGTGTGAAAATTACTATAACACAATCAAAACTCTGTATCCACTGCATCAAGAATCTCAAAATGAAGATTCAAATTCTCTGCATCCACTGAATCCACTGTTCCAAGAATCTCATAATGAAGATTCAATTTCTCTGAATCCACTGAATCCTCTGAATCCACTGTCTCAAAACAACAAATCAGAAACACTGAATCCACTGTCTCAAAACAAAAATTCACAAACACTGAATCCACCGTCTCAAAACAAAAATTCACAAACACTGAATCCATTGTCACAAAGCCAAAAATCCAATCAATTTCGTTCAAAGTCTCAAAATAAAAATTCAAATCATTCAAAATCAGAATCACTGTATCCAAATCCCAAATCTTCTATTTCAACAAGCTATCTTCCAAAATTACAAAATCAATCTCAAATTCATAAATCCTCTATTCAAAATACAAAATCAAATGAAGACAACTCTTTAAAAAAAATATCCAACCCTTTTAGAAACAAAGACGTAGAGTTGCCAAATTTTAACCAAAAAAAGAATAATATTCCTCTAAATCCTAAGAATAACAATGTAAGAAAATCAAATATGACACTAAACCAAAGTCACAGGCAAAATAGAAGTACCGCGCAAATAAATAATTTGCAAGATTTCCTAAACGGACCATTGAGCTCTGATCTAGATAATTATTATGACAAACATTCGCATACTCTTTCAAATATACAAAATCATAATGAAAAATCTAAACCTGTTGCTCATATCGGATGTTTAAATAATGCTTCTAGTTTCAAAAGCGAAATTAACATAACTTCTAAAGATACTATCTCCAACCAAAACATTATGCTTTTAGACACAGGCGCAAGCCTAAGTTTAATAAAAATAAATAAATTAAATAAAGAGCTTTGGGTTCATACTGACAATATAACTGAACTAAAAGGGATAGGTAATACTCCCACATCAACATTAGGCACACTTCTTCTGAATATAGAAATAACACCTGGAATTAATCTAAAATACTTATTTCATGTAGTGCCTGAAAATTTTCCAATAGCACAAGACGGAATTTTAGGTGAAGACTTATTTCGAAATTTTAACGCGATACTTAATTATAAAGATAATACTCTTATATACCACTTCAAAGATAAAAGGTATACAACAGATTTCATTAGTAAGCGAAAGTCTGTTACCATACCTGCTAGATCTGAAAAAATAATTAAATACGGACCTATTCGCGAACCAACAAATCAAATATATTTTTCACAAGAAATTCGTCCTCAAGTTTATACCTCTTCAGCTATAACTGAACCTACAAACGGATATATATATATATCCATTCTAAACGCCAACAATGAAGATGTCGTCTTACAAGAATTAAATTTAGAACTTGTAAATAGTAAAGACTACTTTATCTATAATCTTAGCTCATTCGATACTCAAACTTATATAAACGACAGATTGAGTAAAATACAAAATCAACTTCCACTAGATCATTTAAACAGCGAAGAAAAGAAATCAGTGATTGATATCTGCCGGAAATACAATCATTTATTTTTTCTCGATGGTGACACCCTGTCAACTACCTCTGGGATTACACATCAAATAAAGACAAACCCAAATCTACCCGCAGTTAACATTAGACCATATCGATTAGCACAAATTCACACAAATGAAATAAAGAATCAAGTAGACAAAATGTTGCAGGATGAAATAATTAGACCAAGTTCAAGTCCATGGAATTCCCCTCTTCTAGTCGTGCCAAAGAAAGGAAAACAGAAGTGGAGAGTAGTAGTGGACTACAGGAAACTTAACGAAGTGACAATCGCGGATGCGTATCCAATACCTAATATCGAAGACATCTTGGGACAATTGGGCGATTCAAAATACTTTACTACACTGGACCTAGCCAGTGGATTTCATCAAATTGAAGTTAATGAGGAAGACAAAGCGAAAACAGCATTCAGCACACCAAACGGACATTTTGAGTTTAACAGAATGCCATTCGGTTTACGTAATGCACCTCCAACTTTTCAGCGGTTGATGAATAAAGTCCTTACAGGGCTACAAGGTATAAAATGTTTAGTTTATCTAGATGATATAATGATATACGGGAAGAATCTGGATGATCACAATAAAAAATTAATTGAGGTATTTCAAGCTCTGGATAAATACAATCTGAAGATGCAGTTAGACAAATGCAAATTTTTAGAAAAAGAAGTCATGTATTTAGGACATGTCATCTCTGAGTCAGGTGTAAAACCCGATCCAGAAAAGATCTCTGCAATACAAAATATCCAACCTCCAAAAAATCAGAAAGATATTAAATCTTTTCTTGGTTTAACAGGATACTACAGAAAGTTTATACAAAACTTTTCTAAAATAGCAAATCCCCTAAATAAACTCCTGCGCAAAGATGTAGCCTTCAAATGGGATGCATTTTGCGATGAATCATTCAAACAATTAAAACAAGCAATCGTCGAACCACCTATCCTACAATATCCTAAATTTGAAAAAACTTTCTGTATCACAACTGATGCCAGTAATGAAGCAATAGGTGCAGTATTGTCACAGAAAGATACCGATGAAAACGATTTACCTATAGCATTTGCCAGCAGAATATTAAATAAATCAGAAAAAAACTATTCTACCATAGAGAAAGAAGCTTTAGCGGTTGTTTGGGCAGTAACTCATTTCCGACCATACGTTTACGGACGACACTTTGAAGTAATTACTGACCACAAACCACTTGTATGGATGTTTAACCTTAAGGATCCTTCCTCGAGAATAATGCGCTGGCGTATTAAACTTGAAGAATATGATTTTACAGTTTCGCATAAAGCAGGTCGTTTGAACACAAACGCAGACGCTCTCTCTCGTATGAAAACAGCTGAAGTTAATGTGGTAACACGCAGTAATAGTAAAGACTCGCAAAATCAACAAGATGTAAGTCAAAACATTGTCGAAGTCTCTAGTCCAGAGGAGATTAAGAAAATTTTACATGAATTTCATGACACACCTTTAGGCGGTCATCAAGGAGTCAAACGTACTCTCAAACGAATAAAAAAGACATACAAATGGAAAAATATGTATGAAGATATAAAAAATTACATTGCGTCGTGTGAACTTTGCCAAAAGAATAAGTTGTATGCACGTAACAAACTACCAATGGTCATCACAACAACAGCAAAAACTCCATTCGAAAGAATAGCTCTCGATATAGTGGGACCACTTCCTATAACAGAAAATGAAAACAAATACATACTAACGTTCCAAGACGATTTGACAAAATTTGCACAGGCCATACCTATACCAAATCAAGAAGCAAGAACTGTGGCTGAAGCACTTGTTAAGAAAATAGTTTGTACTTACGGAATTCCTCAAACGATTCTCACAGATCAAGGGACAAATTTTACTAGCGAATTATTTAAAAATGTTTGCAAAACTTTAAAAATCAATAAAACTCAAACTAGTCCGTACCATCCACAGTCAAATGGTGCTCTCGAAAGGTCACACAGAACATTAGGTGACTACCTCAGAAACTATGCAAGCAAGGATCAGTCAAATTGGGACAATTATCTAGAGTATGCCATATTCTGCTACAACACAACCCCACACTCCAGCACGAACTACAGTCCTTTCGAAGTTCTTTTTGGTTTCGAAGCACCAATTCCTTCTACGCTGAATAGAAGCGTACAACCAACCTACAACTACGATGATTATGTCTCAGAAATGAAAGCAAAAATGCAAAACGGTTATGAGTTAATTCGAAGTAATCAAATAAAGGCTAAAGAAAAATCTAAAGCGTACTATGATAAAAACTCTAGTCAGATAAGCTATAAAGTCGGTGACAAAGTATTAATGGAAATCAAAAATCGATCTAATAAAAAATTATCCCCAATCTTTGAAGGACCATACGAAATAACTGAAGTATTGTCCCCAGAAAATTCAAGAATAAAAGTAGGCAGAAAAGAAAAAGTTGTTCACAATAACCTCATAAAACACTATAACCAAAGAGACACAACACACACAACAATTTAAACACAATCACACTCAATTCACACTCACAAAACATAATTACAACACTCAAATACTTATACAATATCGGTGTTGTTCTCATTTCTAGTAATATCATCATAACCATCATAACAATGTTAGCAACATTTTCAAACACAGGCGAAGCAGAAGTGATGGTACAACCTCTAAATAAAACCGGAGTATACCTGGAACCAATTGGAATTCTAGAAAAGTCGCTCACAAAATGGACCTTTCTCTTCAACATTAATAACACTAATATCAAAACTAACACAAAGTCATTAGAGCAAAACCTAAACACCCTTTCCGAATTGTGTATCCTAAGCATAAAAGAATATCCTTTAGACCATTGCAAAATTACCCTACGACTGTTACAAAGTTCTCTCAAAGAAATCAATTATAATAACGAAATCCTTGATAGTATATTATTTAAAAACAAATTTTCAAAAAGAAGCATAGTAGACGGTGGTCTATTCAATGGAGTAGGGATGGCAGAGAAATTTTTATTTGGAACAATGGATTCTAAAGACGCAGAAAAAATAGATGATTCATTAAGATTAATTCAAGAAAATCAGAATAACTTGCATCACATAACAGAGAACCAAATGACAATAATCACTGACGTATTAGACGCACTGAACAAAACAGCTGAAAACATAAATAGTAATTTTAACTCTGTTACCGATGAAATTAGACAGAACACAATGAAACTTCAGAATCTTACTAGTTTCGAAAAAACACTGCATAACTTTGATCAAATATCTAATTTAGCATCTTCATTTGCTACACAAATTCTTTCAAAACAATCTCAAATACTTGACATCTTACAAGGAGCGAAAGTGAATAAGCTAGATAGTAGATTCCTCAATTCAGAAGTATTCATTTCTACATTAAAAGACATCCAATTAGAATTACCAAACAATATAAGATTCCCAATAAAAATATCTAGAATGAATCTTCCAATCATAGACAAAATCACTACGACGAGTCCGATTTTCGTAAATCAAAATCTCATGATACAAGTTAATATTCCATTGGTAGATGAAGAATTTAACTTAGTAAAACTTACACCATTACCTTCAAAATACAAAGAGAACACGTATAGCTATGTCTCAATATATAGTGAGTTTGTAGCTATAAACGAAAATTATAGGCGATATATATTTCTGAATAGCGAAGATCTAGATAAATGCATTAAAACAGACTCTAAACACTTCATATGCGAGAAAAACTTCGTAGTTCACAACCATAATACTAACAACTGCATTATTCAATTAATATCAGGTATGCAAAACTATGCTAGTTGTGAAACAAAAATATTTGCGCTTGAACAAGAGGTTTGGTTCAATCTCATGAGTAAGAATTCATGGCTGTATGTCATGCCAAAGCCAACGAACGTTAGGATTTTGTGCGGAGACGAACCAAAAACTATCAGAATATCCGACAGTGGAATTCTGAGTGTGGACCCATTTTGTAAAGCAATAACAAAAGAAGTCTACCTCCAAGCATCAAATACCATACAAAATAAAACTCCTATTTCATACTTTTTAGAAGAACAAACCATACCCGAAAACATAATAATTCCAACCAATTTATCCCAAATTTCACCCCATACGACCCATATAGAAAAACTGGATTTAGATAATTATAGCATAAATATTAAAGATTTGTTAAAGAAAAATAATTTGTTATTCCATGTTACACATGAACATGCCCATATTTCTGTTTCCATTATTTTTATTCTTTGTGTAATCTTAGCTTTGTACGTAATATTTAAAAAAATCGTTAAAATAAAATGTACATTTAGTAAAAAGCCAAAAGAAAATTTAAACAATACTGAAATGAATGTAACACCTGACCTTGAAGATACATCGCAGGTATAATAATTTGTAAAAAAATCCAAAAAAACAAAACAAAAATGCTACCTAATCATTATTAAAAAAAAAAAAAAAAAAAATTAAACACAAAAAAAAATATCAAACAAAAAAAAAAAACGATTACAAACAAAGAGAGAACAAAAATTGAAAAATATGTATTATAAGTAGGTATATATAAAACGAAAAAAAAAAACAAAAAGATTGCAAATTAATAAATATAATGTTGTGATAAAGACCTATGAATTATTTACTTCCGCACCTGAAGCCGAAAGATCTCACTCGTCACCTCGTACGCCTTTCTTATTTTAGGGGGGGAGGAGTGTTGTGCCATTAAACTGGAGACCACACATGATTCCCAAGAATCGCTTACAAGACACATGACATAGTTCGATTATTGCTAAAGGTTCCTCATGTGTCATATGTTACACTTTAAAAGGAACAGCAATCGAACTATGTCAACCATACAGCAAAGCAACGACATGGGTCATATTGCAAACATAAACAATACTGACCCATGGAGTGCAAGTATGTCATAATAACATATGGTGCATTCGTTGTTTAAATAAACAAACTGTGTCAAGGCAAGGATCTAGGTTTCGGAATAGGTAACGAAGGAAATAATGATTAGAGTTTGAGTCACTCTCATTTTGATCACCAAATCGAATAGTTGTTTTTCTTGTGTTCGGGGAACACAACAACACACACCTTTTTTCTCTTACGAGAGACCAAAGAATAAGCCACAACGGCATTTTAATTTTTCTCGCTTCAATCGCTTTAGAACGAACGAACGAACACCAGCACACACATACACTTCTTTATTTTTCTTCTCGAAAGAACGAAAAGAATATGCGCGCGCATCCTTTTTTGAAGACAAAAAAGTGCGCTGCAAGAAATCGAAAGAATGTGCCACACCAGCACATATACACACCCTCTTATTTTTCTCTTCGAAAGAAATAAAAGAATATGCGCGCGCATCGTTTTGAACACAAAAAGGCACTGCAAGAAAACGAAAGAATGCCATCCACCACTTTTGAGAAGGCGGAAAAGAAACAACAGCACAAGTGACACAGTTGTGCGCATGTCCTTGTTTCTGTGGAAATAGCCGTGCATGCATAGCTGCATAGCTGTAAAGAGACACAAAACCAGTTGCGCAGTGGTGAATAGAATTTTTTCATTCACTTCTTGTGTAAAGCGCAACAGAAACGGTAGTGTCAGTGATTTTGGAAACATTTTTAAATAAAAAAAATAATAAATAAAAATAAAAAAAACCCCATCAAACAATAAACAGAAACAAAACAGTTTATTAAGTGGAAAGATTAACTCGAAAGAAAAATATAAAAACAGGTAATTGGAATACAGTCCACAGTTTTTTTTTTATTATTTTTAAGCGAGGATATGGAATTTTGTTATTTTATATGGAAAGGAAAAAGGGAAGTTGAATGTCGGGACTCAGAACGAAAAGAAAAGGAAGGAATAGCAGGAACTCAAAGCATTTGGTTATGCGTAGTTGCCTTGCTGGAAAGAATGCTTGCAAGCGGAAAGAGGAAAGAGCAGTCATGAAAACTGCATGGTAATTCATAAATATAATACAACAACAACACAACAAACGCACAAGAAATATTTGTATAATAAGTTTTGTTAGGTAGACATGGGATTGAATTGGATATTGGATTAGCTTTTCCGCCAGGTAGAATTGGGGTCAAATTAAATATCCAATGGGTTTTTACTTATTTTTATTGTTTTATGTTTCGGGAATCGAGTCGAGCCATCCAACAGTGCCGGTGCATTCCCATAATGGGTCTTCAGTTTCTGCTCTCCTAGTTAGTCGGGATGAGTGGATTTCGGTCGAGGACAGAATGCCTTAAATTCTGGACTCGCCGCTGATGATTCTCGGAATAGCATCTGTTCTAAAAATGGAAAGCTGGTTCGATTCTTCTCTTTTTTTAAAAGCAATTCATACACTCTTATTCACAACAATTTTTACTTTGGTTTATTTCAAGGAAAGATATTTGGAAAGATACTAGGAAAGACTCGGAAAGACCTTTTTTAAAAAAAGAGACCTTTGGAAAGATTGACAAAGAACATTCGAAGGACGATGGAAGAAAGAAACTGGGGGTATGCCTTGCAGGAGTTACATGTCTAACCCCGGTCATTCACCACATTTCCCACGACCACAACATTATGTCAAGTCAATAACTTTATGTCATACAGTAATATTATATTTCACATTAAAGTCAATAGCATTTCAGTTTGCCTTATCATCAAAATAAATAATTGTAATATTATATTTCACATTAAAGTCAATAGTAGTTTTCAGTTTGCCTTGTCATCAAGAATATCAAATAAATAATTGTATTAAGTAGGTTTAAGGTTGAGTTTGATTTGAATAAACAACACAGAAGGTGTTCACCAAAAATTAATGAATTGTTTTTTTATGGAATTTCGCGATTGAATACTTAACTCAGGCAGCAACTCATGCTATTCAGCGCATGAAGGTATTCACTCGGGATGAACGGTTTTCTGAGACACCCCTGGAAGGAATCGAGGTGCGGCAAGAGGCATTAGTCGATGCCTGGACGCAGGCCAAGTTGGCAGAAAGGGAATTTACAAGCTCGGGCGATCCGCTCGCAATGGCGGAAGTGGAAAGAAAGCTAGTTGAGGTTGAGGAAGACTACTTCGCGGCCTCAGCAGCTTTGAAGAAGAAAAAGGCTGAGCTACAACCCGTAGCTCCGGAAAGACAGGCTCCTCAAATCACCGTCCAGGTGCCTATGCCGTTTTCCCAGCATGACGTGCAGAATACATGGGGGGAGTTTGATGGGACCATCACGAAGTGGCAAGGTTTTTGTGATCGCTTCGCCGCTGCGGTGCATGACAATGATCGCATCGAGCTGGCATATAAATTTGCATACCTAAAGCGATCAATAACTGGAAAGGCGGCACGAACTCTTGGTGAGTGGCAGCTCACTGGTGCCAACTATATCGAGGCGTGGAAGAGGTTGAACGAGGTGTTCAATAGGCAATATGCCACCTGCCGAGAACTACTTCGCCAGTTCTTTAGGCTCCCTACACTTCAGGGGCCAGTAAAGGCCAGCGACCTTCAAAGAATGTCCAACGTGACCCACGAAACGTTGTGACAACTGAAAGCCCAAGGCATCCCGACCGATGGATGGGACATGATAATCGTTCATGTCCTACATGACAAGATGGATGCAGAAACTGCATGTAAGTGGGAGGAATCCCGAAAATCAGACATGCCAACAGTGAAAGAGGATGTGCGTTCCTGGAGAAATGGGCGGTGGCTCTAGAGAGTGCTCAGGATTGTCGAATAAGAGATGGCCCGCGTCCGACGACATCGACGCCGACGCACAGCGGCAGTAAAAAAAGTATACACGACCTATCTACTGAAGAACTAACATACATACATACATACCCATCGACGCACCAACAAAATATTTACCTACCTTACGACCAACCATACCTACTAGTACCCACGACGCACAGCTGCAATAGAAAAGTAGAGAGTAGCAAGAAAAAAAAAAAGAAAAAAAAAAGATTCCGCTAATTTCGGGTGGTGTGATCTCGTGTGCTTGCTGGCTGCAACGGTGATAACGTTCGATCTTGTTAACGGAAGTGCAGTTAGCAAGCACTCGACTGATAACGACCGAAGAGGAAGAAAAAAAAATAGAGAAGAAATTTGTGGACACCGGTTAGATATGTTTGGACAGTTGGAATTTGGTGCTAGAGTTGTGCGGGTCGTCTCAGTAAAGAAAAACAATACTTACCCTGAAAAGAAAAAATAAATATACCCACGTATAGTGTAATAATTGCTAGTGAATAAAAAACCTCCAAGGGTCAACTCCATCTGTGACCCTCCCCTCAGGAAACACCCTTTCCCCCCCCCCCCGAACTTTTCGGGATACCCAAATTTATATAGACCCAGTAGGCATGAATAGTCGTAACAACAGTCCAGGGCTGCGGCTGCAAGAACTCACCCCGCCGACGAGCTAAGCCCTTACATCAGCCAGCATGCCAGCGGCCGTAGCCTGGACACCCCTCTCCTGCCTGCTGCCTGGACCGGCCTCATGGTCCTGTAGACATGGGGTCGTAGAGGTGGTATAGGTTGGTGAGGGTCGGGGGTAATTTCGTTACAAGTGACACGGCTTGGACCGAAGAAAAACAGGCAAGTGACTCCTCAGCAGTAAAGTCACAAAAATAATTTGTTATCTTGGTTTATTTGTTTTAATTAATTAAGTGTTTGAAATAATAATAAAAAAAAAAGGATTGTCAGTAATCGTATTCTCGTGATTAGTTCACCCTCATGCCTGTTCTTAATGAAAAAAAAATCGATTAAAGTTCATTCCCGAATTAAAGGAATTCCTTAGTCTCTTTTTATAGTATCCCTGACATTATTTAGGGATAATAAGATTATGACCACTGTTTCATTACAAGAAGAAAGAGTTTGTGTGTTATTCAAGTGAAGGGGAAACTCTCGTAGGTTGAGAGTAGAAACTATCTTTTCTTCCCTAAGCTGGGGAAGAATCAAAGCTTATTAATTTAATGATAATGGGAGACGTGATCTTCAGTTGTAATACAATCCTACAGTCACGCTGGTCACCACTTTGTGAGTATTTAAGTTTTTTAAACAAGCAAGCAAGCTTGTTACCAAGAATTTTTTTTTTGAAAAAGAAAAGAAAACAGTGACGGTATAGAACTGAGAAAGCAAAAAAAAAGTAGGTACAAAGTAACTTTAAATTTATCGAAATTTAAAATTTAAAACTGACCAAAAAAATAAATAGTGACATTTGATTTTTCAAAAAATTTAAGTTAAAATTAAGAAAGCAAAAATACGTTTAAAGGAAAAGTGCAAGTAATTTTTCATAAAGAAAAGTGCAAATTCATTCCATATAAGGAAAAGCAAAAATAAAGTGTCCCATAGTGCAAACTTATTCCATAAAAGAAAACAGGACAGGATGGCATCGTTAAAATTTCAGCGGAAAAGCTGAAGCAGTTCCAAGTTTTTTTTTAACCGTGACCTGCTATATGCAGTGAAGAGTTGGGAAAAGAGCACCGATAAGGGATAGTAGGATAATACAAATAATGATAATGATGTTCAAACTGTGAAGTCTGATGATGGAGAAGTACAGTCCATCACCAAGCCAACTATTGAGTGTCAGAAATATGGGTTTATAGTTCAGTGAGATTTTGGTAGTGACACGGCTTGGACCTAAGAAAAACAGGCAAGAAACTCCTCATCAGTAGAGGATCGTTACCATGACCTACTATAAATACGAACATATCACATAACATCATAACATTTAACATCCTACGAGTAAGACATGTGCATAAATGTGATTACTGAATTATTAGTTTAAATTCATTTTAATTAAATATAGAATTTTGTAACGAGTGGCAACACTGGCCAATCATGTCAGCGACCAGCGCTGAATCTTTATATTTGTATCGAACGGAGAGTTAATAAAATGCCATTCGATGATTTCTTGTACCGACCGTAGAGTTTATCAATTCTCATTCGATGTTTATGTCTTCTCTCCTTCTCATTGGAGAGAAAATTCTATGTAAAAAGTTAGTAAGATTCTGACTCTTGTCCTGTATGGACGGGAAAATAATTTTGTTCTCGAAAGAAATATTTAACGAAAGATAATTTGTAACCGAAAGATATATTAATACTCGAAAGTAATTAAGCGAAAGATAAAATAACCCGGAAAGAATATGTATACGAAAGTGATTGCAATTGCATACGGAAAGAATAACCAGTGTTTTTTTGCAGGCTAAGCCTTTTTCCACTTTAAACTCGGTCGTCTTTTATTTATTTATTATATTATATTTATTTTCCTTAGAAAGTGCTAGGTAGGTTAAGGTGAAGCTTTTGGTTCCCAACCCTGCTGGGGGCTGGAACAATATTTGTATTTAATTTTAATATATTTTGAGTCTTGTTCCGTCCATCAGACGAATGAGATATGTGTTTGGAACCATTTTAAACCGGAGATAATGAATGTGGGTTTTTTTATAATAATTTTTGCCACAGTAAAAATCATACTGTAGCGTGTCTACACGGCAGTTTTTACCTTGCGTGTAAGCACATTACATCCCTGCCTAAGTATTCAGTTCGAAATGTACATAAAATGCATACTATTTTCTTTTTTAACTGTACGTTAAGTACATTTTGGTTTTCGCTGGTTAAATAGATTACGGTTATCCTTTTACGGTTATCATAAAATTTCATTTCATTTTACGGTTGTTTTGGAATCCTGTTTCTCTCCTCTCGAGCGTTACACATATATTTCGGAATAATATATATTTTGCCGCGGAATATTTTAACGGTTCGAGTTCAATTAATTCTCATTTTTATTAAAATGCCGGACGATGATAAAAGTACTGGTGGCACCAGTGGTGGAAACAACGGTGTTACCCCACCTGCCCCCCCCCAATTCCAGCCGCTACTGATCCGGTCCAACAAACGTCATTAATTTCTATAAAAATTCCACCGTTTTGGAACAATCGGCCCGATTTATGGTTCCTTCAAATCGAAACTCAATTTCGATTGAAAAATATTACCGCAAGTAATACTAAGTACGATTATTTAGTGGCGTCACTAAATAATCAAACTATGGAATTGGTTGCTGACGTTTTGATTACACCTCCCCCGCAAAATAAGTATGAAAACCTCAAAAAGGTTTTACTAGAACGAAATCGGGATAGCGAAGAAAGGCGGCTGGCCGCTCTGTTAAACAAAGTTGAGCTCGGGGACATGAAGCCATCGGAGCTGTATAGGAGCATGGAGAGTCTGGCAAGTGGGAACGACCTCGTAAATTCGCCATTAGTTATGAAGCTATGGTTAAATCGACTTCCGTCGAATATTCGCGTTTGCCTCATGGCAGTTGAGTACTCCCAGACTCAAAGTGAGCTTTTTGCCTTGGCCGATAGACTCCATCACTCCTCAGCAGCTTCGCATGTCGCCCAAATTAATTCTCAAGTTCCTAGTTCTGATTCCGAACTTTTACAAAAATTAATTTTTAAAATCGAACGGCTTGAAACAAATTTTTCAAGATCCAACAACAACTTTAACAGAGCGTCCAGAAGTCTTTCTAGAGATAGGTTTGGAGGTAGACCCAGTTCGCAGGGAAGATCTAAAAGTGAAAATATTTCGATTTGCTGGTTTCATAAAAAATTCGGGAATAACGCGAGGAATTGTTCAAAGCAATCGTGCTCATTTCAGTCCGAAGTTAATAAGTCGACAAAAAACTAATTCGCCAGATCTCAAATGCGGCTTTGAGTGAGGCAAATTTTTCACGCCGTCTATTTATTCGCGATAAAAATACAAAGTTTCAATTTCTAATCGACACTGGTGCAGAAATTTCGATAATTCCTCGCAAATTCTGCCAGCAAATCAAACAACCAAACGATTTCATTCTGCTTACTGCGAACGGTGGAAAAATTCATACGTACGGTTTCAAACGATTAACAGTTGACTTGAATCTTAGACGCGCTTTTGATTTCACTTTCGTTATTGCCGACATCGATCACCCTATTATAGGAGCTGATTTTTACACAAGTTTAATTTGATCGTCGATCTTCGAAGTCAACGAGTAGTCGATAAAAGCACTAATCTTCAAGTCAGCTGTCTTTTCAAATCCGCGAACACTAGTTCTCCAAAACTATTTTCGATTCCAAGTGAATTCGGCGCTATCCTTGATGAGTTTCCAGAGCTTAAAGCTCCACCAGACTTTACGTTACCGATCAAACATGACGTTGTCCACCGGATACAAACAGATGGTCAACTCCCTTCAGCTAGTGCCCAAAGACTCAATCCTGAGAGGTTAGCAATAGCGAAACGTCAATTTCAGCAAATGATCGATCTTGGTATTTGTCGCGTCTCAAAATCACACGTAGCTTCACCACTTCACATGGTTCCGAAAAAGAATTCTTTGGACTTCAGACCATGTGGTGACTACAGATGGTTAAATAAAGCGACTATACCAGACAAGCATCCGATCTCCAACGCTCAAGATTTTTCCGCTAACCTCGACGGTTGTGTAATTTTTTTAAAAATAGATTTGATTCGCGCTTACCACCAAATACCGGTCGCAGAAGAGGACGTTCATAAAACAGCGGTCATAACACCTTTCGGACTTTTCGAATCTTTACGAATGCCTTTCGGAGTGCGCAACGGTGAGCAAACTTTCCAACGTTTTATGAACAGCGTTTTAGGTGACCTTTCGTTTGTATTCGTGTACTTAGACGAAGTTCTCGTTTCAAGCAAATCAGTCGAGGAACATAAAGCGCATTTACGCTAAGTTTTCGAAGATTGCAAGAGCACGGACTTAACGTTAATTAAGCGAAATGCGAACTAGGAGTAAGCAAACTCGATTTCTTGGGATACTGCTTTTCCGAAAACGGAATAATTCCTTCGCAAGAACGAGTAAAAGCAATTAACGAATTTCCTAGTCCCAGCTCCATCAAACAACTTCAGAGCTTCCTCGGCATGATAAACTTTTATAATCGTTTTATGCCAAATATAGCTTTCAAAGCTAAAGTTCTTTACAAACAATTAAAAAATATTAAAGTCAATAAAAAAGAAACTAAAAAAGCAATTTTTCAGTGGTCTGACGTGTGTGAAGAAGCTTTTCAAGTTCTCAAAAGAGATTTGTCCGATTCATCCAAAGCCTCTAGCGCACATAAGCATTATGGTAGACGCATCTAACGACGCTATCGGAGGAGTACTCCAGCAATACCATAATAGCTTTTGGGAACCTTTGGGTTTCTTTTCAACTCGTTTGAGCCCGGCCGAAAATACTCGACGTTCGATCGCGAACTTCTCGCAATTTTCAGAAGCGTTAAACATTTTCGGTTCTATGTGGAAGGTAGACAATTTACCGTCTTCACCGACCACAAACCGCTCACAAACGCAATCTGTTCAAAAACTGAAAAGTCACCTCGTCAAACGCGCCACTTAGAATTCGTAGCAGAGTTCACTACTGACATTCATTATATCAAAGGTATTCAAAATATTGTCGCCGGTACTTTATCGAGATCGTATGTCGAATTGATCGATTTTAACAATGTCAGCATTCCAAGTCTTTTAAAAGAGCAAGAAAACGACGAAGAGCTCAAGTCAATTTTAAAACTTTCGAAAAGATCTTACAAATTAGAAAAAATTCACATTCCAATAAATGACGTCGAAATATGGTGTGAAACTTCGACTGGAAAAACTCGTGCGTATGTGCCCGAAATTTTTCGACGAACAATTTTTGACAATCATCACAAACTTTCACATCCAGGTTCAAAGGCAATGCGTAAAATAATTACGGTAAATTACTTTTGGCCTAAAATGAACAGTGATGTAAATAGATGGACAAAAAGTTGCATTTCTTGTCAAAAGTCAAAAATTTCAAGGCACACTACGTCAAAGCACGGAAATTTTCCAGTTCCAGAAGGTCGATTTTCTCACATCCATATGGATCTCGTTGGTCCATTACCACCATCTCAAGGTTTCACTTATTTGCTTACCATCAAAGATCGATTTTCTTCTTGGCCTGAGGCCATTCCGCTGAAAAATATGAACGCTTCCACTGTTGTTTCTGCTTTTGTTCAAAACTGGGTTTCAAGATTTGGAGTACCTCAAACGATCACGACTGTACGGATCAGTAGAACGGTTTCACCGACAACTTAAAGAATCTCTTCGCGCTCATGAAGATAAACAAAATTGGTATTCCAATTTACCTTGGACTCTTCTCGGTATTCGTTCTACAATAATCGACGACATAAATGTAACTCCCGCTCAACTTTTGTACGGTCAAAACTTACGTTTGCCAGCTGAATTAATTGAACCCAAACCGTTAAATCCGATTTTGAATACAACAACAGCTAAAGAAATTACTCAAGCCATATCGCAAACTCGGCCATGTTCTAGTAGAAATCGCGAGCAAAAATACATTTTCGTTCCAAACGATTTAAAAACTTGCAAATATGTTTTCGTTCACACGACCAGGTCAACGAAGCACACGAGCCTACGTCTAATAGAGTCAATGCGTTCCCACCGAAATCCGATTCCAGGTGAATGTTCGAGGTTGCATGGGAACTTCAATTGCAATCTCAGCACTTTGTATTATACTAGTTAGACTTGATATAGAATTATATTCAATATGTATTCATCCTTAAAGTTACCTCCGAACAATAAAGTTCAGTTTGTTATAACGTGGAATTGCTTGTTTTAATTGCGAGCAGTTGAGCTAGTGAATAGTGAATAGTGAGTAGTGAATTCCTTTATTCCCACGACTATTTATATACGATAATAATAATAAATATTGACAACTAAAATTTCATTTTGTTTTTCAATATTTTATCGATTGTTTGTGGTCAATAAGAAATAATGTTATTCTGTATTTTAATAGAAACAACGATTGATAGTAATCATTTCTACAGTTTATAGTTAACGCCGCAAACATCGATTCCTAAGGAACTCTATGTATCTTTTTATAGCATCCCTGACATTGCTCAGTTTGGTCTAAGTGTCAACATAAAATTTTGACCACTGTTAAATTACAAGAAGAAAGAGTTAGTGTGTTATTGAAGTGAAGGGAAAAACTTGGTTGAGAGTAGAAACTATCTTTTCTTCCCTAAGCTTGGGAAGAATCGAAACTTACTGCACAAGAAATATAGTGACGGTATAAAACTAAGGTAGCAAATATAAAAAGTAATTACTGACTTTAAATTAAAGTTAAAACTGATAAAAAGTGACGTTAAAAAAGTGCAAGTTATTTTGTTTAAGGAAAAGCAATAACAAGTGCTGTCGTATAAGGAAACAGGAGAGGATGGTATCGTTTAAATTGCAGTGTGAGAGCTGAAGTAGTTAAAAGTTTTTTTGACCGTAACCTGTTATAAATACGAACAACACAACACATAATATCATAACATTTAACATCCCAAATTTTATAAGATTTTCAACAACTTGATTGGGGGTGAGTGTAAAGTTTCGCTGAGTCAACAACGAAGGCGATGGCGATGAAAATCAATTCCTTCAGAAAGCCGTAGTTCCGTGATTGTGTGAATATAAGACATACAAAAAAGAAAATCATTCTCGTTGGTATACCCTATGTATCGTACTGCCTGAGCTTTACAACCTCAGCAGTAGATGCTCTTTTATAAATTTAACGAATAAGAGAAACTTATATTTAAACGAAGGAAAGATCTCGTTCTGCGAACGAGATCTGACGAAAAAAGAGAATTATTATTCAGTCTTAAAAAGATTGGCAGGCGAGAAGGTTCGCAGGATTGTAGTTGCAATAAAGAAACAGAATAGTGGTTTTTTAATTTCATATTTTTCCACTTTAAAGCTTGTGTTTTATTTTTGATGGTTTTTCTTTATCTAAAGTTTCAGTGGAGCAGCAGGCTTATTGAATATAGCTGGGCGTCGATACACCCTACAAGTTTTCTTTGGCTATTTTTTTTTTTTTTTTTTTTTGATAACAGAATTATCTTTGATAATATTTTTTCTATGTAAAGAATTTACTGCAATTTATTCTCCCGCTTTCGTATTCTGCAACAGATTTGATTATTATTTGAGTAACCAAGTGTAATGCCAGCTGTATTTGTCATGTGAAAAAGTGGTATATAATAGTGTTGTGTACGAGATTTATCTTTTAATTTAATTAATAAAAGAACTAACTTGTGATGGAGCAGTTTCTTCTATGTCAAAAGATAGCCACTTTAGAAACTCGTTTAGAGGAAGTAAAAAGTTGATGATCTCATACAAAGTCCAATTATATTAAAAGCGTTTGTTCCATTTCAGAAGATACAGAAGATTTTAAAACTATTAAGAAAAAGTACACAAGTTTTAACAAAACGTATATAGCCTGCTAACATCTTACAAAATAAAGATTTTAAAACACCTTTTGCCACCTTCTTGTAGTAACCAAATCACCAAAAGCTAAGAGCTGTTGAAAAATTATTTGAGGTAATAGTTAAAAAGAAAAAAGAAACAATTTATAAAGATAAACATTTTTAACTTGTAAAATACGTACATCTTTAATTTAATTGGACACAAGGGCAAACAGTACACTGGAGTAGAAGGTTAGACCCCGCTTGAGACTCGTGCACCTCAAGCATCCATCTTTAAAATGTAGTGTGTTTATGTGCACATAGTTTGTGCATGTGTCAGGTGACGAATACCACTCGTCACTTGATACGTTCGCGATGCGACATTTTGCACATCAGCACACCATAATCTTCCCACGATATGCAATGAACAACGTGCATTGCATGTCGTGGAGGAATGAACCCATATCAAGTGACGAGTGCTATTCGTCACTTGTTTTTCTTCATTTATTATTCTTTTTGCCGACTCCACAAATTTGTGAATATGGAGTCAGCATAGTTTTAAGCAATATTATCTTTATTCATTTCATTGAATAAAGATAATTCATTCAATAACGATAATTCATGGAATAAAGATAATTCATTCAATAAAGATATTACAAGTATTTAATTTTACTTTAACCGTATAACACGCGCTAGGTTTGCTTGTGCGCGACGCTTATTTAATGGTACTTGTTGCCGCCAGCCTAGGTCCGTCACCTACGGCAAAAGAAAGAAAACAGCGAAGCTGGCCGCACTGTACTTTCCTTGTGTCATACACACTCATCTTTATCTTTGCTTCTTTTCACATTTATATTCGTGCAAGTCATCCATATGCTTGATTTGATTCTTTATAAGAGATATAAAAAAGTTCTCGTGACTATAGGTCATATGACCTCTCATATTGTCATTTTTTAATAGAAGTTTAAAAATACTTAGTTTTTTAAAGCCTTTTTGTAACATTTTCGTTTTAATAAATGTTTAAAATCGCTCTTAGCGGTGTTTATAAAAATTTCTTTTAATCCAATGTCAAACGATCGTCAACAGTACTGCTAAGCTATTTGTCCGAACTGTTGGTGATTAGCGGTGCTGCGACCTGAAACGCATCTTACTGGAAGATTTAGGAGGAACACAACCCTTTACTGACATCTATAAAGAACTAGGGCTCGAAACTGGAGCCCATTAAATCAATTCAAAGGTACTTCATTAAAATGAACAAAGTGTATCGAACGGAGAGTTTGCTAAACTCTCGTTCGATGATTTTTGAATCGAACAAAGCCCTTGTGGAGTCTCGTTCGATGTTCTATATTTTCTCTCCTTTTTTTTGGAGAGAAACAATATTATTAGTCAGTCGTTGACTGACTTGACGGAAAGATGTAGTTCGGAAAGAGTTTCATACGGAAAGAATAAATATTAAAATAGTGTTTTTTTGTGTTTTTTATTCACCTTGCAGCATAAGTAATTGGTAGGTACTTGTCCACAGACTTGTGCTAAAACCGAAAGAAAAAAGTGCGGTGCACTATTGTGGAAAGATTAGTGCCAAAAGAAGAGATAGGTAAATATTTTTCATTAAACTCTAAGTCGACGAAAACATTTGGTATGATGTTTTCGGGTTTCCATATTAGCGGATATGGGTGGAACCAGGCTTATCCTTTGAATTCGGTGGTATCCCTTCCGGTCATGGATTTTAGAATGCTTTTTAACTTGTTAATGGGGTCAGCTAAGCAACGCTTTCCATTTGAAGATTACCACGAAGAATGTGGTTTTGGTTTATTTGTATTATCTTTAAATGCAAAGTATAAACCATCCGTAACTTCTTCAGGTATATTAGCTATCGCAGTTAAAAGTGGTGAAACAATTGGATTAATAGACAAAGTTACTCTTAATATGAACGTTACAAGAAGAACGTTACTATTGTAACGCCTTATGATAATTTAACTGATTTAAGAAGATATTCTGTATATATTTCGGGCAAAGAAGATGTAAGACATATTTTTACTCGAAAGGAGTGGGATATTGAAGATATTATGATGAAAAAATGTACCGTATGTATGTCGTTGACTGATATACGGAGCTTAGAAAAAATGTATGTGGGATAGAGAAACGAACGATGACAAACGAACGCATACATGATCGACAGCACTGATCATACTTTTTTTTACTTAACGGACAACATTTACGACACACACATTTAAAACAAACAAACGAAGCAACGAACGAACGAAAGAAAGGGAATGGGAGTCCCTTCCATCGAAAGCCAGTTTCGCTTTAAAGTAAATTACTTAAGTCAGTCGTTAAACTCAAATCGAAGCAAACGGTCGTTGCTACTCCTAGTTTTATTTTAAATAGAATAAATTCACTTATTATAAAGATATAAAATAGACACTCTTTTATTTTCTATCGGAAATATTTATTGACAAATTGTGCGATTGGAGCCAAATCCTACAATTTTTGGGAGCTCGTCCGGGATTGTGCGCGGAGAAAAAAAGCCAGATGTAACCGTCAAGTTCATCTGAGTGTTTTTGGTTTTCGCTAAAAAAAAGACAAAGAAAACGTGATTTCGATAATTAAAGTTAAAAAAAAAGCCAGATGCAATCGCCAAGTTCATCTGAGCAATTACAGTTTTTTATATTGGTTCGTTAAAATAATTTAAAAGACAGTGTAACGAAATTTTACCGTATACATTTTTTTTGTGACATAGTTTCTAATCGTTTGTACGATCGACTGTACAAACAAATCTTTGTGAAAACATTTGTGTATATATGTAGTATACGTATACAGTGTACGTTATACATTCAAAAAACATTGTGCGCCAGAAGTGAAAAAAAAATACATACAATATATGTATAAGTGTGTATGATATCGAAAAAAACATACCAAACAAAGGGCTTCAACCTAAAGCGGTGCCAGTGTGTGTATACCTACAATAAACCGGTAACCACATTAAGACACACCGTGGTTGCTTGCTAAAAAGATCGGAGAGAAGAAGAAAGAGAGGCAAAAGAGGCGTGGCCTAACCAAGAAGAAGAGAAGACAGTTGCTGGTTGCTGGTTCCTGTTAGGAGGAAAAAAATCAAAGAAAAAGGGGTAAGCAAACGACCGTTCTTTATTTCTTGTATAATTTTTTTTGTTTGTGCGAACTGGTAGATTTTTTTTTTATATATATTGTGTGAGGGGTAAATTTTAAAGTTAGCGATGGACAGGGACGAAATTTTATCATTGACGGTAAACTTGCTGAGAGAAAAACTTACAGAACTCAATTTAAATGCAAAGGGACTGAAACGTGTACTACAGGACAGACTTCTACAACACTTTGGGCTAGTTCGTGACGAGGAAGACGACCAGTTTGAAGAGGCCAGGGGTGGATTTGAATTGGCAAGAATGAGTAGATTTACTCTTAGGGATATAGAGGATTCGCTGTCCCACTTCGATGGTAGTGGATCTATTGACGTCAATCAATGGATCCAAGAAATAGAGGATAATTCCATAGCGGTTGGATGGGACGACATCCAAAAATACATTTACGCGAAACAATTACTCAGGGGCGCAGCGAAGATGTTCGTTAGGAGTCAGGCCATTGCTAAGAATTGGGATGCGCTGAAACGAATTCTCGTCAAAGAATTCGGAGTGAAGCTCTCATCAGCCGAGGTACACCGTAGACTCAGATCGCGACAGAAAAAAACAACCGAAACGTTGCTCGAGTTTCTGTATGTAATTTTGGAGTTGGGAAATCTCATTTCACTCGACGACGAGAGTGTAATCGAATATTTTATAGAAGGTGTTCCGGATTCCAGACATAACAAAGTTGCATTATATCAGGCAAAGAACATTGAGAAGCTGAAAGTCCAGATTCGTGCTTACGAGAGGGCAAAAGGATCCGCCTCGCAGTCGCTAAACTCCAGGGGAAACTCGCGCCATGGGTATGCATCGGGTAGTAGCGCTCCTGTTCAGCAGGTGAAAAACGAAATGAGAGGAAGCTCATGTTATCGTTGTGGTGAAAATACGCAAATATGCCAGAGATTGCCGAATGACACCAAACACCAAATGCTTCAAATGTAACCAACCGGGGCATAAGGCACGTGACTGTAAGGCCGAATCGCGACCAAATCAACGTCGTGTGGAGCACAGTAGCGGACAACCTGCACCAACGGGTAACCGTAATTCATGGCCGGAGGCTAGAACAAATTTAGCTATTGGTTCTAATAGAATCTTCAAAGACATCGTGGTAAAAGGTAAAACTATGACTGCACTGGTTGACACGGGAAGTGATTTGTGTCTGTTGCGTTATGATTGTTTGGCGCTAATTGAGTTTGTCGAGCTGGGCAAAGAAAAAAGGAATCTTTTGGGCATCGGGAATAACAGGGTGACGACAATGGGAAACGTTAGTTTGGAGGTGGAAATAGACGGCATACTTCTGACAGTAGATTTCCATGTAGTAAAAGAAATGGATATGAGTTTCTCGGCAGTGATAGGCAATGATATCCTGGATATGGTAGATCTAACGATAATGGATCGGAGCGTAGAATTTAAACTCAAAGTGAATTCCTTCGAGAAGGAAGGCGATTCAGATGCTTTCAATGGTAATGAGTTCCGAGGTAGAAGTACCGATAATTGGGTACTAAGTAATGAGAATACCAGTAAGGGGGTACATGAGATGGGTACCGGTAATGAGTTACGAGGTAGAAGTACCGATAATTGGGTACGAAGTAATGAGAGTACCAGTAAGGGGGTACATGAGATGGGTACCGGTAATGAGTTACGAGGTAGAAGTACCGATAGCCATGAAATTGAAGCAAGTGATCAGGGATCGGATGTGTTCGAACTAGAAGCGATATTTGGGCAGATTGGGTTAGCCGCAGAAGAGGGGATATTTACCAGAGACTTCGACCTCAGTCATCTTGATGTCGATAAACAAAAGATGCTGTTACAAGTCATTGAAGGGTACACGCCGACTGGAAAAAAATCATCGCCAGTTACGATGAAGTTGATTTTAAAGGACGAAATACCTGTTTTCCAACGACCGAGACGAATGGCGTACTCTGACCAGATTTTGGTACGAGACCAGGTGAAGGCATGGCTTGATGAAAAGATTATACAGCGAAGTAAGTCTGAATACGCATCACCCATTGTGCTTGTGGCGAAGAAGGATGGAACAAAAAGACTGTGTTGCGACTATAGGCGTTTAAACGAGAAAATAGTCCGCGCCAATGGCGCAAATGGACGAGGTGATCGAACGTCTTCAAGCGGCAAAAGTGTTTTCGACACTGGATCTGAAGAATGGATTTTTCCATGTTCCAATGGATCCTGAGTCGCGGAAGTATACAGCTGGAAGTAGCTGAGAAGTACGGGTTACGGCTGAACTGGAAAAAGTGTCAATTTCTACAGAAGAGAATAAAATTCCTCGGATATATTATCGAGAATAGTAGCATCAAGCCATCCGTTGAAAAAACAAGAGCAGTTGCAGATTATCCGTTGCCAAAAGACCAAAAGACGCTTCAACGTTTCTTGGGATTAACGTCATATTTTAGAAGGTTCGTCAGTGGGTATGCAACGATTGCAAAGCCACTGTCAGATTTGTTGCGAAAGAACGTCAAATTCGTATTGGAAGATGAACAACTGATTGCATTTAAACAACTTAAGGAATCGCTCGTTAAAGCACCTGTACTGAAGTTATTTAATCCACAAGCAGAAACTGAGATCCACACGGATGCATGTAAATTCGGTTACGGCGGGGTACTGTTGCAGAAACATGCAGAGGACCAGATGTTACACCCCGTTGAGTTCATGAGTCGAAAGACCAGTGACGTAGAAGAACAATTTCATTCATATGAGCTGGAAGTATTAGCGATTATAGCTGCGCTTAAGAAGTGGCGAGTATACATGCAAGGTACTCGATTTAAGATCATCACCGACTGTAATGCGTTCACACAGACAATGAAGAAACAGGATGTTCCTCTTAGAGTTGCTCGATGGGCAATGTTTCTTCAAGAGTTTAATTACGAGATCGAGCATCGCTCAAGTTCCAAGATGCAACACGTCGACGCTCTGAGTAGAGTGTACAGCCTTATGATAGAAGATTCGTTAAGTCACCGAATAAAGGAAGCACAGCTACGCGATGATTGGACGAGGGCAGTCCGAAAGATTCTAGAAAAGGATCAGTATGAAGATTTCTTCATGAAGGCAGGAGTGTTATGCAAGGATCCCGTTAAGGAACTTGTAGTAATACCTTCGGGAATGGAAAGAGAAATAATTGGAATTGCACATCAGCAAGGGCATTTTTCCGTTAAGAAAACTCAGGATTTGCTAGAAAAGACATTTTATGTACCAGGTGCGATCCAAAAGGTAACCGAAACAGTTAGAGGATGTGTGAAATGTCTAATCTCTGAATCTAAAGCCGGTAAAAAGGAAGGTTTGTTGCGACCAATCAACAAAGAAGACAAACCACTTGGAACATACCATATAGACCATGTAGGACCCATGGAACAGACCCACAAGTTATACAACCACATCTTAGTAGTAGTAGACGCTTTTTCTAAATTCGTCTGGCTCTATCCAACGAAAAGCACAGGAACAGCGGAGGTTTTGGACCGGTTATGGAAACAAGCGAGTATCTTTGGTAATCCGCGAAGAATCATTTCAGACAGTGGTACAGCTTTCACGTCAACGGCGTTCCAGAGCTACTGCGAAGCCGAAAATATCCAATATCTGACAATCGCAACAGGTGTACCGCGAGGAAATGGTCAGGTGGAAAGGATACACAAGATCATTGTTCCGATGCTGGCAAAAGCTTGTTTAGGGAGCCCAGTCAACTGGTATAAACACGTGGATCGGGTACAGCAGGTGCTTAGCAGTTCACCGACAAGAAGCACAAAATTTAGTCCGTTCCAGATTCTAACAGGGTTAGAGATGAGATTGCCAGAATGTCTAGAATTTAAAGAGTGGTTAGATGAAGAAGCAATTCAAGAATTACATGCGGAACGAGATGAGTTAAGAAAACAAGTGTGTCAGAACATCGCAGCCGTCCAAGCAGAGAACAAGAAATCCTACGATAAAGGCCGAAAGCCAGAGAGAGAATACGAGCTAGGTGAACTAGTCGCCGTCAAGCGCACACAGTTCGCAACCGGAATGAAACTCAGACCGAAATTCCTGGGACCCTATAAGGTTGTAGAAAAAAGAAACCATGGAAGATACGATGTTGAGAAAGTTGGCGAGCGCGAAGGTCCTAGGAAAATAACAACAGTAGCCGAAAATATGAAACCCTGGAACCATTCATTCGGGGCGAATGATTCGTCAGGATAGCCGATTGTGGGATAGAGAAACGAACGATGACAAACGAACGCATACATGACCGACAGCACTGATCATACTTTTTTTTACTTAACGGACAACATTTACGACACACACATTTAAAACAAACAAACGAAGCAACGAACGAACGAAAGAAAGGGAATGGGAGACTGCGTCCCTTCCATCGAAAGCCAGTTTCGCTTTAAAGTAAATTACTTAAGTCAGTCGTTAAACTCAAATCGAAGCAAACGGTCGTTGCTACTCCTAGTTTTATTTTAAATACAATAAATTCACTTATTATAAAGATATAAAATAGACACTCTTTTATTTTCTATCGGAAATATTATTGACAAATTGTGCGATTGGAGCCAAATCCTACATGTATTTGAAGTATTTTCCAAAAAATCTAGTTCTAGAAAATGACATTCAAAAGATATTCGATAGGATAAATGTTTTCTGTGCAGAGCATTCAATCTAACTGTTGCTTTAGGCAGTTTGAGAGATTTCATGAATAAATATCGTACGACCAATATTGGTCCCGTTATTTATGCAATGATGTTAGAAAAAATTAACGTTAAAAACGCTCCGAATTTCAATAATATTAAAATAAGACTTTTACTTTTATGTTTGACGATGATGTCACAAACAACTGAACACGCGCGATTAGAAATGTATTTTTCTGAAATGTATAAATGGTTAGTTTTAGATACATGCGATTCTTGAAAAAGTTTTGACATCAGAGCTTGCTTCTGGACAGATATTATATAATTTTACTGCAATCGGAACGGAAAATAAACCGTTGTGGTTATCTGAAATAAGATTGCGGTAAATGATTAGAGATCATGATAGAACCAATAGGAACAAAAATCTTTTAAGTTTGAAAAGACTTTCGCATAGTTATGCAATTGTTTGATTTGTAAGAGATTTAGCCTCTTTTAATTTGTATATTGATAGTGAACTACATACAATAAAATTAAATACGGGTACTGCGATTATGCTACGAGGATTAATATCAATACTCGTTCGTAGTGTTCGTGCTGCGGTATTCGGGCATCTCGAATTTTTGACTAATTGGTTATTTACACAATATATAACACAATAAAAAAAAACATAATAATAAAGAGATATCAAATCAAAAAAAAAAAACAATATAGAGCCCAAACCAAATTACATAACACGACGTTACCCAAGCCGAAATAAAAAACCGGAAATGTTTGTGCCTATTTCTCAGTAATTCTCAATACTCAACAGTTCTTTGAAAACGATTTTCATGTGAGTAAACTAAATTTTGTTGACATCTATAGACAACTAATTGATGATACACTATAATAATATTAACAATATAATGGTAAATTTAAAGTAATAATAATTTGTTTTAATTTATATAAATCCTTTTTTTTTTCTTTTTTTTTGTGCAGCAATCAACAATCAAGAAGACCACGTGGCCATTTACTTAAATAACAACAGCAGCTGTACTAATTAGTTTAAATTTTTGTTGAAACATTTTCATAAATAATAGATTTTAGCTTTAAGAAATAAAAAAAGAGTGCAGTAATAAGCAAGGCCAATCCTTTTGCGACCAGCTATTAAATTCATTCAGCTGTGTCATGCCAATTAAGTGCAGAAGTAACGTCTGCGACAATAACGAACAGATTGCTGGTAGCAGGTTTGTGGGGTTGCATTGCTCGCAAAAAGCCACATGTTTCAAAAAAAAAATTTAAATGTCTATTAGCATTTGCCAAGGAACATGGACAAAAATCATTAGCGTTTTGGAAAAAAGTATTCTGGAGCGATGAATCAAAATATAACCGCAGAAAAAAATACTTTTAACCGAGTGTTGCTGCTTGCAACAAAATAATTTTGGTTATTTCTTGCCAAACATCCAACACATCACCCTATAACATTTTGTTTCGTTTTAGCACCACAATTATTCATAATTCAATGTCAATGTTGTAATAATTTCTCTCTACCTTTGCATTACGCCATCTATTGACCCTTGTCGATAGATGGTAAATAATGAGCATCTGGCAATGACAAAGAAAAGAATGTAAAAGGCCGGAAGCTAGCTGCGGCCATATTGATATTTTTGGGATTCTAGAGAAAAAAAGGACGCGTGTCTAAAAAATAAAAAAAAAAGTTTTGTAAAATCTCCAAATTAAAATAAAGAAAATTAAGAAAAATTATCACATTAAAATGTCAACATCGAATGTAGGCCAAGGCCAAGCATTGAACTTCTCACAATATCATCACCATCATCGGTCGCTCCCGAATAGCGGTGGTTGCGACCGAAAAATAGCAACATCTTCATCATCGACAACTACATAATAGCAAAGGTATAACAAGACATCGAACACCTGCATCATTGCCCTTGACCCATAGCAACGATCTCGCTCCCAAATAGCGGTGGTTGCGACCGACGATGACTGAAGCAAGTTCAAGCAAAAGAACACAACAACAACAGGTGTTATGTATACATTGTAAAATAGAATAAAAGCCGAAGCCTTTTGTAATTAGAACCCAGTCCACACTCAAGTGCATTATCTTATATTTCATCATCATTTTTGTTAGAAAATTTTAACTTTTGAATAAATAATATTATTTAATAAAATTATCAATTTGTCGACTTTGATTGCAATTCATTTTGGTTAAATTTTGTCGCTTTCTTATTCGGCTAAAAAGCTAGCCGTTTCAACCGAGAGCGTTTTTCGGTGGTTAAAAAAAAACGTGTTAAAAATAGCTTAGTCTTGTTTAAATAAAGTTTGTGTTTTTATTTGAAATACTGCTGGCCCCCTCACAACTATTTAATGGAAATACAACAAGTGTGATACAACAACAGAAGTGATATGTATGGCTTTTGCTGATGTTGAGTTTGATGCAAAACCAATTTATATTTAGTCGTGTTGATGATGATGGGCGGTAAACAGCTGGAAATGTATACAAAAAGTTGTTTGACTTAATAAAAATAACGAATTTTGTTTTTAAAAGAAAAACACAGAAAACTCAATTTAATGTGTGTTTTTATTTCATAATTGGGTTTATCATGAATACTGACATCCTTGTTAACAACAGGGTTGTCTCCAAGCTGAGCCAAAAACAAATATAAAGTTAAATGACAGATGGAAAGTCATATTTTGTCTACCATCTGTTGAGGTTATTGTTGGGCTTTAGCGAGCAAAGTTAAGATCAAAGTAAATGATATAAAATGAATTGTTGTTTGTGTTTGACAAACACGAAGCGATTATAAGGAAAAATAATGAGACGACAGAGTTTGCACAGCAAATAAAACAAATTGGACAATCGATGAGCTTCGAGGGAGTAAAAATATTGGACAGAGAGACAATTAAATACAAGACTTACACTAGAAACATCAAGTGTCAGTGCCGTCGGAACGGTGCATTAAGGGGCTCTAATACGTATTACGAAACAAAAGACGAAAAAACGACACCCAGGGCCAATGATAGCCACGACATAGAGCGATTATATAAAACGAGAATGCTCCCATAAAAATATTTCCAGATCTAAGCGCAACTAACTTCGCTCATTTGAAGTGTCATAAATTGATTAAATTAAACAAAAAAAAATTATGTTTTTTCTTTGTGATTATTTTTTTGGATAGTGATGAAGATGGTGATTCCGAGGAGCAGGAAACACCAATATCGAGAAGAAGAATAAGAGATAACTCAGACCCAATGTGTATTCCCAATTCAAAGTAAGCAACAATTTTTACCGATGCAGATCAATCTTACCTAACTACTATAAAATCTTAAATATAATTTCAAGATTCAAGAATTTATTCCGCCTCAATAAGGAAGCTTTTATGTATCTTCTGGAAAGGATTGACTTCCAAGTGCAAGATCAACATACCGAAAGTTTTAAAATGGGTCCAGAGCATTTTGGCCTTTGCCCTTAGCTTGGTTCGTCAGCAAATAATTTTTCGCAATGCTTCGATTGCTCTCCATGAAAGATACGAGTAAGTTTGGCATTAGTTAAAGGCCTTTTTTACTTACATATTTTTTAGCTCGATCCAAACCAACCAAACACAAAAACAAATATGATATCAATGAAAGCTGACTCAAAACGAAAGTCAGCAGAACGATAGCTAAAAGTACTCGTTGATTCAATACCAGTACTTGTTTTACACAATCGCAGTTTTTCTAATGCGCGGTTTTACAAACGATAACCGTTTAATGATATCTCGGTGTGGAGGATGGGCCAGGATCGGAAGAGCAGTCAAGGTACTGTAGTGTGTTTATGTGATAATTCATTCGAAATAACAGCATAACAGCACCTTTCGCCAAATATATCTTCAAATCATTAAAGACCTATATGCAGATTTCATTGCAGTTGCATTCAAGCTTTGACTGGTGAAAGTTACTTAACTTTAATATGGCAAATTTTGAAATAGAATACAAAGTGTTGTGAAAATTTATTTTTCAAAGGGACAGTAAATGATCTCGAAAACTTTTTAGAAGAAGGTCATCAACATTTAGATGAAATTCAAATTAAAAAAATTGTTACAGAAGTGAAAAAAGTATCTTGCCTCATTTCAAACAAAGAAATAAAAACGTGCATCTCTCGGAATCCAAGTTTTTTAAAAAAATATTTGAATTGGATGAAGTCAAAATTTTCGGTGAGTTTACAAAGTTCAAGTAGTGATTCTCGAGAGCATGTGACAAGTTTGAGTATTGGTGGAAGACCAAAAAAAAATTTTGAAGAATGTTGTAAGAAGGCAAAAAAATACAAAGTTCAAGAGCTAAAAGCCTCTGCATCGCAAAATTTAATAAATGCTGCTGCTACTTCAATGCCTAATACCTCTGCTTCAGCATTTAGTCCAGACCAAGCTTTGGCTCTAATTGTTCAGACTAAACTAACCAAATATCAATATCAAGTGATAAAAAAAGCAGTAGACGATCTTGGGTACCATATTTTTCCCTCATACAAGCAAATTTTAAAATCCAAAGTGCAGTGTTATCCTGAGAGAATCGAATTTTCAGAAACTTATGCTCAGATTCCATTGCAGAATTGCTCGATCGTACAGCAAACCGAATTCTAAGTACGGTAGATCGAAGCAATTTTCGTTCTGAAAACAACATTCACCTTACGCTTTCAACAAAATGGGGTTGTGATGGCTCATTGGGTCAGAGTGAGTTGAAGCAATCATTTTCTGTTTTTGACCCAGATTCATCGGATTCCTTTTTGTTCATGACATCAATTGTGCCATTGCAGTTGAATGCAAATAATCCAAACGTTGAAATTTTTAAAAATTCCAGACCTTCCTCTACAAATTATTGTAGGCCACTTAAATTTCAATTTCAGAAAGAAACGCAAAGTCTTATCAGGATAGAAAAAGAAAGGGTTGAAAATGAGATTAGAAATTTACGTGAAACTGTAGTAAGTTATGATTCGGTTGTTATAAATATAAAACATCAATGATAGATGGTAAAGTGGTACAAGCTGTAACAAACACTGCATCTTCGAGTAACTGTGTTATATGCGGAGTAAAACCGACCGAGATGAACAACTTGTCTGCAATACGTGCAAGGTCATCCAATGAAGAAGCTCTTCATTTAGGAATGTCTCCTTTGCATGCGCGCATTCGTTTCATGGAGTATGTTTTGCATCTGGCATACAACTTAAATTTTAAAGCTTGGAGAACTCCAAAATCAGCATTAAATTTGAAATAGGAAACAAAAGGAAGGATTCAAAAGGAGTTTATTGAAAAAATGGGAATAAAAGTGGATGTTGTAAAACAGGGAGTAGGAACAACAAATGACGGGAATACGTCTCGTAGATTTTTCGGAAATCATTGTTTAACGGCCGAAATAACAAAAAATTGATGTGACATTAATAAAAAAAACTGAGTGTGATTTTGGAAACAATATGTAGTTCATATTCAATAGATCCTCAAAAATTTGGAGCCTATGCAGAGGAAACAGCTATGTTGGCCATTGAGTTGTATTCATGGTATTATATGCCAGCAACCGTACATAAAATTTTGTTCCATGGAGCGGAAATAATATCATCAGTAGCGTTGCCTATAGGTTCCTTATCAGAAGAAGCACAGGAAAGGACTATAAATACTATAGAATTCATAACACCAGAAAGTGCTCCCGTTTGGCAACCAATGAGGATGTAATGCATCAAATGCTTTTATCTTCGGATAATTATATCACAAGTCTGAGACCCGAACCAGCAACAAAAGATTCGATACCATTAAGTGAAGAAGCCCAATCCTTATGTTATTAAATTTTTTTTACATCATTACATTTAAATGGTACATACAAACACATTCATCAAATTTGTGAAAATTTAAGCTTATTTTTTATATTTACTTATTTTTTTTTGATATTGCCCTAATTCAAGAACCCTGGATTTATTTATTATTTTTTTCTCTTCGTTTTTAGCATATAGTGTTAAATAATTTTAAGCATAAGAGAAGAATTAAAATCTCAATTTGATAAACGAATCAATAAATTTTAAATACCATTTTGTTTGGAACCAAAATAGAGTTGGCACCTAGTTTAAATTAAAATTTATTTATTTTCTTTTTAAAGTAAATTAGATTTCTTATTTTTGTTATTTTAAACAATTTTTTTTAACAACCCTTATAATTATTAGGTATAAAAACATGAATTTTAAGATATTTTATTGAGAGATGAATAGTTATTATATTACACTATGTGTGGGAACTAAATAACTTTTTTTTAAAAGGATGAGAGGAGGACAATGAGAGAGATATCTATGGGCTAGAGAAGAAGCCTAGTTAAGGGGTCGCTTCGGCGAGGGAGGCAAACAGGAAGGGAGGGAAAATTATATAATTTCTCGCGCATCACAACACCAAATGAAAGCCTGGCAAAGGTTAATTTTTTTTATTTTTTTCCAGCACAGACCCACAGGCAATATGGTTCGTTACAATCTACAAAGTTTATACCAGAATTTAATAGTGACTCGAAAAATTTATCAAATTGTTTTAGGACTAATTGAATTTTATACTGTACTTGGGTCGAAGTGGTAATTTTTTCGAAAGCTGGACAGCCACACCACATGGAAGCTTAGCACTTCAGGCCCATTAGCTTCACATCTCTTCTTTTAAAGACACATGAAAGACTAATTCTAGTAGACATATACATACATGTAGACAGCTGGTCAAAATAATAGGTGTGAGAAAATTTTTGCTAACCACTGTTGACTTGTTGCTAAGTAGCGGTTGCAAGCAATGCAAAAAAACATTTTTCTTATGAGAAAAACGGTTATTCTCTTGACAATGACATGAAGCTTATTGCATTTTAGTAGTGCAATTAAAAGTTATTCATTAATTTTTGTTGCACTCAGTTTTGGTGTGTTTTACAAGTTGGTCATTAAAATAGGTGTGCTCCAAATAAAATCCAAGTTTCTTCTTATATTCTTTTTTGCACTGCATAAGCTTTTGAGGTTGGTTCTTTGTAATCATGCATATATAGTTTAAAATAATAGTTTTTTTTTATTTATAAGTCTTTTAAAATGGGTTGAAAAGTCCACTGCTCACCAGAAGACAGAAGGCTAGTTTGTCGACTAAGAGAGTAAGAGAAAACTTATAAAACCTGACTACAAACGCTCTCAAGCCCACATTAGTGCGTGAAAGTAGAGACAGGCCTAAAAAAAAACATTAGCTACCACTGACCGTCGCGTTCTACTTCTAGCCAAATCAAATCTTTTTATTTCATCAATGACTATAGATGCTCAAATCTATACTGCAGTCAGTACACGAACAATCAGATGAAGGCTTCAGAACTCCTATCTCCCATGAAGAATCGCGAGGAAAGTTCCATTTCTATCTGTGGACTAATGAGACCAAAATTAATTTGCATTTATTGGACTCCGGGCGTAATGTTAGACGACCAACAAAAGGAAAGGACTACCACCCCCGCTATACGCAGAAAACAATCAAACACGGAGGAGGGAATATTATGGTGTGGGGCTGTTTTTCCTGGCATGGTGTCGGTGCCATATTTCGTATTAATACCATCTTAACAAAATATGGATAAAGGGATATTTTGGAAGATATCATGCTTCCACTAAGGAAAACATGCCCCTCTGATGGGCATTTTCAGGAGGACAACGATCCGAAACATACGACAAGTTTCGTAAAAGACTGGTTTCGAGATAATCAAGTATCTGTTGTATCATGACTAAGTCAATCCCCAGATCTCAATCCCATTGAGAACTTGTGGTAAGCGTAAGTTAGGCGGCCAACATTTTTTAAATGGAAAACAATTGTGGGAAGCAGTTCAGAGGGAATGGTATTCCATACCCCAACAACCATGTCAAAAATTAATTGAGTCCATACCACCCCGACCCCAAAAAGTTTTGGATAACAATGGCGGATTCTCAGGTTATTAGAGAATGGAAATAAGACACCAAAATTATTAATAGAAACCATATTATTAAACCTTTAGGAAGACGCACCTATTTTTTCTTTCCAAGAGTAAAGTCTCCACCGACAGTTTTGACGTTGTATTTCTTATAATTTTTTTTTTCTTTAAATTTTTTTGACCAGCTGTGTATGTAAGCAGAAATCATAGTGAATTTCCTTTTAAAGGAGACTCAAATGTTGTTAACCACCATTAAATAGTTGAAATGTTAATTCGACATTATACATTATACATTTTTCTGTTTTTCCTTTTTTCTTTAATTAAATAAGACCACACACCAATAAATTGTAAAGAAGTTTAAGGAAAACGTAAATTAAAGTTAGAATAATACTTATGACGATTATCCGTTTAAAATACTCAAAAAAAAGTTAAGACCCCACAAAAAAAAAGAATGTTTTTCAGAAGTTTAAACTATGTTAACTACTTGCAAACACATTTCATTACTTTGTACAGACGACAAGACTTTTTTTTTAAAGTCAGTAATATTTTTGACCAGTTAACTAAATTACCAATTTGAAATCAATTTTTATAGATCTTCTTAAAGTTACTTTTTAAAAACATCAGTCTTTCTTATACACTAATTTAATTAAAAATAATAACTTAAACTAATAATATTTCTAAATTATTTTAAACATAAATTTATTTGTGTTACTTTTGACAGTTTTAGTTTATTTTATTTTTTTTATGAATCGAACAATAAAATCGTTTTAATTTGAGTTCGTATATCTTATATCTATTACTCACGAACGATGAAAATATAGTTTATTTGTTTGTGATGGTTCAATCAATTAAGAAGATTTAATTGTTTTTGTGTCACTTACTTCTTGTTATATGCGAAATTTCATCAGGGCATATAATTTTTAAGGAATTTTGAGGCCTGAAATTATAAAATATGAATACAATTGTAGTGAGTGTGGTTTATGAAGTATTAATTGTTTGTTTTAAACTAGAGAGTAGGCTATCTAGTGGTTTCTTTTTAAATCATAGTTTATATTGACAGTGAAAGCTGTTTCCCGCTCAAATTTTATACCTCAGCGTAACGTCCCTTTAAGCTTCAGCAACGCACAGTGTGGTAGATCGCAAATCTAGCTGGTCAAAATGAAAAAAAAAAAAAAAGTTAAGCCACATGACTTCTGATCATTTGTTTAGCTTCTCAATTTAATAGGTAACTGTTATTCATGTTTTGTTTTTTTTTATTTTTTCCACTGATTAGGAAAAATTAAGCTTCACAATTAGTTGTTGTCAACAGGTGCATTCACATAACAGAGAACAGTGTTTTTTTGGTATATCTTTGGTTAACGATTAAAAAGGCTACGGTGATTTTACTGTTATAATTTTTTTTTTTGTTATTATTAAACTTTATTTCAAGGTAGTATATAATAATTTTTATTTAATTATTTTCATTGGAAGTATTAAAAAAAAATTATTTTGGTGAGAGGGTGAGAAAGTGGAACAAATAATATATTTTCTTTTTTTAAGTAGAGTCAAAGTTAATTATTCCGCATAATTCCACTGCAAGACTATACTTAAATTAATCTGTCAAGTGTTCACTTTAAGGTAAATAAAAAATATCTTGCGCATTTTTGCGGCCGCCATACATTTTTTTTCACTTTTCCAGGAAGACCTCCACTCTATCGCTCAAGGAAATTTTTGAAGAATGGGACAAAACTCCCAAACTACATCGAAAAGACGTCGTATTGTTATTAATAATGGAAAGATATAGTCTTCAAGACATATCAGAAAAAAGTTAAATCAAATCTTAAGGCAAATATTAATTTTGTTTGCTTTAAGCTAAGCGAAAAATGGGAAAAAAGTGGAAGGCATCGCAAACTTTTTTTTTTACATCAAATGCAGTTTGGCTTGATGAACCTTATGTTTTACCTAAAAGCGTAAAACCTTAAAATCTTGATAAAGCTGGAGGAAAACCAAAAAACTCTAATGACTGTTTTGAAAAATTAAAAAAAAGGAAGATTCAAAGTCTTTAAGATTCAACTGACCCTCAAGGAATTGTTAAGGCGAGTGAGATAGTGCTTCGAAAAATGGGAAAGCGAGATTCACCCAAGCTTTTGAAAGATTTGTCGAAAGCTTCGTCCAGTAAGGGTACGGAATTGAAAAAAAAACTTTGTTACCTTTTCTGCTAATGAAGCATTATCTTTAATGGTTGATGCTAATTTGTCGAAACATCAATATGATGTTATTCGGCAAAAAGTCAACACAAAATGCAAAGATCTTTTTAACTCATATACAAACATTCAAAAAACTAAGAAAAACTCTTATCCAGCTGAGTTAACAATCACTGAGGTATATGCAAAAAGTTCACTGCAGTCATTAGTAAATCATTATATTGAGAGGCTTTGCTTGTCTCAACAGGATGTTTTACTCAACGAATCGAATTAATATTTTGATAAAGTGGGAATGCGTTGGGGCTTTGCAAAAGCAGTATAAACAGAAATTTGTTTTGGAGGAGGGCCATACGGATGAATGTTTATTTAGTATTTCAATGGTGCCTATTCGAACGAATTTTAGTTCTTTAAAAGGAAAAGTTCTTCCTAGAGGACAGCTGTCAGAAGACGCTCAAGAAGCCAGAAATAAGGACACGAGGAAATTTAGAGAGCTTTTTGCTAGAAAAACGTCGAGAGGAGATGAAAATACAGATCTTATAATAACAAAAGAAGTTTTTTCACTATTAACTGTTGATGGCTTTGAGGAGGAACAATCTTTTTACGACGGATATGTAAGTGAATAACAAAGTCTATAGGTGTATTTATGTATTTTTATCTGTATTATTAATGTAATAAAGTAAAACTGGAACAATAGCAATGATGAACTCCGACTTCTTTCGTAAAAATTCACTAAATAATTGTATTTATCATGACTCTTTGTAACATTTAACCTAAATACATGTATATAAAGCTATAAATAATCTCAGAATGATGAATTTAAGAAACCAATTTTTTGTCTTAAAAATGTCTGTTTTCTTACCAGTGAGACTTTTTTTAAGTTTTGGTCTGTTTTTATTAAAAAAAAAAATAGATAAAAAAAAAATACTTGTTGTTCAGAATCATTAATATAAGTAAAATAATTTTGTCCAGCTAGATTTGTGATCCACCACACTGTGCAACGTTGAGAATATATTACAAACATAATATTTCCAAAGTAATGGATATGCAGGTGTAGCCCAAACAGTAAGTTACCCCGACGCACAACTCTCATCCTGGAGAACCAGGCTCTTGGTTAGCTCAAAAAGTGAAGATCAGGATAGAACCGAAATAGAAAAAGCTCAAAAATTCTAGTTAATCGTAATTGGCCTGCAAAAATGTTGCTAAGAAAAAAGAGTATTTATTCAAAGGTTGTGGCATTCGGAAATTACTCGGAACTTGGTGTATCTTGCGCTTGCGTCAAGTTATTCGAAGAACAGTTGGAATAATCGATTATCTCTACGAAGTTCAAAATGTATCAAAGACGTCAAAAACCGAATTTGTGTGATTTAAGTTCTATGGTAAACTTTTCCACACAAATTTGTTAGGTAAAAGTTTACCATCTGGAAATGGTAATTGTGGAAAACTTGGTAATTTTAGATATAACCAGCGACTAAAATGTAGCTAGTTGACGAAGACAAGGAAAGAAGGCGTTTATGAAACATGCCTGGTAAAGTGGTAAACTTTCCCATTTTAACCAGAGACCAGATGGAAAAGTTTCTAGATTTTGCAAATTCTTCATTGTCATACTTACCGGCGTTTTTCGAATCAATACTACAATCAGAGATACGTATTATGTATCACTGATTACAATGATGTGGGTGATTTCATTTCTTGATTTTTTTCCTGGCAATTTCTGTCTTCATTATACTTGCGCAAAATAATGTTCGCATTTTTATTTTTTTTTATTCATAGAAATGGAAAAATGAATCGTTTTATATATTTTCAAAGTGCCTTGGTTTTTTACTTTTGCTTTGTTGTCTGGATGTTTCTCGGATTTCGTTTTCTTTAAGCAATAAGCTATGCAAAATATTTGTATATATTTGTTTGCTTTGGCACTATATAATAACGTACGAATGCACTTTTGGTTGTTGCTTTTATTAATTAAAACATTTAATTTTGTTTTATACAAATCGAAGAGCATGGATTCCAAGCTATACACAAAATATTCTGTATATCTTGTTTGCATTCAGCATTTTTTTTTTTTTTTGTACATATTTGCACGAATTCAGCATTTTGTCTGACAGACAGAACGTAAAGTCACGTAAGAGTTATGAACAGTGAACACAGAATGTAGATGAACAAATAAATTGGGTATAAGTGAAAGTGGGATTCATGACCACTGATCTCTATAAAACACTGGATAGTGGATTCCCTTCTAAGTATGGCAGTTTTACTGAGTCAAATTGAAGATGACATTTTATGGTACCAAAGCAGAGTTCTATCTCGCTCTATACAGGTGAAAAAGAGAGACAAATTGGTTTTGCTTTTCACTTTGACAAATAAAACTGTTCTACAGCTAAAAAATGTTATACTGACAAGGTATCTCAGCAGAGTTCTATCTCTCTCTCTTCTCAAAAAAAGATGAGATAGACTGATTATAATAGTTTATAACAGTCCTTCAATTGGAGTAATTTTTTTTATATGAATCCACTATCCAGTGTTTTATAGAGATCAGTGTTCATGACCCGTTTAAAAAGGCAGAGTGTAATAATTGGAATTTCTAGCCTAGAGCTCATGCAACTTTGTAAAACACTAGAAATGTTAATCTTTTAGATTAAATAAGTTTTTCTTTTAATACATAAACTGTCAAATTTTGTATGGAAATTGGATAAACTTATGAGGATCTTGCTGCGTATAAACTTATCCAAACGTCGTAGCTTTTGCGAATTAGGCATGTTCAGATAATTCTGATTATATGAACTGGGTGTGTTTTATTCACCTCTATTATGAAATCCGACAAATGCGTTGCGGTGAGATTCGCAATTATTTCAGCCACATTTTCTTCTGTGGAACTCGCAGGTGAGGAAGTGTGTTAATGGTAATGGTAAGATAGTTCCTCGTACTGATAATATAGTTTAACCTGTTAGTTCATAGTTGCGGGGCGACTTTTCTTTAAGGAAGCACGAATTTAGATGTTTTTTTTTACAGGAGTCTCAATAGAACAGGATTAAAATATTAAAGTGAGGAAACAACGTTATGTGAAAAAAAAAATAGTTTCTTCTTCGGTTTTAACCCAACATTTTCTATAAAAATTAGTTTTGACTCCCTGAGTCAAGTTTTTCTGATTGATAATACCAGTACCTTGCCTGGCTCAGTTCGCAGGTTCTCAGGATTTTAATACTCGATTTTTGTTAAGTATACTCTATTTTGAAAAACTGATAAAATGATAATAAAAAAATCGCGCGATTTTTATATACATAAATAATTTACACCCTAACAGTTATAGTATCATTTCGCAGTGAGACAAACGGATAAATGTCTGCTAGCCTGTTTCGACTAGAGGAAATGAGATGATTTCGATCAAATTTCCCAAATGAACTTCCAAATGAGATAATTTCCTATACAAATTCTTAAGTCGAAATGAAATAATTTCCACCTCATTTGCATGAAATTAGCTCGGAACTTAACCCAAATATTTATGAACACACTCCACAAATTTGTTCCGTATAGGAGAGAAGGAAACAAACAGCATCCCAGATACAAAAACAGTAAATCATGATAAACAGAAAACAAGGTATGCTTATTATGAGCGCCATGTCGCCATCATCTGATGCTGACATTCGAGTTTTTTTCAGTTTCATTGTTGCTGTTTTCAATTTAAAAAAATGTTTTCTCAAAATCCATAACTGACGTTCGCGCGAACTGCCCATGAGAAAGATGACTATGACGTCACAGAAAACCTGCCAAAAATCAAATGAGTATACCTTGTTTTCTGTTTATCATGCAGTAAATGAGCTGTCGAACGAAATTAGATAATTTGTAGTGAAAACACTCTTTATCACATTTCCTATATTATCTCATTTGGGCTTTAGTCGAAACAGGCTATAACAAACTCTAGTTTATATGTGGTGCGAACAGTTCAACGAGATTTCGTTATCTTGTTGCGAATTCTGGTTGGTGTGAATAAACTATTTAGATGTGTGTGATGACTACGTTTACTTGATAGGAATTCCTTTGACAGTTACTCGTAGTACTATCTTTTTGGGGACCCCGATTTATCAGTTGTCACTGAATTTTCAGATAATCTGAAATTTCAGTGACATCTGACTAATCAAGGCGTCGAAAAAGTATGAACTTAATGTCCGTTGAACGTAAGGATTGCCGACTGATACATACCTGAAGTTTTTTTTTTTATAGAGTTCAAAGACCCAACTGAATATCTCAAAAAGTGCGTTGATTCAGTTGCTCATAAACATTTTGATGATTTTTCGAGGTACTCGTATTTTCGTCCAAATGAGGTAGAAATAAAATGCACGACTGGGTCGCACGTACTTGCTCTTGAAGATAAAGTTACTATTTATGTTAAGCTCTTTTAATTAAAAATTTGTAAATGCAGATTTAGAAAAAAAAACAATTAAAAAAGCATAAAATCGGTTTTCAAATGACTAAAACAGCTTATTAAATTAATTTAACCTCAAAACAAAGTATGCAATTTGTTTTCTTCTATAATGATACATTTTTAGAAAAAAAAAAATTTAAAATCGTTAGAGCCGTTTTCTAAAAAAATATTTTTTCTACATAAAATTTTGCAAGGACTTTTATAAAAAAAAAAATTGGTACGCCATTTTTAAGATATTATTTATCAACATCTAAAACCTAAATTTTGAAAATAAAATATTGAAGTTTTCGAAAAAATGATTTTTCAAAAAAAAAACTTCAAACTATTGTTAAAAATCCAAAAAAATAATTTTCGAAATTTTTTTTACTAAATATTATTACGGCAACTTGAAAGCATCCATGTGAAAAAAATGGTTGAAATTGATTGAGTCATGAAGGAGAAAATCAGAATTAAAAAAAACGGTTCTATGGCAGGTACCGTTAATAACGGTTTTAAAAATAATGGTTCTCATTTACAGATAGACCTAACCCAAAGAAATAACCATAATTTTTTAATCAAAATCGTAGGCAATGTTTTTGAGAAAAATGAGTTTTTCTAAAACCGGTATATGACAGGTACCGTTATTTGGGGTTCAAAAAAAAAATTCAAAAAAACGGTATTCTCCAAAAAACGCCACATACCAAGTTTGAAGTAAATCGACCCATCCGTTTTGGCTGTGGTCTCTGATACATACAGACAGACAGAAGAATTGTCGGACCCACTTTTTTCTCATTCTCAATCATCGTAATGTCATGTTTGATTGTTATCTCAAGTTTTTTTTTGTACGAATGCATCACTTCAAGTTAAGAGTTTGTATTAGAAATTATCTCAAGCTCATTTGGCAAGTATAAATCATCTCATTAAATTTCTATAAGATTTAAGATTTCTATAAAGGCTGAACTACAATGGCCACTTTTTGTAAAAGTGAAAAAGTAAAACAATTTTTTTTCTTTTATAGGCCCATTTGTTTGAGGAAAAAAGTACACCAGTTGTTTGATAATCCAAAGTCTAAGGTTTTTGACCTTTTTTGAAATTTTTCTGAAGTTAAATAGTCAGAAAAATGAGTTTAAAATTTTCACTTTTGCACTTTTTTTGCAAAAAGTGGCCGTTGTAGTTAAGCCCATCTATCCAAGCTATAAACCAAAATCGAAAAAGAAAATTTTGTATTCACCACGATTTTTGTTTGGTACAGAAAAATGTCAGTAGCATTGTTTTGGCGCAAAAAAAACGAACGATTGCTATTTGGCTGGATGTTACCCATTTTTACTGGGTGTTGTTCACTAAACTCTGCTTCTTTTTCAACATTTACTTTAGTTTTTACTTACCAATTACTCAAAATCATCTACGAGTTTTTACGAAATCCGAGACAAAAAAAGAAAAATCGACAACAATTTCATTTCATAATAGTTTTATTGTTTTTTTTTTTTTTTACAAAATATGAACTTAAATGGTTATTACATGCTTTAAATATGTACAAGTTTTTTATTAATCACAATCAATGCTGCTTATATGTGACTTATTTTTAATTAAATACTTTTTTATTAATTTAAAGTAAAAACAATATGAAAATACTTACTTACTTTTTTAATTTCTTTAAACTCTTGGAAAGAATAAGATTTTTTAACATATATTTTATTTATAAAAAAATTATATTAAAAAAAAAATTAAAACTTATTGTATAGTAGTAAACAATGTTTATAAAGATTGTTATGTTTCTTAACATTAAAATGTTTCTCAATATAAAAATGAGAAGTTAAAATTAAAAAAAAATTGTTCTGAATTATCGAATAATAACCTACAATTTTATACTTTTTGGAAATAAAATAAAATAAAAATAAAATATTTTTTTTTTAATTTGTCTATGAAATATTTATTATTTTTTGTTTGTTTATACCTTCCTTAAATATATAGACGCATCGTAGTGAGACTATAATCACGTTAGAATTTCGTATAAAAGAAGAAAATAAAAAGATAATTCTGGAGTCATCAGATAAATTAGTCTCTTTATTAAGCAACTCACTGGAGAGTCATTAATTATTAAACACACCAATCCCCAATCAAAATCAAGGTCACAAAAACATGACCAATGACCATACCCAAAACCTTAAAGTGAGATAATACCAAGGTCAGCCACAAGTAAGCGGAAAAGTAAACAATTCGTAAAAGTCAAAACATTCCATGTTGGAAATAAGGTACTGATAAAAAACGAAAACAGACAACATAAATTGTCTGAAATATGGAAAGGTCCTTATACAATAGTAAAGATAACTAACCCAACAAACAGCGTGGTTCTTATTAAAAAGAAAAACGTTACAGTTCACAATAATCGTCTAAAACATTACTACGATAGTGAAGACGAAAGAGTAAAGTAAAAATTGTATTCCCACTATCATAAGAAATTTTAAGATTAAGTAGTTTGTTCAGGCGGCAACCCTACCAATACACAATTTACTCTAACTACTACGGTTAAATAACTAATCTCGACACAGTCCACTTTAAACTCTCGAAGAAGACAAACCTTATATTTAAACATTGAATAAAATTTACAAACCTACTTCTTACTAATAAAATAAATTGTTTTTATTAAAATATTTTCCGGAATTTACAGAATGAACCAGTGCAAGAACATAGTTTTTAAATTGTAAATTAAAACATAACCATAATCAACATTTTAAACAATATTTCGCCACCAACGAAATATAATTACCCCAATTCTTTTAATTTTTTTAACAAACAAGAAGTATGACACATTTACCTATCTGTTTGTTGCCGCCAGCCTAGGTCCGTCACCTACGGCAAAAGAAAGAAAACAGCGAAGCTCTCCGCACTGTACTTTCCTTGTGTTATACACACTCATTTTTATCTTTGCTTCTTTTCACATCTATATTCGTGCAAGTCATCCATATGCTTGTTTCGATTCTTTATAGGAGATATAAAAAAGTTCTCGTGACTATAGGTCATATGACCTCTCATTTTGTCATTTTTTTTATTAAAAGAAGTTTAAAAAATACTTAGTTTTTTAAAGCCTTTTTGTATAATATTTTCGTTTTAATAAATGTTTAAAATCGCTCTTAGCGGTGTTTATAAAAATTTCTTTTAATCCGATGTCAAACGATCGTCAACACTGTTGTGTATTGACAATTCTGATGGCATTTAAAAATAACAATTTAGTTGAAACAACTGAATATCAAATACAAGCTCTTAACAACTTAGGAATAGTATATAAAGACATAGGAAAAGTTTTGTTTTATCATGACACATGGAATCTTATGACGGAATTAAAAATCAAAGATATAGAGTTAAGGAAACCTCCACATCATCATTGTCTTATGCGTAACAGGAATTGCTTACAATAAGCATTATCAGCATTTTATACTAAATAAAGTTCCCACAAACAATTACTTGCAATAAGCATTATCAGCATTTTATACTAAATGAATTTCCCACAAAGAATTACTTACAATAAGCATTATCAGCATTTTATACTAAATGAATTTCCCACAATAGTAACCAAGATTCTTAATATTGTGTTCCCAGAATTGTAATAAGAATCTTTATATTGTATTTGCAAATAATAGGAATTAGAAGCCTCAAACGTGCTAGCATTCTGCTACACAAACAGAATTGTAAAACTAAAACAAAGATGAAGCTTTCAATAAAAATGTAAGAAGTTTAGTACAGTTTAAGCAACGAAATAATAAAGATCAATTTATGAAAAATATAAATTCGGGTTTTTTTTTTTTGTTTCTCCAGGTACGAAACATAATTGGCGCAGTCGGTAGACCTCAAGCAAGTGGTCACGGAATAATTAAAGAAGTTTTATCGATATAAATTCAGTTCATTATCCAAACGAAAATTGGAAATAAAATTTTTCGGGTTATTTTTTCAAACGAATATTGAACAAAACAAACCATACGAAAAAAAAAATAAGTGAACTGTTATCTCTTGAGACATTATCCAAACGAAAATTGGAAATTAAATTTTTCGGGTTATTTTTTCAAACGAATATTGAATAAAATAAGTGAACTATTATCTCTTGAGACATTATCAAAACGAAAACTGGAAATTAAATTTTCGGGTTAACTTTTCAAACGAATATTGAAAAAGGGAAAAACCATACGAAAAAAAATAAAATTGAACTGTTGTCGTTATTTGAACTAAAACTAAAAACTTTTCCGGAAATCATTTTTGATTCATTCAATTAATCGAGGAGGAAAAAGAACGAGTACCAATGGAGACTAAGCTGTTTCTCACAATAATTCTAATGTAAGAAAAAATAAATTAAAAAATTTTTTTTTTAAATAACAGTGTGTAAAAACAATATTTAAAGAGTATACTTCAAGTAGAAACATATTTAAGAATATTGATAATTTTGAAAAAAAAAGAAGAAGAAAAAGAAAAATCTTTTAAAGAATAGAAATAACTTTCCTGGAACCATTTGGTTTAAAACAAAATAAAAATTAATATAAATATAAAAAAATAATAGTTTTGAAAACTTGAAAAGAAAAGTATATTAAAATGCCTGGTGAACTTAACATTTCGGAGATCACTACTCCAGACGTTATTAAAACATTACCTAACTTCTATGGTGACCCTAGGGATCTCCATACATTTTTAAGTTCAGTAGACAGGATAGAACCCATACTGGTCACTTCGAGCACGAATCCTATTATTCTAGGAGCATGGCTTCAAGCCATTAGGCAAAAAATAAAAGGCAAAGCAAGTGATAGACTTAGATTACATGGGGAACCACAAACTTGGAATGATATGAGAAAATGTTTAGAAAAACATTTTACCGACCACAGAGATCAGAGAACCTTATTTAATTCTTTAAGTAATCTCAGACAAACAAACAGTGTTACCAATTTTTATGACCAAATATTAGAACTTGTGACAGCTCTAAACTGTCAAATAAAAACAGGGCCTATTATAAAGGAGATGTTAATAAAAAGAAATTTAGAAGAAGGTTTAGATACCTTTATTAAAGGATCTAAAGAACCTCTTAAAACAATCCTTTTTTCTAGGAACCCAGCAACACTAGAAGAAGCGTACGACATAGCTTTGAGTGTGGATTCCATGAGCCACATAAATTACAAGGCAAATAATACAGATAGGAATTCATCCTACTCAGGAGCTAACAACTCAAATCACAGGGCAAATAACAATAACCCTTCATCTTCCCATAGAAACGGTTATCAATCCAATTCTAGCACAAATTCTAGAAATAATAATAACAGACCCCAAAATTCCAACCATCATAACAAATCAAATAATCCTTTTAGAGACGCACAAGAACCCATGGAGGTAGATAATAATACGAAACAGTATAAATATAATACGAACCATAGGCAAAATAATAACTACTCCCAACAAAAAAATAATAATCCACAAAACGGATCGACAAGATCCAGGATGCAAACAGATGAGGTAAATACCTTCGAAGACGAAGACCAGGATAGAATTCCTGCAGAAGAATTATTCTCAAGTGAAAATTTTTGGGAAACGGCCTCGGATCAATAAGTAAACTTCCATACGTAAATATAAAAACACCTCTTAAAATTCTCAAATTGCTAATAGATACAGGAGCATCTAGTTCACTCCTGAATCCCTCACTAATCCACCCCAAGTTCGTTACGAAAATTAAACCTCATCTCATTAAAGCATTAAACAAAAATGCAGTTATATCAGAAAAAGTAGAAACAACTCTTTTCAAAGAATTTGGAGACGATTCTCCACCAGTAACATTTTATCTTTTAAATTTTCATGATTATTTTGATGGTATTATAGGATATGACATCCTTTCTTCTTGCAAAATTAAAATTGATTTAGAAAAGAACGTTATGAGAAGAAATAATATCGAAATTAAAATAAATCAAAAACCTTTAACAAAAATCTATAATTATGTTATTCCTGCAAGAAGCATAAAACAATTCGAAATACCAGTCGATCAACAATACGGAGACGTATTGCTTGAAGAACAAACCATTAAGAACGTAATATTGATGGGAGGTCTCTATGAGGCAAAAGACTGGAAGACCAATGTCCTTCTGGAAAACGAAACCGATGCGGACATTGAGATTAAAATAGAACAACCAATTAAGGTTGATTTAGTAAACACAATTGAAGTAAATAGCTTGACAATTAGAGAACAAAAACACACTGACGTACTAAAAAATATCAGAACAAATCATTTAAATCCAGAAGAAAAGGCCAATATAGAAAAGTTAATAGGCCAATATAAAGACATTTTCTATGATGAAAATCAAAATCTAAGTTTTACAAACGAAGTAAAACACAAAATCAAAACTAAAGATGATATCCCAGTTTACTCAAAGACATATCGTTACCCATACATACACAAAGACGAAATAAAACGACAAATTGACAAAATGTTAAATGAAGGAATTATTAGACCTAGCCATTCACCTTGGTCATCCCCTATTTGGATAGTACCCAAGAAAGCTGATGCTTCAGGGAAAAAGAAGTGGAGACTGGTCGTGGATTACAGAAGAGTTAACGATAAAACAATCGATGACAAATATCCAATTCCGAACATATCAGAAATTTTAGACAAACTAGGACGAGCAATGTATTTTACGACATTAGACTTAGCATCTGGATTTCACCAGATAGAAGTGGATCCAGATGACATAAAAAAGACGGCTTTTACTGTCGAAGGCGGTCACTACGAGTATGTGCGTATGCCATTCGGACTAAAAAACGGTCCAGCAACTTTCCAAAGAGTAATGGATGTTGTGCTGAGAGACTTAAAGAAAATTTGTATGGTCTATATGGACGATATCATAATATTTTCTACATCTTTAGTCGAGCATAATCAAAATATAAGACAAGTTTTTGATGCTCTCAGGAAAGCTAATCTAAAAATTCAAATAGACAAGTCAGAATTTTTACAAAAAGAGGTGGCATTTTTAGGACACATTGTTTCGGAAGACGGCATCAAGCCGAATCCAGACAAAATTAAAGTGGTAAAAGAATACCCGATCCCCAAAACTCAAAAACAGATCAAACAATTCCTAGGATTGTTAGGATACTATAGGAAATTTATTAAAGATTTCGCTAAGCTAACCAAGCCACTTACGAGCAAATTAAAGAAAGGAGCAAAAATTAACATAAAAGACGAACAGTATCGTAAATGCTTTGAAATTTGTAAAGATCTATTGATAAATGATCCTATACTAGCTTACCCTGACTTCGAAAAAAGTTTTATTTTGACCACAGATGCGTCAAATTTCGCTGTGGGAGCCGTACTTTCTCAAATACAAAATGGTAAAGAGCACCCAATCTGTTATGCGAGCAGAACCCTAAATGACCACGAGACAAAATACTCGACAATCGAAAAAGAACTGTTAGCGATTGTATGGTCAACCCAATACTTCAGACCTTATTTGTTTGGGCGAAAATTCAAGATACAGACAGACCACAAACCACTTCGATGGTTAATGTCTTTAAAAGAACCAAATTCAAAACTAGTAAGATGGAAACTCAAATTAGAGGAATACAATTACGAAATTGAATACAAACCAGGAAGAATTAACAATAACGCCGATACACTTTCAAGAATCCCTGTAGAGGAAGACGACTTAGACAATATATCTATGAAGCCGATGGAAATTAATGCACAAGAATCCGATTCTTCAGGCAATACAATCCATAGTGCGGAGTACGATAGTGAAAGTCTGATACCTATTTCAGAATCATGTCTTAATCAATTTCAAAATCAGCATATTATTTCAGTTAAACCAAGTGGCAGTGCCTCAATCAAAACTTCAAAAATATTTTCAAGTACGAGAAAAATAATACAACTTAAGCAATACGATGAAGAAACATTAATAAACTTAATTAAAACGCACTTTAATCCAAAACAGGTAAATGCGGTATACATTGAAAACCATGCCCTTTTTTTATCATTTCAAGACATATATGAAAAATATTTTTCACGCAATAAGCAAATGAAAGTACTTCGTTGTACCAAAATTAGAAAAGATATAACAAACGAGTTGGAACAAGACACAATTATTAAAGACTCCCATCTTGAAAATAACCATAGAGGAATCAATGAATGCTTTGAGCATATAAAAAGAACGTATTACTTTCCGAATCTAAAAAACAAAATAACCTTATTCATCAATCAATGCGAAATCTGCCAAATACAAAAATATGAAAGAAGACCGGTACGGCAGAAGTTCCAATTAACTCAAACTCCTAAATTCCCACTAGAAATATGCCATATTGACATATTCTTTGCCAACAAAGGAAAACCAATCCTGACAATAATTGACAAATTTTCACGTTTTGCTCAAGCTTACCCTATAGAAACTAGGAATACACCCCATATAAAGGAAGCTTTAATGAAACACTTTAGTTTATTTGGTAAACCAAAAATGTTAGTCTCAGACCAAGAAGGTGCAATAACTACAATAGATATGAAAGAATTCTTAATTCAAAATAATATCACTATACACTATACTTCAGGTAACTCTTCAAGTTCAAATTCACCTATTGAACGCTTTCACTCTACATTTCTTGAACATTTACGAATAATAACAAATAACGAAAAATTATCATTTGAAGAATCTATTTTTAAAGCCATCTACGGTTATAATAATTCAATCTGTCAAGCAACAAAATATACTCCTTTTGAGTTATTTTTCGGAAGGAAAATTAATGAAAACCTTGAACCGAACCCAGATAGTTTAAAACAACACAGAGAAGAACTTTATAAAAAGGCAAACTTAAACAATATTCAACAAAAAGAAAAATATATTAATAAAAGAAATGAAAATAGAGATGAACCTTTAGATTTACCTTTTGACAAAGATTTGTATAAAAAAGAAAAAACAGTAAACAAATTACAGGCTAGATTTAAAAACATACGAATACAAAGACAGAGAAAGAATGTTGTCTACGATAATCAAGATAGAAAATTTCCTAAAAATAAAATTAAAAAACCCCGACAGTTACAGGTTTCGAACAGCGTGGACACAACTGGAACTACAAGATCTGACGAACAACCCGGGACTAGTGGCCATCAAAACTAATCAAGCTTACGTTATTACAGGACAACACAAACTAATACACGTAATAAATCTAGATAATTATAAGACAAACATAGATAATATACGTCTAAACATAGACGCAATAAATAAAAATGAATACTTTGACAACATTAGACACACAATTAACAAAAGATTTAACGAATTAGAAGAAACATTTACCATGTTATATCCAATAATCAGAAATAAAAGAGCCCTTATTGACGTATTAGGAACAGGAATTAAATTTATAACAGGGAATATGGACCACAATGACGCCATAGAAATTGACGAAAGATTAAGACAGTTACAAAATAGTAATGACCAACTTATACAAAATGACAATATACAAACTAGACTCAACAATGAAATGATTAAAAGATTCAATAACATATCAATTCACATTAACGAACAACAAGACACTATTAAAAAATACCTAAACAACATAGAAAACAGAATAAAAAAAGAACAACATGACACTATTTTTATACAGTATTTGTACCAAACTTCATACGACATAGACTTATTAGAAAAGCATTTAACAAAAATATTTGAATCAATTCAATTAGCTAAATTGAAAATAGTTTCTAAAAATATCCTTTCACCAAAAGAATTAGATTTTGCATATAAACAATTGCAACAACGAGGATTCCCAATAGATTCAATGGAACAGATATACGAAATTTGTGAACTACAAGCTTTTTACAAAAATAATAATATAGTATTTCTTATAAAGATTCCAGTTTTCAAAGAAACCCCTTTTCAAGAATATTTGCTTGAACCTATCCCAACTTCTACAAATCATATAATTTCAATTCAGTTTTCAAACTTTTTACAAAATAATAATGAATCCTATTTTATCAGAGAAAATTGTTTTCAGGTTAATACTTTGAAAATATGTAAAGAAAAACAGTTAATAAATGTAACTAATGATTTATGTTTTCCAAATATAATAAAAGGCTTACCAAGTAAATGTAATTTCGAAGAAAACTATGAATATAATATTGTAAAGCAATTGAATGATAAACTTGTATTATTAAAAAACGTTAAAGGAATAGAAATAGAATCCAATTGCTTACCTAAAAGAATTATTAAAGGGAATGTACTTATTAAGTTAAAAAATTGTTCTGTTATCGTAAACAATATTAAATATGAAGATCAAAAAACTATGTTTTATGAAAACTTTCATGTAATACCACTGTTAAATTTAAATGTTACTCAAAATAAATTAATTGAAAAATTTAATTTCGAAAAAATTAAATCACATCTATTTGAAAACACAAAAATTATAAGTAATCAAGATATACATACAGTTCATACCAACATTCAATATGTAATTTCATTTATAATTTTAATAATTTTAATAACATGTTTTATAAGTTATATTAAAAACAAAAAGTCATTAAAGGACAAATTCCACAAATCATCACAATACCTTCAACAGAATTCGCCGGAGACGAATCATAAGGATGGGGGAGTTAAGGAAACCTCCACATCATCATTGTCTTATGCGTAACAGGAATTGCTTACAATAAGCATTATCAGCATTTTATACTAAATAAAGTTCCCACAAACAATTACTTGCAATAAGCATTATCAGCATTTTATACTAAATGAATTTCCCACAAAGAATTACTTACAATAAGCATTATCAGCATTTTATACTAAATGAATTTCCCACAATAGTAACCAAGATTCTTAATATTGTGTTCCCAGAATTGTAATAAGAATCTTTATATTGTATTTGCAAATAATAGGAATTAGAAGCCTCAAACGTGCTAGCATTCTGCTACACAAACAGAATTGTAAAACTAAAACAAAGATGAAGCTTTCAATAAAAATGTAAGAAGTTTAGTACAGTTTAAGCAACGAAATAATAAAGATCAATTTATGAAAAATATAAATTCGGGTTTTTTTTTTTTGTTTCTCCGGGTACGAAACATAATTATAGAAACTTATACTGAAATAATTAACTAAGCTGAAGAGTCCTGGCTAACCATCTGTAAATCAACAGGAAATAACGATATACGCGATGGACAGTCATCGTTGATCCATAATTTAATAACATCAGGGAGACATCATACGGAAAAAAAATTGAATCATTGTTAAGTACAAAACGTTTCAGAAGATCACTTTTTGATGGAATAGGAACAAGTTTGCAGTATCTCTTTAGAGTCATGGATAACGAGGATGGAAAACAACTGTATAGCAAAATAGCAGAGTTAGAAAGTGCCACGAAAGCTTTAAACGATTTACAAAAGAACCAGATCATGATAATGAAAACAGGATTTGAAAAGTTACACAAACCTCTGTCAACACTAGAAGAAAACCAAAGAAATATAACAGAAACCATTTATAGATTACTTAAAATAAATAATGTAACACTAAAAAACCAAAAGTTACAAGAAATCCTAAGTACTTTGACTCTTCAAATCTTAGATATACAAAGAAGACAACAAACAAATCCCATTGCAACAACATTTAACATGGTACGTCGGACCACTACTGTCACCAGTAATAGGGGGTTCAAACACACAAAGTTGTCCAATATGCCTGCTTTATAACCCATTCAACGAAAATATAAATTGTAATTATCTAATAAAGACACCAAGAGGAATTTTCTCATCAAGCAGACACAAAAAAACTCATGGCTGTACGCATTTCATACGGCAACGAAGGTAATAATCAAGTGTCAAAATGAATTAGATGGTGTTGTATCTCCTCCTATACCTACCAGAGGAAATCGTCGTGCGTTGAACTCAGCACACTTCAATTGTGTTGTACTCTTTGATTGCCAATTCGATATCATATTACGGATATTGTTTTGGGTCAATCAAAGTGCAATCATACAATAGTTGAATTGTGCTGACTCTTTTAACGTGCCGACGATTATCCACTGCGAATGTTTGGGCTTGCGGTCACCAAAATGACACGACAAGATTGGTCTTTGTCAAACATTCAATGAAGTCGGTCGTTTCGCATTCTTTACAGTTAGAACACTTTAACAATGGTATAATAATAAAAGGAAACGGTATAATATCTCTACTACAACCATGTATATTCCAAATAGGAGGTCAAAGAATATTTTATGAGGGAATGGACCATATCAAATTAACATTCGAACAACCCAATGAAGAGTTACCAACCTTGAAATTTAATCGAACTTATATTTTTGGGGAAAATGTCATACTTGATCATGCTCTCATCCTGAAAGGAGTTAACGCAAATAAAGTCTTGGCCGACAACACCATATCTGTTTCAGAGTTGGAACAAAAACTGAAAGATTTTGAAGCGACACGTATAAATAGGAAAATAGAAACAAGAACAAAATATCAACAATAGAATCTATCATTCAGTTCATTTTCCATGATTGGTTGATTATTTTTGTCTGTAGGAGACAGAGATCAAAAAGAGAGAATAAAACATCTTACGAAACTCCGATATTACCAATTTCAACGTTCGAATTACACCATCCTAATTCCATTGCTTGTAGGGACCCCATTGGTACTAAGCAATTAGAAACAAAAACTAGAAAAACAGACATTAGAATCCCACCTTCACCAACACCCTTACCTCCTATACACATCAATAAATCAAACAAAAATCAATTTTCAAACGTATCAATCCCGAAATGTCCTCCAATCTTATCCGAAAATCAAAACAAAAGAATTTTAAAATCATTTAGAAGCCCAAAGAGACTTCAACTGTACTAAAATGTATATCTATTTTATTTTTACAGAAATCAATCAATAATAAAAAATGTCAACTTATTTGAACAAAACCCAAATGCACCATTTTTTAAGAATCTGTCCGGAGCCAAATCTGCGGTCAACTTGCAAACGTTGTCAATTCCCATTTTAAAAGGGGAATATAACCAGGAAATGGTAATTGAATGGGTGAGGAATACATTTTCAAAAAAGAAGTACTTTTCCTACCAATTGAGGTGACCGGGTTTCACTGGTCCTTAATCGTAATAAACAGGGATAGGATGTTGTGGAATTTGCCTTTTTTTCTTGTTCAATCCTACGACATTATAGATTGAAAACAAACACGTTTCACGTCCCCCTCGTTCCAAATATATGTATTTTATTTTGCCTTTTTTTTGCCTTTTCTTTCGTTATTGCCTTTTTTTGCCTTTTCTCTTGTTATTGCCTTTTTTTGCCTTTTCCTATATTTTTTATCTTTTTAGTGTCTTTAAAGTAAAGCCTACACACAAAACACTCAAATATACAAACAAAAAGCCAACTTACTCAATATATTACTTACTCCATATAAATTCACACAAACAAAATTCGAGTGAAAAGATCTACCTATGCAACTTGTTTGTCTTCTATTGCTACCATTTATTGCCTTCTACGTTCTATTGCGCGACCGGCAACCCACTCGTATGAGGGTTCAAAAGCTTACTTACTCATGCACACACACCCATACCGGCACGTGTCAGAGTTCAAAATTGAGAAAGAAAAAAAAAACAAAACAAAACAAAAAAATATTAGGTACCTTCTTACTATGTATCCACTTACACTTACATGTTGAACAAAAAATTAAGTTGTCCTGATGTATGCATGTGTGCATCAACAAAAGAAAGAAACAAAACAAAAGAAGAAAAATCTTCCTATTTATCTACTTCTAGGTACATACATGCAATTTCGCATGTTCCTCTGCGGGCAGTCATATACCGTTAGGCACATTTTAGGAGAAATTTGTTTGCAGAAATACGTATATGTGTGCATCTTATTGTTTTATTTTGCATCATTAGCTCTTTAATTGTGTAGACGTAGAGTGTGGTTTTTCGTTTAATTTCGTCAGTTAAAAAAAAAGAGTTAAAATGCCTAAGATCCCGTGTAGAGAATCGGTAAAGTTACAAAGTTTTGTTTCAATGTTTGGGGGAGATTACTTTTCTACAGATGGCAAAGTCCTTTTTTGTAAATTGTGTGGTATAAAAGTAAGTCACGAGAAAAAATATTATATCGAGCAACACATAAAACGAGAAAAACACAAGCAAGCAGTGGCATTGAAAACTAAACAAAAAAATCAAACCATAACATCTCATGTGACTGGGATTAAAAAAGATGAATTCAGTGCCGATCTAACTAAAATGTTTTTGGCGTGTGACATTCCTTTATATAAACTCAACCGTCCAGAGTTCAGTGCATTTATAGAAAAATATGTTCAAAAAAAAGTTCCAGACGAGTCAACGCTGCGAAAAAATTATGTGGATGACTGCTATTTAGATGTACTAGGCAAGATCCGGGCTGAAATTGGCGAAGAAAACATATTTGTATCCATAGACGAAACAACTGATAAAGCCGGGCGATGCGTAACAAATGTGGTAGTCGGGCCCTTGCAAAAAGATGGTCGTGTTTATCTACTAACATCTGAGGTCTTAGAAAGAGTTAACGCGACTACAATTGCTACTTTATTTGACAATTCAATGCGATTGTTATGGCCCGACGACATAAAGAGAGAAAGGGTGTTGCTGTTTGTGACTGACGCAGCACCCTACATGAAAAAATGTGGAAAATCTTTGGAAGTTTTGTACCCCAAAATGATACATGTCACTTGCGTAGCGCACGGCTTACACAGAGTATGTGAAACCATCAGAAGCAGCTTCCCGAAAGTCGATTCCTTTATATCAAATATGAAGAAAGTTTTTTTAAAATGCCCTTCTCGGATTGCAGTTTTCAAAGAGAAAGAACCAGGGTTGCCTCTGCCTCCACAACCGGTAATTATGTTTAAAATAAACAAATAAAGCTTCAATAAAAATTTTATTTTGAACAGGTATTGACTCGTTGGGGTACTTGGTTGGCAGCAGCGTCGTATTACGCGCAGTATTTTGAAAAAATTAAAAAAATCATCGATGAAATGGTAGACGATGCAAGTTGTGTTAAATTTGCGAAGGAGTTAATCTCAGACAGAGAAGTACGAACGCAGTTAGCTTACATTAAAACCAATTTTGGGTTTTTAGTTGACCCAAAACAACACATTTTTGAAACCTTGCAAAAAAGAGGTAATTTGAAACTAATATTTTTTCTAAATTCCAACAGTACCTAGTTTTCTTTTTAATCAAGGAAATACGATTGGAGAAGTTCTCCAGATTTTGGATAAAATCAAGAAAGAGTTGGAAGCCGCAAGAGGGCCAGTCGCAAAAGATGTTGTTGCGAAGTTCCAATCAGTTTTTTCGGCAAATAAGGGACTCGAGAGAGTTGAACAGATAAATTGTGTAGTAAATGGGGACACAAACCAAGAGCTCCCGGAAAATGTTGAAGTGGGTGATGTCGAGAGCTTTAATTGGGCTCCACTCGTCTCTACAGATGTAGAGAGATCTTTTAGCTCCTTTAAAGCACTCTTAAGGGACAATCGCAGGCGCTTGTTACCTGAAAATTTTAAAAAACTCATGATTGTTCAAAATTACTACAATTAATTTTTATATTTCATTCTTTCGCTGAATAAATGCCTTTTTATGCCTTTTTGGGAGTTTTATTTTGCCTTTTTTTAAGTTTTTAGGTCCACAAGATCCTATCCCTGGTAATAAACAATAAGAATGAAACGATCAAATATTATAATGGAGTAGGGACACCCGGGTCGGCCGCATTGGTAGCAACAAACGAATTCCTTAAAAGGAATGGAAGAGGAAATACCCATCCAATAAATTTCCAACCTATACCATAACCAACCATAACCCTTCACAACAAAATGCATTGCAATTCAAGGCCACCAAGAATGAGAAAGTTCGCTTTGAAAACAAAACAAACGAACACTCATTCAATTGGGCCAACAAATTAATATTGTAAACACCTGAGCAATGATTCAGCTTCATAATAAGCTGAAGCGACGCCATCCAGGTCGACGATCCAGTTACAATTCACACTGGATCGTCACAATTTAATGCATAGCTGAAAAGTACTGAAGAAGCAAATGACGTCAATGGACAATGGAGCGCGATGTATGGGGCGAGTAAACTAATGAATATTATTGCAATATGCAATAATAATAAATGGAATGTAGGTAGAAGAATTATCCAAATTGCAAGGTATGCAATATTAAAATTGTATGACTTTTAAATTATAATTGACTAATTCCTTTTAATTTAATACAGGTTAAGAATTACAAAATAATCATAGTACAGCTTATGCATTATGATTATTTGTTGTTGTAAAGTAGGTTAAGATTTTAGTATAAATAGTTATATGAAAATAAAGAAGATTGTCAATTACGACTAAGAAGTTCAAACGAAACGCTGTCTTCATTCTTTCATTTCGTTCCCGAAACAAGAACCAGGATCTTCAGGACCATCACACCATACAACAAAAGTAAATTAATCAAAAAATATATTTAACCCCCAATTTCTCTCCACTTAGCTTAAGTAGGCCTCGATGCCTCTTAAATTTACTGGCCCCAACAGCCACTAGAATGTTGGAACAGTAGGGAAATATAGGAAACATATACCGAAAAAGTTCGATTGGATCTAAGATCCAATTATTTCCCATTACGGGACAAAAACTTAGGTTTTTAGTTTAGATCAACTGATCTAAACATATAACCCTATAACGGGAAAAATGTATAATTCTTTTGAGCCCTCACGGGTTGAAAAAAGAATTATACAACAGGAACGATCATAGTTAAACCAAAGAAGTATTAAAAGAAAATCAAGAAAAGGTTATAAAGTATCACAACAAGAACAAAGTCAATAAAATAGTAGAAAAAGGTGATAAAGTGTTTGTTAAAACCAAAAACAGGAATAAAAATAAAGCGGTATACAAAGAAGCAATTGTTCGCCAAAATAGAGAAAACGTAATTATTAACACGGACAATAAAAGATACCATAAAGATGACATCCGCCAACGCATTATTAAAAGTGGTACTAGTAGTAATAAAAATATTGTACTTAACAAATCAGATACAGTTCCAAGTGTTTCCAAGTGACAAAAAATCAATAGGAATTATACCTGTTGGCAGACTTACGTGTAAACACACATAAAACCTTTAAAAATAATTATTTATATCCACCCTGTACTAACTTAACAACCTATGTAACTTACTTACCATATATTATCTAATTGTCAAAACTTATATCCGGCTGAGAAGCCATTTTTAAATTCTATTCCGATTAATTTGTAAAGGCTGGACAGGTGTAAGTAAATTTAACTATATTATATTATAAGTTAACACGATCACCTAACATCCGCTGACACAGAGTTAACACGATCACCTAACATCCGCTGACACAGAGTTAACACGATCACCTAACATCCGCCGAGCCACACATCGTCATCAACAACGAACCATGCTGACACAGCTGATTCTATAAACGAAACAGACCAGTGTCAAGAACCGACGACGAGAAGGATGAAATGCGATATCTTGCACAAGCCGCAAGACATCCAAAGCATTGCAGGGTTGAGGGTTCAAGATATTAAGTTAGCGATAAGTTTGCCAGTCTTTTTACGAAGCGCAATAAGGTAACAATAATAGAACTGAATTCTAACGAATTTCATTACTACTGTTGTGACCCGAGAGCCACAACTATTCCCAAACCCTAAATAAATCATTCATTCAGAACCAATTCCCATTGAACAGTCACCCAACCAATGAACCATGAAATAAAACACCAACCAAGCATAATTTCGATTTCGTTCTTATTATAGAACAATGTTTCGCGTACGCACGCCACTATGACTCAAGCTATATGCGCGGCTCTATTGCAACGAATACTGAAATGTAAACAAACAACTGCAATGCAATAGAGTAAATGTAAACAAACAACTGCAATGCAATAAAGTATGTCAAGTGCAATGCGAAATACGAAACCTGCGAACTGCGATCGATGATGAAACACCCAGAAGTACTTGAGTGGGTCACCATACGATCGGCATAAAGGTTTAAGAATGTTTTTATGTAACGATAAATGAAGAATTATGACCACGGTGTGTGGCCTGGTTCTGGTGAACTCAAATTAGTGAAATGGTTCTGGGGATGGTAAGCGACCTGGTTTTGGTGATGGTAAGAAATGAATGTTATGAATAAGAATGAGAACTTATAAATAGAGAACCAAATGGGAAGAAGACCAGAGTTGATTTCAGATACAAAGAGATAAGGTCGCAGCCCTGCTATAGACAGCGGGCCTTATTCTTTTAAAGATAAATAAAGAACAAAAAGATAAAGAAAATAAACAAGTCTTTTATTTAATTTATTTTATAAATTAACTCTCCGTCATCTGCTCTTCCCTTCCAAAGAAGGAAGCACGGCAGACCGTAACATTGGTGGCAGCGGTGGGATTATATTAAAAATCCCCTACCAATAACAAGACTCTGACTCTTGATGCGTTCTGGGGCTATACACCAGAAAAAGTAAAAAAAAAAATATAGTGTCAAATTGTGCAAAATTTAAATTTAATTTGTTAAAATTGATGCGTATTGCTGGGGCTATACACTAGCAAAGTGAAAGTTATAGAAAAGTGAAAGTGTGAAAATCCTATGACCATAAGACCTGGCGAATTCCCTCAAGAGGACGCGGAGGCAAAATATAGGTAGTGAAAAGACCAGGTCGTAATCTGCAACTGTAAGACGTGAAGTCTGCCTGGCACATTGTCAATACCAACAAAGCAACAAGAATTCTAACGAATCTCATTACTTATATATTATGTACTCTTAATAATCTTTATAATTTTCAATAAAGGATTTTGTATTTCAAACCAAGAAAATTGTTTGAGTTCACAAAGTCTGGACGTTGGCTGCTTTGTGCCAACAATACCTCTTAAGGAAAACAAATTTGTGCTACTAGAAACCGATCCGGTATATTTGTATAATAAAACCAAGTTCCTATACCACGTAACGAACATTACAAATTTGTTAGGACCAGTCCCCGATCATTTAGAAGTAGGTAAACTAAATGAGGAAGAGAAATACCTACTAGCAAAAATTGAAAATAGTTTACAACAGTTAGAAACCCACCATAAAACAAAAAGAAGTTCTGTAAGTTCATAGCTGGAAATCCAGACGCAAATGATCTTACGGAAATTAAAACCACCCTAAATAGTATTATTGAAAATAACAATAAGCAGTTAATAATAAATGAACACTTTGAAGAATTCTTTAAAAATATCCGATCTTATGAGAATCATAGAATATTTATATTAAAAGAAACTTTAGAACAAATAAATAATTTACTAGAAACTATTAACTTTGCGAAAAAAGGAACATTTTTGTCTAAAAGTATTAACATTTAGGATATAAAAGAAATCTTACAGAACGAAGAAATAGATATACCTGTAATCAACGTCTTAGAATATTCAGAAATTCACATGCTAAAACATCAAGATCTATATGTAACCATTTTTAAATATCCAATTATATAACACAAATGTAAATTTTTTAAAGTAGTTCCTTTAGAATTCAAACATGGAAAACTCATTTTAGATTCAAACATGGCAGAATGTAAAAACTATTTGAGAGTGAAACAGTGCAAAGAATTCTTGAATTCTAATATATGTAAACTTTTCAAAATTAAAGATAATTGTACAACAAATGTTTTAGAAAACGAAGAATCAAACTGTAAAATAATTCAAGAACAGAATGAGCAAGTCAAACAATTTACTGAAGACTCAATAATAGTATCAGGTTTGAATAAAATAAATAATGAAACAATTTTTGGAACTCATTTGATTAAAATAACTAAATCTGTATTAATAAATAATGAAGAATATAAGAATGAAAAAGAAACTATATTACAATATGCAAAAAATAAGAACCAAGATAATGTTTATATAAACGAAATATTAGAATCAGAATCGAAAGTAAAATTTAATAATATAAAATCATTGAAAAAATTTATACTACCATTTGAACAACATCCAATATTATACACATTTTATATGATAATCTTAGCAGGTATTATAACATTTTGCGTATTATTATATTCAAAAATACAAAAATGAATTACTGAAAAAAGAGCTGTAAAAAGTCAAGAAGAATATACTAAAATGTTAACTAGATTTGGTATAAACAATAGTGAGGACACTATATTTTAACGGAGGGGGGAGTTAATACCCTTGAATCTATTTTAAGAAACATACATTTTTATCAAAAAACAAACAACACAATAATTCCCTTTTTAGAAACCAAACCAAGTCATAAATTCTAATTTCACAACAAAGCCAAACATCAAGCTGAACAACATATGGTATTCCAAAAATGAATCCAAGCCAAGCCATAAATTCCATTTCTATAACTAAGCCAAACAACAAGCTGAACAACATATGGTATTCCGAAAATAACATCAAGCCAAGCCATGAGGATAACACAAGATGACCATGTGTACTATCAGCATCATCCCTACCACGATCATCCCTTTCAACCATAGTATAAATATAACCTACAGAGCAAAACACGATGGTCCTTAGCACAATACCTACAGTGTTAGAACACGATCCTTTGGATCGAATTTATTCAGTACCAGCCCAAAGTGTATTAGTTAAGTGTAGTACTAAGTAAACCCTGTGTAGTTTAATAAGATATACTTAACCCTTTACTGCACAAGAAGCCATATATGGCTTATGATTTTTAAACGCCGACTACTGCGATTTTGTAACTGCCACTGGAAAAGAACCGTTTTGACTGTTTAGAATGGATCTTTGTTTATATGTATTTGTGTATTTGGTTCTCTTTTTCTTTGCACAAGCGCAAATAAGCGCAGTCAAATTTAACAGTGCGCGCAGCGAGTGTGTAGACAAAAAGTGTAGAAACGAAAGTTAAATTTTTTATTGGCTAAAGAAGAATTTGAAGGCTGTTTTATTTTTTTTCTGCGAGATTGAATATTGGTAAGTGAAGTTTAAGCAAAAAATATTCAATTATGTGTGTAGAAATGAAGACACAACGCGTTTTTGACAACGTCCATATATGGCTCCTTATCCATTCACAACAATATTAAATTTTTTAAAGGATGCCATATATGGCTGCTTGTGCATTCACAACGAAATGGATATATGAGATTTTCGTTTTTTGTTGCAGTAAAAAAACAATGATCTCGTCAAATTCTTTCTACGGGAAAAGATTTTGTGATGTTCCCGGTGATGGAGCCCAAAGTGAGGATGAAATCCTCGAATCTGAGGTTGAGCAGGACATGGAGATAGATTTCAGAGAACACATACAGGTGCCAGAAACCGATGAAAGCGACTACGATTCTGATGATGAAAAACCATTATCGACATTAAAGCCGAAAGAAAACAAAAAGAGAGAAAAGGTTACATGGAGGAAAAAGTCGCGGGCTTCATTCCAGGAAAATGATTATCCTTTTTTAGGGACCAAAGGCCTTCCAGAGGAAATGTCATCTTTAGAGACCCCTACTGATTTTTTTTCTTTTCTTTTCACGGGAGAATTGTTTGATATGATTGTTGAAGAATCCAACAGGAAAGCTTTACAAGAAAATATTAATAAGCCAGTCAACATTTCTCGAAGTGAAATGGAACAATTTGTCGGTATATCTCTGAGGTTGACTGCCCCATGATTATAGATGAATATAATAAATATATGGGTGGTGTTGACCTCCTAGACTCCATGCTCGGTCTATGTCGAATTGACATACGATCCAAAAAGTGGTACATAAAAATATTTTTCCACTTTTTAGATTTGTGTGTCGTTACCGCATGGATTTTGTGGCGGCAGAAAAGCGACATACATATGCCCCTTTTTGACTTTAAGCTGGCTTTAGCAGAACACCTGTGCAGAAGTAAAAAAAAATTGAAAAGGGGTCGCCCAGCTTCAACTTCAAACACTCCAAAACGCCAGAAGACAACCATTGAATCAAATCCCTCGACTCCTGTTTACTCACCTAATCCTTTAAGAAAAACAGGAAGGCGCAATGACATCCCATTGAGTTCCGTCCGTTTGGACTCTGTGGATCATATGCCGGGTTGGCAGAAAACAAGGCAGCAATGTCAAAATGACTGCAAGTACAGATCATTTATAATGTGCAAAAAATGCAGAGTATACCTATATCCGACAAAGATCGGAATTGCTTCGCAGAATTCCACTCCTAACTTATTTTGTGATACTCGTATCTATATATTCAAAGAAAATGTACTTTTTGTTAATTTATTTTAGAATGAATTTTTTATTGTTTGATTTTTTATTCATTAAGCCGTTGAACTGAATTTGTTTTTTTTTTATTTTGTATGTATCAAAATATGTGTAACTGCACAAGCAGCCATATATGGCATAAATTTATAACTTTTAATAAAATTTGTTTTAACAATTTTTTTCTGTTTTAGTCTCTTAATTGCACAAAATGGAAAACAAAAACGCCTCTTTTCTTTTTTTTTTTCGTTTTGGATCATGGTGCAGTAGAGGGTTAAATAAAGAGTTTTTACTCCAAAAAAATATATTTTTTTTTTGCTTCGCCCTGACTACGACAGCTTAACTAGCGTATGCCTCGAACACGCGCCATGGAATCATGAATGAATGATGAATCATCATATTCATGTATATACCTGTTCCCACAGTTATCTGTGCATTGAATTTTACTATATTAAAAATTGGTGTTGTGTTTTCTTTGAAATTAAAAAAACAACGAGAATAATAAACAACAGCATAATAGCCAATGGAGATTTTTCTTGGGCAATAAGGATGTAGTTACCAAATACCATGATCCATTGGATATAGCTTAGTTTTGGTTTGAATTGGGGTCAATTAAAAACGCTATAGGTGAACAATTTTGTGCTGAACTTTCAAAATATATGCTTATGCTTTGCTCATTGCTCCACAAGGAAGTTCTCATTAGTTAATGCAGAAAAAACTAATTTGCGAAACAGCCTTAACACAAAAACTCTTGTAAATATTATTTTAGCTAAAGAATTAACAGACCCCAAAAAGAACTGTTCTGAGCCCTCAGACATGAGCATTGGTTCCAGTTACAACGAACAACCCCCATCCAAATCACACAACAGCAATACTCCGGTCAACGAATACTAAATCAATTCAAATCCAGTCGTCGGACATAACAGTCGTGCTTTACTTTATACTTTATATTTTATATTCTTTTTGTATTTTGTAATTAAAGTTTTTTTTTTTAAACTAAACGCTTTTACACAAACCTAATTTGCATGAAAATGATTATGGAAAGTGTTAAAGTATAGTTTGTAGTGGGGATGGAAATGGACATACAAATAATTAGTATAAATAGACAAAGAATGATGAGGAATAATCAGAATTTTGTGCACCATCTAATTCAAAAGGTCGAAGCCAAGCACAGGGACAATGGGCCCTAGAGAAACAAAAAAACTATTCTTTTATTCGAACGAAACGAAATTCTCCCTGTACAACTCTTCTCCTATCCAATAGGAAAACACGGTTGTTTAACGCGTTATTAGATTGGCAATGGTTATCCCAATAGAATTAATATCCCAAATCGTCTCAATTATACAAGCTATGATTGAGATAGATTCAAGTTACGATTGTATGACAATCAAAGATTGTCAGGAGTCTAAAGGAGCCTACGTCAACGGGAACAAAATTAGCTCCCACCCGGCAACTGATGTTAAGTTCGGGGATATAATAAGTATTGGGAAAAAATGTATAAGAAGACCTGCGACAGTAAGACCTTGCTAGCTGGAGAGCGAATGCGTGGTTGACTTGAAAGAAGTGATTATCTAGATTTCGGAATAGCTAACGAAGGGAAAAAATGATTAAAGTTTGAGTCACTCTTATTTTAAACGTACACCGAAGAAGTTGTTTTCTTTTGCTCTCGTGGAAGACAACACATAGCATAACATAACATAACATAACATTTAACATCCTAATTCTAACGTAATTTCTAAATTACAGGAGAAACAGGAGTGAAGCGATTCAACTTAAAATTGAGTTTAAGCCAACAACATGGTTAAGGAAGAAGAGGCTCTTAAATTTGCTTTTAAAGGTGTGGGGACTACGGACATGTGTTGTATGAGATTCCTAACACACCATTAAGGTATTAAGTCCCATACAATAACCATAACCATACGCAACATAAGAACATTTATTCATTTCAATATCAAGGTCAATCAACAACTTCTATGCCAAACTGTCATACTCGACAAAAATGGTACGCGATCATTTTGTTTACAAAACAAATGCACCTGGAAAAGCGAATATCCACTGTTGTGCTATTAAACTGGAGACCCCACATAATTCCCAAGAATCGCTTTCAAGACACATGACATATTTCGATTATTGTTTAAGGTTCCTCATGTGTCATATGTTACACTTTAAAAGGAACAGCAATCGAAGTATGTCAACCATACAGCAAAGCAACGACATGGGTCATATTGCAAACATAAACAATACTGACCCATGGAGTGCAAGTATGTCAATAATAACATATGGTGCATTCGTTGTTTAAATAAACAAACTGTGTCAAGGCAAGCGGAGTAAAGTAGAATGCGTGGTTGACCTGGAAGTGATGATCTAGGTTTCGGAATAGGTAACGAAGGAAATAATGATTAGAGTTTGAGTCACTCTCATTTTGATCACCAATTCGAATAGCTGTTTTTTCTTGTGTTCGGGGAACACCAACACCACATAGAGTAAAATAAACTAGAGTAAAATAAACTATACAAAAATATTAAACTTAATTCTTTTATTTTTATAACGAAATTCTTCCCGTACAACTCTTCTCCTTGCGACACAGGATCATTAGTAATGACCCATTACAGTTCTTACTAGGATAGATAAAATATAATAAAAGATGAACCAAATGTGAATAAGAACAGAGTTGAGAATAGAATGCAAACAGCTAAGGTCGCAGCCACGCATAAGGACAGTCGGCCTTTTCTGAAAACTTAAGAAATAAAACTAGTTCAAAATTAAATCTTTCCCTTTAGTCCAACTCTCCGTAATCTGCTCTTCCCTTTAATCAAAGGAAGCACGAAAGAAAGGCAACATTGGTGGCAGCGGATGGATTTCGAGTTAATCAAATCCTCTACCAAGAATTATAAATCTAATTTTTTTTTTCTAAACTTGATGCGTCCTGGGCCTATACACCAGAAGATAAATACATAATAGCATAAAAAAAAAACAAAAGTGAAAAGAGTGAAAACAAACATTAAAAATTTTTTTTTTGAAAAGACCAGGCCGTAATAATCACCTTTAGGGCGCGAAGCTTGCCTGGTATACGAAAATCAACAATATCGTCGCCAAACAAAAAAAAAAATCAAAAAGAAGAGAATGGGTGGAAAAATTTCCAAGGAAGAAATCGTTAACAATAGCAGCATCGACAGCGACAAAGCAACAGTTGTTTTTGAGTCCTTGCATTGTCAAATATGCCAGCGGATAAGCTGGAGAAAAATCCAGGCCGACTATAACCTACTTTAGTACAAATAATACGAACAACATAACATAACATAGCATAACATAGCATAATATGACATAACATAACATAACATAACATAACATTTAACATCCTAATCCTAAAGTAATTTCTAAATTATATTTATTGATTTCGCTTCACAATAGTGAAGCGAATAAACATCAAATTGAATTTAAGCCGAATTGCTGTTGAAGAAGCTCTAAATTTGCGTTTAAGAGGTGGGACTACGGACAAGTTAGGAGTAGCAACGTCAACTTTACGCCATAATGTTATCTAGTAATAACCTACATTTTAGTTTTTAATTTTTTCTGATGATGGCAATCCGTTTGCCGAAATACATAAAAAATTAAAATAATACAAAACGAAGTCATATGGCCAGTTATATAAGGGGGGTCATTCCCTAACGCAATTAGAGCCAGACGATATCGTTTCGACGATGGTGTTGCTCTCCGTAACTCTGAAAATCACTATCGTCTGGATGATATCGTTTGTTTGAAAATTTGCTCTCCGTAACCCGCTTATCATCAAAACGATTATGTTTGGACGATATCTAAATAGGTATCGTCTAGTAACTCACTGTAAGTTTGCATATGTTTTGTGTCTGATTAAACCAAAATTCATCAAAATGTTTCGCAGAATTAATTTAATAATTTCCCAAAGTGAAAGTGAAAATGAAAATTAAAAAAAGAACAAAAAAATTACAAATATAAGAATGTGCAGGCATTTACGAGACAAATCCAATCCATTCGCTCTTTCAAACAAAATGTAAGTAGTAAGTAGTAAATGTAATGTCGTTAATAAAAAAAAATATTCACATTTTTCCAAAGAAGCGTTTGTCTTTTGTTCAGGCGGCAACCCTACCAATACACAATTTACTCTAACTACTACGGTTAAATAACTAATCTCGACACAGTCCACTTTAAACTCTCGAAGAAGACAAACCTTATATTTAAACATCGAATAAAATTTACAAACCTACTTCTTACTAATAAAATAAATTGTTTTTATTAAAATATTTTCCGGAATTTACAGAATGAACCAGTGCAAGAACATCTTTGTTATGGAAAAGATAAATTTATCAAACGGTTGCCGTTCTACATATATTCCTAATAAATTTGACTGGATACCAAAAATAAAATGTATCAGTTGGATGCCTCTTAAATTTACTGGCCCCAACAGCCACTAGAATGTTGGAACAGTAGGGAAATATAGGGAACAAATACCGAAAAAGTTCGATTGGATCTAAGATCCAATCAATTCCCATTACGGGACAAAAACTTAGATCAACTGATCTAAACATATAACGGGAAAAATGTATAATTCTTTTGAGCCCTCAAGGGTTGAAAAAAGAATTATACTACATTGGCGCAGCCAATGTTTTTTTTTTTAATAAAATAATAATAATAATAAAAATAAAATAAAATAAAATAATAAAAATAATATATATATAAAAAAAAAAAGTGGACATGAAAGTTTAATTTTTTTTCTAATTTTCAAAATACCTCTCATTTTAAATTTTTATTTTCCAACTATCAATTTCAATATTCGAATTAATTTTTTTTTTAATTTTTGAATTGAAATTTTTATTTTTAAACAGTTGATTTTTTTTTGAATTTTTCAAATTTCACATTTTCAATTATCTTTTTTCTTAAAGAACTTCAAATCTTTTTTTCGAATTTTTTTCCGAATTTTTCAAATTTCATATTTTCAATTTTTTGATTTTTTAAAGTAGAAAATGGTTTAAAAGGAAAATAACAATAAAAATATTCATCATGAAAACAGGAAATGGAACACCAACTAAAGAACAACATCGAGAGTATACGAGAAATCATTAACAAGGAACCAGCAGCAGGGCCAAAGCTAATAACCTTAGATGAATACAGAAGAAGACATATGAAAGCAGCAGTAGATAAGCTACCAAAACCCATCAGTAACCCACCAGATGTTCCATTCGGTGAATATAAAACAGAAAAGAAACGTGGAGGACGTCAAGTGTGGGTTAGGAGAGAACTGGGAAAATTATATCATCAAGCCAGTCTCTGCAGGGGCTACGAGAAAAGAAGAATTCTAAAGGAAGCAAAGCAAATAAAAAACGAAGAATTCCAAAAATCGAAAAACCCACTTCTTTTCTTTTGACTCCATGGAAATTACTAGAGATATATATGTATGCATAAAACAACTGTCCAAAACCCACAGTAAACGATAGGGAAATGCTTATGAATATGTTAATAAAAGTATTAACGGTAAAGACACACCCTATGAATGGTATATTGGTAATCCGAATAATACTCCCAATTTTCAATCTAGAACCATTTGAACTCCAACAAATTCATCTGTTTCCAATCCATCACCAGAACAAAATATCAACTTTCCTGGACATACAGGAAGATTTCTTTGCAAAGAATGCACGAATAAAAGAATTCGTACCAATGACAAGAAGAGAATATGATATTCTTCAAAAAATAACCTTAGAAATCAATAGTACATGGTACGTGGGACCACTTACCACATCAGTAAGAAAAGGAACGCATAAGAACGTTTGTTTCATATCCCTTATATTTAACCCATACAATGAAAAGAGCGCATGTAAATGTTTAGTTCAGCCATTTGACCAAAACTATTTGGTTAAACTCACCCAACAAAATACAACACCACCACCCTTACCAAAATTAATGCCAAATAATCCCAATGTATCTAACCTATCAACATTACCAACAAATAACATAAATTCGACACAAAAATCTTTACGTCGTTCAAGAAAATTACAACTATACTAATAGGTAATATAATTCCATTACAGATAACCCATTAAAACCAAAATAACCAAAAATGCAATCAAACCAAGTAAACAGTATCCAAATGCACCACTATCTCTACAACCTCCAACATAGAAGATCAGAAGCCAGACCTAATACCCAACGTGCAATGTTAAACTTACAATCTATTGCAAATGATATTTTTGAAAGAAAGGACAGTGAAAAAGTAAAACAATGGAGTGAACACAATAACATGTTCAAAAAGGAAATAATATTTATTCCCATTGAAATAGTGGGAGTTATGACAATGGATTAAACCGATGAATCATCATATTCATGTTCATACCTGTTCCCACAGGTATCTGTGCATTGAACTTCACCATAACGCATTTGATGACACCAGATACTTATTCTGGCTGGGAACTAACTGGTCATTGACTAGTGAACAGTCAGCATAATATGAACTAATGCCCTTGGAATATCGCCACCGACCAACGGTGCATCGTGGGATAGGAAAACTAGAATAAGTTAGTCTTAGTTTGACATTAAAGAAAAGCGGAATAAAGTACTTGTTATTAATTGATTATACTCTTTTTGATTCGGATTTATTAGATCTGTGAGTCGAACGGTTGGGCCGACCCCTCTGGGGTTGGCGTTCGCATTTTTTTTGGAATATCTCTAAGGAGAATTCTTAACTTGGGTTTTCATTGGTCACTTATAGTTATAAACAATAGACAAAAAAAATACAATCAATATGTATAAAATGTCAAAATGTCATTTACTTCTTAATAAGAAAGTCTTTTTAAACAATGTTCCTTTCTACACTAAATTAGAAGTTCTGTAAAAAACCAGAATCTGTAAATTATGAAACATTTTTCACAGGTTAACAAACTAATTTTAAGTAAATAATTCATCAAAGACAATCAAAAACAATTTCAAAATTCACCAACATATTTATTCGAAAATTTTAATTTTATAAAAGTGAAACATTTATCACTTATCAAATAATATTTCAAAGATAATTTACTTTGCCTACTGCTTGATCACTAAAAATATCCGCTCAATGACCAAGGAAGCAATCCACTCAGCAATTTTTGTCTTGGGGGAGGTGTTGTGTTAGACATTAATCTATTATGTCTCACACTAACCATAAAATTCAAGGGCACCAAGAGTAATTCGCTTTGTAAACAAAACAAAACGAATACTCAAATTAATTGGGCCAAAAATAATTGTAAACACCTGGTCCGGTGACAAAGCATACTGGATCGTCACAATTAAATAATTAAAAGAAAAGTGCTGATGGGTCAAATATTGGTAATTGAGTGTTGATGGCTCAAATTGAGTCACCAAGAAATTGAGGTTGACGCAAAGTAAGGTAGAAGAAATTAAGTAGTGTAATGACCTGTAGTAAAGCTACTGTATTACCGTGTATATGTTTACTGTATATCAAATAATATGTAATAGCTTTTGATAATATTGTTTATAGAATGTATTGAAAATTATTATTATCAAATCAAATAGCAACATAGATTGTTGTTTTAATAAAATATTATTCAACTAAATAATAAATATCTTCTGGAATTCTCATCTATCTGGACTTTATAGTAGGTATAATTTAAATATAGGTAAATAAATAATAAACAAAGAATTGCCCAAAATTGCAATGTATGCAATATTAATTTTGTAATTGGGTAATTCTTTGTATTTCAATTTAAATAACAATAAAATAAAGTATTACCCAAGATTGCAATGTAAGCAATCCTAGTTTTGTAATTGGGTAATACTTTATACGTTAGTATTAGTAGTATTAGTGTTTAATATTACAATTAAGTTGTATAGTGTAGGAATAATTAAGGCATGGGACTTAAGCATAAGCGTTACTATACGACACATTCAAAAATATTACCTGCTGCCCGTCGTGGTGTCCAGATACGAAAACAATAAACGTAAGAATAATAAAGCAACTAAATTATTAATCTTTATTTTTCTCTCATTCCAGGAATTCAAAGATACCTCTGGTATCCCTGAATAAAATAAGTAGGCCTAGTCGCCTCTAATAAACTGGCAACCAGTGTGCCAAAATAACTGGAAAGTAGGGAATATAGGGCTAGAATATATTAGGGAGAGGAACCCAATTCTCGGGTCCAAATCCCTTGCCTACACGGCAAAGCTTTTAATAAAGACTTTGTTATGTATGAAATATTACATAACATATTTTGGCGCAGCCGGTAGGATTTTATGGCGTCTTGGAGATTAAATAATAGCCTTAAAAACTGAAGCACCCTCCAGCTTCAGCATACCATCCATCGAATTTATTTTTATTCTCGCTCATTTTCCATGGTAAACAGCGTTCAAGCACAGATAATAAAGTTACATAGATATCGCATCCAGTGCAAAAAAAAATGATCATATTTTGTATCCCCTATTTAAAACGATTTGTTGAAGTCAAACCTTGCAACCAAACTCAACAGAACAAAATCAAATCTATAACACAATATCCCAGCGGTTTTGACCTGTGAGTTGCCTTCAAAAGATAAATACATACATTTTCTTATTTGAATTCGTGTTCGTTTGCCCTTTTCAGTTCTTTTTACGTCGCTTCTACGTTCCTACACACAATTTTCTGTGCAGGTAGTTTTTTTGTCTATATAATTTTGCAACAACCAACCCTTTCTTTTTCTTCGCTTCTCAGTCTAATCGGTTGAGGGAGCGATCGACTGATAGGGATGGCGTGTCTGGTCCTGGAGTGGTGTGTTGTTGGATTTGTTTGGTCGTGCGTAGGTATACATTATCTATATTTGTTTGGGTTGTGCGATCGGTGTTTGTGTGTGGCTTCTTCTTTTTATTTTGAAGTTATTTCATTCGTCGTCGACTTTCGAACGATTTGGATGTTCATTTATGTTTATGGTTGAGCAATAAATATTTCTTTGTTAATTTTACAGTCAGCGGTCCTTTTTTTCAGCGATATATTTGTCAAGGTTTTTTTTTTAATAGCAATGGGTGATAAGAGATTATCTGGGGTTTCTTGTTCTGTTTGTAGGAAAACGAAAAGAGATTACCCGAATTTGAAAATTTTTCAGTGCCCTTCTGAGGAAAAAAATGAAATTTTAAATAATTTGTGGAGGCAGGCATGTGGTTTCAGAAATGAAGGCAAATACTTTGTTTGTGGAGACCATTTTTGTCCCGAGTTTGTGGGAAGAAAATATCTTAAGAAGGATGCTGTTCCTTCTTTAAATTTAAATTCTGATTTGGGTTCAGACTTAAATTTAGAAGATCTTAGTAAGTCTTCTTCAACTAAACGAAGAAGAACTTCGAGCAGTTGTAGCATTTCATGTGTAAGGTGCGATCAATTATTACAGAGATGTGCAAAAGAGGAGAAAAAAAATGCAATTTTAAAAAAAAATTTATTAAGTTTGAAAATTAAAATAAACAACTTAAAAATAAAGCATTATAAAAAAAAGAGAGCTCATACTGCTTTAAAAGATTCAAAAAAAGGGAGATTATCTTTATCGTCTCAAATCCAAGGGCTCAATATTTCCGACCATTCAAAAACATTTTGCGATATGTTGATGGGGTTGTCGAAATCTGCAAAATATAACAACAACGAAAAAGAAATTTCCCAAAATATATTTTATAGATCGCAAAGCGCCTATACATTTTTGAGGGATGGGCTGGACTTCAGGCTTCCCCACATATCCTCTTTATACAGATGGGCTCCTGTTAAAGGAATTCAACCAGGATATGTAAACAATGCCCATTTGTATCTAAAATCAAAGTTCGCTTTATTAAACCAGCGACAACGTTGTGTTGTGTTGATATTTGATGAGATTAGGATTCGTCAAAACCTCACATATAATATTAAAAATGATTTAGTAGATGGTTTCGAAGACCTAGGAGCAGAAAGAAAAAGAATTTTTGCCAATGAAATATGTGTTTTCATGGTAAATGGCTTGTTTGATAGTTGGAAAAGTGTTTTAAACTATTTTGTGTCAGCAAACGGTGTAAATGGGGCTAACCTAAGCGAAATTATAAGAAATAATTTAAAAATCTGTCAAGATCTCGGTCTTAAGGTTTGCGCTGTAGTCTGCGATCAAGGACCTAATAATAGAAAAGCTTATCAAATATTAGGTGTTTCTGAAGAAAAACCATTTATAGTTTTTAATGATGAAAAAATATTTTGTTTTTATGATTTTCCTCACTTATTAAAATCAATTCGTAATGTTCTACTGAAATCAGATTTACAAACTCCAGACGGTAAAGTTTCTTTTAATGTTTTCAGAGAAATATACAATTTGGAAATTGACAACGTGGCTAAGACATGTTTGAAATTAAGAAGTTCTCATATAGCACCAAATGCCTTTGAAAAAATGAATGTTCGCCTTGCAACGCAAATATTTAGCAGGACAACTGCGGCATCGATTCAAACTGCTTTTGAACTTAATTGCTTAAAAGAAAGCTCCAAGGAAGCTATAGCAACAAAAGAGTTCACACTTAAAGTAAATAATGCATTTGACTGCATGGATAGTGGTTCACATCATGACAAAAATATTTTAAAGCGCGGAGTTCAGCTAGGTAATCCAGCTTATAGTGAGTTGAAACAATTTTTGTCTTACTTAAAAGAAATACAAAAATCAGATAACCTACCAAGAAACTTTTGTTTAAAAGGAATGGAACAGACGATAAACGGGGTTTTATTACTTAGTCAAGATATAAGTAATGGCATATATGAGAACGTGGATTATTTACTCACAAAGAGAACTCATCAAGACGTATTAGAAAATTTATTTTCTATTATTCGCATCAAAGGTGGGAACAACAAAAATCCATCTGTTTACGAATTCAATGTTTTGATGTCAAAAATTCTTTCATCAAATCTTATTACTTTTTCTCCTTACAGTAATTGTGATGATGATAATGTAAAATTTTTGAGCCTAGACGCATCTCAAACTCAACCAAATACTTCAAAAATGTCTTCACTGCCTAGGACTCGTAAAGAAATAGTATGCGATGAGACTCTGTATGAAAAAGTCATAAGTGATATGGAAATCGGAACTGAAATAACATTAGAAACATCTGCGATGCGATATTTTACTGGATATCTTGCTTTTAAAATGCTTTTAAGGAACAAATGTGCAAGTTGTTCGAAATTATTTTTAAAAGCTGATGAAAAAATAACATGTCCTTCGGAATTTTTCATTTTTGCTAAAAATTATTCTCAAAACAGTGACTTTGGAAGTCTGAAGGCACCAACTGAGGAATTTTTCAATGTTTGTAAACTTCACTTTAAAGTTTTTAATCGAGTTTTTAGAGAACGCCCACAAGAAAGGCATATAAGAGAGACAATGGCGTTGGAATGCATAAGAATAACCAACGTCAGAGATTCAGGCTGGTTTGATGAAAAAAATCCTTGCTATGGGCATCGCAAAGACCTTCTATACTTTTCCCTTCTCGTTTTATTGCGGAAACATTGTTCGTGGAAGATACAAAAAAGTATAACATCAAAAAATCAAAAAATTCAAATTTTATCAGGAAAAAAAGTAAAAAACAATCCGAGTGAGAGGCACGGGGACCTCACTTAAATCAAGCACCCCAAGAGTGAGAAGCACGGGGACCTCACCTAAATCAAGCACCCCAAGAGTGAGAGGCACGGGGACCTCACTTAAATCAAGCACCCCAAGAGTGAGAGGCACGGGGACCTCACTTAAATCAAGCACCCCAAGAGTGAGAGGCACGGGAACCTCACTTAAATCAAGCACCCCAAGAGTTAGAAGCACCGGAACCTCACTTAAAACGGCGCAGGGTAAAAGCCCATAGCCCAAAAGTCCACATCAGTTATGAACTTATAACCCCACTCGATGGGCCAAAATCCACAATGAGTGCATATAAACATGCAACATTCATGTATAAAGTATATATCTATATTTAAAGCTAAAGTATAAAATATATCGATATCTTCCCGTAAGAATTTGATAACTTATAAGCTACATTTTCATTACTTTATTTTTATTTTTGTTTGAATGCAATATTATGCAGATGTCGAAACTTTTTTTCAGAACAAAAAACTTATCATCATTTAAAAACTGAAAATTGGTTCAGAAAAGAAGTTTTTGTTGCTTAATACCTACAATTTTTCAGCCAATACTTTGGCGCTTGATACAATTAAAATTATTTTCAAAGCTCAAAAAATAAAAGATTTAAAAACACTACAAAAAAAAAAAACAGTGTTTTAAGCGACATTGCCTAGTTGAACTAAAAACATTTTTGTCGAAACATTTTGTCACATACCTACTACAAAAAACATTAGTTAACATGAAAATAAATAATAATAATAAATAACAATAATAAATAAATCGAATAAAACTTTAGGATGTGAGATTTTTCCATATTTTGTATAACTAAGCTAAATAATTAAAATCTACTTTTTTTGTTTTTTTAATTTAAAAAAAAAGAAACATTTTTTCTTGACATTTTTTTTTTAACTCACATTTTATTTAATGAATATGTAATTAATGATAAACTGTGAAGAAATTTGAAAAAAAAATTCATTTTCGTTTTTTTGTTTTATGATGATAAAACAAAGGTAAAAATCAATGAGATTCGTTCCTTTAATTATTTTGTCGACGTGTATTTTTATTTACATGTGTATCTATAAATACACGGGTACACCTGTATTTATTTTTTAATACACGGCTCAAATCGAAGACTCTAATGAAAATTTTTAAGGACAACGTACCTATTTTGAAACATTAAATTTAGCTAAGAACTATGTACATGAAATGTATTTTGTGACCACTCTTATGAGATAATTACTTTCTTCAATAATTTGTTCTAAATATTTTATATGTTACTCCAGTTTCATGCGCTAATGTTTTTTTAAAGAACAACCTTGCACATATTTAAAGAACAACCTCAGCACATACAAAAATTACACCCAGGAAATACAAAAAAAAATTCACACACATTTTTAAGAAAGATCAACATAAAAAAAAAACAAAAAGTAAAAAAAGAAAATACAACAAGTTAACTGATAATACAATGCAATATAATGTCTGAGTATGATTCATGCTAGTTCGATCAAACTGGGACGTAGCGGTACGTCCCAGTCGATTGAAAAATGGTCATTTTTTTTTCCTCTGCGTGCGATATCTATGGAACTATAGTATCTGTGGTTCAAGCCTTTTTTTTCTATTTTAATTCATGACAAAGACTTCTCTGGTTTAACCCTGAACCAATATAAATTGTTCATATGAACATTATTTGGTGGTTCAAAAAACACAATTTCAAAAAATTAAAAAAAAAGTTAAGTTAAGAAAAGTTAAGTGCTTTAGTTTAACGCGATAAAAGTGAAGTAAATTTAACTCTCATATATATATAAAAAAAAAAAAATTATTATAATAACAAAAAAAAAAAAAAATATTAAAATGCATTTCCACAGATAATGGAATCCAAAAATAAACTGATCGAACACATCAAAAAGGAACCCAAAGCTGGACCAAAGCCTATTACCTTAGAGGAATATCGTAGAAGATATAGGAAGATAGAGGAAGTACCAAAGGCAAATAGTAATCCTCCCAAGGTTCCATTCGGAGGGTTCGATACCAAGAAAAAGAGAGGAAGACACCAGGTCTGGGTCCGCCAGGAACTGGGGAGGTTATACCAGCTGGCGGGACTTTGTAGAGGGGAAGAAAAAAGATGCTTACTACAGGAAGCAAAAACCCTGAAAACACAGGAATACCTTAAGAGGAAGAAAAAGGCTGAGAAAAAGAAGTTACCCTGAATTAAAAAAAAAAAAAAATATAATATGTTGTAGGGTGACTTGGTCATAAATGCAAAAGTGGTGCAAAATGCACCACAGCTATATTCACCAAACGGGCAACAGTATTGGTGTATATCTGTTTCAAATGTATCCGTTACTCTCAGTAACTGCGGTAGAATTTAGTCTGGTGCGCGGAGTGTTTTATAAATTTGTTGCAAAAAAGAAAAAAAAACACGGTGAGTTTATTTTTTTAATATCTAAGTGAAAACAAAGTATTTCCTTATTTAAAATCAATTGAATTGTTATTTGGACTTTTCTTTACATTTTAAAATACAAAGTTTATAGTTTTGCTACGTTTGTTGTGAACTGTTTTAATTTGTTTCAAAAATTTCACAGTGGTGCATAATGCACCACATAAGCATGGTGCTAAATGCACCGTGGTGCATTGTGCACCTAGACGTTTTTTGTGAACTAAAGCTTTTATATTTTTGTTAAAGATGCCACGAAAGCCAGTATTGCAGCGCAAGAAGGGAGTACACACTAAAGATCAGATGAGTGCAGCACTAAGAAGTATCGAGGGTGGAATGTCAATCCGAGGGTCTGCAAAAGAATTTGGTCTTTCATATCATACAGTTCGGCGATACTATTTAAAACTAAAGGATTGTCCAGCTTCAACTTCTTTAAAATCAACTCATAGCCATAGGCAGTTTTTTTCAGATCAGCAGGAAGATGCACTAAAATCCTATATAACCCACTGCGCAAATATATTTTATGGAATCACCGCCACCGATTGCCGCAAATTGGCTTTTCAACTTGCTTCCATAAATAATATGTCAAATATTCCACCAAGTTGGAAAATACACTCAATGGCTGGCTTGGATTGGCTGCGGGGCTTCCGGGGAAGGCACCCTGAGCTGTCGCTTAAAAAACCAGAAGCATGCAGCTTAGCACGGGCCACATATTTTAATAAGAATTCAGTGCAGGTTTTTTTTGACAATTTGTTCAAAGTTCTTCAAAGGCACCCCGAGTTTTCCAAAGGGACACGAATTTTCAACTTGGACGAAACTGCGACAACAACTGTTCAGAAACCACGAAAGGTACTTGGGCCAAAAAATACAAAAAACTTATCCAAAGTAACAAGTGGGGAGAGAGGTGTGTTAGTAACAACATGCTGCATTATCAGTGCTAGTGGCACTGCTTTACCTCCAATCATAGTGTTCCTACGGAAGAACTTTAAAAGCCACATGCTTAATGGAGCACCACCAGGATCCTTGGGATTGGCATCACCCTCCGGCTGGATGAACTCTGAACTGTTTTTGGAGGTAATGAAGCATTTCATAAAACACACAAATAGCAGCAACACTAATCATGGACAACCACGAATCGCACCTAGCAATAGAAGCTCTTAACTTGGCAAAACAATCAGGCGTTACAATTCTAACTTTTCATCCACACACAACTTCTAAGATGCAGCCTTTAGACGTTGGTGTGTTCGGCCCCTTCAAAAAATTTTATAACTGCGAAATGGACTCGTTTATGCTTTGTATACCAGGACAGCCAATAACTATCTACCATCTAGCCGAAATAATCGGAAAATCCTTTAACAGAGCTATGACACCAGTAAATATTACAAGTGCATTTAAAAAAACAGGGATTTTCCCTTTTGATAGAAATGTTTTTAAAGATGAAGATTTTCTGCCAAGTTCTGTAACTGACCGTCTAGATCCTCGACCAATTTGGAAATAGCTCCTTTGAACAATCAAGAAATTGCAATTCCTGTTAGCTCAAACGCTGCTGACGATTCAAACGCAACTACAACTTCTATTGAAAATACAACAGAGCAGCAACTTCCACAAATTATCGAAAGAGAACCCCAACCCCATTGCAGCAAAGCTAATCCTTTCTTGAGTCCCTTTAATTTTAGACAGCCAATTAAAGTGGGTCCCCGAAATAACACTAGGAAACGTACCGCTGGTCGCAGCTTAATTGCCACCGATACTCCCGAAAAAAATGAATTAGCTGCATAAAAAAAAACAATTCAATAAAGGTAAGACAATGAAAAATGTATCTAAGCGTAAAGTTCTTCAAGACAGTGACAGTGACACTGATACTTCACTCCACTTGGATGATTCAGACGGCAGTAGCTTCAATGTATCTACTCAAGAAGACACCCTCACAAATTCATCAGTTACTTTAAATTATAAGATTTTCGAACGTCCTTTAAATGAATCTCCATCACTAAATAATTTTGTTTTAGTGACATTTAAAGCAAAAAAATTAGATCTTGGATATGTTGGAAAAATTTTGGATCCCAAAAACAACAACAATGAGCTTTTTTGTAAGCCACAAGTCCCCGATTTCGCTTTAGTTAAAGAAGAGGATATTCAGCCCTATCAGGAGTTTCACCCGAAAAACCTTTCCCCCGAAATATTTTTGTTCCCCCGGATTTTAAAAAGCTATCAGGAGTTTCGCCCGAACAAGATTTCACTTCGAATTTAGAACTGACAGTTCGAAAAATAGGTATGTTCAAAAAGCAGTCCTCAATAAATTTCCCCATCTCTGTTATGGAATCAGAGAATGAAATCTGAACTTACGTTTTTTCTTGAAAATACAAAAAAGTATAAAATTAATGAGGTGTTGCAATTTCTTGTAAAAATTGTAGTCAGTGAATGCCATGATACGAGTTTTTATTCTTTTCCAACCGATTAAAAAAAAAAAAAAACATTCTGAGTAAGCAGATATACAAAATTTCCCTCTCCGTTCTAAGCATGGTGTCTTTTCATTTTCAGAAAATGAACAAACCTACTACCTGAATTTTAGTTTTGACAGCTGTATGTAGCTTTAGTTTATAAATATAAATTATAAACTAAAAATAATAATTTTAAAGATATAAAAAATGTAAAGCATAGCCACTATTGCTTCAGGAAGAGGAAGAAGAAGAGGTAACATTGCGTCGAACTATTCGGAGGCAGTTAAGGGATCACTCCAATCCGTTGGAGTTACCTGAACCATTGTAAGAATGAAATAACATTTTCAACTTCATTTAATCTTAAAAAACTTAATTTAATTATATATAATTTTCAGATTTCAACAGTTCTATAGAGTAAACAAGGCAGCTTTTACGTATTTGCTAGATGTCTTAACCACCAAATTGCCCAAAAAAATACAATCATTTGGAATACCACCCATCGTTAAACTTGCCGCTTGTTTGCGGTTTTTTTCAGAGGGTGGATACCAAAAAGGTGTCGGTAATGATTACCAAGTTGGATTAGCACAATCATCCATGAGTGCCGTAATTTCCGAAGTTCTCGATATATTTTAAGAAGAACTTTGCTCACACTGGATTACTTGGCCAACACTGGATGAACAACGACAAACTAGCCAATTTTTTTTATTCTAAATACAAGCTGCCGGGAGTTGTTGGATGCATCGATGGTACCCATGTGAATATAGTTTCACCTGAAGTTAATAAACATTTATTTTATAATCGTAAAGGAAGATGCAGTTTAAATGTTTTACTTGTAAGAATACTTTGTACGACTTTGATGTTTGATATAATGACAAATGGTTTACAGGTATGCGACCATCAACTAAGAATCCGATTCATAGATGGTACACACCCCGGAGCTTGTCACGATTCCTTAATATGGAACGTAAGTGATCTAAGATCCAAAATGGAGAATGATTATTTGGAGAATGATATTAACGTATGGATGTTAGGTTGTTATTTAAAATTTTACTGTTTTAAAAATTAAATTCGATTTTTGTATAGGAGTTGCTGCCGTCCTCTTGGCCTCCAAAATTTAAGTGAACGTTTTAGCTGTCAAGTGTGTGACATTTCCCCCGAATTCAATGCTCATGATAAGGGGAATTTTTCGAACATGATTTTTTTTCGGGCGAAACTCAAAGTAAGGGAAAAGAAAAAAGGGATTTTTTCCGGGTGGAATGTCATTCAGGCGAAACTCCTGATAGGGCTGATTAAATACGTTTTGAAGGAGACTACAGTATTGGGGCCAGTGGGAAGAGCTCACGGAATACCAGCCATTGACGTCTGCACCACAAGAAGCAGTGCCCGTATACATACCAAGACCGAAAAAATCTTGACCGAAGCCATTGACGATAGAGCAGTATAAACAAAGGCAGATAAAACAAAGAACAGAAAAACCTAAAAGTAAGAAGCGAGGCGAAAGTGTGCTGATCTGCAAAGAACAGTCAACATTACATGAGGTGCTTTAAAAAAAGAGTTATTGAAACAATTTGATACCTAAAGAAACCAGGGGTGGAACTAACAGCATCGGTGAACAGAGAGTCAACTGTTGTGCCATTAAACTGGACACCACACACAATTCCCAAGAATAACTTGCAAGACACATGACATAGTTCAATTGTTACTAAAGGTTCCGTATGTGTCATACTTTACACTTTTAAAGGAACAGCAATCGAACTTATGTCAACCAAACAATAAAACAACGACATGGGTCATATTGCACACAAATACAATACTGACCCATGGAGTGCAATTATGTCAATAATTACAACATATTGTGCATTCGTTGTTTAAATAAACAAACTGTGTCAAGGCAAGTGAAACGAAGTAGAGTAGGTCACATACCCAAGTATTCTCACATCATATATGTGAAAATAATAATAATAATATAACATATTTTTGAGTAACCTTTTATTTTATTTTTTTTTTCTATTTTTCTTTAACCTGAATAGCTTTCTGGCAATTCAGTCAATAATTGATTGTTGAGTAATAATAGGAAATGTTCCAATTTTTTCTTTTATTTAACCTGAATTGCTTTTTGGGCAAATCAGCAGTACTTAAATTCGATTCGTTTGAGTAGTCTAATAATGAATACAATGTTTTTTTAGTCTTTAAGTTTCTTTCAATTAATAAAGTAAAGTAATAAACGAAAACCTGCTTTTGTTAATTTTTTTATTTCTTTTTAAAACCGCATTATTTGTCTTGCGTGGTTGACTTGAAAGTGATGATCTAGGTTTCGGAATAGGTAACGAAGGAACTAATGAGTAAAGTTTGAATCACTCTCATTTATCCCACAAACGAAAGAAGTTGTTTTTCTTGTGTTCGCCTGGAACGTAACACAACGAAGATCAGCATGGGTGGACAAACTTCAAAGGAAGAAATAATAAACAACAACGTAGCTGCAACAGCAAATAGAACATCAGCATCATTATTGTCAGACAAGATAGCATACATTGATTGTTTTCTTCTGATAGTTATCACAATATGTAAAATTAAACTCATACCATAAGAATTATCTAAGAAAACATGCACTTAAATCATTAAATGTTTAAAAACAAATAAATATCTACATAAAACTAAAGCTAGCACAAAACAATCATTTGTTATTATTTGTTTATAGCGCACATGGGTTTACGCAAAAGTAGATACCTAAAGAAATTATGCTGCCCTGTTGCAAAAAAAAGGGAATGGGAAAGAAAAAATCTTAATAAGAAATAAAAAGAAAATATTTAAAAATATATTGTGTTGATTGTCGATTTTCTTGAGTCACTTCCTGTTTCCATTTCCTTTGGAATTAATTATTATAAGAGCAGTAACACTTGAAAGGACACTATACAACACCAGAGCTACCCATCGACTCAAGTATAATTTATTTCCTATCTAGTATAACTGATTCTGTTACCCCTACCAAAGGAGTTATACAATTTCTTATTAATCTTCTACAGATTGCCGGAAGCTCAATGATAAGAAATGGATAAACAATAACACACAAATTGGTGTCAGGTGTGTGGTAATGGGCACGGGAGGTTGTAGAGTGCGCACCTTACAACAGTACCATGAATTTACTTGAACTAAATTTCTGCCGACAGAAATACGTTATTGTTATAGAAACTGTTTTTTAATTAATATCAAACAAAAGCCAATATAATTTACTCTTCGAAGAAGGATATTAACAAAAATAAATATTTGAAAACCGCATGGGTCAGATATTTGAATTAGAAAACTTAATACTTAAACTTAAATCAAGTTCTAATTTAATTTAACATGACATTTAATTGTTTTTTTCTTTTATTTTCTTTTTAAATTCAAAAGGATACAAATTGCATTCCTTGACAAATTTTAATTTTTGTTTATTTTTTATTTGATGTATTCTGAACATCCAAATAAGTTTGTCTACAAAATGTAAATTTTCCAGATGGTATATTCAATTTTTCAAAACTTTTCAAAATTAAGTGGCAGCAATCAATAAACTTGATAGTTTTGATTTTAATGTTGATTAAAAGGTACACTGAAATTGAAGCGTATTTGACCGATAACTTCTTGTGGTTTTTAGCATTATTCCACTTGAAACAAAAAAAAAAAACGGTTCATATTGTCTTAACCTAACTACCAGAGATTGTTTTACGAATAAAATGAAAAACTTAGTAGCTACTTAGTTAAAAAAAACATCCTTATAATGAATTGGAGCATCCGTTAAAAATCTTTCCGAATCCAAAGATTATTTTCTAGAGGTTTTGATAATTATATGTAAAATATTATAAAGGGAGCTTAAATTAGTTTTAACTTTTAACACATTCGTCATTTATGTTCACAATAGTTAATAAAATATAAAAAAAAAAACCATCTTAGTTAAGTTGACTTAAAATTAAAACTTACAACTTTGGTTGAATTAGAATTGAGTTTATATTTTGTGTCTGTTCTGCTGCTTTCAATTGTTATTCTTGCGCTGGATTTTTATGTAGCAGTGAAACCTGAAATCAGACGAAAATAATTAATTATAAGGTATCTAAAGAATCTTGTCAAAAAGTTTTAGTTCTAATTAAAGATCGGGGAAATTAAACAAAAAAGAGGCCTGACCCGGACAAAATACTTTACAGCATTTTTATTGGTGGAAATTGTTGGGAGTAATGTCCTTAATCATATCCCAAAAGTCCCAACGAATTCCCCTGTTGCATTTACCTAAAAACGACTGTTATAGCCACTTAGAGTAGTCGTATTTTCTTTAATCTCAATAGATTTATAATACAAATAAGCTTATTTTACAATTTAAATGATTTCCTAAGGACAATTAGTTAAATAGATATAGCTTAACCAAAAATTGCATTATTGATGCAGTTTTTTCAAGATGGTGGCCAAACCCCAAATAGGATTCGTTTGGACTTTTGGGATAAGAGTTAGGGCATTGCTGCCAACAATTTCCACCAGTAAATATGCTGTCAAGAGACGTTATAAATAAAACGATAATCGTACAAGGTGTGATTATTAAAGCAACTTACGATGGATGCAAATGTCACGTGTCGCACAAAGAAAAGCTATCCGATGAGATTGAACTTCAATGTGGAGTCAAGCTGGGTTGCATACTGTTCTTATTAGTGATAACTGTTGTTGTGCACTCAGCTCTGGTTAACGAAATTTGACATTCCAACTAAAATGAGGACAATATTGTTAGTAGTAGTAGATAGTAATATTTATTTAGCATAAAATTTTCTATTTCAAACTCTGTTACAATTCTATACATTAATAATAATTGTTTCTTACAAAACTAGTAATGGACTGCTTAAATCTAATTATATTAGTTTCTAATTTAACATCAGAAGGAAGACTATTGAAAATTTGTATGCCTTTAATGAATAAAATGTTTTGTGTTCTATTTTGTCTAAATCAATTAGTCAACGAAAGTGAATATGTATCAAGGTAAAAGGTTGCTGTAAATAGGGACTGGATAATATCCCAGAATTCACTCCCCATGCTATCATTTTTTGCAGACATCCGCATTCTTACTGACAAATTTATGTCTTTGAACTCTTTAAGCTTTCCAAGTTTTCCCGCTCTGCCAAATTTCAAAATTCAACGATGACTAGATGTACATCATATAGGTACATATATATTAGGTATGTATTAGGAATGATAATGGGTAGATATCGCGCCCCCTGAATGTTAAATTTCAATTTATTTTATTATATTTGCATTTTCAGGACTTTTCTACGAAATTACAAGATTCTTCATACAATGCTTTGTTTCGTATACTCGATAATAGTTCAGTCATAATGGGCGTATGTCACGCCTCCGTATTGGAAAATTTCAGAATTGTTGTTCTTGGCCCATATTTTCATACATTTATCCATGTGGCCGTATTTTGGTGCTGCTTGTTCCAAAAACCATCATTGGACACTATCAGTGTGGTTTCATTCCAGGCAAATCAACAACTGATCAGATATTTCCCCTTAGGCAGGTGATGGAAAAATGTCTAGAATTTAATATCCCAACATACCATCTGTTTATAGACTTAAAAGCCGCCTATGATAGCATAGCCAGGGTAGAACTTTACAAAGCCATGAGAGAATTCGGCATCCCAAATAAATTGACACGACTATGTAGGTTGACCATGACCAACGTAACAAGCCAAGTTAAAATAGCCGGATTGCTATCCAGACCAATCCAACATCTTTATTGGACTCCGACAAGGGGATGGTTTGGCCTGCCTCCTCTTCAACCTGGCGTTGGAGAAAGCAATCCGTGACTCTGACACGGCAACAAGAGGGACCATCGTCAACAGGTCCTGGCTTACGCAGACGACATCGACATCATCGGAAGAATCGAACCGAGAGATCGAGCAGGCGGCACAAAATCTGGGGCTGCACATTAGCGAAGGTAAAACAAAGTACATGCTGGCGTCGAATGCGATAAGAACAGTTGGTCAAACAATCAAGGTAGCGGAGCACGAATTTGAAGTGGTGCAATCCTTTAAATACCTTGGGTCAACAGTAGCAGCCGATAACAACATAGAAGAAGAAATACGCGGGCAGCTTCTCAAATCCAACAGAGCCTACTACAGTCTGTCAAAGCTATTCAAATCCAGAAATCTAACCATAACTTCAAAACTGCTGCTGTACAGGGCCATGGTCCTGCCAGTACTCATGTATGGATCCGAGACTTGGGTGCTTAGCAAAAGGCACTGTGACCTCTTAGCCGCGTTCGAGAGAAAAGTCTTACGGAGAATTGTTGGCCCCATATGTGAAGAAGGACGATTCCGGAGACGGTACAATCATGAGTTGTACGCAATCTACCTTGAAGCAGATATAGTGACAAAAATTAAGCTCGGTAGACTCTGGTGGGCAGGGCACGTAGCTCGTATGAGCGAAGAGGAACCTGCTCGGAAAGTCTTTTGTGGTACATTCTATGGTGGACGGCAGCGTGGTAGACCATGCTTGCGCTGGAGAGATGGCGTAGACCAGGACGCCCGAAGCCTTGGGGTGCGCAACTGGATGGCGTCGGCTCGAGACCGGGATGGGTGGAGAGACTTGTTGAAAGTGGCCAGGACCGGACCCCGGTTGTCGAGCCGATGATGATGATATTTGCATTTTCAGCACTTTTCTAGCAAATTACAAGATTCTTCATACAATGCTTTGTTTCGTATACTCGATAAAAGTTCAGTCAAAATGGGCGTATGTCACGCCTCCGTATTGGAAAATTTCAGAATTGTTGTTCTTGGCCCATAGTATGAATTTTCATACATTTATCCATGTGGCCGTATTTTGGTGCTGCTTGTTCCAAAAACCGTCCGGATACTGGAAAAACAGCGGCCGGATACTGGAACATGACAAATTTTATAGTACATTTTTTTTATTGAAGCGGTAGGCAACAGTATATTGCTTCGTTTTAGCGCAAAAGAAAAACAAAATTTAATTTCAGATAAAAATCCAGTATCCGGCCACCCTCGTCGGTTACTAGAACATATAAAATTGTGCCCCAGTAACCGGCCACCGTGTTTTTTTTATAATTTAAAACATTAAATTCTCATTTTTTTTTATACATCTTATGGACATTTATTATATTATTCAACAAAAATCAAAAAAAAAAAAACGAATTTTTAGACTCAAAAAGAATACAAAACTGACTAACTTATATCATATTTACTCTCATTGCCAGAAACCACTGCTTCGGAAGCTTACTCGTGTCTTTTGACTTATTGAATTGCTGAATAACCCATTTCAGTGGCATTTCATCTCCAGCATATGACAAAACATTACATCCTTCATGATCTTCATAAAGGCAAGCTCATCCATGATGTCTTCAATAAGGAGTATGTGACCGAAATCATAGAAAGAGAAACATACTCAAGCCATTATGATGGATCCTCCATTTTAAATTGTCTTTGTTGTGAAACTTGGATAATATTTTGTGTTCAGAAGCCGTTGGAGAGGTCTCCTCACCATGAAAAACTAACTAGGACTCGTCTGACCTCAGAGTATTTCTTTACTTTCATGGAGGCTAGTTTAATTTTTTTGTAAACATGTTTTTTTTTGTCAGCAAAGGTACCTTTCGCGGACGTGGGCTATTTTATAATATTCTCGTGAACGCCTGCAAACTTTTTCAATACCAGCTTCAACGAAAGACATGTCCTTTATTTCACACGCTGGAGTAAAGGGATTGACTTTCGAATGTCTGGCAAACCGTTTTATTAATTTTTGCGACATTACCGATTTGTATTGCCTTTGGTAAGTAAATTATGGTATTTTTTATCATTGTTGATGACAACTCAATTAGATTTAGAATCTCTGAATGAGCATTGCCTTCCAAAATAAGTCTTTTAATTAGATCTTCTTTTCTTGTTCTTGGGAACAATACTTGCCTTATCTCATTGCTCTCAAATATCTTATCGATATTTTCAATAAAATGTATGGATTTCCAATGAATAAACAAGCACTGACCTTTTTAAAAGCTTCAATTCTACAAATATGTGGGACAAATTGTATTTAATTGCGATGCACCGATGCACTACTAATATTTTGACCGGCAAAATTAGCAGCTCCGATTAATAATGATAGTTTATTTGTCCTATTTACAAAGGAACACACATACATATTTGGCATACATGATAGTTGAAAAACTGTTACTTTATTATATTGTAAATAACGTTGGTTTTTAAGGCTATCACGAAATGGAGAATAAAGAGCTTCACAAATATTTTACTTCCACTACTATTATTTTGACCGCAACTATACCTATAACCTGGTTTGATCTGGTCAAAAGTAAAAAGATATCTAATTTATTTGAAAAATTACTAACAGTGATAAGAAAACAATCCCTTAAAAAAGAATATAATCATAAAACAATAACCAACCTCAACGTGGGTGTCCTTGATGTCCTCTTAGTTGTTATTTCTATTTTAAGAAATGATCATCACACATGGTCTCATTTTATTTGGATTTTCTGAAAGAAAACAATACAAAATTAAATTATTAGTAGGTAGGTAGGCTTTTTTTTTTTTAAGATGCTCATAGACATGTGGAAGTAGTTACAAGCAAAATATACCAAAAATAAATTATTTTGTTACGCAGATTTGAAACTGACTCTGACTCAGTTTAAGGACATCTTTTGAGAATAAAATTATAACTTGTGTAACAATGGAAATTCACAATTTTTTATTGCTTTGTATCTTTCTTCATTCCACAAAATGCATGTGTTAGGTAATGAAAAACTGAAAAATTGAGTATTTCGTGGTCCTTAAAATTATACCAAGACAATGATTCCAAGCATAAGGCACATAGTGTCTGCGAATGACTGATGTACAACTGCAATGAAGTTGTTACAAACCCCTGCACAATCTCCTGATCTCAACTCCATAGAGGTGATTGCATTGGCCACCCCAAGAAGTTCCTTTCTAAGAAGTTGCCTACCAGCCGTCGTCTGGTGTGTTCTGAGTCATGATCTTGTTGGAATTAACTGTTTTTAGAAATATTGGACTCAAAATGCGGATTCTTATGATTTCCGGTATATCCCTACACAAAATGAGCAATCATCCTAGTGCTTACTTGGCATTACTAAACCACTTGTTGATGGTATTAAGAATTTTTGAATGCTTCATCCACCCGTCAACAATTAGTTCTAGTAAGCACCCGAATGATTGTTCATCTTATTAAGGAATATTCCGAAAACCATATGGATGCACATTTGGAGTTCATTAACTCTGAAAACAGTTTATTCCACAAAAGTGTATGCAAAATTTCAATACATTACCACGTAAAGTAGCATTTTTTTTTTTTTGATCGCTACTGTAGTTCAGCCGACAAAGTTTCAAATTGCTTTGAATACAAATGCAAATCTTACAAATCAAGTAAATATTAAATATATGTAAAACTGAATATTATTGATACTCACGATATTTTTTTATGGTTTTAATGTACTAGTTCAGTCAAATAATATCCGATTGCAAAGCAAATAACTGTTGACTCGGACAAAAATATATTAATCGGTGAATGGTGAAATGGGGTCGCCATTTAGAAAAAAAACTGCAACCGTCTTGCATTTTTCTGGGTTTGGTTACTCCTAGAAAACTTAATTGCACGCAAAGGTCATTCAAGTCACCAAATGATCTTAAAAATTATCATCATGCTCAAAAGCTTTTAATTTTCTTGCAAAAAATCATACATACCTATTTATAGCGGATTCCAGGATTATTCAAAATGATGATTGAATATTGAAAATTTCTGATTTATCCGGCGATTACAATGACAAAATAAAATAGAAAACAAAATTGGTAGGCACATCGTGAACTTCCCAAATCAGTGATCAACACTTTTATTGTTGCACTTTTTTTTGTATTATTTTGTAATCGCACACTTCGATGTCGTTTAAACTGCGGTTCCAAGTAGTAATATTCTCTTGCAGTGGCCGCCATGCTCAAGCCTCACCGGAGCTCCTTTGACGTCCATTTTGTTTTGTCCGCCGGCTCAATCATTGAAAACATCAACTAAATGAGCATTGAAAGAAATGCAACTTGTGCGAAATATTTGTTGACTTCGCATGAGAGATAATGCATTTCCAAACCAATTTTCCATGTAGATTGGGCCAATTGGGTGCATTGATAAATATTCCATTCAATAACTTGTTTTGCCTTGAGTCTCGCAAATTAAAACTGACAAATTTTGCGATATTTAGAGAGGTGGCTTATTTATGTAGATAAATGAACCGCGTCAATAGTCTTGTTGGAAATATAATTTTATTTAATTTTATGATAACTTTATTCTGCTACAACACTTAAGTGTGAACACTTTGAATGCAAATATCAAATTAATTTAGAAATTTAAATAGTTGCAAGCATAGATATGGTTATCTATGGTTTGATCTTTCTGAATTCCGAAAATGAAATACCGAAACACAAGTCCGTAGTGATGGGAAAAATAACATAAAATGTTATCATGTTATAGATTTTTTTTATAAGACAATCGAACTAATCAGGGGTCGAATTATCACATACGTGAACGAGCGTATTGTATTTGTTATTTGTCTCTCTATCTTTTTAGATTATGTACCCCGTTTTCATGCAAAATTGAATGGTCGAGTTGGATTTTGAATAGCAAGATTTGGACTCGACTCCACTCAGCGAGTAGGATCGAGTCCAAGCAAACCCATTTCAACTCGATCTAGGTTTACAAACGGGCTTAAGCATAGTTCAATCTGGCTTTAAACCTGCATGTAAAGGGGGTAATAAAGAGACAGAAATCGCAAATACGTTAACGTTTGATCGTTTTCGTGTGCAGTAATTAGACCCCAGATTTTCCAACATAAGTCACTCACAAAAATGGAGTTGTTCGAAGAAATGTCTTTTTCTTTTCTCTATCACACATTTGCCCATTATGATTCACTCATGCTCATTATATTTTTGGCTGGTTTTCTCTGACGTCATTGTCATCTTTCTCATAGGCAGTTTGTCCGAACGTCAGTTATGGATTTGGAGAAAAAAAAAATTTTTCATTGAAAACATCAACAATGAAACTAAAATTTACAACAACAAAACTCGATTGTCAGCATCGGAGATGACTACTACATCATCAGTTTTTCAAAATGGCGGCATGGCATTCACAATAAGCATACCTTGTTTTCTGTTTATCATGATTGAAAACAACAGCTTGAATCAAGCACGGAAAAAATAGTTTGTTTACCTTTTCACCAATGCATATTGCCCAATAGGGATTTTAGAAAAAAGCAATAGGTACGTCCCACCAACTGAAAAATCTGTAAGATATTAGCCGTGTTTTATTCAGCACTAAGTAGGTGCTCAGTGCTTCATTTTATTAGCAAAACAAAAACAAAACTAATGCTGAGTAGTCTAATTTGTTTTTGTTTTGAGAAAAAAATTTAAAAAAATAGGTAGCTCAGTGTTGAATTAAACACGTCTGTCAGGGGACTCATGCAACCGTGGTAAACGTGGTAAGCCTGGTATAAGTGGTAAACATGTAAAAATTTGTATGGAAATGACAGTTACTTCATCACATAATAGAAAACAAGGTATGCTCATTAGATTTTTGGCAGTTTTTCTGTGACATCATAGTCATCTTTCTCATCGTCAGTTCACCCGGACGTCAGTTATGGATTTGGACGAAACATTTTTTTTTTATTGAAAACAACAACATTGAAACTGAAAGAAACTCAATTTTCAGCATCAGAGATGACTACTACTTCATCAGTTTTCCAAAATGGCGACGTGGCGTTCATAATAAGCATACCTTGTTTTCTGTTTATCATGCTTCATCAGATATTGTACTTTACCATGTTTACCTAGAGTTTATCAGGTTGCATGAATACCCATATTGATTTTGCGACGAGGAACTTCTTTACCACTTCTTCATGATAACCGAAAACCAAGGTATACTTATTAGAATTTGGGCAGTTTTTCTGTGACGTGTTTTGTTTTCCCCCACATCTGATCCGGATTGTATTTTCTTTCAAAATTACATTTATAACAAAAACAACGCCAGATCTAAGTTTTGTGATTTTTTTTTATACATGTTATTTTGATAACAAAGTCCAATCCAATCCAATAGTCATCTTTCCCATGGATTTTCCTGAACCCCAGTTATGAATTGGAGAAAAGGCAGTCAAACATTTGAAAACAGCAAAATTGGAAATGGTAAAATTTATTTGATTTTTCTTCCTGAGGAAGAATTATATTCCAAAACAGCAAATAAAACCACTTTAAATTTTTAAACTCATTAAAAATTCAAAAACTAATAAAGTTTTATTTTTCAAAGTGTGTTTTATACAGATCAGTGTGATTCCTACCTAAGATTTAGAGTACACAAGGTAATATATACCCGAAATACCCGAATAACGAAAGGCTAATGTCAAATTCCTTTCAAAAATAAGAATTGATTTATCAGCGATTTCACGCAATGTCTTTCTTCAATTCGTACGATTTACCACATGACTTAACGCACATTAATGAAATTTCGCACTCAACACATTATGAACCATTAGATTAACAGCCCGATTCTCCCCATCATCTCTGATACCTCACAAGTCATAAGAAGAGGTGAAATTGATTTTGTAACTTTTTCGTATTCTCCCCCTGCCATAAATTGTGAGTCACAAAAAGAATCGAAATTGTGATCTCCTTCAGAGCAGGTCACAACTCACAAATTTTATTAATTCAGTAATAATTGCATCATTTTATAGCGATTCTTGTAATTGTTTGTTAATTATTTATAACTTCAATGGTAAACATTACTACATTTGAATGCTTTAATAATTTGTTTGTATTGAGCCAATTGAAAACTTTATAATGTTTTTATAATCAGCTTATGACACTTCTATATTCACCTTTGCCGTGGTGGACAGGAATAGTCACAGAGATGTTTGTGACTTGTGATTCCTCACAAGGGGGAGAATTTATGTGATGTCAGCTGATTTTTTCTGCTGGTTTGACATTTGGGATGTGTCGTGCATTCATTTTTTGAATTTCCTCACATTGAGGAGTTTTCAACATTGGAAGAACAACTACATTTGGATTCAGATGACGTCACTAAAATGGCGGGTTTATATTACTTTGATTTCTGTATATTGTGGTATGACGTTAATTACAGTCATGTATAACTTGGCGGCCTACGCCAGACAGTTTTGACTTGTAGACATTCTTCATATTTCAGCTCTGCAAATCTAGCTCTAATAAACTCATTTATCCCATTTCACCACACAGCTTCCTTTCCTGTGTCGCCCATAGAGTACGTATCTACCTAGAGCCGCGATTCTGGGGTTTTCTCTCATTTTACGTAAATCTAAAAAAGTCCTACTTCTTTATGTATTGAGGTTCTCCGTGCATTTTAAATGGCATAACAGAGAAAGCTAGATGAGTTTGTCATTTGAGATACCAGTATTGTGAGCTGAATGAAAAATGAGAAGAGTAGATTGGTTTGGAAATGAGATAACCTCTTTCAAGGAAGAAATGCCATTTTATTTTTATTTTGACCTTTCACAAGTATTCACGAATAAAAAAAGAGTACAGTTGAGTTGAATTAAAGACGGTGTTCACATTGGACTCAGTCCACCAACTTATTTTGACGTCTCTGGGCTTTATCTCACTCCCTCTAAGATGACAAAGTGAGGCAGGATTTTCACCCTTTTTTAAAAATCTATGGATTTTTTTTTTGACATTTGCTATTTTGACATTTGTTTTTTCTATGTTCGTCTAAGGAAAGAGCGAGAAAAAATATAAAAAATATACAAGTTATGAAAATTCATGTGTTCACACAATTTTGTGTCCGAACACGACGGGGTGGACTTACGTCAAAATAAATCGGTTGAGAGACTCCAATGTGAATCGTAGAATTAATACAAGGAGCGACCAAGCTCAATGTGTATCATGATCGAAACAAAAAAGCATGATAAACAGAAAACAAGGTATGCTCATTAGATTTTTGGCAGCTTTTCTGTGACGTCATATTCATCTTTTTCATGGGCAGTTCGCGCGAACGTCAATTATGGATTTTGAGAAAACATTTTTTTTAATTGAAAACAACAACAATGAAACTGAAAAAACTCGATTGTCGGCATCAGAGATGACTACTACGTCATCAGTTTTCCAATATGGCGACATGGCGCTCATAATAAGCATACCTTGTTTTCTATTTATCATGCAAAAAAGGAACAGTGAGGAACAATGAGATTTTACGGGACTGAAGAGCTAGCTATTTAGATTTAGTCATGTAATATTAAAAATACAAAAACATTCTGAAATTTTGTAAAAGCTTTTTAAAAATATCCAGTTAGTTGTTTTAATTCTCGCAAGTAGTTTCTTATTATAAAACGAGATCCATTTATTTAAAACTCAATTTTAAATATCCTTGAAAAAATACTTACCAGTATTTAAGAAAGAATAACTTTTATATTCCATTAAAATAAAAACATCCCGTAGCATTTTTTTTACCTTATTTATTACATCAAAATTTATAAAACTAGAACTATATACTAGAATGCAAAACTTACATTATGATTTTTATTTCTAACATCTAGTTTTCTCTTATATTTCAATAAATCATGGATTTTTCATTGATCACAAAAATTATAATAAGTCTTTCAATTAAAATTCTTTTTTTTATATATAAATTGAAGTTTTAATTTTAATTTATTAGTTTACGGTGAATTAAGGTGATTTCAAATTAGTTAAATAAAGTTGACCCAAAAAAAATTGGTCTTATTTTTGTGGTCTTTTATTTAAATAGAAAATATATATTATTATTATGGTTAAGTTTATTTTTATTTTATTTTTGTTTTACTTAAAATTATTATTTAAGCATTTAAATTGGTGTATGATTTTTTCAATACAACAAAAAAAATCAAATAGAAGTAAACATTAATTTCAACTTTCATCGATGCATAGTTTTAAATTAGATCGTGAAAAAAAATCCAAAAAAAAATTAATCAATCTTTCAAGACCCGAAAGAATAATATGGTGTGATTTCAATCCCTTGTAAATTAAGACATTTCAGACGCCACTTAGCTGTCAATATAATCATTTGGCTAAAATGTAAACCCTAGCTAAAGTTTTCAGAGATAGATTTTGGTTAATCCTTTTATTCCTTTTTTATTTCTTAAGTTACTGTTTTGATAATTTTTATTTCAATACAACTTGTTTTTAATTGAGTTTTGTCTTCTTAAAGAAAAATTCCTAATTTTGAAAACATCGACTCCAAAAGTAATTTTACAATATATTGTAATAATATTGTAATATTTGTAATATTTTATTTTTCTTTCTAAACGAAAAACTTACTTAAGATTAACAAATATTTAAAAGTAGGAATGCAAACTTTTTTTGTTTAAGTTTTTCGTAAAAGTTTTCTTACTTTAGTTCTTACGGTAATTTCTTTCGTTTTTTTTTTATTAAAAAAAGTAGAACAAAAAAATCTGTGATGTGATTTTTTTCTTTCTTTTACCTAGGAAATGACCACCCTTGTTTATAATATTGCAGTTTGCCACTGTGCACTAAAACCTCCAATCAACCTACTTATGGCGCTTACGAATGGTGATGCGGAATGCTTCTGGACGTTATATTCATTTTCTGGAAAGGAGAGATCGCTTGGATTTAAATTCAGAACCTAAGCAAGAAGCACTCACCTCATAATTTGAGTGTCGAAATAGTAGGGTTTCGTTTCGTGTTGGCAATTTTATTGGATTCGAGAAAAAAAAGCAATGCCTGATTAAATAAAACAAGAACAACTTATAATTGATAAGACGTCAATTAAAATCTTCAAAAAATATTTAAACATGAACGAGACTAAAAAGGCCGCACCAAAATGACGCTTGGACGCTACCAAAAATATAAGAAACGATTTCGTTCGTTGCAGCGTCCATAACAAGACGAAGTTTTTTTTAGCGCGCAAGAAATAAATTGTTAACTTTTAAATTAACTTTTTTTTATTCTCCGCTGAAAGCAACGTTTTGATTAAATCACGTTCGTGACATTCTAAAAAACTTCTGCTCACAAATTTGCATCTGAGCATAAGTATAATTATCTGCAAAATGGCTGACGATAAACAACCCGAGGCTATCCCAAAAATAAAGGACAAAAAGCTGAGAGAAGTTGCAAGCAATGCGAATCGGAGGACTCATGGTTTCATTTCACATGTGTTGGCGTGGATTAATCCATAAGAGATCAGGATTGGATGTGTGAGGACTGAACCATCACTCCTGGAAAAACTCCATCTGTCCATTCGCAAGCAAAAACCGAAGCCAGTACCACTCAATCAAACAGCTCACGCCCGCCGTGTCGCGCACACAAAATTTCAAATACGCAAACAAAATTATAGTCATCTATATAAACAATTCCAAGTTAACCATAAAATCGAGGAAGTGTCTAGCTGGTTTCCACAATTCAGACATCATCGATTAAAAAGAAACGCTTCAAGAAAATCTATTTTTATATAATCTCTTATTGAGCGACAATGAAGAGGGAAGAAAATAATCCTTTCCCTCAGCCATCACCGAAGAAGTAAGAAGAAGAAATAGAAGAAAAGGGCCAGCGATCGAGTGGCAGGAAGGGGAAGGATGTTGAGTCAGTCTACTCCTAGCCACGAGAAGGTGCGGTCGCTGTTCTATAATCTTAATTTCATCGTCGACTAAATCTAAAAGAAAACTCGGTTCTTTACTCTTGTAATTTTGACTGGAAGGAAATAAAAGAAGGAGACTTCCAAGGAAGGAACCAGCAAAACAAAAAAACGAGGATTGCAGTGATATTTGTTTATTTAAGTTATATTTAACGGAAGATTGTTTTGGTGGTATTTCATCCCTTATTCGAGAGCAAAAAAAAAAGGAGATATATGTAAGTCATTGAGGTAGAAGTTTATTAGATTTAAAGGAATTTAGCCTAATCAGAAAAATTGATCGAGGGCAGTTCGTGAAATCTTATGATTTGCTTAATGTTTTTGGTTTAAAGTTTTCCTATTTTAAGAATTGTTGGTTAAATGATTCAAGTGAATTTCAAATAAAAATAGTGCTCGTGAGATCTTCAATCCACATTCAGGCGTGAAGAAAAAAAAAATCTTCAATCCACATTCAGGCGTGAAGAAAAAAAAATAGAAAGTGATCTAAAATTTTAAATTAGTATAAATAACCGTGTGTTAAAGAGTTATAGCCTTTTCACACCAAACCCAAAAACGCGGTTTATGGTAAAAAGTTTTCAAAAACCTGAAAAGCGTTCACACCACAAGTTTACAGGTTTTTGTTTGACGTTTAAAATATTTTGACATCCAAATGTCAAGTTTTCGATGGGATCTAATTTTTGTTGTTTAAATCAGCTTGAGCTCACAAAATTGATCAAATAAAATGAACTCTGACAATTTAAATATAATTTTAATTCATAAACACAAAACAGAGGAATATATAAAAGTTTTACAAAGCTTCTTCCTCTTTGAGACACCAAATACAAAGAAAAAACGACTTCGAAGCATCCAGATAGCTAAATTAGTAAAGATGAGAAAAGAGATTTTTGATGAAATAGAAAAACTCAACTCCCAGAGGACCATTTGGACAAAGGTTAGCTTTTTGTAATTAAAAAATACGAAACAAATATTGATAAACATAAATATATTATGCAGATACGTACCAGCACATTCTGGGAAGAAGAAGTTATGCAAAACAATAATGAACATTTTAAGCAACACTTTAGAATGTCTCGGGAAACCTTCGAAGTTCTATGCAATGAAGTCAGAAACTTAGAGAAGCACGACACACGTTACAGGAAGTGTATTCCACTGAGAAAAAGAGTAGCCATAGCTATCTATACCTACTCTTGGCTCATCTGCGGAGTATAGAACCATTTCGGCTCTTTTTGGTGTAGGCATATCGACAGTTTATATTATCTTAAAAACTTTTTGTAAAGAAGCCTGGCGTGTCCTTCACCCTAAATATCTATGTGCTTATCCACTCTTTTCAGACATTATAAAAGAAAATGTAGATGGCTTTCAAAAGCTTGGTTTCCCCCAATGTTTTGGAGCTATAGGTAAAGAATATAATAAGAAAGTATCTGAAAATATGATACATAGTAAAGTTAAAGAGAAGGAAAGTATCTGAAAATATGATACAATAAAATAAAATTAAATAAAAAAAGAAAAATATAGAAAAGATCGCAGAATTTACATATAAGAAGATATATGTAATTGTTGCGAATTCCAAGATAAACAAGTTAAAGTAGACGACGATAGGAAGAGAATTTTTGAGTGTAAGGTATTCAAAAGTCAATCAAAAAGTATCTGAAAATTAAATTTTAGTGAAACATAAGAAAATCTAAGCTGCGTCAACTCTAATGTGCAGTGAAAGAAAACCTATTGTGAAAATAAGCATCTATAGTAAATTTTTGTAGCAGTAAACATTTACATCAAAATTTCTATAAATAGAATGTGGGGAACAGCCCTATTTAATAAGTATTTACCAACAAATAATAATAAAAAGAAAAAAAAAATACTTACCTCATAATACCCTAACCCTACGAACCAACATACACGACCGATCTACCGAAGAACGAACATACATACATACATACCTACCCATCCACGCACCAACAAAATATTTACTTACCTTACGACTAACTATACCTACTAGTACCCACGACGCACAGCGGCAATAAAAAAAAAAGTATACACGACCTATCTACCGAAGAACGAACATACATACATACATACCTACCGACGCACAGCTGCAATAAAAATAAATAGAGAGTAGCAAGAAAAAAAGAAAGAAAAAAAAAGATTCCGCTAATTTCGGGTGGTGTGATCTCGTGTGCTTGCTGGCTGCAACGGTGATAACGTTCGATCGGGTTAACGGAAGTGCAGTTAGCAAGCACTCGACTGTTAACGACCGAAGAGGAAGAGAAAAAAAAAATAGAGAAGAAATTTGTGGACACCGGTTAGATATGTTTTTTTGGACAGTTGGAATTTAGTGCTAGAGTGTGCGGGTCGTCTCAGGAAGAAAACCATACTTACCCTGAAAAGAAAAAAGAAAAGAAAATATACCCACGTAAAGTGTGATGATTGCCAGTGAATAAGAAAAAACCTCAAAAAAAAAAAAGGAATTTACCTGAAAAGAAATATAGTGAAAAGTACTAAAATAAAAAGAAGGAAAGAAAAAAAAAATTTTATGCACCTGAAAAGAAAAATAAAAATTTTTAAATTAAAGTTACCAGAGAATAAAATAAAAGGTTTCGAATGCGAACCAAGTGTGACCCACTAAAAGTGTTACCAATGTTACTTACCTTATAAAATTAATAAAAAAAATAAAAAAAAAAAAAGAACGTGCTAAAAGTGTATGTTACTTACCTTACAAATCAATAAATAAAAAAAGAAAAAGTACATATAAAAGATCACCTATGATACTTACTCTGTAAAATAATAAATAGAAAAAAAAAATCCTATAAATACCTACCCACAACACAAAAAGAAAATTAAAAGTCATTAATAAAAGATAAAAAAGAAAAAAAAAAACAATAGAAAACAAAACTCTCAACCCAGTGGAGTCGGAAAGGAATCCCACTCAGGACCACCCCCCACCAGGATTCATCGGAGCGGATCCCTGTGATTTTGTGCCCCCGGAGTTCCCTTGCGCTTTCCCTTTCTGTGTCTATCTCCTTCCTCGTGTGTCTATAGATTTGTTAAGTGTTAATTTTAAGAAAATCAAATTAAAGTAAATAATTATTAATGTAAATTGAAATACAAAAAAAAATAAAGAAAGAAAGTAAGAAAGTAAGAAAAAAAGGAAGTTATTACAAATAAGAAAAAAAAAGTAATTTGAAGATTAGTGAAAAGAAAAAAAGAAAGGGTGGTAAATAAAACAAAAAAAAAACTCCCTGGTGAAAAAAGGAAACAAATTGCCATAAATATTTCAATATTTCAAATTTTTCCTAGTGTTTTTTTTAAGAAAAAACATCGACCAAGGAGGTGCACCCCATTGGATTCATCATTTAAAAAAATACAAAAAAAAAAAAAAAACTGAGTAAGTCAGATACACATAAAATTCATATTTATAACCTATTTTTTTCCGGTTTGAACGGGGGGGGGGGGGTTCAAGATAATAATTTTATTTACCTGCTACTAAGTCATCCTTTTCTTTTTTTTCTTCAAACTTACCTAAAGTTAAAATATCTTTCTTTTTGGAGAAACTTACCTGAAAATAAAATACTTTTTTTACATATTTGAAAAATATATAAAAAAAAAAAAAAATATTACTTTTGTAGAAACTTACCTAAAATTAAAATATCTTTCTTTTTGGAGAAACTTACCTGGAAATAAAATACTTTTAACATATTTGAAAATAAAAAATAAAAAAAGATACTGTTAGAAACTTACTTAAAAATAAAATACATTTTTTGAGAAACTTACCTGAGAAGAAAAAAAAATTAAAATTACTTATTACTTATTATCTTAAAAAATTTTTTTTTTAATATATTTAATACTGTTATTGATTAGATTTTTTTCTTAATAAATTTTATATTTTTACATAATCAAAAGAAAACAAATTTGTTTGTGACATCCAGAGGGATGATTTGATTGGTTTCTCCACTCTAGATGGGAAGTTGTTCCTCTGATTTTCCTTTTTTCCAGTGAGTACAATTTTTTTTTAACATGTTGAATTAAGCCTTTAAGTCGGAGGTGGAAGTCGCGCGAAGTGATGAGTGAATGAAGGCAGGGTAAGTGAGGGGTTTGGGGCTGCTGCACACAAGAGGAGGTAGCAGTAGCCATGGTGGTATCATTGATGATACATGGGTGGGCAAAACCTCCAAGGGTCAACTCCATCTGGGACCCTCCCCTCAGGAAACACCCTTTTGTTTTCTCCCCCCGAACTTTTCGGGATACCCAAATTTATATAGACCCAGTAGGCATGAATGGTCGTAACAACAGTCCAGGGCTGCGGCTGCAAGAACTCACCCCGCCGACGAGCTAAGCCCTTACACCAGCCAGCATGCCCGCGGCCGTAGCCTGGACACCCCTCTCCTGCCTGCTGCCTGGACCGGCCTCATGGTCCTGTAGACATGGGGTCGTAAAGGTGGTATAGATTGGTGAGGGTCAGGGGTAATTTCGTTACAAGAAAAAACAGATCATCAGCCTGAGTACAAGTGCACTTCTACAAGGATTTTGATTTGGGTGAGTGAATAAAACGCTCTCAAAATAAGGGGTTTCTGAGAGTTTAAGACCGAACGGAAACCATTGGTTCATCTCAGCTAGTACAACTGTGATGATAGGGAAGGGAGTAGTACAGGTCTGAGAGGCATAACCATCGGTGCTTTCTAAATTAAGATCGCATAATTACATATTATTATCCGAAAAGAAATTATGAGTGATTCGTACAATCATTCGCCGTTTACTAATCACAAATTTCGGGCCTTAGCAATTTTTATATTCTTTTTTTTAGTTACACCATCAAACTTATTAGGGTCTGTAAAACAATGTAACACCGTCGCGTCGACGCTCCGGCTGCAAGATCCCCGCTCCATCCGGCGAGCTATGTAATGGTAACCAGCAGGCCCAGGTGGCTGTCGAGCGAAGACAACCTCATATTTCCTGACACTTGATGAAGTAGAGAGGGTATATAAGGCGTGTAGAATAGGGAAAGTATTTCCTCTGGATAGGAGAGCATAGAGTTTCCGATCAAACCTCCTTTTATGGAAGTTGAGTTGGTTAACCCCAGCCAAAGAAAACAACGGTAAGCGAAACGCTATGGCTTTCGCAACTATTCTTTTCTTTTGGGAAGATGTCGGTAACAACAGCTCGAGTTAAAATAATCAGTTGGGTTTGCAAAGATCAGGTGTGAATCAAAGCAACACCTTTGAGTTATTATACTCGATGCAAGGTAATGAAGATGATCACATATGCATCATATAACTCGACTGTAGAGTCGACTAGTAAGGTGTAATATAATCTATCGATATATATTCTAAATAAAAGATGAAAATGGGTAAAGTACAGTCGCTGGAGTAAGGGAGGGTATCTTATTCTTTTCATTTCTGGAGGTAACATTTGGCTTTGGGTTTGTTTTTTTTGTTATTTTTGAAACTTAACATAAGTCGAGGTTTACGTTACAGATAGCACCCAATAAGGAACCCGATTCAGGACGAGACGAACTTTATCGGTTCCATACGTTACAGGTGCGGCTCAAAAAAAATAAAACCGTAATAAGAGTCAATTATTTACGTTACAAAAGTAACGCTCGTTCTTATTCTTCTTTTCTTGGTGCACAAAAAGAAATGTAGTTTTGAGAGTAGTTCGATTCCTCGTTCTTAAATAAAGATTTGTAAAAGTTAAAAAAAATTAAACAACCAGTATGTTGTAAAGTACGCACTCTACAACCTCCTGTGTCCATTACCCTATCACCTCATTTCATTTAATTCAACCCATACCCACTTATTATTCTCATATTCATCATTTCATTTTATTGCTCAACTCCAAACAACTTATAATTCCCATATTCATCATTTCCTTTTAATTACCTACATAAAGTCATCAACCACGCGATCAACGATCGCTCCATTTAAACCCATCCACTTCTACAATTTCATTTCATTCATTGAAACTAAGCCCCAAATTCCCAGATTTTCCTATATCCAATGCACTTCCTTTTAAATTCAAACCCATAAAACGTGCATTGATCCCAAACCCCAACTACTTTTAGTAGTACTTAGAGTAGAAATGCTAAACAGCATCTATTGGAATACCTGCGAACCTTTTCATAATTTTGTGAAGAGTGTAAAACGATATCGCCAAGTCATATTATGATGGCGATTAAATTTAACAACTCTGAGCTTAGTATGAGCTTAATATTGTTAGGGAAGCAGTCCAGGAATTAAAATCGGAGGTTAGTCACAACCATACTAAATGCTTGCAGTCTATTGAAAGCAATCTGGACTCAATTAATTCTGCGTTGGAAAGACTGGAGAAAAAAAAAATGTTCCCCCTAAAACAAGATCACTTGAGGATACTTCCATATCATTAGAGCTCTCGAAAATAAGAAGAATGTTGACAACTTTTGACGCCAAGTGGATGGACCTGGACTGGAAATCTAATTGTGCGCTCCATCAAAATTTTGTTCATCACAAATTCCACAAAGTTCTTCTGAGGACTAGACCCACGTGGTGTACAGCCGTGAACATTCGCATAGCCGAATTGTTGCATCCCATCGAATCGTGCAGCTTGTTGCACGAGATATATATAAAAGTCAATACATATATAAAGCAAATTTGGAGAAACCATACGTGCTCGCCCGTTAATTTCGACACGTGTTTCAACTCAATCAACGCCGCTCAAGGCACAAAACGTTCTTTTGAGAATTGTAAAAAAAAAAAAAAAAGTACACCATTGCTTCGATTGGTGTCAGGAAAAAATCCACCATTGCCTCGATTGGTCTGCTAGAAGTTCCCAATAAAAAGAAGGAAGAAGAAGAGAAAAAAGGTCATCAAGATCATCAGTCATCAAGATCATCTTCAAAGTCATCGAGATCATCATTACAGTCATCCTAAAGTTTTTTAAACCAATCAAAATTCGTAAAGACAAATGTACAGGGTAAGCGTAAATTTCTTTTTTTGAATATTGAAAGGCATTCTCTTACATACATATTATAAACATACAATCAAATATCATACGGTACCAGTCCCACCATTGATGAGTTCCTGAAGTTTGTTGAGTCAAGATTCCAGACTCTAGAGGCAATCAACACCCGAGATGACAAGAAGAAGTTCCAAAGTCTAGAAGCCACGAGTAAAAGCGAGGAAAACCTGTCAACAGATTGATGTTGTGCAGGAATTGTTTGAAGAAAGGCCATTTTACCCAATCATGCGTATCCCGAAAATGCCAAAAATGCAAAATGCCCCACAACACTATACTTCACTATCAGAAACAACAAAAATTACATCAGCCACAGGAGAATGGCAAGCATCTGTGGGGTGAGAAAGGTATTTTAAATAAAGGTTTACATGCAACAAATCAAGCAGTTACCAACGCAGCATCAGAATCACATTTCAAAAAGCGACATGTGTACTTAGCAAGAGCAGTGGTCAATGTGATTTCGTCATACGGTGTGCGAATTCTATGCAGAGCCCTTCTTGATTCTGGATCGCAGTTGAATTTTTAGACAACATCATTAAGAAGCATTGTAAAGACACCCCGATCAGCGGAATAGGTGAGTTAGGTATTAGTCCTAAACCATACTTATTCTCAAATTGCTGCCATCGTAAATTCCTTCACAATTAATGACCTAGTGAAGAATTTACGATTGCGGAAAACTAAAATCAAACCAATGCATTCAGTTAACCTGTTGAGAAACTAAAAGCAAACCACTTGAAAAAGTAAACACAAGCAATATTAATTGTGGGTCATAGTTCTCGAAATCATTATTGCTTGGGTATGCTATATGTTCCCACTAGGGGCTAAATGCATTGGTTCGGTTAAGAATAAAAAAAAAAGAATAAAGTAAGCAAAAGAATATCGATTCATATGTATATTCGATATTCTTCTGATATAGTTTTCGTCTCCTCTAATAGCTATTAATAGTTTAGTTTTTAAGATCAACTCAAAGAAGCAATACGGTGCATCCCCGCATTGAGACAGCGGCCGTATCTTCCAAGATACAAAAAATCCAGATTAATAAAAACGGAATATAAAATAGAAAAATATCTCTTGTTTTATTTTAAAAAAATATTCTGCTATTCGGGAATTTTTCTCGCGCGGGACAATTTTGTTAGTCAACACAACCAACATCGAACAACGCTCTCACGATACTCAGACGCATAAAACAAGACATATTCAAAGTTGCCTTTTTCAATTTCGTTACTCTATTCGTATTTTTCTTTTACTATTTCAATGGGTTTCTTTTTTTAAAAAGTTCTTAACGATGAGTGTTATCGTGTTGTGTTTCGACGTTTGCATTTCTTTTAAAGTTTTGTTGTTTCTATATTTTGTTTGTGCTTTTGTTGTGTTGTGCAAGTTTAAAATGGCTTAAAATGCTCAAAGGACTTGAGTGCCGATAAAAGAGAAGAAATAGTTGAGGCGACAAACAAAATTTGTAAGAAACTGCAAAATAAAACGGTGCCTGTAGTCTGTGGTGTATCTGAACGAACAGTGTATAGACTTATGAAGGATAATAGCACCAAAGGCCACAACTCCATCAAAAAAGAAAAACAAATCTGGTCGCAGAATTAAAATTGACGATTTTGATAAGTGTGCCTGTTGCAGCCTTAAATTTATAAATTATTATATATTAAATTGTAAATCCTTACATTATTATTAATAAGAAAAAACATAGAACATTTGAATTTGCCGCCTAACTTAAATATGGAATTTAGTACAAAACATATGTTTGCATTTCTCTCAATAATTAAATTCACCACACTCTAAAATTGTACCTTCTTAATCATTGAAATTTATTTTATAAAGTCTCTTAAAATTCAACCATCGATCGTACAAGTCATATTTTGCTTAACCTATTCATGCATTGTTAGAGTTGCTACTTAAGAATAATAAAATTGAATTTATAACGTGGTAAAAAGTTTCGTTTTTTAATTATTCTGGAACAAATTCTATACAGAATTTTACAGTGCCATCAGATAAATTGTTCACCAGTTTTTTAACATTCATTTATACTTACACTTACATATAATTACACATATACACATAATATAATACCTTATTTGTTATCACTTATTTGTAATCTCTTGCTTAACACATTAACACATTAAACCTTATATCTATTTCATATTAATAAATCTAATTGTACTAAGCTAGCATTTCTTATTTAATTAAACACAATAGTTGTTGAGCATTGTTAAGCACTATAAAACCCAGTATGAAACCTACGTCGTCGTTGACGATATGGCCCAAGCTGCAGGACACAAAGTGCTTCGTTTGCCTCCTCATCACTGTGTGCTTAATCCAATAGAATTGGTTTGGGCTAAAGTGAAAGGATTCGTGGCAAGTTAGAATAAGTCCTTCAAGATTTCTTACAGCTTTTTGAAATTCGAAATGCTCATTATTGCAACCCTGTAAGAGCTGTTTTGAGAAAGGTGCTTATGGATAGGAAAGGAGTGCGAATGAGAGCCAAATATCCCTATCTTCCCTGTACTGCCAATTTTTATCGGACAGAATATAGAACGGTTCATTTGAATTCAAGTTATTTGCTATTTAAAATAATTTATAACAAATTGGTGTCAGAAGTAAAGATTTTTATTTTCATTACTTTTATATTGTGCTTATTATTCCTTAACCTGTGAGTATTTCATCAGTAAGAAAATTATTTATTGAATTATTTGTGTTTACAGTATGCGCGCTTCTTAATATAAAATATCTACTCTACGAGTCATAATATATAATTGTGTGTATCTATCGGTTAAACATTCTTTAGCATTCTGAATATTGTTTGTTACTCTACGAGTCGACAGTAAGTGTGTGTTCTTTCAATTTTGTTCGTGCACTTTTTGTCGCAATCGCATGCGACAAAAAAGTCTCCACATGCGATTGCGATTGCACGAACACACCCCGCGCTGAATGTTTAAGAATGACAGTTCAGTGGGTTTTCCGCTGAGCTGAATTCTAAACATTCAGCTCAGCATCTTGTCAAATAATTTTCATTCTTAACCTATCATTCATCGGCACAAGTTCGCCCAAATTAAAATAAAGAAATGTAAAAATTAAAAAAACCAAAAACGTGTTCCTGTATATATATACATATATTAAAATTTAATTATATAATAAAGAAACAAAATGAAAAGAAAAACAGAAAGAAACTTATTTTAAAATTAAAACAAAAGAAACCACAAAGAAAAAGAGAGAACAAAAAAGAGAAAAGAAGAATCAACCCCGACGCAGACGACGAACGCAGGAGCGGATGAGCGACGACGCAGGAACGAATGTGTTTAGTTTTTTTTATATTTTCAACCCCAACAAATTTAATTGCTGTTGTTTAATATTCATTACAGTGTGAATTACTTTACTAAGCATATCCGAATTTTCGGTACTTTATAAATAATAATACAAAATATCTGTGGCAGATAATGACGAATTCGAGAATCTCAACAGTTTAGAACCTTCTGTACTTCTCCAAATTAAATTTCTAATTAAATTTATTAAACGCTTTGATGGTTCAAGAGACGAACTCGCTTCTTTTATATCGGATTGCAATAAAGTGTTGTATATTATATTTTACATACATAATTATGCATACACACACAACTATGTAGTACATATATGCTTATATATTAGAATTCTTATAAAATGTTTCACTTACACATTAACTAACTTCTGTTACCTTAACATTCGATTATTCGATATTGTAAATTATATTAGACTCACTTAACTGAAAAATCTTCGATTGGTGGAGCTAAGTGTTTTATAACCCAAAAAAATAATCACATTGTAAAAAAGCCGTGACGTTGTATTTTATGAAGAAACTTTCCATCGACAAAAACAACTTCCAGTGTCTCAAGAAATTGACCTACCCATTTACTTTGATGAAAATTCAGTTGCAGTGGAGGTTGAAGATGAAAATTTATCAAATGCAGTTGAATTATCTTGAACTCCTGATGCGATTGAAGATTCATCTGGATATTTGACTCCTGACTCAACACTCTCAAGCGATACATCAAGTGAACATCTGCATTCAACTGCTTCAAGTACACCAGTACCTACACGAAAGTCCAGTTCGACGATCTTCATGAATTTTCAGACCTGTAACTATGGAGGTATGGAGGATTATTATCTGTACTCAGCTGAAACAATTTTTTGATGATGACCCACAGCCTGTGAAAGAAGCGTTGAGTGGGCAGAACAATATTCAATGGAAACATGCGATGACGGAAGAATACAAGTCTTTGATTGACAACAACACATGGACTTTAAGAGATTTACCACAGAATACGAAGACAATCAATTGTTAATGGATCTTCAAGACTTAACGAGATGAACTTATATTTAAATTCAGTAGATGTAGGAAACAGTCTAACATCCCTATCAGACAAATATTCTAAATATTGTGTAACCATCACAGCGTTTAGCAAGAATTGCTAAATAATACGACAATCTCGTAATTAGTCTTATCCAAAACCGATTGTTAAGAAAAGCGAAATATAAAGTTAGCTTTAGGCAACATTTCCAAAAGAAGTTATCCGTCAAAGTGTTCCAATCAAGATCCTCAATCCACCGCACTTCCGTATTAGCAATCGCCATTTTGTGTAGTATACTTTTACACTATTAAAGACCAGCTCGTTCTTTTCATCGTAACAACCAAGTAACATCTCAGTACTAAATATTAAATTCAGTTGTTATAAAATAAAAGACAGTACTAAACATTAAATTCAGTTGTTTTATTATTATAATAAACACCCACGTAGGGTGTATAAACTTTTATTTTTACATGGCCACCTCTCGGGCCACGTTATTCTATAATGTAGATACACATATTAATTAACATACATGTATTTGTACGTCATACGATTGAAGATTATCTTAGACTATACATTACATAGCATTAAGAGATCATTCGATTGTTAATCACTGAATTGTTAAGACCTACTTATAACTAATTAATTGTATACGAATAAAACTGAATTACATACTAAGTTAAAGAGTTTGCTTATTTAATTATGAATATAAAAGGAACGGTAAAAGTATAACACACATTAATAATTACAACTAATAATAGAAAAAATAAAATCTACATTCTAACTTATTAAACAGAAAAGTTTTATATTTGCTTGGTTTATACTTTCGCGGCTAAAACTTATAGCCCGAAACATAGACCAAACTCATATTTAAGAAGAGGTTTAAGATAATGAATCACTTGATACCACTTTGGTCTCTCTTAAAACGTCGTATAACAAAAATGACATGCAGCTTGTCTATTCCAACCCATTTAAGCTAAGACAAAAAAGAACAACTTGTGTTCAAGACTATATTTTGTTTGTATCCAAAAATCGCAATAAATTAGCTCTATTCACAATTCTTTGTTTAAATTATATTTTTTTTGTTTTTTAATGAAAGTGATTTTTTAAATAAAGACATTGTCAATAAGATGTGTAATCTCAATATAATGGTGTTTTTAATTTTTGAATTTTTCTATGAATGTTATACTTACCTGTTGCAGTTGTTGGGTTGTACTCATTAATTTATATTTAAAAACAACTGTTTTCTATTGCTAGTACTTGAATTTACAAACTATATTGTACTAAAATTATTTTTTTATACAATGAACTGCTATAACTAACAAAAATAATATTTTTTGTTGAGCCCCCAGTTAAACTATAATATAAGTAGATAGCTTAAATGGGGGCTCAACCGGGATATTAATTAAACGTTAAAAATTAATTGAAAATCGAAAACAGATATCATCTATATATTTGCAGTAATTTTTAAAACAATACAATAAGTCTGTGCAAAGAAAAACTAATTACGTCTACGCGAGTATTAGCTAACGGGCTTTTACATTTAACCAGGAAAACTGTCGACACTCTGATTTGACCCAGCAAAAATAAGAAAATATAGCTTTTAAGTCACAATATTCTCAAGGATTCAAATGAGAGAGTAAGAAATTATAGTTTAATTAAAAAAATACAAGTGCAAAATTAAATAAACCAAATAGGCAGAAGAGGCAAAAATCAACCAGCTAATTTTCCCAAATGGAGGGAATGGCAATTAATAATTGAAAACTTGCGGCAATAGGTGGGTGAAACTATTGTATCGTTCCGTGTCACTACAACAAACTGAACGAGCCCAAAAACTCATACTTCATTTTTGACAGATGCCGTCGTTGATAATTCAAATTACTTCATTTTGATTTTCAAGTTTCAACGCGTCGCATCAGTAACTTACATTTTTCTTTTCAACGTTTATTCTTCAGAAAGTTATATCTGTCATTATTAAATAAATTGATTTAATTGTTGTTATTTTTTTCGGTTCATCCACTGACGCAGATATTATACTCATTTCATAATAGAAATATTCATCCAATCCATCCAATGTGACAGTGTACAACGACATGGTAACAGATTAGATATCTCCCAATGACATCAGGATGACGTTATTCCAAAGTCTACCTCAATTAAAAGGAGACCTGGATGAATAAAGAAGATGACGCAAACAAGTTTGGAACACCATGAACAGGATAAAACCCCACACTTCCACTTTAAAAAAACCAAAACAGATAACTTGCAGAATGTACTTTCAGCTCATCGCCGTAACTTGAAACAAAATTGCTTCGAGTTGGAGGGATACACTTTCGTAAAAATGAGTATTATCCTTAAAATTAAAGAGCCCGTTAACATGAAACCATACCGCATAGCTTTTGCATAACGACAGCTCATGCAACGTGTTGCACTGCGCAAATGGGATGCTGTTGTAGGATGTAATTGTGATTATTTTTATTTTTTGTTACTACCGATATTATCTTTAAAGGTGAGTTCTTCTTTGATTTAAGAAATTCCTACGACAAATCCGGGAAACAACAAGAGAGCAGAAAGTTCGTACAGTAATATAAGGTTTGTATAGTTTTTTTAATAATGCAAAGTCCGTACACTGATAAGACAAGCATTCATCTTCAATAAAGATAACCATAGTCGGGAGTTTTTTTATAGCCATTATCCCAACTTTGTTTAATTGGCGCCCGAACAGGGACGCAACACAACACCACCTGTGGGAACATCCGCTACAGGTAGCTTGAGACATAGGTTAATTAATTTTAAGAAATTTATTCTGTACTTAGTTCTAGTTTTCATTTCTAATAAAGAGGTGGAGGATGCTCCAAACAAAAAATATTTTTTTATAAAAAATAAACTTATAATTGTTTAATTCATGCAAATATTCCGTACCATAGGTTTTTATTATTAAATGTATCTTAGTTTTAAGTCAGTTCTTAGCTTGCAGTCAATAAAGAAAGATCTCTCTTAGATTTTATTAATTAAAAGTTCTTTTCGTCTACTTATTTGTTCCTCCACGTAGGAGAAGAATATAAAATATATATATTTTTTTTAAATACCGGTGGATTTGTAACTTAACTTGCCCAAACAAATGTTGCACAGTCAGAGGGATCAACATCGAGCAACGATTCCCAGACGATGCAAAAGGTAAATAACAACCAAGTAATAATAATTCTCAGAAATAGCTACAATACACATTATTTGAAAAGGCATTGTTCATGCATTTGTGCATTTGTGCACTGGCAACTGACAGGGACTTTCACCAAGTAGTTTTTGGTCATAAAGTACTCTGTCGGTGCACACATGCACTCATGATATAAAAAGTCTCCACTCCACTGCCATAAATCTTTCGTCCAGTTGTGACGGCCGGCTTCTTCATGTGCAAAATGGAGGGATGAGATTCATTCTCAATCAAGCATTCATTGGCACGAGTTAGCCACAAAAAAAAGTAAATTAAAAGTAAAAAGTAAAAGAAAGAAAAAAAGCAAAACGTGTAAAAAAGTAAAATCATATTGTTTAATAAAAAATCAAAAAAAGAAAATACAAGGAAAAGTTTTTTTTTTAAACAAACGAAACAAACAAAAAAAGAAGGAACTTAAAAAAAAAGTCAACCATGACGCAGATGACGACGCAGGAGCAGATGAATGTGTTTGGTATGATTACTACCCCAACAGGCATATAATATATTTAGAAATTTAGTTGCGTTGAATTTTAAACAATAAAGTACATGGTCGCATCGTCGACCGTAAGAAAGTATTTTTTTTTACTTGTGTTGTGACAACAACAGTAATGCTACCAACAACATATCACCATCAACAGCATAACAACAAATTATTTTTATGGGAGCTGGCAACCACGGTAAAGATAGTACCATCATAATTCAAAACCAAAGGCTTAAGACGCTGAAACATAAGATTATGGCCATAGTCGATAACTTGGAAGAGTTCGAAGAAACTTTTAAGGATTATTCCAAGGAAATGACGTTATCAAGCGCTAGATGTCCTCTCTCCTACCAAAAAACATATTCAAAAACCAATTGATGAACCGAAGCATACACTTCGCAACTTGCACATTGATACAAGGAATCTTCAATGCCCCATTTCTAAAGGTAAACATCTAATATACTCAAGCCAAAAATTGCTCAATTCATTAATAAAAGAAAGGTGGCAATTTTGCACACAAGCTTAACTTTGCTTGAACTTCTTACGTCATGATAATCAAATAAAAAAATGATTCAGCAAAAGAAATTGTCATCATTGCAACAAAAAACACCATTCATTTTTGCACATGGAAAAGTCTAAGAGATTTCCAAAAAATAAACAAACAGATTCATCTCAAAATGACTCAACTAAAATAACAAAGCAAGTAAATTATGGTGAGCAGAATCAGAACGTGATAATCACTACTGCCATATTGAAACTCAATAACGAAGATGATCTTGGTCGAAGCGTAACAATAAGAGCCCTTATTGACCTTGGCTCACAAGCTTCATTGATCACTGAATCCATAGCCCAACCTTTAAAACTTAGAAGACATAACGTTTGTGTTCAAGTAAACGGACAACAAAAGCAGGAACTGCTATCAACAGATGGATGTATCAATAATGCCACATTTCACCTCGAAATATTAACTTCTCAAAAAATAACTTGTATCTGGACTCGCCATAGCTCTGGCTACAGATACCGACAAGAGATACATGTTAGCACAGCACATGTTTAAATACATGTTTACTAACATCAAGTTAAAGTAGCAGTGTCAACTGCACAAGAGTTACATTGTAAAGAAGCGTCACACTTCCTTCCCACCGACCGCCTTAAAATTACTCAATCGCAAAAAGCTAACCGTTTTATCATGTAATTTTCACCTGACAACCTTACGTCCCAGACTAAATAAATTCACTTTTCGTTTAGGAAGTAAAAAAAGAACACTTTGGCTCTCAGCTTGTTTTTAACTTCAAACCTGGAACAGATCGGCTCATCTAGCCATCATCCATATATTCGGCTTGGGGAAGGTATTTAATATCCCCCATAGTTAAGTAGGTGAGGTAGGATACTTACCCCTTAGATGAGTTTGAAGTCTTTACTCAGACTCCTTAAATAAATAAAGAAAATTCCATTGATGCTGAAGAATCAGTGCCAGCACTTTTATCATTCTTAAAATCCATGAAAATCACAAAGCATAAAGATCATGATATCACTATGAAATTGAAAATTGTTTCAAGAGAGCTCCAGCTTAAAATTAGAATGCTAAATACCTTTTACATGGCGATCTTGCCAGTTTACCCACGCCTAAATAAATGTCGTACAACAAAGAAGAATTAGACGAGCTGTTTGAAACGCTGAACAGTCCCTATCACCCGAGACAACCATCAATTGAGGCACCCTTATACGTACCTACGGCAAAAACAACTGGCCCTAAGCCTCTGACAATCGAAGAGTACCAGAAAAGGCAAAAACCTGTGCAGCAAGTTCCAGAACAAAAACAAAAAAGGAAACGCGCTGGGAAAAAGTTATTATTATATAAATGGAGAGATAAATAAATAATTTACAAAATATGCACCTTTGCATATTTTGTTTCACATAAGCTTCGTATAACTGCAAGGTATGTACTCTGCATATCTTGTGAAAATATTATTAGTTTCAATAAGTCAGTTCATTTTCTTTCCTTTTCGCAGGTAGTTCGTTTTAAATATATCCAATAAAGATTAATTAAACATTTTTTGTTTGTGTTCATTCTTTTTTTTTTTATACATTTCTGTTAAGCTCAGGTGCTCAGGCAAGAGATCAGCAACCTATACAGGTTGGTGAGTTTAAAACATACGAGAGCAATTCAGAACAGATGTACCAACAGATGAGTTCAATACAACACAAGAACAAAGGGATGCATCATCAACCTTTGTTCATTCCAAGGAAAACTAATAGAGAAGGATAGACCCAGGACGAGACAAAAGATAGTGATAAAAACCAAACAGGAAACAACGCGACGTCTCACATTAAGTATAGAAAATGTATAAATAAGGATATTTCATATTTTGTAAGTTATATTCTAAGAAGACCTCAATAAAAGAAGAGCTCTTGCTCCTAAGATATTTTTAAAATAAAGTAAACGTGTTTTTGTTTTTTTAAATCGAACATAAAATTTATATATATAAGCCTAGACGAATTAAAAAAAAAGAAATGCAAAGCTCAAAAAGGAAATGGCTGCTATCCGTCGAGGTTAGAGTGCAGGTTCGTCGGTAGAATTTGCGCGAAGTCATCCATCCTCGTCGTTGCGACTCGGTAGTGAAGAAGTAAAATTAATCATTCCTGCTATTAATCCTTCGTGCGGAAATGGGATGGCGGCAGAAGAGTGAGTAAACATGATGGACAACTTAAGTCACATGTATGATTGGGAGGGGACGACATCCAAAAGTACATTTATTCAAAACAATTACTCAGGGGCGCAGCGAAGATGTTCATCAGGAGTCAGGAGATCAGGAAATGGCTGCTATTCGTCGAAGTCAGAATGCAGGTTCGTCGGTAGAATCTGAGCGAAGTCATCCAACCTAGATCAGGAAACAGGAGGAACGATCACAAAATGTGCCGGTTGCCATAAAAAATAACAAGTAAATAGCAGGAAAATTGTTGAGACATGGAAAGGAAGCAGGAAAAAACTCAAAGTACATAAATGTACAAGTTATTGAGAAGGAAAGGAGGAGGAGTGCGAGTGCACACCTGCCATGAAATTTTGAATTTAGGAAGGAAGCAGGAGCAGGAATAAAACTTAAAGCACGACGGTGCTAGTTTCTAAGTCAAAAAAATAAATAAACAACATATCAAATTGAAAATTGAAAATACATATCAAATTGAAAAAAGGAAAAGAAGAATAAATGGAGATGGTAAATATTAAAAATGTAAAGACTTATAATTTTTGTTAAATAACTAACCAGGATCTTATTTTATAGATCGCAACAAATCTGTACGGAAAGATGCGAAACGAAATGAGAAACATGACTCCGATGAAGAAAATTCATAATTTCGAGTTGAAGAGGGACTACAGGCTGATGCCGAACATATACACACCAAGAGCGATAGAGAAACAAACAAGGCACGATTTTCCTTCACTAGGATTGTGGTATTATGTGCCTTCTCAGACTTTGGTTTCGGAACGAGAACAAATGCAACCATTTAAGCAGAAGAAAATGGTTCGATTTTCAGAGCGAGTGGTGGAAATTCCACCCGAAGAAGAGAACGTCAAGATAATAAGTGATACTTTGAAAAAATGGTTGTTTTATTATCTCTTTTCTTATATTTTTTGGATGTATCACGTAAGATCTTGACGTTTTCATTATTTTAATTTAATTGAATTGTTAATTTGTATATAATTTAATTTTATTATAAGATGAGAAAGATCGAAAAAAGCTCTCGACATTTATAAAAAAGAAGAAAACCTAATTTAAATAATTCCAGTTGAAGTTTTTTTGAGTGTGGCCACCACGGCCGAAAATAGGAAACAAGTTTTTTTTTTTTTGAGAAAAATGCAAAAAATGAGTGTTTGGACTTTAACAAATCTCTTTGAGTATAATTAAGAGATTTTAGATAAATGTGTCCAGTATTCGGCCGCTCTTTTTGTAACCAAAACTAGGCGGCCGAATAAAGGAGACATGTTTCCTAATTTCGGCCTCTTCTAATATTTTAATAAACAAAATAAATATTTATGCCTACATCAATCTTATCTACCTTCTTAACATTATGAAAGTCTTCATTTTATTATCATAAATAGTTTTAAGCAACATGGCCTCCCAGAAGTCAAAAGAGAAGCGTTGCATCGGCTACACTGATGCTGATTTGGCATCAGCCCTTTTTCAAATAAGGGAAAATAAAATGGCAATAAGGGAAGCGTCTCGAAAGTTTTCTATTCCAAGAACCACGCTTCAGGACGGAGTCAATGGACGAGGCAGGAAAGAAGGGACCCTGCACAGCTCTAACATCAGGAGAGGAAGCTAATTTCAAAACGATCAAAGAGTTCCTCATAGAAAACCTAAAAGATAAAAAAACAACCGAAATGCTTAACGAATTTGAAAATTCCGATGCGGAGAAAGGTCCACGACCGAAATCTTTTCAAAGGTTCACTATCAAGGACTCCCAACAGGCTTTTATTTTTGAAGGAGAAAGCGTTCAGCAAATTGAAGACCACCTCGATTTTTGCAAAAGCCGTCAAAACAACATCCAACCCTTCATCTTAGCCCTCCTGAAAAACGACGCTCCTGCAGAATACTTTGTGTATCTGGACGGATATAAACTTGTATTTAAAAAAATTCTGCGTGCAGTTGACATCTGCCTCAAAAGTTTTTTCTTTTTTAATTTACAATACCCAGCGGCCTGCGAGCATTTTTGGATTTTTATACAATATTTTTTTTACTCAATTGAACCAAAAAAAAAAGATATCACTTCACGTATAAGTACTTTAGTAGAAACACTTAAAGAATAAAATACTTTTAAGACATTTTAAATTTAAATATCTCTTTTATTCTTCTACAAAAAGTTTAGAAGGTCCTGAAACAGAATTTTAAAATAAGATATGATGGCTTTGAGGCACTTTTAGGTACATGCAATCTATAGGAGGAGTCTATCTGAACTAATCTGGAAATGTTGGGATAAGTATCGTAATAATTATTTTTATAATGACGCTTTTTCTATTTCTAGGTGAACATTTTCATCGGTATTAATAATAAAATTCAATAATGCGATGAAACTGCATTTCATTAATCTGATGCGTTCCTGTTCTGAGTACTGATGATCGAATTTATCAGTATTATGAATACATATAATCATCTTAATAATGAAGAGATTCAAAGCTGTTGAATGACCGTGATTAAGATGAATTTTTATTCATAATATTGATGAAGTCGATCATCAGTACGAAGAATATAAATGCTTTTTATTTTTGAATAGTATCATCGCATAAACGAATCCTATTATTCATATTGATGAATATATTCACTTTATTGATGAAAAATGATCATCATATTGATGTGTACGATCTTCAATATGATGAAAATGTGAATCTTATTGATGAAAAATGATCATCATATTGATGTATAGTATCTTCAATATGATGAAAATGTGAATCTTATTGATGAAAATATTCACTGAATTGATGAAAAATGATCATCATATTGATGTATAGTATCTTCAATATGATGAAAATGTGAATCTTATTGATGAAAATATTCACTGAATTGATGAAAAATGATCATCATATTGATGTATAGTATCTTCAATATGATGAAAATGTGAATCTTATTGATGAAAATATTCACTGAATTGATGAAAAATGATCATTATATTTATGTATAGTATCTTCAATATGATGAAAATGTGAATCTTATTGATGAAAATATTCACTGAATTGATGAAAAATGATCATCATATTGATGTATAGTATCTTCAATATGATGAAAATGTGAATCTTATTGATGAAAATATTCACTGAATTGATGAAAAATGATCATCATATTGATGTATAGTATCTTCAATATGATGAAAATGTGAATCTTATTGATGAAAATATTCACTGAATTGATGAAAAATGATCATCATATTGATGTATAGTATCTTCAATATGATGAAAATGTGAATCTTATTGATGAAAATATTCACTGAATTGATGAAAAATGATCATTATATTTATGTATAGTATCTTCAATATGATGAAAATGTGAATCTTATTGATGAAAATATTCACTGAATTGATGAAAAATGATCATCATATTGATGTATAGTATCTTCAATATGATGAAAATGTGAATCTTATTGATGAAAATATTCACTGAATTGAAGAAAAATGTTCATCATATTGATGTATATGATCATCAATCTGAAAAAAAAACATCAATATGATGAATGGATTCATCACATTGATGATATACTTTTTTAAATTTTCATCATATTCATGAATACGGTAATCAGATAGTTACGTCTCAGACGTCAACCCAAACCATAAACCCACTTTTCCCCACACGCCCCTTCGCCTAACGGCACTCACATAAAACATAACTGTTTCCCACGCCATTTTCGCTTACCTATCCAAATTCCATTCACAAACGGAAACACCCCTTTTCCCCTTAACCTATACAAACTATATCATATTTCATGAACCCAGACGAAATATGAATATTTCGAAAACAATATTAATTGTGCAAACGAGTGCACTTTACAATTAACCTGAAGCATAATTCAAAGTTAAGTTAGAATCTTAAGTTAGTCTATTTCCAATATTCTAATCGTGAGGTGCAGCCTAGCTCAAGACAGCGGCCTCCCCTTAGACTCTATAATAATACAAATGTTATTTAAATAATAAGCAAATAAATAAACCATAATAAAATAAAGAATGTAAATAAAAATAAATAAAATAAAGAATAAAAAAAAAGAAAAAGAAAAAACGTTTAAGTTTTTTTTTTTATCACGAAACCGCAGGCCGTGATCGTGATTGGCGCAGTCGGTATTAGTCGAGTACGCGAGTTTTTTGATTCGATAAAGAAAAATAAAAAAAGAAACGCGTTAAGTTTTTACTTTTTAACTCGAGAGAACCAAAGTGCATGAGTGTTAGTATCCGTACAAGGAAAACCAAAGTGCATGAGTGTTAGTATCCGTACAAGGAGAACCAAAGTGAACATTTTTGCGATTCGATAAAGAAATCGTAAATTTAAATAAACCAAAGTGAACAGTTCTGCGATTCGATAAAGACATCGTAAGTTCAAATAAACAGCAGTGAACATTTTCTTCGCGATTCGATAAAGAAATCGTGAGTTCAAACAAACGCAGTGTTTAAGATAATAAGTACGATTTGTGAAGTGCACCATTTAAGTGTGCGCGTATCAATTTAAAAATTAGCCGAGGACGCAATTTTGATTTACAAAGAGCTAACAGAATGGCTCAACTGAATGTGGAACAGTGCCTGGAAGCACTAACACAAATCATTATACACAATAACAATGGAAACAATTTCCGTGCGCGGATTGAAAAACAAATTCGGTATTTAAATATATTTACGGGTGACGCCGGTACACTCCCATCATTCGCCAATTCCGTGAATAAAATCCTCGCGAATCATACCGAGATTGAAAGACCAATCGTATATGAAGTAATATACGACACGAAAATTCAGGGCGCAGCTAAGAACATCCTGTATGCAGAACCCCCAACTGACTGGAATCAATGTTTGGAGAAGCTAAGAAGACATTTTCGCCCCTCGAAGGACGAACTCACTATAACAAAAAATATTGGATCACTTAGAGTAAGTTCGATATTAGAATTAGATATAAGACTTAAAAAACTCATCGAAGAAATAGCAGAAATCGCGGCGTTTAGTGAAAACGGAGAATCGATAGTCTTAATATTTAATAGTATGCTTATTCAAAAAGCTAAGGAGTTAGCAGCTGGCGCTTTAGCCCATGCGTTAGCAGATAGGTATAGTATAGGAGAAGTAAGAGATATAATTAATAAATTTATAGGACAAGACCAGGGAAATCTTAAACAATATTCCAATTATAGATCTGATATGAATAGACAAGTCAGACCAAATCATTCAAATCCTAACAGCCAACGCAACTTCCAAACGAATAACTTTCATAACAACACAAACAGATCTGGTCAACACAATCTGAATAATTCAGGTATACATAGGAACAGGTACAACCAAAACAATTTTAACAATAACCCTAACACTAATTACAACCCTAATAACCCCAATCGTTCCACGCAGGACAGAGGTAATAATCGAAGAAATAATTCAGGCAATTTTAGAAGTCCAGGAGAACCTATGGACACCCTCTCCGCCTCCTATCAAAGACAAGTAAACTTGCAGGATTCGGATTTTCAGGAAACCAGCCTACAGGCCGATTACCCTATATAATTGTTAAATCAAACACTAGAAACCTTAGAATACTTATTGACCCAGGCTCAGAAACCAGCATCTTAAATCCAGGAATTTGTCACCCCAAATGGGCAACAAATCTCGAAACGCCTGTTAAAATAAAAACTACAAGTACACCATTATTTATTAGTAAAAAAGTTAAAATTCCACTGTTCAAAGAATTTGGTAAGGATAAGACGGCTGAATTTCTAGAATTTAAATTCCATGAAGTTTTCGATGGATTGATTGGAAATAATATCCTTCTTCCATTGGAAGTAATCATTGACTTCAAAAGAAAAATTTTGCAAACAAATGAAACAGAATTACCAATATATTTTAATTATTATGAAGAATATGAAAAACTAATCCCTCAATTAGAAATCTACCATACTGAAACTAGTAGAAAACCAATTTCTGATCAAATCAGGATCGAGCACCTTAATAGTGCAGAAAGAACAGAAATTATAAAACTTGTTTCTCAGTTCTCAAACATTTTCTATCAAGACGGAAATGACTTATCTTTCACCAATGCGATTAAGCATAGTATAAAGACAGTCAATGACATTCCGATCTACACAAAAAATTACAGATACCCTGAGATCCATAAAACAGAAGTATCTAGGCAAATAAATGACATGCTTAAACAAGGTATCATACGTCCAAGTAACTCTCCATATTCTTCACCTATCTGGGTCGTTCCGAAAAAGGAAGACGCATCTGGGAAAAAGAAGTGGAGAATAGTCATAGATTATCGGAAATTGAACCAAGTTTCAATCGACGATAAGTTTCCAATGCCAAATATGGATGACATACTTGGTAAATTGGGAAACTCTATGTACTTCACTACAATCGATTTGGCTAAAGGATTTCACCAAATCGAAATAGCGGAAGAAGATATAAGAAAAACTGCTTTCTCAACTGACAAGGGTCACTACGAATTCGTTCGAATGCCTTTCGGTTTGAAGAATGCACCCGCTACATTCCAAAGACTAATGAACTCAGTCTTATCGGAATACATAGGTAAAATTTGCCTTGTGTATCTAGATGATATCATAGTGTTCTCAACATCCTTAGAAGAGCACATAACATCGTTACGAAAAATATTTAAGCGATTGCAAGAAGTCAATTTGAAAATACAACTAGATAAAACTGAATTTTTAAAAAAAGAAACTGAATTTTTGGGACATGTCGTCACTACGGAGGGCATCAAAGCAAACCCAAACAAAATTTCAGCAATTAAAAATTATAAAATTCCTACCACATCAAAACAAATAAAATCATTTTTAGGTATAACCGGATATTACCGGAAGTTCATTAAAGACTACGGCAAAGTAGCGAAACCAATGACTACATTCCTAAAAAAGGGAGCTAAAATTGACATAAATAATAAAGAATACATAGAAAGTTTTGAGGAATTAAAAACCTTAATCACATCAGACCCAATTTTAAAACATCCAGATTTTAATAAAATATTCACACTAACTACAGATGCATCAAACTATGCAATTGGTGCGGTGTTATCGCAAGAAAATCACCCAGTGTGTTTTGCCAGTCGAACTCTAAACACCCACGAAATCAATTACTCCACAATTGAGAAGGAGTTATTGGCCATTGTTTGGGCCACACAGTATTTTAGACCGTACCTTTACGGAAGAAAGTTCATCGTTAGAACGGACCATCGACCCCTAGTTTGGTTAAGTTCACTAAAAGAACCAAATACTAAACTGCAAAGGTGGAAAGTGAAACTTGAAGAGTATAATTTTGATATTCAATATGTAAAAGGAAAAGATAATCAGGTCGCTGACGGGTTATCAAGAATGGAGATTTACTACAACGAAGATGTGACAAATATCGATGATATAAATGAGGACAACCAATCTTTAATAGCCACTATTCACAGCGCAAATGAGGATAGTAGCAACCACATCCCAATTGTAGAAACCCCAGTCAATATTTATAAGACACAAATTATTTTGAATAAAACAAATAATTTAAATAGCCATAAAATATATACCCCATTTCATAAGAAAAGAATAGTTATCGAACTAAAAACCTATAAAGAAGATCTTATTCTGGATATAATGAAAAAATATATCCCTTCTAAAGGAATTCTAGGAATTTATTCTTCAGATGACCATATTTTTGCCCAGTTCCAAGAAACATATCTAAAATATTTTAGCAAAAATAAATTACTGAAGGTTATTAAATGTAGCAAATTTCTAGGTGATTTAGAAGATCAGGAAAAAGAACTTTTAGTTATCTCACAAACCCACAACTTATTAAACCATAGAGGCATAAATGAAACTTATTTTGAAATAAAGGATGTATACTACTGCCCAAAACTTAAGGAAAAAATTCAAAAATTCATAAACAATTGCAAAGTTTGTAATGAATCAAAGTACGAACGAAATCCCTACAAAATTCCCTTAAAATTAACTGAAACACCAACTAAACCAAACCAAATTATACATATTGATATTTGGTATGCCAACATAAATCTTATGTATGTTACAATGATCGACAAATTTTCAAAATTTGTAACAGTCCACGAAATAAAGCATAGAACTTGGCCAAAATTATTAAACACCCTAAAATATAGATTTGCAAACAATGGAATACCGGAAAGGATAATAACCGATGGTGAAACAGGATTTTCATCAATAGTTATTAAAGAGTATCTAAAAGAAAATAATGTTGATTTACATATAACGACACCTTACCATAAAACTGGAAATTCGGATATCGAAAGATTCCATTCGACTCTGAACGAGCACATAAGAACATTTCAAGCTGATAAAGAAAATAACGATACCTTACGAAATAAAGTCCTTAAAGCTGTTACAATTTATAATAAAACAATCCACTCTACAACAAAAAGAAGACCTATAGAATTTACAAACGGAACGATAACGAATCAGGAATACCCTAAGATTATAGAGACTGTTAACAACAATAAAGAACGATACATAAATAAACAGAATAAAAATAAAACTGACATAGACCTTACAGAAAATAAACACTGCTACCTAAAGACAAGAACTCATAACAAACTTAAACCAACCCATATAAAATCCAATCCCATAGTTTTGAATAAAGACCATGTTATTAATGAAAGAGGACATAAATACTATAAAACTCAACTCAAGCGAAATTATAAATTTGAACAAACCACTTAATTTACATTTTTCAGGCAACACTTATTATTTTTCTGGCAATCCCAATGACAATTACAACAGGACAAAAACTTTACGTACAAAATTTAAACACAGGAAACGGATTTATAACAATCAGAGAGCAAAATTTAAATATTATTGAAAATTATACAAAAATATTACACAACATTAACTTAACAACATGGACGGAAAATCTCGACATTTTAGAACATAATATAAATGAATTGAACGAGAATAATGAATTCCCAACTGTAAAACACAATTTTAATAGTTTAGTTTCAGAAATAGAAAATACGCTAGGACATCACCATCATAAATCGAGAAGAGGATTATTTGACATATTAGGTAAAGGATTAAAATACATAGCTGGTACTATGGACCATGAAGATGAACAGGAAATAAGACAGAGTTTAGAAATTAACGAAAAGAACAACAAAAATCTAATAGACGGACTAAACGACCAAATAAAGATAAACAATAACTTTAACGAAATAACGAACAACATTACAAAACAAATTAATAAACAGCAACATGAAATTAAGAAACAATTTGAGAATTTAAGCAATGCTATAAATGAAGAACATATTAGAATAAAAAGAATGCAACATGCATTTCAGGTTAATTATGACATAGAACTACTAAGGGATCAAGTAAAGAAAGTAAAAGAAAATGTAATGCTAAGTCAGCTAGGAATTCTAAGCACAGATCTGTTAACTCCAAAAGAAATTCAAAAGTTTAACATTACTCTCAATAAAATACCAAACATAAAAAGTTCTGCTATAATTCATGAGGATCAAATAATATTTATCTTACTTATACCAAATTATTCAAAAGAAATTTTTTACAAAATAATTGTTGAACCAATTCCCAACAAAAATAATCTAGAAATTTTAATATCAAGTAATCATTTTGTTACAAATGGAAAATTAATGTTTTATAATACGGAGAATGGATTAAAGTTAAAAGACTTAAAAATTATAAACGATACTTGTGTATCAAATCTATTAAAAGAAAATGCTGAATGTAATTTTAAAGAAAATAAAAACATAGAAATTAAGCAAATGACAAATAATATTGTCATAACAAAAAATATAGCACAAACAGATATATTACACAATTGTCATAATTATAACGTAAATATAGTTGGAAATAATATAATAAGATTTGAAAATTGTAAAATTATAATAAATAATGTTAAATATGAAAATTTTATTTACTATGATAATTTCATCATACCAAACTATAAAAATATAACAATTAAAAGAATTGTAATGAATTATACTTCAGAGGATCTTCACTTTAAGCAATTAGAAAATCGTAAATCTATAGAAGAAATACAAAGAAAAAATATTACCCACCTTTCTATTAATATTGGAACATTCCTTATAACTTTCATTATTATTTCAATCATTTTAATCTTCATTTTTAAAAATAAAACAAACATTAAAGTAAATATAAAAAGCAATGATTCTCCGGAGCAGAATCTTAAGGAGGGAGGAGTTACGTCTCAGACGTCAACCCAAACCATAAACCCACTTTTCCCCACACGCCCCTTCGCCTAACGGCACTCACATAAAACATAACTGTTTCCCACGCCATTTTCGCTTACCTATCCAAATTCCATTCACAAACGGAAACACCCCTTTTCCCCTTAACCTATACAAACTATATCATATTTCATGAACCCAGACGAAATATGAATATTTCGAAAACAATATTAATTGTGCAAACGAGTGCACTTTACAATTAACCTGAAGCATAATTCAAAGTTAAGTTAGAATCTTAAGTTAGTCTATTTCCAATATTCTAATCGTGAGGTGCAGCCTAGCTCAAGACAGCGGCCTCCCCTTAGACTCTATAATAATACAAATGTTATTTAAATAATAAGCAAATAAATAAACCATAATAAAATAAAGAATGTAAATAAAAATAAATAAAATAAAGAATAAAAAAAAAGAAAAAGAAAAAACGTTTAAGTTTTTTTTTTTATCACGAAACCGCAGGCCGTGATCGTGATTAGATCGATGAAATAATTCATCATTTTGATGTACAAATAAATCAAAATTTGGTTCATCATTTTTCATAATACTGATGAACAAACTTGATGAATGATGATCGAAATTCGTCGCTTAAAATGTTCATCATATTCATGAACTATGGTTCATCATATGGATGAAAAGGTTCACTGGACTAAAATTGATGAATTCTACATCATATAGATGACCTTTTTCATCAATATGGTGTACCTTTTTGGTTCAGTGTAGGCTGGTCAACTGGCTTATTACATTGGAAAAGTGCGGATTTCCACAGAAGCAGAAGGACCTCCTCCAAACAGTGCAGAAAATTTTAAAAGACGAAGACAGGAAGACACCTTTTAAAGACTATAGGCAATGGCGAAAATGGTACTACAGTTTTCTAAAGCGGCATCCAAATTTAAGTCTTCGTACCCCGGAATCTCTCACAAAATCTAGAGCTTCAATAACAGAGCAGGGAATAAGGAAGTGGTTTGGCGAGCCACAAAATTTCCTCAAAGAAGAAGGTGTTGAAGATGTCCTTGAAGATCCCTCAAGGATTTTCAATGCGGACGAGACAGGCTTCAGCATGTCGCCGAAAACCGGGAACGTGATTTCTCCTAAAGGCTATAAGAACGTCTCTACAACGTCTCGAGACGTTTCTACAATATGTTGAGGAAGGTTTTCACGCTTGGCTTTTAAAAAACCAAATCAAAAGGCCAGTTTTGTTTTTTGTTGACGGACATGCCTCGCATATGCCCATGGAACTCAGCGAGGTTTGTAGCTCAAGCCACATAATTTTGTATGCTCTTCCACCAAACACAACACACATAATGCAGCCAGCGGACGTGGGTGCTTTCAAATGCCTGAAGTCGGACTACAAGCACATTTTAGGGGAATGGCAGAAGCGCAATGATGGTAAAACCATGAACAAGGAATCATTCAATATTCATCATTCAATATTCTTTTCGAAAATGTGGTCTCTTTCCTTTCAATCCGGATGCTGTTTATTACACGAAGTGTGTCCAAAATGCTTTGGAAAGGGGAAATCAAAAAAGCAGCGGTGATACAAGTAATGTTGGGGGTGGTTCTGGCGGTATTCTTGGTGGCGATCTGATTGGCAATATCGAAAGTGACCTTGGCACAGATTCTGGCGTTGATGACGGCGTCGATTCTAATGGTCGGTTAGAAAGCTTTTCAGACAAAAGCTTTTTGGAAGCGAAGAAAAGCATTACCCACTTAAAAGATGCTCTTCAAAATAAGAACATCGACTACAAAGTAGTCAACGAAATTATAACCCAGGCTTAGGCTGACCAGACGTCCTCTTTTAAGAGGACATGTCCTCTTTTTGCCTTAAAAAAAATTTCCGGTATCTTTTTGAAAAAAAACATCCAATTTGTCCTCTTTTTAAGTTTTCTTATCTTACTACATTTTCTAACATCACTAAACTACAAGAATTTTTTTTTTCAACACTAATTCAGGAGTTTTCTGCATAATTCTGGTGTGAACACGACCTAAAATATATTTGTACCTGAACTCATTCACTTCTGAACACAACGCCATCTATTGTTGTTTTTTCAACAATTGTCTGAACACACCCTCTAATTTGACAGCTCAGTCCATACCTCTTGTTTGTTGTTTTCTAGGTATTTAGATAAATTAAAACGGTTAACTTTGTTTGTTTTGATTATTGTCTGTGCTGTTTTATTGTAAAAATAAGTGAATTAGAAATGTTGACGCCCAGTGTAAATGCACTTGCCTCTTGAATGCGTCCATAAAAAAGCTGAATTATGAAAACCAACGAGAGATGTCATCAAAACGTCAAATGTCAAGAAAATCTAGAAATGTCACTTAAAATTATCATCCACAAGTGTGTGCAGCAGCAAATAAATTATATAAAGGAAATTGTGTGTTTTTGTTTTAATTTTAAGGTTTATTTTTTATTCTTTTTTTAAATAAATAAAAGCCAGGCTAATCAGCCGAAACATTGGTCCTTCGAGCCTAAAACTTTTACTAAATTTTAACAACCGATTGAGAGACTGTGTGCGGATTTTTTTTGTGTGTCAACTTGGGAATAACCTATATAGATTGACGCCATTTGCAAAAAAAACTACCCAATGTTTAAACAAAACTATGCAAATGAACGACATATTGTCTTTTGCCCGTCTTGTAATTCGTCATTCTTTGTGGCAAACAAAGGTAAAACAGATCTAGACCAGCATTTAAAAACTGAAAAACACAAATATAATATACAATCTGGAAGTTCCCGTAAAAAAGTTACAGAATTTCTCATTCCAAAACATTCAAAATTGGAGGACCAAGTGTCTGCAGCGGAAGGTGCACGAGTTACGTACCCCGCAACATACAGCAACACTCAACATTCATAATCCTATATTACATTAAATATGTATATTAAGTTACTTGTCAGAAAATAATGTTTTTCGTTTAAATCTTTTTCAATTAATATAAAACCTTTTTCATTGTATTATATTACATTTCATTATTTCAAGTAATCATAAACCTTTTGTTATTTTTGATTTCAAACATTCCCACGAATAAAGTGGTGAATAAGCATAAAAAAAATAATAAAAAGTCATTTCAAATGTAGAATGTTGTTCAGTTATTCAATAAAGATTTAAGGTGTAAAATTAAAATTTTGTTTTTTTTCATAATCGCCGCTGCTCCCACCGTAACTCACGCGCCCATCACACTGTAGTCCACCACTTTGGATTCCGATCCGTTGACTGCAGTCATAAGTTCTTGAAATGCATTTTACCAGATTCTAAAATTGCTCTGCACATTTCCAGCGCGAGAACAAAAACAGAAGCCATTGTTATCAATGTCTTAGCCGTCCGTTGGGAACGTTCCATGTCGACCATGTTGGCCCGATGGAAACAACCCATAAACAGTACAACCATCTGTTAGTGGTTGTTGATGCCTTCTCGAAATTCACTTGGCTCTATCCAGTGAAGAGTACAGGTGCTGGTGAGGTGATAGAGAGGTTCCAAAAGCAATCGATAATCTTCGGCAACCCAAAGGAAATTGTCTCAGATAGAGGAACGTTGGTATGAAGTTGAGACCGAAGTTTTTGGGGCCTTATAAGGTAGTCAAACAATTAAGGCACGGTCGGTATGATGTGCAGAAGGTGGGGAATCACGAGGGGCCAGCGCAGACTACGACTGTGGCTGAGTATATGAAGAAATGGAATCCATCATTCGGGGACGAATGAGTTGTCAGGATCGCCGGATGTAGAATTGGCCTACTCTGTAGGAACTAGGAACACCCTGTAGAAAACGACAACACAAACGACAAAATAAACGAATACGAATAAAGAAGAATAAGCGTCCCTTTTCACTCCGTCCTTTGAGTTCTTAATTTCCTTTTCTTCTTTGTACAAAAAGTTAGTCAATCACCAGAGTCCGAGAAACAAGCAGCTAGTTTCACATCACCCAAATTATTTGTTCAGTATTAATTGATGATTAGTTGATAAAAATTAATAAACAACCATTGTAAAAGTATAAAGTGGCTATTTTATTTTAAAAGAATCCTAAAACCCCTAGAACCACGAGATAAAATCCCACATTTATTTACTTTTTTAACTAATACTTTTCCTTTTTTAACTTTAAAGTTTATATTTTTAATGAATTTAATTTATTTTTTGTTTTACTTTTCAAATTCTTATTTAATGAATTGTATTTATTTATTATTAGTATTAAGGAAATGAAGTTGAGCTTGTTTTAATTAAATAAATTAAATTTATTTTATGAACTGTGTTAATTTTGTGTTTATTAAAATAAATATATTTTAAAATAAAAACTAAATTTATTGTTCTTTTCAATGGGGTGGCCGAATATAGGAGCTTGGTGGCCGGATTTGGGATACGGGAGGGCCGGCTACTGGGAAATAGGTTTTTTTTCATTAAATCTTAAGTAAATGTGCTTAATACAAATTTATTTACTCTTTATGATTTAATATGAATAAACAAAATTCTAAAGAGCAATTTTTTTTTGAAAAAATCAATGAAATCGGTTAAAAAATGTAGATTTCACAGAACATTTTATCAAAAAAAAAGAAACATAGTGCGCAAGAAGTGTGAACAAAGGACATACAATATATGTATAAGTGTGTGCGATATCGCAAACAAAAAAAAAACATACCAAATGAAGGGCTTCAACCTAAAGCGGTGCCACATTAAGACATGATAGAGAAAAAATCCGAACGAACTTGACTCCCTCCTTGATGTTGATGAAATAATATTCACCTCAACAACCCTCAACTGGAGAGGACTATGGTGTAAGGAAAGTCTTCAACAACTTCTGGACTTAGGAGTTATGAGAAAAACTGATGCAGCTCTACTGTCAACAAGAGTTCTCATAGGCACATATAGATGTTTTCGGCAATTCACTGATGCCACTTGGACATATGGATACGACAACGGATAATCCCCCCATCTCTATACCATCAGACTACAACGTGCTGCCTGCGATTCAGGCACAATTCAATACGGCCACTTGAATCAACGAACGGAGAGAAAAAGAAAGAGAGGCAAACGAGGCGTGGCCTGGCCAAGAGGAAGAGAAGACAGTTGTGGTACCAGTTAGGCGAAGAAAAAAAAATAAAGAAAAAAGGGTGGGAAAACGACCGTTCTTTATTTTTCGTTTACTTTTTTTTGTGCGAACTGGTAGATTTGTTTTCTTTTTAATATATTGTGTGCGGGGTAAATTAATAAGTTAATAAACATTGACGGTAAACGAGACCGAAAGGTGTACTACAGGACAGGCTTCTACAACACTTTGGGCTAGTTCGTGACGAGTAAGACGACTAGTTTGAAGAGGCCAGGGTTGAATTTAAACTGGCAAGAATGAGTAGGTTTACGCTTCGGATGTTGAAGATTCGCTGTCCCACTTCGATGGTAGCGGATCTATTGACGCTAATCAATGGATTGTAAGGTCGCTGTTTTAAAACTTAACATTATGATCTGTAAACCCCCCTATTCCATTACCATCATTTTATTTCTCAAAAAAAACACTGAACATCTTTTCACTTTGAGTTTCAACGTTGAGATAAACCAAAATTATGTTAGTAGTTTGTTTATCCGGTCTACACATTTATTTGGTTGCCTAGGGAATTATTGAAAATAAAAATAACAAACTTGGAAAATTTCGTTTGAAAATTTTCCATTCTGGATATAAATCTCAAGCTATGAAGAAGTTTTTTTTTTTAAATAAATAAATTTAAAAAATTACATTTTTTTTTTGTTGGTGATTCTTGTGGAAGAAATTAAAAAAAAAAATAAAAGTGCTGAAAAGAAAGTCCTCGCAGTTTTGAAAAAAGAAAATCGTTGTGTTGTGTCTCTGGTCACATGACCAATGTTTAATGAAATATATTTTTTTTGTGTTGTGATTCTGGTTGTGAATGTGAAAAAGATTTTTCTATGAAAATTATGGGGCCTTATCTTGTATATCGCACCCCAAAATAAATATTAGAATCCCTATATCAAAAAGTCCATTCAAAAGGGTCCCAAATTCAAACCCGATAAAATATATACTTATATTTGTATACATACTCCTACATCACGAAAATCTAAACGTTCAAGTGTATCCTTATTTGTGATGAAATAAAAAGGAAAAGAAATTAATAATAATAATAAATAATAATAAATGTATCCTGTTTTGTGAAAACTGTTTTGTTGAAACTAAAAAAAAAGAAAACAAAATCCCAAAATACCTACCAATAAAATATCCTGCCTATACTTAACGTCTACAAGTGGTCTTAAATATCCTGCCTTTCATCTAAGATACCTGTACCAGTATCTGCAATCTGCATGGTCAAGGATCCACAAAACTTAGCAAGAACAAACTGTCAATCCAGTCTAAGAAGCGAATCAGCTGTTTTCTTTTAATTTTTTTTTTTTGATTAATGTTCATCGATAGATTTAAGATAGTTTTCATTTGTTAATAGAATAAGATTTTTAGTTTTTAAAATATAAATGAAATGGAGTTTATAAATACATGCATATATGTATATGTACACCTAGGTCTTAAACACTTTTTTTTTGTCAATAAATTATAAAAATTTTGATTATGAAAATTGCAAGAAGAGTTCTTATTTAGTAGATCTTTGGACTATGGTATTTGTTTAAGAAATTTCAGAGGGGTGACTGATGGCAATGGAACTGTGGGTTTCTAAGAAGGTGAGCTCTCGTAGGTGAGGGCGCAGACCTCATATTAGGGACTGCCGCATATTGTTGAGCGCGCGGCAGCCAAGGTGTCATCTCGTCTGAGATTGACAATGGGAAGGGTTGCTCAAGGCCGCCGTTAGCACTAACGGTATCCGTGCATCGAAAGGACAATTAGACGATCCAGTCCACAAATTCTCTGTCCATCTTTTTGCATATTTAGCTTCTTTTTTTTTTCTTATGTAACGTAGCTTGATTTTTAACTTGTTAGTTTTGTTGGTCCGTGTCTTTGTTTTTCTGTCCTAGTTTGTTTTACTTTTACATTTTGTTTGGTTTCTTGTTTTTTTTTTTAGTAATTCTTTTGTTTAGTAACAGGCATGACTTTTAAACGGTAGTCCAGTGAGGCAGGCCAAAAGAACCCAACCCCACATCCGACCAGCTTAACCCTAAATGCAAGCATGCCTGACCTGGTCCTCGCCGCCGACTGGACACTCTTCCATCCAAGGTTTCCATGTAGGATCTGTACCTACAGGATGGAAGAGTTAAAGTGAGTTTTTATACCGTTACAGGATCCAAGAAAAAGAGGATCATGCCATAGTTGGATGGGATGACATCCAAAAGTATATTTATTCAAAACAATTACTCAGGGACCCAGCGAAATGTTCGTCAGGAGTCAGGCCATTGCTAAAAATTGGGATGCGCTGAAACGAATTCTCGTCAAGGAATTTGAAGCTCCAGGTACACTGTATACTTAGATCGCGACTGAGAAAAGGAACCGCAACGTTGCTCGAGTTCCTGTATGCAATTTTGGAACTGGGAAATCTGATTGCAATCGATGACGAGAGTGTAATCGGGTATTTTGTAGAAGGTGTTCCGGATTCCAGGCAGAACAAGGTTGCATTGTATCAGGCAAAGAACATCGAGGAGCTGAAAATCTAGATTCGTGCTTACGAAAGGGTAAAAGGATCTGCCTCGCAGTCGCTAAACTCGAGGGGAAACTCGAGCCATGGAAACGCATCGGGTATTAGCGCTCCTATTCAGCAAGTAAAAAATGAAATAAGAAGAAGCTTATGTTATCGTTGCGGTTAAAATACGCACTATGCCAGAGATTACGAAATGACACAAAACACCATGTAGGGAAAAATTTTACGTATCGAAAGTGTACAGAAAACCGTATTTGTATTTGGTGAATACTAACCTACAATTATGGAAATACACTTATTTTTATCTGGTGAATATCGACATAAGTTCTCGAAATCCATCCTTATTTTATTCAATGATTACCGTCCTAATCTCTGTAAATGTATTTTTTTCTGTTTGCACCAAGTCTGTCGGATAATTTCTCGACAGAGAATCAGTGCTGTATTATTTTTGAGTAACTTCGTATTTCACGTATGTATTGTATCTTTGTGTAAGGTGTTGTGTGTAACACCTAAAACCAACTCGACATATCGACCTACATTGGATTGTGTTGAAAATGATCAGCCGTCGCCAAGCGATACCATTGTGCATTGAACTGATCATGTTACACATTGTCTTAGTCGGTCGCTATGCACTGAGTGCAATTGAATATTGATTTTTGTTAATGACTGCAATTATATATGCGTCACATTGACTGAGCATTCCGAATGCCTTTGAGGAAATATAGCCGAAAGTATATTTTGTCAAGTGGACATTTAATTCTTACGTCATGTGCTGTAATATATTGTAGGTCATAAGTAAAATAAATAAATATAGAACTAGGCTAAGAATATCTATAAAATCTGTCTAAGATAAAACCTTAACTGCGACTCTTTTTATTTAATATCGTGCATTTTGATGCTCGGAAAATTAAGCGGCTTTACATTAAAGCTAAGAAACTAATTTCGTTCCTTCGAGAACCAAGACTTCCTCGTATAACATAACACCTGATGGTACTTCAAGTCAACCCAAATAAGGTACCTAAAATCGGGATTCATAAATTCGATGGAATTTATCTCAATTGGCCTCAGTTCTTTGACTTGTATCAACAAATGGTACACAATCAACCAATCGCAGCGGCAAAAAAATTATATTCCTGAAAACAAATATCACTGCCGATGCTCACATATTAATACAACATTTCAATGCCACAGATACTAATTATGTGTTGGAATGGAACACACTGGTGGATAGATACAACAACAAGAGACTATTGTTAACGGCACAGTTGGATAGATTATTTCAACATTACACAGTCGTTGACAATGCAAAAAGTGTCAAAAGGCTTCACGACACTACCAAGGAAGTCATACAAGCCATCAATAATTTCGGGTATGATACCAGTGGATGGGATCCAGTAGTTGTGCATCTGTTGCTGGACCCGAATGTTATTCGAAGAATCGCTGCAATCACCAAGAACCAGTCCAACTATAACTCACCTACTTGAAGCCAGATGAAAGGAAGAAAGTGGTAAACAACGCTTCTGATTATCCAATGGAAGTTTCAAATTGCTATTTCTGTAAATTTTATAATCATAAGATTTTCAATTGTAAAAAAATCCTTTCTCTTTCAGTAGAAGAACGTAACGAAAAGGTGCGGAAGCTTCACCTCTGCACCAACTGCACGGACATCATTTTTCACCGTGTTAGCAGCAACGCAGATGTAAAATTTGTAATGGGAAACATAACACTTTACTCCAATATCCGGCCATAAAAGATCTAAATTTTAAAAAACTTAGCATCTTGTAAGTGTGACAATATTATTGGTCGGGTGGGTGGACTTCCGTCAGGGTCTTATACTAATGCTTCATTAGGTATAGTGTTGAAAGGCCACGAGGTATATCTCGCCAGCGCAATTGTGAACATAGCATGTTCCAACTGTATGCGCATTCCTTGTCGTGCTATGTTAGGATCAGGTTCCCAGTTAAAATTTATAACTACTTCTTTAGCTTAGCAATCAGGATATAAAAAACAAAGAAAGAACATTCCAATCAGCGGAATCGGTGCCAAAGAATGTCAGGCTAATTCCACTATAAATGTTTCGTTAGAATCCAAAACATCGTCATTCAAGAGAATTATTATATGGATATGGATAGTATAATGCCAAAAATAACTGACTATTTATCAACTGCACCGCAGGACATTCATTATTGGAATTTTCCGGCAAAAGTTCCGGGTTGTTTTCGATGCTTCTTCTAAGACAGCATCTAAGCATTCACTTAATGATATCCTAATGGTTGTTTCAACAGGCTAATCAGATTTATTCTCAGTCATAGCCAGGCTACATAAATATGTACTTACTGGAGATGTATAAGTAAAATGTATGGACAAATACTGTGTATCGAACACAAGTGTTCGAGTTTTAATTCAATGTGGAAAAACCAGCAAATCCAGCAAGCAACTACGGCGATTCTATATTTTATATTTGTATTCTTACCTATTCTCTTATACGAAAGTGCAGGCAAAAGAAACTGTACACTTTTTATTTCTTATAGAATTTGTTAGTCTTACTTCAGCATTGTACACGGCAAGATCGGCCAGGGTTTTATTTCGTGTTAAATAAATTGGGTTTTTTATGCTATATGCTTTTTCCCAACTAAAGTCATAGTGTTTTACTTATTTGGTTTGGTTTTGTTCTATCTAGGAAATATGTATAGTCAATTTTGGGTTTCGGGTTTATACATTTGGTCCATACGAGTCGGATGGCGGCAAACGGCCTATGGATATACAGTTCGCGGTTCATTCTAGAGAATAAAAAGCCCCGGCTGGCAATCAGTAAATTCCGAAAGTAAAAAAAAGCAAAATGCAACCTTTAGTGCGTGGTCGGAATAGTGTTTTTATTTATTTTATACACGCGGCGTAGTTCCAGTACAGCAAGAAGCCTAACAAAGGAAGCAGAAGAAACGAAACATCGTTACAGTAAGCCCTTATATGGTAATGTATAGTTTTGTATTAGTATTGTTAGTGTTATATTTTTTTGTCATGTGCGAGTCGCGACATGATTCTGCAAGCCAGCCGTTGAGATAAAAATAAGGAAAAGAAACAAATTTCTTCACGTCAAGCGTAGACATGAATACAAAGAATAATACGAAAAGACGACGAGAACGATTTCTCGCAGTTGAGGGCAGCAACAAGATACACACACGCACACGTGTTCTGAGTCTGAAAAGAAAATTGTATGGCAAAATCCTCGGCCAGGATCAACTCGATACTGTCGACCAATACGTTTTCAATTGAAAAAAGAAACGGCAGACTTGAGCCGAGCTGAGCAAGAGTATATACAGAGCCAAATAAATGAACTGAATGAAACAATTATAAAGATATCCGACCGTTTTATAAGAGTAAAGCATATACTAAAACTGACAATGGTTGACGGTAAGGTATGCAACGCTTTGTCTTATACGGCTTCACAACAAGTTTGTTATATTTGTGGAGCAAAACCTTCCAATATGAACGACATTGAAAGCTCGTTAGAAAGAACGATAAATGAAGATTTCTTAGATTTCGGCATATCTCCACTCCATGCATGGATAAGGTTTTTTGAGTTCTTCATTCATTTAGCCTATAGGTTGGACTTTAAAAAATGGCGTACGGGAAGTGTTGAAAAGCCTTTTATGGACGCACAAAAAAAACGTATCCAAGGAGAATTCAGGGAAATTGGGTTGATAGTCGACAAGCCGAAACAAGGTGGAGGCAATTCCAATGATGGAAATACTGCCCGCAGATTTTTCGCGAACCCATCTGTATCTTCCCAAATAACTGGAGTAAAACAGTCGATAATAGAAAGATGTGCTGTAATTTTGAAAACTTTGGCAAGCTGTTTTGCAATAAATGCTGAGATATTCCAGGAATACACTCAAGAAACAGCCAGAGAAATTGTTGCGGAGTATCCTTGGTACCCATTGCCAGCTTCAGTGCACAAGGTTTTAATACAGGGCGGCCAAATAGTAAAACATTCAATATTGCCTATAGGGCAATTTACGGAGGAGGCAGCTGAAGCCAAAAACAAAGATGTGAAGTTTTTCCGTTCGAAAAACACCCGAAAAACATCAAGGGCGTCAACAAACACGGATTTGTTAAATAGAATATTATTAACTTTGGACCCATTGCTTTCTAACGAAAGAAATTTAAAAAAAAATCAAAAATCGACTCTATCCAAGGAGATTTTAAATTTATTGTTGTAATTCTATTAAAAATAAAATAATTTATGTAAAAAATTACTTTTTTTAATAATTTAATTTAGTTTCCATCAGTTTTAGTTAAATTTAGAGTTTTGACCGCACTTCCCATACAAAATGGAACCACTGTGCGGCGGCGCACAGTGGGCCCAAATGGTCTTACGCGTCTCAAAAATCTGTAACTTTTTTATTTCTTGGAATAATTAAGTCAAATTTGGAATACATTATCTTTGATATCTACGCTATCATTTGAATAACTTTTTTTTTTTAAACAAGGTTTGATTTTAGTACTAAAATTTATTCCAAAGTTAAGAAATACACGTTTTTGGCATGATTTGCACATTTAAAACTTCTGTAACTTTTTTGTTTCTCTGAATAATAAAGTCAAATTTAGAATATATTATCTCCCATAATCAACCAAACATTTAAAATAAAAAAAAATTAATTATATTGATTTTTAGTACTAAAATTAGTTCTAAAGTTAAAAAAACGCGATTTTGGCATGATTTGGACATTTAAAACTTCTGTAACTTTTTTGACTCTTTGAATATTTAAGTCAAATTTGAAATATTTTACTTCTGATGTTCACTTAATCATTTGAACATCTTTACTTTTTTAATTAAGTTGGTTCTAAGTACTAAAACCTTACCTAAAGTCATGAAATAAGCGATTTTGGCTTGATGTGAACATTTCAAACTACTGTAACTTTTTTGTGTCGTCGAATAATTTAGTCAAATTTGAAATATATCATCTCTGATATTGATTTAATCATTTAAACCTCTTTTTTCAAATAATAAGCTTATAGTTCCAACATTTTAGTACTAAAATGTTACCTAAAAATTCTGTAAATATCTTGTTCTATTTTTTTTTTTAATTTTTCAACTTATATCTTTAAATTCATACTCAAAACTCATTTTTTCATCATTAATTATTCTGTTTTTTTATTTTTAATATAATACATAGTTAACAATCAATAGTTTACTAAAGTAAGATTTTTTTTAAATCTTAAGCAGAAGTAAAGCTTCTTCAGAAAGGTCTTTGGATTCCACTTTCTGTTTCCTTTTACTTGATAACAGTGGATCTGATGTCAATAAAAGGCGGTGAAAATGTCTTCATTTGTCGCTGTTCTTGAACATTTTCTTGCATGTGAAAGCCTTATTTTTTTATATTCCTTATTGCGAGCTTCTTGCGCATCTTCGGATAGTTGACCTATTGGTAAAATCCCAAAATGTTGTATTATGGCTTCACCATGCATAAGTAATTTATGCTCCGAAGATGGCATGTGATACCATTTATATTTATCAACATATAAACGTGCAGTATGCAAAGCATACTCACAAAACTTCTTATGATCAACGGTCAAACCAGATGACAGTGTTTGTAACATTATGTAAAACCTCTTTTTAAGATCTAAATCCACTCCAGTGATATTGGCTGTATCTTGGAAATTTTGAAAAAATCTCCGTGCAGAGTTACCATCGTTGCTATTACCAGAACCTTGCCAAGGTTTATCTATGATCAAACCTAATTCAGCTCGAAAACGGGTTTGAACGTATTTTTCTTTTCCTCCTTGCTTTTTTTATGTTCAGGAGTATTTGCAGAACACTTCGAGAATGAAAGTCTGTAAGATATATGAAGTATCAACTCCATACAACGGATCCAAGCGTGAAGGGTAGATAAACCGTACTTGAATGTGTTTTCATTTGGAGGTTTTGCTTTCACCTTATTCAAGAAATTCATTTCGCTTGGTTTTGCTCCACATACTGTGCAAACAGCACTCGAACTTTTGGCCGTTAAGACTTGCCCAACTTTTCCGTCGATCATTGTTAAAAACAATTCATATACAATATGAAAAACTTTTTCATTTTCATCAAAAATAGTAACATGTAATTCATTAATTTGATTTTCTATGTCATTTACAACTTCTTTAGTTTTTTGAGGTGTTTCTTTTGAAAACTCAATCAAAGTCGGACGGCAATAACGAAAATAAGAGCAGGTTGGATTTTGCCACAAAACTAAATTGGTATTGTTAAAAACAATTCATATACAATATGAAAAACTTTTTCATTTTCATCAAAAATAGTAACATGTAATTCATTAATTTGATTTTCTATGTCATTTACAACTTCTTTAGTTTTTTGAGGTGTTTCTTTTGAAAACTCAATCAAAGTCGGACGGCAATAACGAAAATAAGAGCAGGTTGGATTTTGCCACAAAACTAAATTGGTATGTTCGTATGATCTACAGAAAAATTAAATGATTGATGTCGTGTGAAATTTACAATAAAACCCCCAAAAAACACATCATTACATACGATGTGGTAGAAAGGGAAGCAAGGCCCCCATTCCATCACCTACGCCACTGGCTTCTTCTTAACAAATATTTATTTGAAAAACATGCGGATTATAACGGCAATATCAATTGCGGCTGTAAAAACAAAACTTATAAGAAAGAAAAACAAAAGAAAACAATGTAAAGCTATTTGAATTTTTTTTTACCATGCACCTACACTATGAAAATTGACATTTCTCAAAAAGGGGGAAAAAGGGGCAAAATTTTTTTTCTGCTCACAACTACTAATATGCAAAGGAATAAAATGCAACTTGAAAGAAAACAGCGCAAGACAGCGCAACTATTTAAAACCTTAATCGAATATAGGAAACAGGTAAAAAAAATTTGTTGACAAAAATTATTAAATTTAGTAAATAAAACAACTTTTTTAAAATTTAATTTTTATTTTTTTAGAAGCCTTACAACATTACCTTTCCAACGATATATAATACTTAGAGGTCTTGTTCAAAGGAAATTTAAAAAAACAACAATTATCATCGACCTCAATTTCGCCAATTTTTTAAGATTAACCCTTGGGTGCACTTTAGGTGGCCATATAACAAATTGGGCCAATGTTTTTTATAAAATTTTTGTTGTTTAACAAAATCTGACATTTTCTTAAAAATATTTCATAGAAATCCAGGCTGGAAAAGTACTTTCGGAAAAACCATTTATGAGACGCAAAAGGCATTTTGGGCCCATTGTGCGGCGTGGTCTTCATAATTTTGTTCTCTCCTTTTGGGTTTGTTTTGCGTTGTCTCAATCTGTGCTGTGTCTGTGATTTTTGTGACAAAGTGGTAGTGTGTCTCGATAGATACATGTGTGGAGGAAGGGGTAAAGGTACAATGCGTCGCTGACTTTCTCTTGCGTGAGTAAAGTACAGTGTGTCACAAGAATCATCGTAGGGTATGCGTTTATTTTATGCGTTATATTTGCGTTATTTTTCTTGCGTTATATTTGCGGCATATTGGGGATATTTTTTGCGTTTACACAGCACAGACGAGACATTAGGGAGTAACAGTGCGCACGGTTAGGGATCGGAGATCGTAGCCATCAGAAAGTCGATAGTAAAGCAGTGCATTGCGACATTTAAACAGATAGTTTCAAAATAAAACAGGCAAGTGATGGCAAGTGTAGTGGCTACGACGCAGTAAGCAAGTGAATAATTTAAAAGAAAATTATTATACAGCGAGTACAATAAATAATTGGAAGGAGAAATTATTTACGGCAAGAAATAAGTAAATGAAAGAAAATTTACTTATGGCTTATTTCAAAATTGAATTGAATTAACAATAGAGTACAGTTAGCAATAAATAATAATGGCAACCAAGCTGGTTAGCAATACAGTACGGCAAGAGGTGATTCTAGCAGCAAGTTTTATAGTGATGAAGATCAGCGCCCATAGGTAATAAATAGGCATTTATTAGTCAGCAAAATAATCAATAATTTGATTCAGCAAAGTAAATTTATCTCTTGGAGATAGTAAATAATCGGCTAAGATGATTTTATGCGTCAAGTGTATTTCAATTGAAAATGAATATATTTTCGTTTAGTGTTCCTACACGGCAAAGCGACCAAAGTATTTTGCGTAAAACTCACAGCACATTTGCTCAGGCTCACATTAGGATATCGATAGTCATACTGAAAGTTTTCTTTGTTTCCTATTTATTATTTATAGCAATGGCGAATAATAAAATTCACGCCACCTGCCTTAAGGCAATGGAGCGGATTGCGAGTTATTTGGAGCAATCCATGGAACAGACGGAGGACTTGGACGATCTCCAAGTTAGGTTAGAGCGATTGGAGGACGTCTGGAGCCAGCTTAGCACTAACCACATCAAGTGGATTTCAGCCAAGTCAAATGATGTAAGCAGCGTAGAAGAACAGCAAGCGGTAGCGGAAGAGGTATACCTCCGCACGAAATGGCAAATCCGCAAACGGATGGCGGATGTCAGTCGCAGCGAAGAACAGCAAATATCAGCTAGTGAGTCCAGAGCAGCAAGTCAGCCAATTGAAGTGTCAATCCAGATGCCAGCGCAGCAAGAAGTTAAGAATACCTGGGGAGAATTTGATGGTTCCCTCACTAAGTGTCAGGGATTCCGCGATCGCTTCATAGCCGCGGTACATACAAACGACCAGATAGCGCCAGCATTCAAATTCCAACACCTAAGACGGTCGTTGGTCGGCAAGGCAACACAGACTATGGGAGAGTGGCAACTTACCCTGGAAGCCTGGGCTAGGCTCAATGAGCTTTATGACCGCAAGTATCCAACCTGCCGTGAATTACTGAAACAATTTTTCAGCCTGCCAGCACTGCCAGTCGTCCCGCGGGCAGATCAGCTCCAGAGATTATCTAATGTCACCCATGAAACCATGCGGCAGCCCAAGGCTCAGGGTATCCCAGTTTACCACTGGGACATGATTATCGTCCACATGTTGCACGAGCGGCTAGATGCTGATACAGCTAGGCAATGGGAACTGCAGCGCCAGTCGGAGACTCCTACAGCCAAGGAGATGCCGGCATTTTTAGAACGGCAAGACAGCAACAGCATTCAGCATGAGCACAGCCTCTGATTCAGCAAGTCACACATGAAAATCAACCGGCAAGAATCCAGCATAGGTGTGAGCTTTGCAACGAAGGTCATCAACTGTATCGTTGCCGGCAATTCATGGAACTAAGTCAAGCAGCAAGAATTCGCTTTGTGCGCATGCACGCGCTATGTGAAAATTGTTTTAAGAGAGGGCACAGCAGTGAGGCGTGCTTCCAGGTTCCATGCCCACGATGTCCTTTTAGACTCATGCACAACAGCTTATTGTGTCCCAATCACAAGGCAACTCTTTCAAACACAGTTGCAGCAGCGAAAGTGAAGAGGAAGGGTGATTGACAATTACCCATTCCCGCAAAGCGGCGAAAAGTACAGATACCCAATAAAACTTTGCTCGAAACATATTTAAATGTCTTTAATTTAAATTGTTCTTCTACAGATAGTTTGGTTTTGATTCCAACAATGTTGGTAAGGTTGGTCGTCGATGGTCGTTTGGTTGGACCGGTTCGAGCACTGTTAGACTCAGGGGCTCAACCGAATTTAATTCCTTTTCAAGTGGTGCAAACGTTTAAGATATTTACACGGCAAGCTCCGAAGAGAGTTATCGGCATAGAGGGGAATGCCGTACAAATTCATAGGCAGGTAAAGGTAGGCATAGCCCCATGGTACAATACAGGAAAGTTTTGAAATCCCATTCGCTGATCCATCCTATTGGCGACAAGCTAAGGTTGATATACTGTTAGGGGTAAAGTTTTTTGCGAGAGTAATGGTATGTTCGATACCACGTACGATAGGGGAAATGGCGGCAATTGAGACAAGTTACGGCATAGTTATTTTCGGGGTTAATTCTCTCGATACGACAGAACGGCAAGACGAAAATACACATTTATTGCAATGTGCTGAATTAGATAAACTGGATAGTCTGGTAAGAAAGCTTTTGGAGATGGATCAAGTTGGGTGCAGCAAGTTCAGATCGGCAGAAGAGCAGGAGGTAGAAGACAATTTTATAAATACGGCAAGGCGTGACAATGAAGGACGCTTCATTGTTACGATTCCTATCAAGCCTGGTATTCAGGACATAGGAGATTCAAGGGCAATAGCCTTAAGAAGGTTCTTTATGTTAGAAAGAATGGGAAAGAGATGAATTATTCAGCAAACTCAATATGAGGGGTACAGAGTGGATATTTATGGTGCCTGCGGCACCACATCAGGGCGATATATATGAAGCCGCTGTCAAATCAATGAAGTATCATTTAAAGCGTATAGTGGGACAGCGTATGCTAGAAAGTGACCAATTTTTAACATTGCTCACTGGCATAGAAGGTATATTAAACTCCCGTCCAATTCATCATCTCAGTGACGACCCCACTGACGTGCAAGTGTTGACACCAGGTCATTTTTTGATAGGCGAGCCAATTGTATTGCCGCCGACTTTATCGGCAGCAGGAGAATCACGAAATGGGGGAACGAAGCTTTTCAGAGAGAGGCAGGTTATATTTGATCATTTCTGGAAAAGGTGGCGAGAAGAGTATTTGGTAACCTTACAAGAGAGGAAAAAGTGGCGCAGAGAGAAAGAGAATTTAAGAGTAGGTCAGCTAGTGATTATAAAGAGTGAGAACTTCCCACCAGTACAATGGGCTATGGGAAGAATCAGCAAGATAATTCAAAGTAGAGATGGTATAGTTAGGTCTGTAGTTTTGCAGACCGAAGCAGGACAGCTAACACGGCCAGTTCAGAAAGTATGTGTGCTACCAATCGAATAGGGATTGGAAAGTGCATTCGGCTTAGTGAAAACGTATTTAAACAATTACTTTAATCCAATTATCAGTCTCGATACAGCATTATATTATAGCCAGAAATGAATTTTAACCTATAGCAAGCAGCAAAGCGGAGAGCAACCAATCAGCGATAAGAATCGGCAGCCAGCAGACACCTAGAGGAAAAAGGTTCCCTTTTTGTCGGGACTGTATCGAACACAAGTGTTCGAGTTTTAATTCAATGTGGAAAAACCAGCAAATCCAGCAAGCAACTACGGCGCCTTTATATTTTATGTTTGTATTCTTACCTATTCTCTTATACGAAAGTGCAGGCAAAAGAAACTGTTTACTTTTTATTTCTTATAGAATTTGTTAGTCTTACTTCAGCATTGTACACGGCAAGATCGGCCAGGGTTTTATTTCGTGTTAAATAAATTGGGTTTTTTATGCTATATGCTTTTTCCCAACTAAAGTCATAGTGTTTTACTTATTTGGTTTGGTTTTGTTCTATCTAGGAAATATAGTCAATTTTGGGTTTCGGGTTCATACATACTGATTCATCCGAATGAATCATTTTATGGAGGTCAGATCCCAGGAACACATTAAAAACATACAACCTAAACACAGTAACGTATAGAATGGCTTCCGCATCTTATTTAGCGACAAGATGTTTGATAAAAATAGCCAAAATATATATAGTTATGTCCCACACGTCACCACCGCCTACACATTTGCTACATTTGCTTCTTGGCAGTGGCCACCCAGAGTTGGATAAACAACTCTTCTTTAAGCCACCCAAACGGATGCAATGATGCATCCCACTCAAAATGATCATGTTACATTATGATGCCTTATTCACCCACTGTCTTGGTACAACAGTTGGGGTAGAATAAGAATTAGAATTATAAGTTAGTTTTACATCAGACTCCAAACAATAAAGTTCTTTCATATCCTCTAAATAATTGTGTTTTAATGCCCCGTCGAGGGCAAGTGTATTTTTTATTGCAGCCGCGGCCATCACTCGAAATTATATGTTGATTACTGCCTTACCAGAGCAAGAACTCTAGAGAAAGCCAAATTTCTTCTCGATGAAACAATAAGATTATTGAAATTTTGATTTAACAAAATTTTGATCACATGATCCAAGAATTCTTAAAAATATTCCTACGGAAAGTCGTGAAAGAATGTTGAATCTATATCAGTCTCAGTTAATTAAGACCCTTGGGATCCAAACCAAGACACCTTCAAGTTTTGCTACGACTAGTTATTACACAGATTCTACAACAGTTTTAGCATGGATAAAAGCACCTTCCTATACTTGGGAGACTTACATATATTGCAAATCGTGTACCTAAAATTCAATCACATTCAGTAATGTTACGTAATGTGACTGCAAACGGAAGCTCTAGTTGAAATATGCTGAACATTTGCTTTGTCTGACAGCTCAAACTGCTGTATAAAAAGAAAAACAAAATTCGATTCCTTTTGTTAAAAAAGTGTACAAACAAAATTCGTCTGTTTTTGGAGGCATTACTACTCAAAGTCAGAATATATTCAAAGGTAAATTATTATTGAAATATAGAATAATTATAATTTTTCTTAAAAACGTTTTATTTTCTTTGAACAGAAAATGTGTTTCGAGGAAAAGTTGATCGACTTGGTGAGGGAGCGGGAGTTTCTTTATAATACCCGGTCTAAAACATATAAAAATGTTTTAGAAAGAAATGCAACATGGGAAGAAATTGCAATGACATTAAATAGACCAGGTAAATACTAAGTAATAAAGTAATAAAGAGTTAAAATAATACTAATACCTATGGTATATTTCTGCAGTTGGCGAGTGCAAGCAGCGTTGAAAGAGCCTCCGAGACCGGTTTGTTCGGGAGAAGCGCTCGATGGAGCAACCATCTGGGAGTGTAGCTGCAGTGGCAGATAGGTGGGAATACTACGATGTGCTTAAGTTCCTAATCCCATCACTGACACCACAAAGGTTCAAAAATACGTAATTTTTATTTTTTTTTTTTAGGCAAATAGGGAACTACCACCAAACTGATGCTGCAGTTGAGAGCTCAGGAGATTTTTCGTCGCCAATCAGCGGTGAAAACTTCACGTTTAGGATTGATGACGGCAACGACATGAATACTCCACAGAGAGCAAAAACTTCCAAGAGAATGGCGGAAGAGGAATTCAAAAGCTTTCTTGGTGGGTTAAATGAGACGGTGGCAACTCATTTAAACCCACCACCTCCTGCTCACGATGTTGACGAGGAGTTCATTCTAAACATGGCAAAGAGGATGAAACCACTCCCGGAAGCAGTGCGTATTCGTCTGCACTCCAAGATACTAGCAGACGTGAACGAAGAAGTTCTGAAGCTGCTCGAATAATTGGATTGATTTTTGTTTTTTTTCATTATTATTTTTACTATGAATGTTATATTTTTGTTTATTTTTGTTGTTTAACACTGTTGGATTAGCTTTTTGTTTTTTTTTTTTATAATTTTAGGACTACTTACTTTTTGTTCCTTTTTATGTTATATGTACAAGACTGAATATTTTGTAAAGAAAAATCTTGTTTTTTTTATTTTTTATTCTTTTATATTGCAGTTAAGTAACACAAAGTACACTTTTTCAGCCTGGAAATTATTGTTTTAAGATCCTGTTGTTGTTTAGATATTCCTTTAATTTATCTCGCATTGCAAACGCAACTTGAGATGAGTTGTGTGATCCCATTGACCTGCACATTGTAAGTGGTCTTACTTCCTTTCTCCAGAGACCTTCGGTAAGGACGTCGTTTTCATCGTAACGATCGACAAAGTCTGGATTTATGTATGTTGAATCGTTTAGCTTGACAAAATCACTGGCCTTTACGATTTTGTCTGCATTTGGAGACAACATATTAAGTGTTGTAGTTAAGATTGTCCACTTTGCGACCAATATTCCAAAGGCATTTCCAATTACTCTCCGAGCTCGAGAAAGCCTTTTATTGAAGTAATATTTTTCAACGGGGAGTAGTTTTCCAGGGTACGGCCACATCAAATATGGTTTCAAGGGAAACGCTGAATCACCAACCATGTAATGGTTGCAGGTATAGTTCGAATTCGGAAGTCGACTGGGAGGTGGAAAGTTTATGCCACCAGTTAAAACCTTTCTTGCGCGTGTTATGAATGTGGTCAATGACACCACCAATTCATGGATTCAAATAAATACTTTTATAACACATACCTTACATTTTTTTTTATGGGTATTTTTTTTTTCTTTTGGGTTTCGCTGTAAATCAATTTTGATAAGAACTAATACAGTCCGCTATTGCTAAACAATGACGCCTTGCATTCACTTTTGTGGACCAATACGTACACATTACAATGTTCGCGGAAAAACTCAAACAAAATCTTATCTTGTAGTTTTTGTATGCTTTTTTATAAAGGCTGTTCATATTGAAGAGGTAATTAACCTTACCACTGAATCATTTATTACTTGTTGAAACGATTTGTTGGAAGACGAGCTTTATGTCACACTTTATTCTGTGACAATGCCACAAATTTTGTAGGGGAAAGAAATCAATTAAAAGTTTTTTGATGCATTTAAACTCAATGATCAATAAATTCAAACTTTCTGAAAATGGGAATCAACTCAAAACACATTCCATCACGCTCATCTCATTTTGGAGGCCTTTGGGAGGCTGCAGTTAAATCGGCAAAAATATTGTTATTAAAATATTTAGGAAAAGCTTCTTTAATTTATGAAGAACTTTCAACAATCGTTCTTCAAATTGAATCTATCTTAAAGTCACGCCCACTTAACCACCTCCCCCTCTTACAAACCAAACATCCCCCGAATCACTTTAAACTAGGGCCTTTTAAATTAATTATATAAAAAATAATTCTTATCGTTTATAAAAGTTGAACTCAACATTGTGTTTTCATTTTACTATCAACATTTACTAAGTTGCACCTATCGACGTTTCTTAAGTCGAAAAAAATTCTCATAATTAGAATTTAAATACCAATAAGCAGACATTATAATTAAAAAAAAAAAAAAAAAAAAAAAAAAACAATTATAAAAACTCCTTGCTTTAATGTTGTTTTTTTTTTAAGTAAGTAACATGTTTTTGCCACTCAATTAAATTACCAATTTGAAATCACACTTAAAATATTTATGGAAGTCATTCAATGTAGTTAAAATTGTTTAAATCAGTCTTGCTAATGCACTAATAAAAATAATTATTTAAAACTATACATCTCTAAATTAAATCTAAATTAAAATTAGCTTATAATTATTTGGGGTCCACTATTATATAACTTCGCATTAAATGAGTTACTTTTTTTGCGTTTCTAAGATAACTTGTTATAACTATTACTCACGAACAATGACAAGATGATTGATATTTTTGCGTTGAGGTTTCAGTTTGAGTATTCAGTCGCATTCCGTGGACTTCTTATTTTCTTATACGAAACCTTCCATATTGACAAAACTTTTTATGCGAAAATCTGAAAATTAGAAATATTTTTTTTATTAGATTTAATAAATTCTTCCTGCTTTTATTTCTTAAGTTAAAAATAAGGAGGTGGAAATTTGAGTATTCTTATCACAAACTGGGAATATTGAACCTGATCAAGGTAGAACTAGAATAGTCGGAGTGTGTTTATTAAATGCTCAACGCAAAAACATAAATTTACCTTTTCAATCTGTCCATAGATTAAATGTTGCAACTTGAAAGAAAAACTAAGGAAACTACTAAAGTTTCTGAAAAGCAAATAAAAAGGACGTACTTCTGTTTCCAATCAAACAATCAAGGTAGCGGAGCAAGAATTTGAAGTGGTGCAATCCTTTAAATACCTTGGGTCAACAGTAGCAGCCGATAACAACATAGAAGAAGAAATACGCGGGCGGCTTCTCAAATCCAACAGAGCCTACTACAGTCTGTCAAAGCTATTCAAATCCAGAAATCTAACCATAACTTCAAAACTGCTGCTGTACAGGACCATGGTCCTGCCAGTACTCATGTATGGATCCGAGACTTGGGTGCTTAGCAAAAGGCACTGTGACCTCTTAGCCGCGTTCGAGAGAAAAGTCTTACGGAGAATTGTTGGCCCCCTATGTGAGGAAGGACGATTCCGGAGACGGTACAATCATGAGTTGTACGCAATCTACCTTGAAGCAGACATAGTGACAAAAATTAAGCTCGGTAGACTCCGGTGGGCAGGGCACCTAGCTCGTATGAGCGAAGAGGAACCTGCTCGGAAAGTCTTTTGCGGTACATTCTATGGTAGACGGCAGCGTGGTAGACCATGCTTGCGCTGGAGAGATGGCGTAGACCAGGACGCCCGAAGCCTTGGGGTGCGCAACTGGATGGCGTCGGCACGAGACCGGGATAGGTGGAGAGACTTGTTGAAAGAGGCCAGGACCGGACCCCGGTTGTCGAGCCGATGATGATGATGATGACTTCTGTTTCCATTGCATTAAAGGAATGGTCATTTTGTACATGAGGTATAATACGCTAATACGCAGAGACATATCTTTGTTTTTTTTTTTTTTGATCCAACCATCCCAAGTTGACTTTTAAAAAAATGTATTTTGTAACACTGGAATTAAAACAAATAATCTTATTTTGAAAACTTTGGAATCTAAATCGAGCAATTCTCTGATGATTTTAAAAGCGTCCCATTTTGAGTTTTGAATAAAATGATTTTGAAAAATAAATTCAATAAAAATTATAACCCCTGGTTAAATGAAAATCTTAGGTTGCTTAAAAACAAAAAAGTTTCTAAATCTGAAAAAGCAAAAGTTTCTTGTTTTGTGGTTGATTGGACGAACTATAAAATTTCTAGAAACAGACACAAAAACTCATTTAATAGTGCTAAAAATAAGTACATTAGAACAAAAATCGAAATTTTTAGTGATGAAAAAACCATATGGCGAACTTTAAAGCATCTTGTTCTAAAGGAAAGTACGAAAAATAAGTAAGTTAAAAAATACCAGAATGATTTATGTGTTCAAAACTTTAATTATTGTTGTTTAAGATCCAATAAAAAGTAACCCCTGAAGATGTTGAAAAAATATCAACGAAACGTAGGGAGAAAATATGGAATTTGTTTAATTCGAATTTGCCGTTACGTCTATGACCTTAAGCCTTACTATAATGTCTCACGTTATACACAGAATATTCTCGGTTGTAATTTAGAGACGGATATTAGGTTTTGTAGTTTAAAGTTTTTGCATTCAATAATGGTAACCAAAAAGCCCACTTACCTCTATGAAAAAAAAGATTGCCAATGTACAGGAACTCGAAAACAAAAAAATAATGGTTCTTCATAGAGGATTAGATATTTTACAATACTTTACCAAATGATTTGAAAATAGTACAGAATTTAACAAAGTTCAAAAACTGTATAAAATAGATTTATTTAACTTAGAGAATGTAAAATTTTTGTATAATAAATTTTGTATTTTAATGGCAAATATTGCCAAATAAATGTAATAAAAAAAATGAGTATCAAAAACTAATACGTTTCGAAGCTTTTAAAACTTTTAGGCAACCAAAGTTATCAAAAGAAGATAAGTTTTTGAAACTCAGTTTTCAAAAATTAAACTTTACAAATTCAGCTTGGAATGTTTTGCAAATAATAAAAATAAACCGTGATTTTTGGAAACCAATCATGGCGTTTTGAAAATCTATATTCAATTACTTATCTATTCCAGGATAATGTTTTCAAAGGTAGATAAGTTGTTGAAACTCGGTTTTTAAAAATAAATGTTTTGATTTGTTGGAAATCAACCATTTTTTTTTTCAAAACTGAGCTTGGAACTCTATATTTTGTAGAGAAAGAAACCGCGTCTTTGATTATAAAGAAACAAAATTAGAACAAGCCCGTTTGAAATCCGTGAAATTAACTACCCATCAGAGGAGCATTAAGAAGGTTTAGGATTGTAAGGACGACTCACCGAAGAACCGGAGTGACTCTTGGGAAAATTATTAATCCCTGTCCTGTGCTCTCTGAGTCTGATTTTGATTTTTTTATTGATAAAAGCTTTTAAAAACGTGGAAAAAAAATGTATGCAACAAATATTGAAATATAAAAACTAAAATAATTACTGCTCTTACTTTACTGGGTGGCCGAAGATGGGACACCAGCTGGTCAAATATAGGAAACAAGGAGCCAGAAACTGGAAAATTTTACTTTTTTATTACAAAAATCTTAAACAATCATGAACAAATTTATTAAAAGAAGGATTTGAAAATGTTGATATTTTTATGTTGTTTCTGTGCTATATTTGAAGCCGTAAGATCCTTAAGGGGCCGGCCACTAATGACTCTACCTGCATGATATTTGTATTTAAAATTAAAAACAATATGTATCCTGGCTGTCTGCTTTGAAAACGTTCGTACAAATTCAGTGGTACAGTATAGTCTGAGAAACCTAAGAATATAAAAATCAAGGGCAACTATAGGTCAGAGAACAATATTATATATGAGTTTAAATGGTTTTAAAAGTCTTTCTCACGAAATAAGAAGCATTACAAAATAATAATAATACGTAAGCTACTGTGATATACCTATATAAGATAAGTTTTAAACAAATGTAAAACTGTAAACTAAATGGTTTCTTAAGCTAAATAAATTCAATTCAATTCATCTTTGTGTCAATCCTGAGCCCATTCCTGCGATAACCAAAGTTTGACTCTAATTTCATACAATAGTGGATTCTATCCAAGAACGAAGCATATAGACGTCCACCATCATTTTATAAATGATATTCTCAACAAAATCAACTTAATCGGGGGCGTTCAACAAATAGCTGATGGAGGTACTTACAAAGACCCTAGACAAAATGAAGCTGGAAATAACAAAATTTACAGCTTAAGGAGGAGTGTTAGCCACGTGTTCGGTACTCTGCGCTTAAAGCCAATGCTACGATATGAAAAACTCTTTACCATTTGGGTCTAAAACCATGAATTAACACTCTGGCGAATGAAAGTCATATAGGCGTCTTCCATAGGAAAATGTTCACAGGATGGTTACTTTGCAAATAAAATATATCAACGAAAACGTAGGATATGTAGAAGCTCCAGTATGTAAAGTTTTCAAAGCCATGCCAAAGCAAGGAGGAACTCAACTCATATCACTTTGACTTGAGGTGCGAAATTCGACACAGTAGGCTAGTAGGCTAGAGATCGAGCTGGATCGCACCAAGTGCTATTGCAATCATAAGTAAGCAATGTAAGGATATCTATTCAAAGCACTGTTGGAGTGTTTAATAGCAAATGCATACGAACAAACTCTATTCGATTTTTATTTATAAATCTAATGCTGATTCTTGTCTGTTTCATTTTATAACTTACCAATGATTTTCTGATGAATATTTTTATTTTCCAACGTGGGTAGTTGGATGTTTCAAATTCATTATCATTTCCAAGATGCAGCAATTATTCAGAATAAAGTATTTCGTGGATTGTAATTTCGGAGTCTTATCTAGTTCATTTTGTTCAGTTTTTTCTTACGAAATTTATTTTGTTCATAAGAAATTATTTCCTTTTTGAAATTCATAGTTGTTTAAGTTTTATTTCTTTCATTTTTAATGTTTTCAATAATTTTTTACGTGTCCAACTTTGATGAAACAACGAATTTCATGTTTTTATTCGAATGTGATTTCTGTAATTCACTTTTGCATATTCTCTTTGGTTTTTTTTCTTCACTTTTTGATTATACTTTTATTGAATTATGTATTTATTAAATTGCAATATGCACCCTGCAATTGCAATGTGCTATGCTAAAGCCATTTTGTTTGGGTTTTGGATTTTTTTTTTTTTTTATTATTCAGCAAATTTAAATTCAGCACTTTTCCTCTATCGGCAAGCAGCAAAGTAAACGTAAGATGTTAACGTTACGTCCCTAACAAAGACTATATATTGGACTATTTATTACCCCGTTTGCATGCAGGTTTGAAGCCAGGTTTAACTATACTTTAACCCCTTTGTAAACCTGGATCGAGCTGAAATGGGTTTGATTCAACTCGATCCTATTCTCTCAGTGGAATCGAGTCCAAATCTTTCTATCTCTTTCTTCAAAATCCAACTCGGCCATTCAATTTTGCATGAAAACGGGGTAAATGCTTTACACCCACTGATCTCTTTAGTACACTGGATAATGTGTTCTCTTGAAAATCCACCATTTTCTTCTTTTAAATTGAAAATGTGACGTGTGTACGTCTAAGTACCGAGATAAACAGAAAACAAGGTATGCTCATTAGATTTATGACAGTTTTTCTGTGACATCGTAGTCATCCTTCTCATGGCCAGTTCTCCCCCACGTCAGTTATGGATTTGGAGAAAACACTTTTTTTTCGTTAAAAACAACAACAATACAACTAAAATTTACAACAATAAATTCCATTATTAGCATCGAAGATGACTAATACGACATAATTTGTATCACAATGGCGACATGGTGTTCATAAGCCGTGTTTTATTCAACACTGAGTAGCTACTCGGTGTTTCATTTTATTCGCAAAACAAAAACAAATAATACTATTTAGCATTTTTTTTTGTTTTGCGAATAAAATGAAATACTGAGTAGTTACTCAGTGCAAATAAAACACGGAAATGCTAAGAATAGCTGGTTTTCTGTTTATCAATCGACTTTTTTCTTGCTCTTTAAGCCAAGTATACGGTTCTTCGCAAAAAAAACCTATGCATTTTTTGTGGGAGCGATTTTTGAGTAAAAACAAAATTTTTCATTTCACCACATCTATCCGAGCTCTAAGCCAAAACCAAATAATACAAATTATGCTCACCATGATTTTTTTTCCGCAAAACACAATTGAAGTTACATTTGTTTCGGCGTAAAAAAAATGCACGATTGCTGGCATTGGGCCTTACTATTTGCATTGGGCCTTAATCAAGCTATGGACTCTTATTAGGGGTATTCATGCAACCTGGTTAATTGTCATTTCAATACAAATTTTGACATGTTTACCATATTTACCAGGTTAACCACGGTTGCATGAGTACCCCTATCAATAAACGATACATTTATGATCGATATATTAAAGTCGATTATTAACAATGAACCATTTAATATTTGGAATCAAAAAAGTTGGACATAACATTCATAGTTTATTATTTGTGATCCTTACAATGTATGGTAATTTTTCCAATTGGGTTGTTCACCATTTTTATTTTTTTTAGATGAATTGAATTATCCACAAGCGTGCAATAGGGCTTCATAGTAAAAAAGCAATATATCTCTGTTTCAAGCTTCTATACGTCAAATTTACACTTAAGCCTAATTTACAGTTCATCAAACAATAATTACAAAACTGTTTCCTGTCTTTTTTGTCCATCGTTTTTATTATATAACAAAGCAAACTTGTTTGTCTTACCTCAGATAATACGTTGGTAACTTTTTTTGTAACCAAACAAAGTAAAAGGCTAAGAATGCAATTTGTTGTTTTTTTTTTTAAATGCATTTGTAGCCTCTGGTACCAATTGATACAGGAAAAAAGGTAATTTATGTATCGGTTACAGTGATTTGAAGATATAAACATCAAAATATGGTGCAAAATGATGGCCAAAACCGACTAAAGTTTGCTTTAAATTTTTGTTTTTTTTTTTGTTTTTGCACGCTGAACTGTAAACAAGCATTTATGCTCAATAAGAAACAGAAATAATAGGAATGTCTAGATCAATTTAACATGTCAAACAAAAACAAAATAATGGAAAATTTCCAAAATTGTTTTTGTTTTACGTGTATCAAACCAGATCAAAACAGAAAACAAGGTATGTTCATTAGATTGACAGTTTTTCTGTGATCATCTTTCTCATGGGCAGTTCTTCCGAACGTCAGTTATGAATTCGAAGAAAACAATTTTTTCCATTGAAAACAACAACAATGCAACTGAAATGTACAGCATCACACTTTATTGTTAGCATCGGAGATGACTACTACGTCATCATCATGATAAACAGAAAACAAGGTATGCTCATTAAATTTTTGGCACGTTTTCTGTGACGTCATAGTCATCTTTCTCATCGGCAGTTCGCCCGAAATTCTGTTATGGATTTGGACAAAACATTTTTTTGTATTGAAAACAACAACAATGAAACTGAAAAAAACTCGATTGTCAGTATCAGAGATGACTACTACGTCATCAGTTTTCCAAAATGGCGACATGGCGTTCAAAATAAGCATACCTTGTTTTCTGTTTATCATGATCTGCTTTTCATGGCAAATAATCCGTTTTTCATCTTGGAGACAAAATTCATTTAATAGCGAGGTTTCATATCTTGGAATTGGTTTATCTATGGCATCATGATAAACAGAAATTATTTTGAACGCCATGTCGCCATTTTGGAAAACTGATGACGTAGTAGTCATCTCCGATCCTGACAATCGAGTCGAATTGTCAAACTTAAAACTGACAGACAATGCCATACCATGATAAACAGAAAACAAGGTATGCTCATTAGATTTTTGGCAGGTTTTCTGTGACGTAATAGTCATCTTTCTCATGGGCAGTTCGCCCGAACGTCAGTTATGGATTTGGAAAAAATATTTTTTTTAATTGAAAACAACAACAATGAAACTGAAAAAAAAACCATTGTCAGCATCGGAGATGACTACTACGTCATCCGTTTTCCAAAATGGCGACATGGCGGTCATAATAAGCATACCTTGTTTTCTGTTTATCATGAGATGTCACTGAGTTTTCAGATAATCTGAAATTTCAGTGACCAATCAGGGCCTCAAAAAAGAAACTACTTAATGCCGGTTGAACGTAAGGATTGTCTTTGCCTAATCTCTTTTACACATTTCTTTCATTGAAAACAACAACAATGCTATTTTAGGTATTTGTACTGAAAAAAATTGACACATTTATTGCAAATTTTTCTCTTTTGTATAACAGTTATAGCATCATTTAGCAGCGAGACAAAGGGAAATTTCAAAAAAAATCTAGTTCATCTTGTTGCAAGATTTGGTTGGTGTGAAAAGGCTATTTGTCTCGCTGTTAAGAGGTTTTCAAACTGTTATACAAAAGAGAAACCTAGATTACAAACAGCAAAATGTATGGAGAATCTAGTAGATTTCGATGAGATTTCTTATAGCCAGTTTCGACTAGAGCCTAAATGAGATAATTAAGCAAATCTGTTAAAAAGTGTGCGGTGTGTTCATAAATATTTCGGTTAATTTCCGAGCTAATTTCATGCAAATGAGGTGGAAATTATGTCATTTTGAGTTGAGAATTTATATATGAAATTCGCTCATTTGGATGCTCATTTGGCAAATTTGATCAAAATCATCTCATTTGCTATAGTCGAAACAGGCCATTACTTTTCGCACGAAACCTAGATTAGGCGTTTTTCTTTTTTAGCTCCGACCGGGACACTAAGCTAACAAAAAAAAACTATGTTACTTTTTTAGCTCGGAGCACTCTCAACGCTCAACGTGCATTTCTTTTTTAGTTGAAAGCTCGATCAGGGCTCCCTCCATGAGCTCTGTAAAAAATGACCGAGTACCATCGACCCAATAGCTGAGCGCGACTAATTTCATTAATATATTAGTTTATTTTTGCATTTTCTATTTACTTAACTCATAAAAGAGGAAACAATCTCGAAAAAACACTAATTTGTGACAGTTTTGAAAGTTTTTTACAAATAAAAGCTATAATGACAGTTCAGAGCTCAATTGTGTTTCATGTCACGCTCTGTTCCGAGCGAGCTCGAATCGCTCAGGCCACGCTCTGTGAACCGCTCGGTGCTAAAAAAGAAAAAAAGCCTATTATTTCTCACTTTTTATATAGAATGGGACTCAAATCTGTGCTCCTAAGCACAAACAATTAAAAAAAAGTAAAATATACTCACTTATAATTGCGTTTTTTTATGAAATTTGCCCTCGAGTATATTATCTGTTAAATAGGCCTCCTCTCTTTACTCATCAAACATCTCATGTATATCTTCAAGTTTGCAAAGGAAGACCAAGACCAAGACAAAAAATGACCAATTTTTTTTTTAATTTCATGTTTGTATTTTAAATAAAATTACTCAAATTAACATTAAATAACAATACAAAATTTCTTTACAATGTCTTATTTATAATTTTAATATTGTTTTATAATTAATTTAACATTAATTGTCTAGAATTCTAGAAAACTATCTTTTGTAAGAAATATATAGTATATATAATAACTTTTCACTCCTTGGAAAGATTTTACTTTTTTTAACATAGAACTTTGCGAAAGAAAATGAAGTGATTTTTTGTTCTTTCTTTTTTATTTGGTTAATATTTGTAAAACAAAAGTTTTGTATAAAGTTTTTGTGTTATAACAGTCTGAGAATATATATCGAGTTTTTTAAATTAAGCAATTCAATATGTTATTATACTAGAACTAAACAAAAATGGCTCAGAATTGTGAAATATTGACATTTCTTGTAAAAAAATATATAAACCTTCTGCTAAAATTTTGCTATGATACAACTGTTACATTAATATGATATATGTGGATTTTATTGCACAATACTTAGTAAATAGAAAGTATTTCTTACTTCCTTTAGGTGCATAACACACCAATCATCCAATCCATCCACTCACGCAACATCCATCCAACTGATTGTATTTCTTAGTTTTTAGTTCTAGAATAAAAACACCTCTTTATGGTGAAACCCCGATACAAATATATGTTTTTTGCATAGTATTGGCAAGTAAAGAGAAGCCGAACATAACACGAATATACCTATAATATTTTAATGCTACTTTGAGCTCTTAGATAGTTTCATTCGAGGGCAGACATGATGTCTAATCTTTAGACGTATAAATAAAAATTGTGAAAATCAACAAGAACATGAACACCAAATCACGATTCATATTAAACCAACCTTCCATCAACGAACAGCCAATAACGTACAGCAAAGTCAACAAACAATCAAATGAAGTGTAGTATAGTAAATTGTATAAGGCAAGTGCAAGTAGACCATTCTATTCATTTGTATTTTTGCGATGGCAACTACACCTTATGAAAAGAGTTATTGCCAACTTCATTGGAAATATAAAAAAAAGGAAAAATAACTGCAGCCAACTTCAATAAGAAAACTAAGACGAAGGCATTCAAATTCTGTAAGCGAACGGCCACTGACACAATTAAACAATTTTGCTAGAAAACTTAATTATAGAATTAAAATAGAGTTTAAACTGTTATCAAAAATCTTTGTATTATAGAAGTAAGAGCTGAGAGTGCTAGATATAACACGATTGACTGCTCAGAGGTAAGTTTTGTATGTTTAACAATAGCACAAGAGATAAAAGATTTTAAAAGTAAGTACTTAGACTTTATTTATAAAGCCTAGTACGCAGCTGAAGTGAAAAAAAATCTCATACCAAAAACCCACAAGGAAATTGTAAACGAAAAATTTCGTTCTGCAGTAGGTTCGCAGTTCCCGACCAGCGAACTTAGTTTATACCATTCTCCATTATCTTTTCGCACAGAATTAATTGACGGGTGCACAACGTGTGTGCGAAAAATGACATTTGAGTTTTTTTTTGTTGGTGTTTATGTTCTTTATTTCTCTTCAGCACGACTTTGTGTGTTTTTTTTTTGGGTTCATCATTAAACGTGACAGATAATATTATAATGATTTGGCGATGATCCTGAAACCATAGGCGTTGAAGTAGTTGAAGAGGAAACAGCTGATGTTAATGCCAAAATTATCACATGGAAAAGACAAAAAAATGCGTCAAGCTGGAAAGCTAGGATCTTCGTGCAACAGGTAAAACCTATCTGTCAAGTCGGGGTAAAGTGGTTCCATCTAAAAGTATTCAAACAATTAAAGATTGGTTGATTAACTGTAGATTTAAATATGCTACTTTAATCTCTGAGAGAAAAAGAAAAACTATTTTCGAAAGTTTTTACAAGTTGGACTCAGAAGGAAAAAAACATTATTTGTTAAAAACAACCGAAAAATTAATTATTATATCATGCAACATTCCATTTGCTTACGAACCAAACACCAACATCCTAAGCACCATTATCAAATAGCAGGCCTTGCATTTAAATAAATACAAAGAATAAGTTAACCGAAAAATTAATTATTATATCATGCAACATTCCATTTGCTTACGAACCAAACACCAACATCCTAAGCACCATTATCAAATAGCAGGCCTTGCATTTAAATAAATACAAAGAATATGCAAACATTGCATTATTCAATTCAGTTATTCGTTAACGCTGACATAATCTGTAAGATTTATAGGTCGTACGCACATCCACAATACGATACATGAATTGTTATAAATAAGCCCAAGGGGAAAACACAAGTCTTATCTTAAATTGAAGTAGAACTTGCTACAACTAGCAAAAGAACTCTTGTTAATGTTTGAATTAAGTGTTAACCTACAGGGAAAGAATATGGGTAATCTACTGTAGGAGTTTATACTGGGACAATATTGTAGAGAGTGATAAAATCCCGATCACTCTGTTAGGTATATAAGGATATGTATCTGTGTACGCAGCTCGACTGAGTGAGGTTGGTGGTTGAGTATAATATTATTCATTCCATATCAACGGTGACGGGCGCTCGTTCGAGTTCGCGAAGTTAATTAAAATAAATATATTAAAATTGTTAATAAACCAAAGTGTTTAGTTTAGTGTTATTATTATCAGAAGTGGAATTCGAAAATCCAAATAATAAGCCAAATTATAACTACATATCCAAAACAAAACAAAGAGAAAAAAAAAGGCGAAAAAAAACTGTGATTAGATAAAAGTAGCATTGTGCTACGAAAAACAACTGTAACAATTCTTATTCTTTTGTTTGTGCGTGGTAGTATGGTAAAGATAAAAGCTAATTAAAAAAAAAAGAGTGAAAAAAATAAAAATAAATAATAAAAACGTCACATGACGACATAGGCCACTGTGGATTAGATCGTACGATTGAACACATTCGAAAACAGTATTGGTTCCCGAAAATGAGGCGAATCGTTGAGAAATATTTATCTAGTTGTGTTCCCTGCTTCTAATCAACTCACAAAGTTTCTTAAAAAAAAGACTTATTTTAAAATCAACTGTTAAAATTTGTATGTATAAGTTATATCAGCAGCTGATAACAGTAACGAATATGTAAATGATATTGTCTTTAATCGTCCGAAATACTCAACAACCGGGATATAAATATAAATCAAGGAAAAATAAGAATGAATGTCGAAATAATAATAACGAACAAAGTAAGATTGGAAAGTATTCTGTGCATTCAAGTTATTAGACTGCAGTTTCTGCTATTCTGTTACGAATTTTATGTTAAGAATCATAAAAGAAATTAAAATAAAAGATCTTTTATAATCGGTACTCAGTATTTCGATCTTTTATAAAATTCTGTTATGAATCTTCGAAAAAAGAAATCTGTTATGGGCGGAAAACAAACAGAGCTTAATTGAGTTGTCATTATCAGCTGTTAGTTAAAAAAAAAAACAAAATGTAAAATGATGGACATAGATACCCAAACAAAGAGCAATTGTATCCGTACAATAGATACAAACTTGATTCAGGGAATAGCATGGAAATACTTTGATGCGTATACCATAAAAACCCGGTTATACTCAACAAATCTTGGTATTTCCATGCCATTGTCTGAACATTTTATAGGGAGATTTATATTACGTATCCTATGGTATGGACACAAGCAGTGTGTTTAACTTTAAGTTACATACCTTAATGCCTAATTTTACATATCTTATCTTTCAGAACGAATGCAGCAGAAGGTATCTTCGGATCAAAAAGAGATATACTGCTCTTTCTTGGAGGAGCATCCAATCATGTCAGCGAGAAAACACACTGATAATGCTGTTCAAGGACTCTGGGCGCAACTATGCGAGCTCCTTAATAGTATCGGCGTTGGCGGAGCGTATCATACCATTGAAGAATGGAAGAAAGTAAGCGCAATGTTTCTTAAATTTATTTTACATTAATCCTTTTCTATTTCCACATTTATTCGACAATTGGCGATACGCCCGTAATGCCCGCCATACACGACACAATATTTTTGCTCAATAATATTGTACAAAAATATTGTGCGAAAAAGGGTCGTCCATACACGACTCAATATTACTGCGCAATATTTCTACATCTCTTTGCTTGTTCTGTATCTGCCATGTTGTGGAAAAGAAAATATTGAGTAAAAATTCAGAAAATATTAAACTTTTTTAATATCACTCAATATATTGTGCAAACCGAAAATATTGTGCAATACAGTCCTTACACGGTCAATATTTTTGCACAATACTGAGTATTGCGCAATAATATTGTGTCGTGTAATGCCGGCCTTACACGACACAATATTATTGCGCAATACTCACTATTGTGCAATAATATTGACCGTGTAAGGGCTGTATTGCACAATATTTTAGGTTTGCACAGTATATTGAGTGATATTAAAAAAGTTTAATATTTAATGAAATTTTACTCAATATTTTTCGTTTCCACAACGAGCAGATAAAGAAAAAGCAAAGAGACATAGAAATATTGCACAGTAATATTGAGCCGTGTAAGGGCGGCCCTTTTTCGCAAAATATTTTTGGACAATATTATTGCACAATAATATTGTGTCGTGTAAGGCCCGCATAAGGCTGGCATAACGCACAAAATGCGGCTAATAAAAGCCGACCAACATAAGACGGGGGTGGTGGATACCCACTCCAGAAAAAACCCATTGAACGGTTGGAGGAGAGGGCAATGGCCTGCTGGGGAAGAATCGTCGTAGATGGTCACGAAAATGTGCCTGTGGCAGGTTGCTCATTCGATGCCAGCATATTTGAAAAAAACCGAAGATTTGGAAGTTGGCCTAAGAAAAAACGGATCGCCCAAATAAAACTCTGGGTAAATTTAAAAAAATGTAGTTTATATTGTTGCTTATAATGCTATTAAAACAGACAAAAAAAAATCCATTATCCAACACGCTACGACAATTAAGAAGTTTTTTGGGCATGACCGGTCAATACCGTAAGTTTGTTAAAAATTACGCTTCAGTAACAAAGCCTTTAACTAAATACTGAGCTGGAGAAAAGGTAGAATATCAAAAAATATATCTAAAAAGATAAATATAACATTGGACCACGAAGTTAATTTAGCTTGTAGAATTTTTAAAGATCATTTAATAAACCAAGTTGAATTAGTTCAACCAGACTTTAATTAAACATTTATACTAACAACTGATGCATCTAATAACGTTATAGCAGGTGTTTTAACTCAGGAGGGTAAACCTATAACTTTTATTTCAAAAACGTTAAATACAACGGAACAAAACTATGCCACTATGTTACGGTAAAATTTACCGTAACAAAAACCAACCTTTGGTTGTTTCCTCTCCTTCTTAATGTTCCGGTGTGGCTGCAAAATACTGGTGCGGTTGAGGGCAACCTTGGTACCATCAACCATTGGTGTACCCAGCCAGCATTTTGCAAAAGCAATAAAAGCAGGTTTCGAGTAAAGGAGGTGGTCCCTAAAGATAACGGGTACTAGACAAGTAAATGCCAGCGGATTAGCTGAAGAAGTAATGAGCCAAACTAGCTCTTACTTCAACTCTTACATGGACAACACAACAAATAATAATAACTTACCATCCTAATTTAAAGTAACGCAATTTAACTTTTCATAATAATATAAATTAACATTTTATTGTATGTAAGCAAAATGGGCCTTAAACGCGTTTAATTATAACTTAAGTTTTAAAAAAAAGATTTATCGGAATGAAAATAGCAAAGTTAGTGTTTATGTGGGATATGCCTTCCTCCTTCTTATCTCGAAAAGAATAGTTCTGTATTTTATTCGCTCTTCGAATCATTCGCGAACAATTAGTGATAACTGGGAGAATGCCCAGCGAAGTCTTTTTCTCGGTTTTAATCCTTTTTAATTTTCTCGAAGAAGGTAGTTTGAAAGGGGTCTGAACTCGACCATTATGTTTCGGCAAGTTTTGGAAGGTCTCCAACAACTTGTTGAAACAGTGAACGAGAGAGCGAATGTAAAGTTTCGTTGAGATTCAATAACGGTTGCTTTCTTGAGGAGAAACAATTCTTCCAGGAAGCCGTGATGCCGTGACCGATGATCACGAAAACGATTGGCTGGTTGTATGTGTGTGTGAGAGATTGGAATGGTCGAGGGAAGAATTTGTTTGATATGTTGAAGCTGGAAGTTCACTCTTCGGAGAGACTTGAAAGCAAAAAGGTTGAAAAAAAGATTCGAGAAAATTGGAGAGGACAAAAATCGACATTTTGGGAAAAAGAAAATAATTCGAGGAGCGAATTAGTTGGTTTTCGAGGAAAAATTCGAGAGGAGATGTTGGAGGCAGGAAATAGAAAGATAAGTAGAGTGATTTTTTTAAGTTTAACTAAATCGTTATTTAAGTTATATATATATATGTACGTTTTTGTAGGTTTATATATATATAACTATTCCGATAGCTCTTTGTGTTTTCTTTAATTTCGAGTTGTATCCCAATTTACTGTGGGACGCGGTATTTTAAATTCTTTCAATTAAAGTTAACGGCTCGTTTGCGTTTTTTTTTTCTTTGTGTTCTTATTTTAATTTTAATTTTTTTTGGCTGAACGTTTCACCGTAAGCCATACATAACTTTAATTGTATCCATTTCTTTGTTTTAAAAAAAATTTTGGGTTTTAATCCAGGGATTCTGAATCCCACGGTTTCCCAAATAAAAAGTAATTTAAGACCCCTTCTGGGCATAAAAATAAACTGGTGTTTTATTTATTATCTTTTTGGTTATAAAGTTTATCAAAACTCTAAATTCTTCCATCGAACCCAGCCCAGCTGTCTCATTCGTGTTATCGATCTGTCAAATTAAAATCATTCGTGTTTTTAATCTCGTGGCGCCGCCGGTGCGCATTTATATTATTAAATTTTAATTTGTTTATTGGAAATCGGATAGTTCCACCGCGGTTTTAAAGTTCGATTAAAATATAATAATCAATTATTAAAATATAAATTCACTAACCCCATCATAATTAGACGGAAGAAAAAGTGCAACAACTAATGAAAAAGAAATATACGCGATAGTGCGGTCTTTTAGAAATTTAAGAAATTACTTAAGTATACGGATAACCAATTTTAACATTGCCGAAAAGAAAGTGAAGCCGTACAAGAGTCTGAAGAACCTGACTTTAAAAAACGGTATAGCATCTGCAAGGCCAAGCGATGCACAACGAATTTTGGCCAGCAAATAATGCTGGAGCTGGAGGATTGCATTATTTATTTGCCCAAAAGGTGCGTTACGCAATTCGACGATGAGGACGTAGCAGAGTTGCAAAATTTGGCTTTTGAAGTTTGTGGAACCCTTCGGCCAGTCGTTCAAACTGACCACAAGATAGAAATACATACTTGAAGAAAAACGCACTCAAGAGTATAAAAACAGGTCGTTCTAAAATTCTTTATTCAGTTGTCTTCCAACAGTGCCAACGCAGTTTATTAAACTTTACGGTTTTTTTTTTAATAAAACGAAAATATAAAAAAAAAATGTCTTCAATTTTACAAAAAATACGCGCAAACGCAAATCTAATCGCCGAAAAGAAAGTGAAGCCGTACAGGAGTCTAAAAAATCTGACTCTTAAAAAACGGTACAACATCTTCAATGCCAAGCGATGCACTACGAATTTGTAGTATTTATCTCCCCAAAAGGTGTGTTACGCAGTTCGACGATGAGGATGTGGCAGAGTTGCCAAATTTCTCTTTTGAAGTTGTTGAACCCTTCGGCCAGTCATTCAAACTGGATTTCCATGAAAAAAATATGCAGCTTCAACAACAACAACAACCACAACAACAGCAACATCAAGAAGTGGAGGTAAATCCCAGCAAACAAAATATAAAAAATATGGAATATGATATTATTCCTAACACACAAAAACATATTTTTTATAACACATTATTTGAATAAAAGAATTTTTTTGTTTTGAACTTAAATGAACCGTATTTTTTTATTATTTATTTGGCTGTTTTGTTTTTTTTGAGCATCGTCGCTTATTTTCCTCTTCCTGAATTTTGCTTTCCTATTGTTTATTTGTTTTTTGGTTTTTCATCTTTGCCGTTTTTTCTGTTTGTTACTTTTTCTAGCGAATACAAATAATCAGTGACTTGGAGTCACGAGTAAAGCGGTTTGACGTAAAGGGTCGGAAAATCCAATTCAGGATTAGGCCTATTCCAGAGAGAGAAGAACCAACGTCATGGATCAGAGAAGAAGTGAATGACATGTTCAAACATGCTCTAACGGGTGTCAGCCCTGCAGATAAAGTAGGAATTACTTTTTGTGGGAAGAGTTTTGCTGCTGAACGAGGAAATTGGTGGATCAATTTTCAGGATTGCGCAAACGTGAAATTCAGTGACATGGGAAATGATTGCGAAAATCTTTTACAGCAATTCAGAAGGTTTAAGCACCGATGATTTTATCTCACCATAACGTCAGTTAAGCTCCCTTCAGGAACAGGAAAAGTTCAGAGTAGAAAATATAATCCATTTTCTGAGGAATGTGTTAAGAAACGAGGAATAATAAACAACAAAACAAAGGAAAAAGTCAGGCGAGACATAGGAAAGATTCAATCTCAAAGAGCCCTTGAACTTATAAATGATGCACACATACTTATACCGATGGAAGTTTGTGGACGTATATAAAAAAATGCTCACAAATGTTCTATGGGTTATCCTTAGACGACGTCAAACGCTTAGCGTACCAAACTGCAATAACAAATTCTAAAACGATTTCAATATATTGGATAGAACACAAGCAAGCCACTGATGGTTGGTTAAAGTGATTTCGCAAACGGAACCCATCACTTTCACTCCGGACACCAGAGGGTTGCAGTTTGTCACGGGCAACCTCATTCAACAGACATAATGTGGGCTTATTTTATAATAATTTATTTGAAGTTCTTTCAAGGTCGCCCAACCGCTTTTCGTCTGGAACCCGGGTTTATAATCTGGATGAAACCGGGTTGACAACGGTGCAGGTTTCAGCTAAAATTCTTGCCGAAAGAGGAGCTTTGGTAACTTTATGTTGCATAATAAGCGCAACCGGGCAATTCATTCCGCCTGTTATGATTTTCTTGAGGGTACACTTTAAAGATCACATGCTGAGCGGTGCACCCGTGCAAAGGATACCCCAAAGCTTCGCCTAGATTAAACACGCGAAAACAAAGAAAAAAAGGAAGGACCATAATTCTTACAGACACACCGGAAAAAGAGGAGCTTCAAAACAAGATGCTTAAACAACGGCCAATGAAAAAAGGAGTTAAACAAGTTGCAATTAAGAGAAAAGTTTTGCAACAAGATTCCGAATCAGATGATGGTAAAAAATCAGGAAAACAAAAATATCTACAATCAGAATCAGAATCAGATGACGACGGCGGCGATGAGATGATATTCCAAGATTCTTTTCTTGATGGTTCTTTCCCCGGAAATTGTTCAAATGAGGATCCTGTTCTACAAGATATTAAAGTTGGAACATACGTTCTTGTCCGTTTTAACGTCAAAAAGAATAATGTTTACTTTATCGGCCAAATTTTAAAAGAAAAGGGTGAAAACAATGACTTCGAAGTTCTTTATCTCCGTAGGAATGGAACATCCAACAAATTTTCAGAGCCCTTGGCTGAAGATGTTGCCTCTTTAAAAATTGATGAAATCGAAAGAGTGTTGCCAACACCGGCTCTTTGTGGTCACACCAGCCGACAAAAATCATCGGTAATTTTCGAGGTAGACTTCCAAAGCTATGGAAGTAACTTCAAATAATTTTTTTAATTTTTTTACAAATAACCAGGATAAAAAAGAATACGAGTTTATAAAAACAACTGCGTGTGTAAATGGTTTCAGTGAACAAATGATTGATAAACTAATCTATAAACATACGCGAAAAGTGAAAAACTTCAACATGACAACCTTTTTCTCACAAGTAGTTAAAAATAAAAATAAAAGAGTAGCGTTGCCCTTTGAACCTTCCATAACAAATAAATTAAAACAAGTTTTTAATAACAATGAAATGGATGTGGTCTATAAAAATGACAACAAATTAGTGAATTTACTTGGTTCTACAAAAGACAAAACAACAACATTGAGTAAGTCAGGGATTTACATGATTGAATGCGGTGGTTGCAAACGTAAATATTATGGCCAAACAAAACGAAGCATAGAGACAAGATTTAAAGAACATATGAATTGTGTCCGTCTCAATCAGCCACAAAAATCTGCGATTGCGTCACACATTTTAAATGATGAACATAACAACATAAACATCGAAAATTTAACCCTACTCAAACAAGTAAATGATCACAGACGATTGGATGCATTTGAATCGTTTTACATACAAAAAGACACAAATGCACTAAATTTAGACAACGGCAATATTGAGTCTTGCCTACTTAACCTAATGTGCCAAAGACAAAATTAAAAGAAAAGAGAAAAGTACCGCTTTCAATGTTTTTGCAACTCAACTAAGCTTAGTCGCGATTGCTGATGATGGAGTGCATACGCTCTGAAATGCATTCAGGTTAGTAACGTGTTTGTTTATATCGTTTTGTAACTAGATTATAAAAATACAATTTATTGGTCTTCATGCCGTTCAACGTCGAACCGTTATGAAAAATATTATTTACCAACTCGTATGTGATATACTTTTATTTTATAATGTGAATTGAATTGTGAGTTTAGTTTGTATTATTTTATTCTTGAATGTGGTTTTTGTTTGAATTAATTGATAAATATACGCAATACGTAAAACAAATATAGATGTTTTTTTTTTTTTTTATTAGAAATAGTTTAAGACGAGTTGTCCCACTTTGCGGCCTATGCTGTCTCAGTCTGCGAACCCCCGCCGAACAGTGAGACAGTTTGACCTTATACAATAATTCAACTTATAAGGAAGTTGTTTTTGATTTATTTAGTTATATTTTTAAGGCAAAACGTTGGGGTAATATATCGTAGGATACCATCAAAAATTCATTTTCATAGCTCAAAAGAATAAAGAAGGTAAAGGGCATCTTTCTAAACTATCAATCTTCTCAACAAATTAATTTTGATTCAATTAAAGAAGGAGTATTAAATTTTTCTATAGAAGATGATGAAAGTATAGTTATTAAGTCTAATAACATAAGACGGACAAGAGAACATCAAGTGGTAACTGTAGGAGAGGTTAAAACATAGTTTAATTAAGCACCCACAATAAAAATCGCACGTCATCACGTCGCTTGATTCGACTTTTTATTCTCCTGGAGGAATAGGTCCTTAGGAAGATTGGATGCAATTTCAATGGTAGTATAATCTACATTAGATTCAAATCGCTTCATTAAACCAATTCCCTTCACAATTACAACCTACAGCTTTAGGATACGAAAATTTACGATTTTCAACATAGCCATTGTAGCCACGAGTGTCTTGGCGTAGGACAGCGTTATTGTCGCTTCAAGGGCCCGGAGTTCGAATTGTGGGACCACCAAAATTTTAAAAAGTGTTGTTTTTTTCTTTCGAATTAAATTATTCCGTTCCATGCCGTTCTCCCAGCATGATGTCAAAAACACATGGGAAGAGTTTAATGGCAGTTATACGAAATGGCAGGTCGTTCACTACCAATTTGTTGCTGAGGTGCATGGCAACGACAAGATTGCGCCCACCTACAAATTCGCATACTTGAAGGGGTCGCTGGTTGTAAATTCGCCTCAAAACCACCTTGCTAAATTTCACTTCGAAATGAACTTAAAATAAAAATTTGAGTAGTTGATGAATGTAAATTCTCGTTTCTTAGGAAAGTTTGTTATTGAAAAACAACAAACTTTAAATTTTCAAATAATTTTCGAATGGAAAATTTAGAGTCGAATTTTGAATCCCAGTTGATAAAGACCTTTTTAATATAAAAATAAATAATTATGATGACGAGTCGCGGAAAGCGAATCGAAAATAATTTAATGTCGCAGATAGAATTGCTAAAAAAATAAAACGAACTCCTAAGCCGGGACAAGAAACTCATGGAACGCGAGAGTCAAAGTAAAGAGTAAAGTATCTTAAAATAAGAGAAAGTATATAGTCATTACTTTGCAAAACGGATTAATAAAGTTAAAAAAAATCCAAGTGTCATTGAAATTAATTGGGGGCTCAGCCGGGATCCTTCACAGCATAAAAATTCTGCCGTGAAATTTAAAAACTAACGGCAATAGGGAGACGATCTTGTCAAAATAGTTGCAAATCGAATGAACGGTCTTATAAAAAAGACTAGATTTCAACTATTGCGAAATGAGGAATAATTGATTGGAAATAATAGCATTTTATGCAACAAAACAGCCAAAGTAACTTTAAAGAAGTGAAAGAGCATCAAGAGACGTTCAAAATACATCAGGATGTGGCAAAAAGCACATCTCACTCACCACACCTTGCACAACCAACCTGTATTACTAAAAGTTCATTAAATAACCATTAATTTATAAAAGCAGATATCGTACTTCCAATTTAACATACAGAAAAATAAAATAAATATAAATATAAATATAAATATAAATTCACACTTGTTTTATTTAAAGAAGCCCAAATTAAGACAGCAATTCAAAACAAACAAAATGCAAAAGGAATCTTGACGAACTGAACTTAAGTAAGGAAAAGGAAAATTAAAAAAAAAATCTGGAGGTGATGAAACAGACAATGTATTTGACAAAGACATTCAGATAGTGAATTACATGACAAAGACTTCAAATTTACAAAATTCGTCATTAATAAATTACATTCGCAAATTATAAATCACATCGCGTAAAATTCGATTGACTAAACATGCGTCCTTACTATTTATCGTTTTCAGAACAGTCCCGTGCCGAGATTAAGCTAATTCGAAATCAAGGCGAGTGAGCGAGGTGAGTCACTTTTCATCGAAAATCGATTTAGCTAACAAAAGTGAGTGAGAGGGTGAATGGAATGAAATGTCAAATTACTCGCCTGATATTTCGAAGTTTTGAATGTTGAATGGTGGTAAAGGTGATATAAATTTTTTTAGGTAGATTTCCGGCGGCCCGTGAAAAGCGTTCCAGAACTGGGTCGCCGCACGTTTTTTCATTGATTTGTTTAAATCAACTCTGAAACCCGGATTATCTTGCTCCGACTAAATTGTTCCTGAACCAAAATTGTCTTAGGCTATCCCACGACTCGGTCCTCGGACTTTTGAAAGAATTGATTTAGCCACTACGAAGTGTGACAAAGATTGTCCACCATACGATTTGGCAACCACGGCTTAGGAGTCCAACCCAGTACAAGGGGTGCTCCACCACCTATACTGGCCATAAGAAGTCCCTGAACATAACATACTAAGGTCCGTGAGTCCTAGACTATATAAAAAAAAGGGGATATAAGAACACAGAAATAGAATTATACGAAAGAATTACAATATAATTATATAAGAGGAATTTTGTGTTGTGATTGTCCTTATTTATTCTACATTTATTTATTATAATTCGCAGGCGCTGTTCAAACATTGAACACTAGAATAATACGAAGTGATAAAATAAGTGATAGGCATTATGTTTGCTTAGGATATCTTATCTAGCAAACATGAGCTAACATACAAATTGAGATAACAAGCAACTGATTGCTTGCGCTTCGGTTCAGAATTTGTGTGCGTGTTTTTGTTATCACTTATCGATATCACGAACAAAATAGTATATATAAGCGTAGGTTAAGATTTGATTTTTTAGTTCGAATAAACAACATACCCGACCTTACAACTCGGTGTTTTATTTTTAACTCGCGGTTCTTAAATTTCCCCTACCAGAGGTAAGGGATTTAAGAGCACAGTCTGTTTAATAAAGTTGAATGGTAAACATACAACGATAGTTGGAGTAACTAGTCTTCTTATTTCATACAATTCAGGAAACGAATATGTTCGGGAGAAGATTAACGGCAACCATTCTAGAATAATTACCACAACCGATATACACCAGATTAGAGAGCCAATGACACGTAAAACACAAAATATACTACACATTGCTATAGAAAGAGAGAAAGCAAAACGAGATAGGCGTGTTTTTAAATCTTTTATAATTGTTGAATTAAGTATGTTATGCATAACCATCATATTTAATTCATAGCGAAATGTTCTCCTAATGTTTTTTTTTTGTTTTTGAAAGTTTTTTTAATCTTTGCGAAAAGCTCAATTAAAATTGGCGCAGTCTGTAGGAATGGCAAAAAATAAATAGAGCGAAAATCTATTAAAGTCAATCCGTGAAACGAACGACGCGAAACTCTGCAATCGCCTTAAAAAACATTGACAAATTTTTATTTGATGAACGCAAATCATCAATTTAAATAAAAACAAATTCAATGTGAAAAAAAACATTAAAAAGTGAAAAGAAATCGGGCTTGAAAAGAAATCGGGCTTATTTAGTGAATAAAAAAAAAATAATAATTTTTCGAACGAAAATCGGAAATTATTAAAAAAGAAATTATTTAGTATCCAATGCCAGTGAATATGGTAAATGATACAAAATCCGTAAAGGTTCAGGATACAATCGCAGCAGTAGCATCTTCAATACAGGCCAATCCGAGCGTTTCGATCCGAAACTTATCGGGACAAATTGGAGTTAGTAGACGGTCATTACAACGGATACTTCATGACGATTTAAACTTGTTTCCGTACAAAGTCCTGGAATTTTGCCAAAAAATCATATCAATGGCCGAAGAAGACAACACATTGGTTAATTGTTTGTTCATGTCTGATGAGGCCCATTTTGATCTTAACGGCAATGTAAACAAGCAAAATTGCCGTATATGGAATGAGTCTAATCCAGAAATGCTCCATGAGACGGAACTGCACCCAGAACGAGTCACTGTGTGGTGCGCAGGGAATTAACATAGAAAAACATAAATCGTGAGAGTAGCTCACCATTTGCTAGTCCAATTATATTGGTAAAGAAGAAAAATAGTGAGCACAGAATGTGCGTAGATTATAGGGCTTTGAATCGAATCACCATTAAAGATCGCTATCCTCTTCCCCGCATTGATGATCAACTTGACCAGTTATCAGGAAATAGATTTTTTTACATCCTTGGACATGGCTTCCGGATTCCACCAAATTCCAATAGCAGAAAATCAAGTCGAGAAAACAGCGTTCGTCACCCCTGATGGGGCAATTTGAGTATTTGAGAGTAGGATATGGGGCGGTTTGGACTGGGAATCAAATTATGCAAATGAGTAAATTCTAATTGAGTTTAGCTGATGGGTTTGTAAACAATGAATGAGATATTTATGGAGGTGGGGTTTCTTTTATTACGCTGACTTTTACTCGGGGTGACCTTGATGTAAGACGGTGTGAATTAATTTTATTACACTGATGAGCTGAGCCGGTGATCCTTTTTCGGGGTGATCTTTGATGTAAAAAAGGTGTGCAACCCTTTATCATGAATATGAGGAAAACAGAAATAAAAGATTTTCCAAAAGAGAAATTTGAATTTAAATCTGATAAGAGTAACTGTTACATTTTTATTTTGTATTTTTTGAAAAGTGTAAAGTTATGTGACCTGTGGTGATGTTTTTATTTCTTATAGGAATAATGACTTTCAGTAATGATAGATAAATTTTTTTATTTTTCGTGGACGAGCTGGTAATTCTTTTAGTCGGATGACCTTTGATGTATGAATATCATGAATATGGAGGAAAAAGTGTGTTGAGGAAAACAGAAATCAAAGATTTTCCTAAAGAGGATTTGAATAATTTAAATCTGATAAGTAACTTAAGTTTTTTTTTGTTTTTTGTGGTTGTGTCGGTGATAATTTGCTTGGTATATGAATGTACATACTGAGGACTAGATTATCAATATATGACCAGAGTATAAAAGCAAATGATCTGAGGTTTTTCAATTTAGTTACAATTCCCTTCAAAAAGAACAAACAAGTAAAATGTCGTTTATAAATAAAATAAAAGCAGCCGTAAGCGTTAGCAGCGCTAATTCGCCAGCTAAAACTAAGACAATTTTGAGCTTAGGTAAATTAATTCAAAAGAAAAGATTCCCGACCACCCGTGCGAAAAGACTGGCAACCAAATTTGGGGACCAGATAATGGTCAAACTGGAAGACTATAAATTATAAATCTTAATCTTCCTAGGTTGAAATTTTTAACCAATTTTTATTTTTCTTTTATTAAAGGTTTTCCTCCCAAAAAGGTGCAACGCTCAGCTGGATGATGGAGACATAGAACAGCTTGAAAAATGTTGCCTTGAGAAGGTGGGACCCTATGGAGAGGTGTCCTTTGATGTTGATTTCCACCTCAAGGAAGAGGTAAATACCAACGTTCCGACCCCCTTATTTGAAAATGATCTTCTGTTAAATTCTCACAAATAAATGCCGTCACAAGGGAATAATAGTCATTAAAAACAAAGACAATTTATGTCTGCCTCGAGCTTTGGTTGTAGGGAAGGCATACGCAGACAAGGAAGATAATTTGGTCTATATAAGAAGAGACACGGGGAAAATTCAGACGGAGAGAGCCTTAAAATTACTAAACGAAGTTCAAATCAATATACCACCAGGAGGCTGTGGAATAAATGAGTTGAAATCATTTCAAGCTCATTTAAAAAATTGCAAGATAACAGTCTACGAATACAAAACGAAGGGTCGCAAAATAATTTACGAGGGGGTTTCAAACGACATTGATGATAAAAAAATACATTTAATGTATTACAATAATCATTACAATGTAATAACTTCCTTAACCGCCGTATTTTGCTGTAGTTATTACTGCGAGATTTGTCATTCTCCGTTTAACACGAAAGATGTTCATCATGGATGTCTTGGTCTATGTTCGCAATGCCAGTATTCTCCAAAATGTGAAGAAACACCGAAAAAAATTCTTTGCCAAGACTGTAATCGAAATTTTAAAGGAACAGGATGCTTTGACAACCACAAAACGAGCGGCTCGTCAGGAAAAAAGTCTATCTGTGACCAAATAAAAAGATGCCTTGTTTGTTCAATTCAGTTACAATTCCCTTAAAAAAGAACAAACAAGTAAAATGTCGTTTATAAATAAAATAAAAGCAGCCGTAAGCGTTAGCAGCGCTAATTCGCCAGCTAAAACTAAGACAATTTTGAGCTTAAGTAAATTAATTCAAAAGAAAAGATTCCCGATCACCCGTGCGAAAAGACTGGCAACCAAATTTGGGGACCAGATAATGGTCAAACTGGAAGACTATAAATTATAAATCTTAATCTTCCTAGGTTGAAATTTTTAACCAATTTTTATTTTTCTTTTATTAAAGGTTTTCCTCCCAAAAAGGTGCAACGCTCAGCTGGATGATGGAGACATAGAACAGCTTGAAAAATGTTGCCTTGAGAAGGTGGGACCCTATGGAGAGGTGTCCTTTGATGTTGATTTCCACCTCAAGGAAGAGGTAAATACCAACGTTCCGACCCTCTTATTTGAAAATGATCTTCTGTTAAATTCTCAAAAAAACTGTTTTAGATAAATAATATGTAATATAAATAAAAATAAAAAATAAAATAAAAAAAAAAAAAAATATATACAACTTTTTTCCTTTTGGGATTGGTTTCAGGGATTTACAATATTGGGTGATCATGTGACCCAAGTAAAGAGGTTCAACTTAAAAGGGCGGAAAATTGAATTCAAGGTCAATCCTGTTCCGCTAGATGAAGAACCCGCTTCATGGTTTAAAGCCTCAATAAAAGCTATACTTCGATTTGCCGTTGAGGGCCTCAACGAAACTGATAAGGTTGGGGTTACTTTAGGAGGAAAAAGTTTTATACATGAACGAGGTAGTGGATGGATCAATTTCAAAACCTGTGCAGATCTGAGCTTTGAAAATGTGTGGGAGATGATAGCCAAAATCTTTCAAAGCGACTCTGGAGCAATGAGTACGGAAAATTTTTGCTTGTCAGTTACCTCCGTAAAGATGCCAGCTGGGGAAGGAAATAATAGAAAATCCTCTGTTATGTACAACTCGTTTAATGAAGAATGTTGCCGTCACAAGGGAATAATAGTCATTAAAAACAAAGACAATTTATGTCTGCCTCGAGCTTTGGTTGTAGGGAAGGCATACGCAGACAAGGAAGATAATTTGGTCTATATAAGAAGAGACACGGGGAAAATTCAGACGGAGAGAGCCTTAAAATTACTAAACGAAGTTCAAATCAATATACCACCAGGAGGCTGTGGAATAAATGAGTTGAAATCATTTCAAGCTCATTTAAAAAATTGCAAGATAACAGTCTACGAATACAAAACGAAGGGTCGCAAAATAATTTACGAGGGGGTTTCAAACGACATTGATGATAAAAAAATACATTTAATGTATTACAATAATCATTACAATGTAATAACTTCCTTAACCGCCGTATTTTGCTGTAGTTATTACTGCGAGATTTGTCATTCTCCGTTTAACACGAAAGATGTTCATCATGGATGTCTTGGTCTATGTTCGCAATGCCAGTATTCTCCAAAATGTGAAGAAACACCGAAAAAAATTCTTTGCCAAGACTGTAATAGAAATTTTAAAGGAAGAGGATGCTTTGACAACCACAAAACGAGCGGCTCGTCAGGAAAAAAGTCTATCTGTGACCAAATAGAAAGATGCCTTGTTTGTTCAATTCAGTTACAATTCCCTTAAAAAAGAACAAACAAGTAAAATGTCGTTTATAAATAAAATAAAAGCAGCCGTAAGCGTTAGCAGCGCTAATTCGCCAGCTAAAACTAAGACAATTTTGAGCTTAAGTAAATTAATTCAAAAGAAAAGATTCCCGATCACCCGTGCGAAAAGACTGGCAACCAAATTTGGGGACCAGATAATGGTCAAACTGGAAGACTATAAATTATAAATCTTAATCTTCCTAGGTTGAAATTTTTAAGCAATTTTTATTTTTCTTTTGTTAAAGTTTTTCCTCTCAAAAAGGTGCAACGCTCAGCTGGATGATGGAGACATAGAACAGCTTGAAAAATGTTGCCTTGAGAAGGTGGGACCCTATGGAGAGGTGTCCTTTGATGTTGATTTCCACCTCAAGGAAGAGGTAAATACCAACGTTCCGACCCCCTTATTTGAAAATGATCTTCTGTTAAATTCTCAAAAAAACTGTTTTAGATAAATAATATGTAATATAAATAAAAATAAAAATAAAATAAAAAAAAAAAAAATATATACAACTTTTTTCCTTTTGGGATTGGTTTCAGGGATTTACAATATTGGGTGATCATGTGACCCAAGTAAAGAGGTTCAACTTAAAAGGGCGGAAAATTGAATTCAAGGTCAATCCTGTTCCGCTAGATGAAGAACCCGCTTCATGGTTTAAAGCCTCAATAGAAGCTATACTTCGATTTGCCGTTGAGGGCCTCAACGAAACTGATAAGGTTGGGGTTACTTTTGGAGGAAAAAGTTTTATACATGAACGAGGTAGTGGATGGATCAATTTCAAAACCTGTGCAGATCTGAGCTTTGAAAATGTGTGGGAGATGATAGCCAAAATCTTTCAAAGCGACTCTGGAGCAATGAGTACGGAAAATTTTTGCTTGTCAGTTACCTCCGTAAAGATGCCAGCTGGGGAAGGAAATAATAGAAAATCCTCTGTTATGTACAACTCGTTTAATGAAGAATGTTGCCGGCACAAGGGAATAATAGTCATTAAAAACAAAGACAATTTATGTCTGCCTCGAGCTTTGGTTGTAGGGAAGGCATACGCAGACAAGGAAGATAATTTGGTCTATATAAGAAGAGACACGGGGAAAATTCAGACGGAGAGAGCCTTAAAATTACTAAACGAAGTTCAAATCAATATACCACCAGGAGGCTGTGGAATAAATGAGTTGAAATCATTTCAAGCTCATTTAAAAAATTGCAAGATAACAGTCTACGAATACAAAACGAAGGGTCGCAAAATAATTTACGAGGGGGTTTCAAACGACATTGATGATAAAAAAATACATTTAATGTATTACAATAATCATTACAATGTAATAACTTCCTTAACCGCCGTATTTTGCTGTAGTTATTACTGCGAGATTTGTCATTCTCCGTTTAACACGAAAGATGTTCATCATGGATGTCTTGGTCTATGTTCGCAATGCCAGTATTCTCCAAAATGTGAAGAAACACCGAAAAAAATTCTTTGCCAAGACTGTAATCGAAATTTTAAAGGAAGAGGATGCTTTGACAACCACAAAACGAGCGGCTCGTCAGGAAAAAAGTCTATCTGTGACCAAATAGAAAGATGCCTTGTTTGTTCAATTCAGTTACAATTCCCTTAAAAAAGAACAAACAAGTAAAATGTCGTTTATAAATAAAATAAAAGCAGCCGTAAGCGTTAGCAGCGCTAATTCGCCAGCTAAAACTAAGACAATTTTGAGCTTAAGTAAATTAATTCAAAAGAAAAGATTCCCGATCACCCGTGCGAAAAGACTGGCAACCAAATTTGGGGACCAGATAATGGTCAAACTGGAAGACTATAAATTATAAATCTTAATCTTCCTAGGTTGAAATTTTTAACCAATTTTTATTTTTCTTTTATTAAAGGTTTTCCTCCCAAAAAGGTGCAACGCTCAGCTGGATGATGGAGACATAGAACAGCTTGAAAAATGTTGCCTTGAGAAGGTGGGACCCTATGGAGAGGTGTCCTTTGATGTTGATTTCCACCTCAAGGAAGAGGTAAATACCAACGTTCCGACCCTCTTATTTGAAAATGATCTTCTGTTAAATTCTCAAAAAAACTGTTTTAGATAAATAATATGTAATATAAATAAAAATAAAAAATAAAATAAAAAAAAAAAAAAATATATACAACTTTTTTCCTTTTGGGATTGGTTTCAGGGATTTACAATATTGGGTGATCATGTGACCCAAGTAAAGAGGTTCAACTTAAAAGGGCGGAAAATTTAATTCAAGGTCAATCCTGTTCCGCTAGATGAAGAACCCGCTTTAAAGCCTCAATAGAAGCTATACTTCGATTTGCCGTTGAGGGCCTCAACGAAACTGATAAGGTTGGGGTTACTTTTGGAGGAAAAAGTTTTATACATGAACGATTCATCGCGTTCGCTGTCAATTTCAAAATATAATGAGGAAGTGAAAAAAACCGTGGTATAATTAAAAGTTTAATCGATGTGACTTGTCATCTAGCTCGCTTGGAGTTACCATTCAGAGGCGATGATGAATCCAAAAATTCATTAAATAAGGGAAATTTCATTGAAACAGTTAACTTACTTGCTTCATACAATCCGATGTTAAAAACGCATTTGGATAATTCCACGGTTTTTTCCGGACTATCAAGTGACATTCAGAATGAACTAATTGCCTCAATTGCTAAAATCTTACTCGACGAAATACGAATGGAAATAAAAAACTCAGACTACGTGAACTTACTTCTCGACGAAAGTACGGACGTGTCCAACAAATCACAGCTGTCAGTTATGTTTCGTATGGTAAAAAAAGACGGATCTGTCGTTGAAAGGTTTATGTGCTTTGTCGATGTTTCGCTTGGAAGATCAGCACAGAATTTGTTTGATTTTATTGTACCATTTTTAAAAAAAGAAAATGTATTTTTAAAATTGGTATGTCAAAGCTACGATGGTGCGGCTGTTATGCCAGGTAGTTCAAACGGTTTACAAGCTAAAATAAAAGAAATCATCCCAAACGCACATTACATTCACTGTTTTGCTCATAAGCTCAATTTAGTTTTAACACAGTCAGTGTCTAAAATTAAGCCATGTTCTGGGTTTTTTAAAAGTTTAAATAGTTTTGTAAGTTTTTTTTCCCATTCGTCTAAAAGAGTTGTAGCATTTAATGCAATTGTCAAAAGAAAAATTCCTAGCGCTGCCCCAACTCGTTGGGAATATAATGGCCGCATTGTGCAAACAATATTTGAACTTAAATGTCACCTTTCCACGTTTTTCGAAAGCGTTATAGAAAATGAGGAAGATTGGGACAATGAAGCTATAGTTTTATCGAAAGGTCTGATATATTGTTTTAGTGATAAGAAATTTATTGTTCTTTTATATTTTTTTAACGAATTTTTTCCACAAAGTGACATTTTATTTAAAATTCTTCAATCCAAGTCCAGTGATGTTCAATATTGTCTCAATCAAGTAAATATTTTCAAAAACAGTATTTCTAATTTAATTAAATCAAGAAGTTTCGATTCATTTTGGAACAAAATTGTTGAAACCGAAAATTTTTCAAATTTCAACAACAGCAGGCGTTCTGAAGTCAACCTTTCTACAAAAGAACAATATAAAGCTCTTTTAACCACAATTGTTCACCAAGTCATTACTGAAATCGATAATCGATTTAGTTCGCTGCCATACTTTGAATTTTTAAGGCTTTCGGATGCAACATTGTATGCCTATTTTAAAACCCATTTTCCTGATAACTTGCTGAATAATTTACAGAGTTCATACCCAGGGTATTTTGAAATTCCAGTTTTAAAAACTGAACTAAGGGTAATTTTCAATGACGAGAATTTTAGGTCAAAAAGTCTTCAAGAAACATTAAGGTTTTTAATATATACTGATTTGGATGAAAGTTTCACTGAGTACTTTAAGCTTTGTAAGCTAATGTTGACTTTTCCCGTGACAGCCGCATCTGTAGAGAGATCATTTTCGTGTCTTAAAAGAATAAAACACTTTTTAAGAAATAAATGTGGCCAAGAAAGGTTATCAAATTTAGCTCTCATTTCGATTGAAAAAGGATTGTTAAAAGAAATTCAAGCCAAAGGAACATTTTATGACCAAATCATAGATCATTTTGCTTTAAAAGAAAGAAGGATTCATTTAATATACAAGACTTAATAACCCTTTAAATTATTTATATTATTCTATTTTACATTACATTTAATTTTATTTTTTAATTTTATTTATATAATTGAATTCAATTAAATTTTCCTTTATTATACGTGCACTTGAAGCGAAATGATCTCGAGTCCAAGAAATATTTTGTGATGAATGATAATTTTCTTATAAAATGAAATTAACATTTAATTTTTTTAATAACACTTTAATTACTTATCTTATTGTATTTTACATTATATTAACTATTTAATTTTATTTATATAAATGAATTCTATTCCTTTATTTATGTGCAATTGAAGCAAAATGATCTCGAGTCAAAGAAATATTTTGTGATCAATTATAATTTTCTTTAAAAAAGAAATTAACATATAATTTTACATTAATAACCTTTTAAACTATTTATATTACTAAATTTTATATTTTATTTTATTAAAATAAATGAATTTTATAAAATTTTCTTTTACATTTCTGTAATAAAAAAAATATGATCTTGAATAAATGACTTTTAATTTTAAGTTCAACGTTAAGTGCTTTCCATATCTCTTCAACACTATTGAAAATGAAGAATACAAAGGAACATTGCCAGCAATAGAATATTACAGTGCTAATTCTATGAGGTCGGAAGAGCGTAATACTTTCTTAAAATGGCATTCAGAACATCAAAATGATTCTTTTAAAATGAAGCACGAACTTGTAAAATACTGTAAGAGTGATGTCAAAATTTTGACGGGGGATTACTTGCAATTTAGAAAATTATTTCTTACGCAATGTAACGTTGAACCATTTTTAGAATCGATGACGATTGCTTCAGCTTGCAATCTTTTATATAGACGTAACTTTCTTAAGCCAAACACCATCGGGTTAATACCTAAAAAAGGATACAGATGCATTGACAACCAGTCAACAGAAGCTATCAAGTGGATGATTTGGGAAGAACAGCAAAGGAACATAACTATCCAACATTCGTATAGAGGCAAGGAGGTTGTTATACACGGTGTAAAAGTTGATGGTTTTTGTGAAAAAAACTAAACAGATTTTTGAATTCCATGGGTGCTATTACCATGGTCACCCTATCTGTTTGAAGCACAAACGCGATGAACCTCTACACGAAAACGAAAATGATACATTAAATCAGAGGTATGAAAGAACCATTGCTAAAACTGAAAGATTGAGAAATTTCAACTACGAGGTAATTGAAATGTGGCCATGTGTTTTTCAAGCTCGTCTGAAATCAATTGATAGAGATCAATTAAAGTTTTTTCTATTCTGCCTCCCAAAGCAATGAAAACAGCACCCATAACAATACTCAAAAGGGACAAACCTATTAGAAATTAAAAAAATTACCACTAAAGTCCATCACCATGGTTCGCTTTAATTATTAAAAAAAATAAGAAATGCCCGCTACAGTGTAATAAAAATGCAGCAGTTCCTTTATCAGATTTGTGCAACGAACATAATACACTTAGCGATACTCACAAGGCACAAGGCACAAGGAGAGTAGAGTCATCGTTTTGTTCTTGCTGTGAACGGGTCGTCCAAACGTCGTATATAATATTTTTAAACGAATACAAATCGTCGAATTAATTTCTATATCTTTTTGTTCCTAATACTTAAACTTAAATAATCAATAAATTATAATCATTACATGAAGTTGTGTCGATTTGTTTCCTTTCATAAAAGAAACTCGGTTTAATCCTTTGACACAATATTTATTAATAAATACTCTTATTAATTAATTAAAGTAATATATATATAGTGTCAGAAAATCATTTAGAAGTTTTTGAATTTAATTTTGATTTAATTTTTTTAATTATGTCTGTACGTATAGAAATTTTGAATATAAGAGGTGTTGGTCAGGTTGCCCACACTATTAATTCTATAATTGGTGATGGGGCCTGTTCATTAAGGTCATTGTCTTATCTTATTTTTGGAGATCAAGAGCTTAAAGCTAAATTCATTCGAAATCAGATAGTCGATCATGTTGCTAACGATTGGGAGAGATTTTGTATCTTTACTGAAGATAGCAGAGGAGATAATTATAGCAATGATTCTGCTTACTCCGAAGACATGATTCGTGATAATGTTTTTGGCGGTTATTGCGAACTTAAGGCAGAATTGTATAGTTATCATTTTGAGGTTTATTCAAATGGGAAATTGTATACATCAACTGGCGATCTGAATAAAACCATTAAACGTCTCAAGTTTGCTGGTTTACTGGGGACTTTTCGAATGGTCATTTTGATGAATACGAAGTTATTGATTATGAAAGGAATTTTAAGGAGGTGCTTAGGGTAAATGGGAGGTTGGTTCTGCATTGTGTTTTGACAATGAAGCACAATGCAGATAGTCTTTTTGTTTCTTTAGGATATCATATATATGCAGCTAAATGCATGGCGGTCGAAATTAGGGAAGAAATAGCAGATTATGTGGTCGATAATTGGAATAGGTTAAATAAAATTACTCATGAATGCAATTTTGTGACATATAGGAGTTCAGGGGATTATATTAATAAAATTACCAAATTACATAAAAACGGTGGCTATTTGGAGTTGGTGGTTGCTTCAGAGCTATACGGATATAGGTTTAAGGTATTTCGAGATGGAAATCTCTTCCTCAATTTTGGCGAACCAAACAAGCCTATCAAAAGACTTAGTCTTTTGGGGGACATTTCAAAGGTCACTTTGATGATTATACATTACACGAGAGATTAACACTTTATCAATCTCCTGGCCGCATAGAAAGTCCTAGATCTGTATATCTTTCACCTTCTTCAAAAACTAATACGGCAAGCATGACGGTGGTGACACTTTCTCAATCCAAAAGGGTAGTTAAACGCCAGGCCAGATATTCAAACAATATAAGGAAAAATCAATTAGGAAAACCAGCAAAGAAGCATGCTCAAGCAAAGCCACATTCAAATACAGTTGCGGTTCTGAAAATTAAAAAAAGCCATCCCTTTGACATTTTGAAGGCTGTTCGTTTATATAATTTGAAGTATCCCGAAATCCATCGGCGTGCTGCAAAAACATATGCATTATCGCGCTATTGCGCTATTTCTCATAGAGAACACCAAAATGAAAATATTGAAGCACATAGGGTAAATGCTAATCGGCACATTAAGAATAAGCGTTTTCATTCATGGAAAAATATGACATTATTAGGTTTTTCGTACGATCCTAAAATGTCATATGAAGCGGCTGAGGTGCTTAACATTGGCACAATGGCTCACGCATGCGAATATTGTTTCGCTAAAAAATGGATGGGTGAATACCCTAAATTGTGCTGCCAAAATGGCAAAGTCAAACTTTCTCCTCATGGTAATTTACCATCCGCTACATAAAGATTTTCTTGCTAAAATTCGACAATATAATAGCTGCTTTCAAATGACATCATTTGGAGCCGAGTAAATCATGAACAAAGGTACGTGGTTACAAAATTATAGAGTATTGGGCCAGGTTTACCATGAAGTGGAAGTTTGATTCCTTCCACCGATCAGGAAGCTAGATATTTGCAAGTATATTTTGTAGGTGAGGATCAGCGGGAATTAGATGCTAGGTGTAGTCACTATCCCAAAGTCAATAAAGGTTAAGTAAGCGTTCTGCAAAAAATGTTGCATGACTACTTTAGGGAACTTAAGACCATAGTTAGAAATTCAGAATTAGATCGCAAAGAATTTAAGGTAGTTATAAATTCTGATAGGATTCCCACTGATTCTCACAGGGGTTGTTTCAATGCTCCAACTACTAATGAGGTAGCATTGGTTATGATAGGGCAGCAATTTGATAAGAGGCATATTGTATTCCAATTTAAAAATAATACATTTAAAAAAATTTGCGAAACTCATAGGTCATACGATGCATTACAATATCCCTTAATGTTTTGTTGTGGTGAAGATGGTTACAAACATTATATTCCATTAGTAGATCCAAATAATAATAAAAAAAACCCTTACTAATAAATATGTAGGGGAAAGCGGAGCATATCGGGCCTCCGGGGTATAATGGACACCCTCAAAATTTCCGGTTTAAATAAAGTGGGAACTCCGACTCTATGGTAATACGGGGGAATCCCCTTGTTTACCAGTCTAAATTAAAAGTCATTGCGTTATTAACTTAAATTTACTTTTCTTACTTATCTTCTTATTGTGAATTAATTTTTATTATTATGTTAACGACTTAACTTGTAACTTGTAACCCATTGTGAATTATCTTTCGTCATTCTAAAAACCTATAAAAAACTACAGTCCACTTGACTTAAACCAATTTACATTTGATCCGTTCGAACCGGATTAGTGCTTAGAGAAAAGCTTCTTTGTCATGCGCTTGTGTCGTCTTCGTGTGTGAAGTTTAAAAAAAAATAGAAAAAGACTCGTTTGTGATTGTGGTGGTGTCGTCGCGTTTGTCGTTTGCTAATGCATTTCTTGTGTGTACGAAATACCTACAACAAAAAGTAAAAAACAACCACCCAAATACCTTTCATCATCACACATCAAAAAAATGTTCCCTCATATATTTGATTTTTTGTTAAAGTAAAGTGCAACTTATTGCTTTGATCAAGGACAAAGAGTTCCTGTATAATACTAAGCTTAAGGAGTATAAAAACGTTAATAAGAGGAAAATGGAAAATATAAATGTGGTAAAAAAAATTTATTAATTGGTAACAAATTATAAATTATTTCCAATATTTTGTTGTATAGATTTTTGAAGAACAACTTATTGCTTTGATCAAGGACAAAGAGTTCCTGTATAATACCAAGCTTAAGGAGTATAAAAACGTTAATCAGAGGAAAATGGAATATATAAATGTGGTAAGAAAAATATATAAATTGGTAACAAATTATAAATTATTTCCAATATTTTGTTGTATAGATTTTTGAAGAACAACTTATTGCTTTGATCAAGGACAAAGAGTTCCTGTATAATACCAAGCTTAAGGAGTATAAAAACGTTAATAAGAGGAAAATGGAAAATTTAAATGTGGTAAAAAAAATTTATTAATTGGTAACAAATTATAAATTATTTCTAATATTTTGTTGTATAGATTTTTGAAGAACAACTTATTGCTTTGATCAAGGACAAAGAGTTCCTGTATAATACCAAGCTTAAGGAGTATAAAAACGTTAGGGTAAAACTATACAAAACGCCCCAGTTTACAAAACGCCCCAGTAGTCTGACACGCACACAGATGTTGTTATTCACTCACGACAAAACCTGTTCAAACCAGTTTTAGTCGTCCGCCAACTGTGTTATAGAGTGGAAGTTTTATCTGTGCCCTGTCGCGAAAAAAAATAAAAACAAGTTTTCTGGTGCAAAAACATATTGCGGTGAGTAGAGTTATAATTGTATTTTTTCAGAACATATGTAGGTTATATAAAAACTTTATACATGTATTGAAAGTAGATAAAATTGGCTTTTTAGTTCTTTTTCGTTGATTTCGCTAAGGCAGATTGTATTCCTATATTTTGGCTGGGGCGTTTTGCACTTTGAAATTTACAAAACGCCCCAAAAAAGTAAGTGCAATACGCCCCAATGATATATTGAAACAAAACACTTATCAGAGCTTTTTAATTTCCTATTGCTTATAGAAATGCCACGAAATTACGTAAGGACGACACTACGCGCATCATGGTCTGAAAAAGACATGGAAGAAGCGATGGAGAAGGTGATGAACAAAACGTTGGGAGTCAATGAAGCTAGCAGGGAGTTCAACATACCATCAAGAACTCTGAGAAGGCATATTCTAAAAGGCATGTCTAATAAATCGCTTGGTCGGTCAACAACTCTTTCGTTGGAACAAGAAAAAAAATTGGTTGCCCACATAAAGAAATTGGAGAAAGTTGGTTTCGCTCCTGACCGTAAAGACGTTAAAGAAATTGCGTTTCGGTTCGCCGATCGTCTGGGAGTCGCACACCGTTTCTCTAACGTCTCTAAAGCGGCTGGTAATGTGTGGCTCAATGGATTTTTGAAACGAAATCCAGATATATCGACCAGGAAATCTGAAGGCCTATCGCTAGCTAGAGCTTATGGTATGAATCGAGGCGATGTTAAAGAGTTTTTCGACATACTCAAATCAATACACGAAGAGCATGACCTTCTTAAGAACCCTGGGAACATCTACAATATGGATGAGACTGGAATACAAGTCAATAACAAACCTGGGAAGGTTATGGCATCAAAAGGAGCTAAGGACGTGTACACACTTACAAGTTCCGAAAAAGGAGAAAATGTTACGATCATAGCCTGTTGCAATGGGGAAGGGAACTTTTTGCCCCCCGTTCTAATTTTTAAGGGCACTTACACCAAGCCTCAGTTTTTTGATGGTCTCCCACCTGGTTCAGACGTGTACATGAACAAGAAGTCGTCATACGTTAACACTGATTTGTTTTTGAAATGGTTAAAGGAAATATTTCTACGCAAAAAAGCTCCAGGCAAAGCCTTGCTTATTCTTGATGGCCACAGCTCGCATTCCAATAACATTCAGTTGCTAGAGATGGCTGAACAGAACAATGTCATACTACTGTGCCTTCCTAGCCACACGACTCACGCTTTACAGCCGCTCGACAGATGTTTTTTCAAACCTTTGAAAACATACTTTTTTCAGGAGGCAAAAAATTGGATGATAAACAATAAAGATAAGAAACTAACAAGGTACGATGTATCAAAATTAATCGGAAAAGCTTGGGGAAAATCGGCGAGTGTATCAAATGGTATCTCTGCATTAAAATCAACAGGGATTTTTCCTTACGACCCAAGTGCTATACCGGATCACTTTTTTTCGTTTTCGGATGCATTGCATCAACAGAACTTAATTGAAACTAATCCAGACATTTTGGAATTTGATCAAAACACCCCTGAGCCACAACCGGGACCATCTGGCCTTCAGATATCACCAACAAAAATATTAGGTGAAGTTCAGCCGCAAGCAGGTCCATCAGGAATAACTCCTTCAAAAATATTGACAGAAATTCGGCCAGTCCCAAAAATACCGCTTATGAATTCCAAAAGGAAACAAAAAACAGTTGTTCTCACCTCACCAGAAAACATGAACAAACGAAGATTAATGGCTGAAAATAAGAAAAATAAAGAGGATGCAAAGAACCGGAAGTTAGAGCTGAAGAAAAATGCTGCAACAAAGAAAAAACCAGAAAAGAACAGAAAACTTTATTCTGATAGCAGTGAAGACGAAGACGGTGACGATATAAAAACCAGCGAAGATGAAATATCAGATGAAGGGGATAGTAATAAGTGTATTGAGTGTACCGAAAATTATTTCAAAACGCTTTCATCTGAAGACTGGATTCAGTGCATATCTTGCCAGGGTTGGTTGCATGAGTTTTGTACTATGTACTTACCAAATTGTAACAGCTGCGGCCGCAAAGCAAAGCGACAGGCCATGTTACAGAATGAATAACTAAAGAGACTTAATAATACGTACTTGCTCATACTTTTTCCTTAGGGGCGTTTTGTCACTGACGTGGGGCTTTTTCCCCAATAACTGAGTTACAAAACGCCCCACTTAAACTTTTTTTAAAAAATATATTTTTAATGTATGCTAATTTTTTTTTGTTTAAATTGAATTGCCAAACCAATAAAAAAAGACTATTTATTTTTTATTTAATAAAATAACTATTGTTTTTGTTTAAATTTTTGTTTTATTGAAGATTCTAAAAAAGTGGGGCGTAATGTATAGTATAGTCTTACCCTAATCAGAGGAAAATGGAAAATATAAATGTGGTAAGAAAAATATATTAATTGGTAACAAATTATAAATTATTTCCAATATTTTGTTGTATAGATTTTTGAAGAACAACTTATTGCTTTGATCAAGGACAAAGAGTTCCTGTATAATACCAAGCTTAAGGAGTATAAAAACGTTAATAAGAGGAAAATGGAAAATTTAAATGTGGTAAAAAAAATTTATTAATTGGTAACAAATTATAAATTATTTCCAATATTTTGTTGTACAGATTTTTGAAGAACAACTTATTGCTTTGATCAAGGACAAAGAGTTCCTGTATAATACCAAGCTTAAGGAGTATAAAAACGTTAATCAGAGGAACATGGCGTGGGACGCAATAGCTAAGGAGTTGGAGAGAACAGGTTATATAACATTTATCAACATTTACATTCCTGCATATATTTATTTTTTGTTGTTTCAGTTGGTGAATGTCGGCAGCGCTGGAAAAGGAAAAACGAAAGATGGAAGCTCCCTCGGGAAGCGCTGCCTACCAACGAGCTGTTTGGGAGTTTTTCGACTCCCTTCAGTTCCTTTCGGACTCAATCCAAACAAGAGGGTAATAGGTACTTAAAATTATTATTTCATTTTGTTCATAACTTTTCTTTTACAGACAAATCGGAAACTTTTGCTACCCGCCGGAGACCCCAGATCCCCAATCGCCATTGTTGGGGGAAGGAGGCTTTTTTGGAGAGGAGTTCGAACGGACTCCTACTCTAAAAAAACTCCCGAAAGAGGCAGCGAAGCATCGACTTCAATACATTTTTGGGGGGCATCCAGAAGACAGTTATGGAACTGGCAACTCCCTCGTCAATAGCCTCAACTCCAAGAGATATTGACGAGGAGTTCATGGTCAACATGGCCAGAAGGATGCAGCCCCTTAATGTTGCCGCCAAAATGCGGTTGCAAACAAAAATTATGGAGGAGATAAACAAAGAACTCCTTGCCAATCTTGAGCAATAAAATTTTATATTTGTTCGTCGCAAAAACATCCAATTGTGCTGTCTGCGAGTGTGCCATGATTATCATCAAGGTAACGTTTCTTTAAGACAAAGGCTCCGAGAGGTTTTTCGTCGATACGATGTTTAAGACGAACGACTGCAGGCATTTTTTTTTTTTATTTTATTTTTTTGTGCTGTGTAAATTACTTTGATGATTAGTAGATCAAAAGTAGATTTTTTTAAATTAGAGTTTGGTTAAGTGATTTTTATTTTTGCTGTATACAAATGAGTGATAAAAGTTTTTCTTCACCACCGACTTTGCGTACGTTTAAAGTAATTGAAACATCCAGAGCAAGAACCAAATAACTATACTTTATTAAAAGTTGCGAAAAAATTTCGTTAGTTGAAATAAGTATATTAATTAATTCATTGTAAACTAATGGAACATCTTTAATAAATATGGATATTGTTGTTTTTTTATTTGTCACTTCGGCATCAAAAAACATATTTTGCAAAAAAGTGGAGCTATGTGATTCTTGTACCGGATGCTTCAATTTGGATCTGAAATTCAAGTGTTTTTAATGAAAATTTTTCGATAGTGATCCTAATTCGTTTCGGGATTTCTAAGAGCTCATTCCTTTGAGTTGAAGAAATCTTAAATCTTAATCTGAAGTAACATAGTAAAAGTAAAGCCATAACTACATTGCAATGCCAATGCATTGGCTCAAAAAGTGAAATAGTACAAAAGTGAACATTTTTAAACGCATTTTTTGCCTCCCATCGGCAACGCACGTGTGAAGGTCTCGTCCCGTCGGAAAAGAGTGTTCTCGTTGTGTTTTTAATTATTTTTTTACATAGTTCCTGTCATCTGTGTTTTTATTTTTGTTTACAACAAATAATAATTATAAAAAAAAAAAAAAAGAAAAAATAGCCCATTTAATCAAAAATATAAATGCATAAAACCCACAAATTAAACCAAAAAAAAAAAAATAACCTCGCGGCGTGCATATAAAATAAATTCATAAAAAGTGAAATAACAAACAACAACAACACCTCAGTACCTCTCCCGCAATAAGAAAAAAAAAAACAAACAATAGTCCACTGTCCCTAACCAAATAATATAATACCAACAAAAATGCAAATTCAATAACAACAACAACCGTAGCATCGCCAAATCACAAAAAAAAAAGTCTCGCGCCTCTAAATAATAGTCTTCAGTGCATGTGCATAACGAGTTTTCCTTCTTTTCCTTCCCCCCATCATTCTCGCAGTCGAATTAGCTTAATGATTGTGGTATTGTGAGTGGAGCTTCTTCTCATAATGCCGCAATCGTTATCAGTTCGACTCCAGATAGATTATTGTATGTGTTAATAAATAACCAGGGGCGGATCGATACAAATTGTCACTAAGGCATAACACTAGTGACAATTTGTTTTGTTGAAGCTCAAATTGAAATTTATGTAAGACATTCAATATAGGTAATTGTCGGATAAGGTTTTTTAAAGTTTTAGTATATTTAAATGGTAGGTAATTTCAGGGTCGATTATGCCAACATTCGTGGGCTTAGATCGAATTTTTGCGATGTGTACATTTATACTGTGCAAAACAGGCCAGCTGTTTTGGCACTAGGTGAGACCCAAATAAGTGAAAACTCAGAATGTTCTGAATTCAATCTTAATGGGTATTGCTTGGTGCCATTATTCTCGAATTTCTCTTGTCAAAAAAATCCAGTTAAAGAAAAAACTCCTAAGAGAACTGTTTGGCAATATGAGAAAGCCAACTGGGAGGGTCTCAACGCTTTTTTCAAAAACTTTAACTGGTCGCTATGTTTCCTCGATAGTGACGTTGATTCCAGTACAGATATGATCACAAACTTAATTCTCTCCGGAATGAGAAATTTTATCCCGAATAGGGCTAAAACAATCAAACCGAAAGAGAATTCGTGGTTTGATTCGCGCTGCTAGAAAGGTCAGCCACGCCCATATTCAACGAATAAAATTTTTGCATGAGCAAAAATTAAGACAAAAAATACTACAGTGTCCCACAGGTAGTAAAATTTTTTGGTCATTTGTGAAAAATATTCGAAACTCTACAACATCTTCGGTTCCAACGCTCGTTTACAATGACACTCCTTTTCGTAGTTCTCTTGAGAAAGCCAACCTTCTCGTCAGGCAGTTCGCTGCCAATTCAACGTTAACAGAAAGTGTCATGACTCCCCCTTCACTTGAGCGAGTAAATAGTTTTATGGGACCTATCTTTTTTCGTACTCCTGCAGTGGCAAGAGTTCTTAAAGACCTTGGGCCTTACCAATAATCAAATTTAAAGCTCAGTTAAATATTTAACTGAGTTTTAAATATTTTGCCATACCAATAACCAATTTAATAGTCAGGTTAAGGGTTAACGCCACGTTAAATTTATAGTTGGGAAACTGAACTATAAACGCACCATTAAATATAAACGCACGGTTTGCACTGTCATTTTGACAGCAAAAAAAAAAAAACATTTGTCAAGTCAACAAGTTGTTGTAAAGTTATAATATTGGCGGCAAATTATTCAAAGTAAGTGGACAAATTTATTTGTTTAAATATTCATTTGTGTTTATCTTTTTATTTATAAATAGGGTAAAGTCGGGTGATATGGCACCACGGGTGATATGGCACCCTTTCAATATCTCCCACTTAATGACTTCTTTTTAAAACAAAAAGTGCAAAAAAGAATTCAGTCTTACGAAAGCTCTCAGTGAGTGCAGTCGCATCTGCTGTAGCCCATACCACACATTTTTTATAAAGCTACAAAAAAAAAGTGAGTATCTCTCAAGCGACAAAATTTTTTTGTGTATAAGTGATGTGCGTGTAGTAGAAAAAGTATTTGACGCCAGGTGTTCATTTCAACAAAAAAAGAACCGTTGCTGTTGTGTTTTGTGTTTGTGCTCTTTGCAATAATTCAGCAAACATGTTTTATCGTGTTATATGGAAAAATAAAAGTGTAGTCAAACGGGGGATATGGCACCCCAAAACGTCGGGATATATGGCACCGGTGCCATATCCCCCGCTTCTGCTTTTGAACCTTTTTTTTAAACTCACAATTATTCTTAATATTTTCTATAGGTAAGTATAAAGAAATGCCAACAGTTTATAAAAAACAAGAGTCAGCAAACCGGGGCAAATGGACTCAAGCCCAACTCACAGCCGCCGCTGAAGCTGTGCGCGACAATAAAATGTCAAAAAAAGCTGCTGCAAAAAATTTTGGAATACCCTTTACAACCTTCAGAAGGCTACTAAAAGAACCAAATACTTTAAAACCGAGTTTGGGATCCGTGTCCTGTCTTGGACAACAAAGAGAGGACAAAATCGTTGCCCATATCAAAAAACTCCAGGCACATGGATTCGCACCATCCAGAAAAGAAGTTTGCCAAATGGCGTATGGCTTAGCTGAAAAGTGTGGCATAAGACACAATTTTAATCGCGTAAAAAAAGAAGCTGGAAAGGATTGGTTCATCCTATTTATGAATCGGCATCCAGACCTAGCTGTTCGGAAATCAGAGGGAGTTTCGCAGGCTCGAGCCAGAGCCATGTCAAAAACAGAAGTGGCTACGTATTTTCAATTGCTAGAAAAAACACTATCCGAAAATGATTTGCTGGACAAACCAGGCCATATTTATAATATGGACGAGACCGGATGCCAGCTTAACAATAGACCATCTTTAGTTATAGCTGAGAAGGGGTCTCGCAACGTAACCGCAATAACATCTGCTGAAAGAGGGGAGACAATAACGGTCATAGCATGCTGTAATGCCGAGGGTACTTTTCTGCCACCAGCCTGTGTTTTTAAAGGTAAGAAATCTCATGGTCTTATGTATTTCATCTCACAACTAGGTACCTAATTATAATTTTTTTAAAGGCAAAAACAAAAAGGCTGAATTCGAAGATGGAATGCCACCTGGATCAGTGGTTTATATGGGTGACAAATCGGCCTATGTAAACAGCGAGATATTTTTCAAATGGCTAAAAGAACACTTCATACCAAGGAAGCCAGAAGGCAAAACCATATTAATTTTGGATGGCCATTCTTCCCATTGTAGCAATGTGGAAATGCTAGAGTACGCAATCGAACATCAAATAATACTGCTTTGCCTTCCACCACACACAACCCAATTTTTGCAACCCTTGGACAGATCGTTCTTCAAACCATTCAAGAGCTTTTATTATGAGGCTTGTAATAAATTCATAAAAACTAATCCAACCAGAAAGCTATCTCGCCTCAAGTTCGGCATGCTTTTGTCCCAGGCATGGGTCAAATCAGCAAATCCTAGCAATGGAATTTCAGCATTTTCATCAACTGGCATATTTCCCCTGAATCCTGATATTATCCCAGATTATGGATACATTGAAAGCAACATCACATCAAATGAAACTGAGAGTCACACCAATGAAATGCAGACTCAAAGTAATCCGCCCTTGCAATCCAATTCATCAGATAGAGATTTGACTCCACCACCACTGGAAATCATCATTCAGGTAATCTTTTATTGAAATTTTAATAATTTTCATTGCCTTTTTAATTCAAATTTCATTTCAGCAAGAGAATCCAGAAACACCAAAGGGTGATGCAAGTGAAATAACTCCAGGGAAAATGCTGAATGTGATCTCTCCAATACCGTCCACCTCACGGGGTATCACACATCATCCGAGGGCTCAAAAATCTCGAGTTTTGACATCATCTCACAACTTGGCTTCTCAAAAACAAAAACTTTTAAAGAAGTTAAAGGTCAAAAAGGTCCTTAAAAAGACGAAATATAACAAAAAGAATACCAATGGTGGGCCTGAAGTCAGCTCTTCAGAGGACGAGAAAATGTCGTTGCATGATGAATCGGATGGACCTGAAGACTTCGGTGAAAACACTTGTGTTGGCTGTGGCGAGGATTATAATGAAACAACAAAACCGGACGAATGGATTAAGTGCATCGTATGCCACTTTTGGTCTCACGATTCTTGCACATCGTTTAACAACACTTGCAACAAATGTGGCAAAAAAAATATCAAAAAAAAGTAGGGTGCCATTTCACCCTCCATCAGGTGCCATATCACCCTCCATTTTTTGTACCTAATTTTTTTTAATGTTTTTTAGTTTTACCAAAAAAACCATGAAATTATCTGTGAATTACCTTTATGTTCCTATTTTTTATTAATGAATTAGTTTTAAAATAAATTTGTTTTTGTTTCAAGTAAAAATCTTGTTTATTATTCAAGTTATAGGTAAAAACGAAAATGGGTGCCATATCCCCCGACTTTACCCTATTCATTTATTTTCAGATATGGCTGAAAAGGAAAACCAAAAAAGAAAACGGTCAGCAAATTGGACCACTTCAATGAAGGAGCTGCTAGTCGAAGCGGTGAGACCAGTGGCCGATATCATTGATTCAAAAATGAATGATAGAAAAAATTTGAAACTTAAATCAGAAGCCTGGGAAGGCATTGCAGCTACTTTTCGGGCCAGTGGATTTAATTTACAACCGAAGCAAATAAGGGACAGGTGGAGCCGCTATAAGCAAGAAGCCAGAACAAATATTAGCCATTATAAAAGATCTCAGAAGAAGACTGGTGGTGGAAAGCCTCCTGAGGAGCCTGCGGAGGCGGAGTATGAAATTGCCGATATATCAGCTCTAGATTTTGTAGAAGACACTGCAGAATTTGACAGCGACGCAATATACGCCGCTGAATATGATGACAGGTAAAATATTTTCTTGGTTCAATTATTTGTAACTAATTTTCAAAAAAAATTTGTAGAGTCATTTGGGGTAAGATCGCTCAGTGGGTAAGAGCGCGCACTGCTTATTTCTCTCTTTGTGTGAAATAAAAATGAAAACGAAAAATGAGGAAATCAGTGCTTTGTAAGACGTCAAGGAGTGACGACGTCCGCGAGTGTGTGCGCAGCTGCATTTAGTCATAAAAGAGGGGTGAAAAAAACCGGTTCGAAACAAAAAAAAAAAGTGGCGCGATAAAAGTGTGTGGCGTCGCCGTAGAAGCAAAATATACCGTAAGTAGCATATATTATTTAACAGGGCATATTTATATTTGATTTCAGTTAAAAATTTTGTAGAATTTGTTTTATTTTATTATAAATTTGTTAAAAAGAAAAAAAAAGTAGCTTTGTGGGTAAAATCGCGCAGTCCACTTGTGGGTAAGAGCGCGCAGTGCGCATTCTTACCCCATATTAAACTTTTTTTTTTATTCTCATTTGCAGGACGGAGAAACTTTAATTTTAAAATGGGTCGCACTTACGAACGAAAAACAGAAAGGAAATTGGTAACTTCACAGCAGCTTAAAGAGGCTAAGAACCTAATGGCTAAGGGATTAAGCATGAGAAAAGCAGCAAAGACAGTGGGTTTACCCGAAAGTACCCTGAGAACCAGAATTTCATCAGGCAAAGCATGTTCTAATCTTGGTCGATTTAAAGTTACTTTTAGTGAAGATCAAGAGCGGGAAATTGCTCAACACTGTAAAGATTTGGACAATCTATTTTATGGCATGACTATTGCCAATTTACGTCGTTTAGTATTTTCATACGCCGAAGCTAATAAAATACAGCATAGATTCGACCAATCTTCAAAAATGGCTGGTCGTGATTGGGTAGGTGGGTTCCTTAGCCGCCATCCTGAATTGGGCCTGCGTCAGTCTCAACCAACAAGTCTCGCGAGAGCCATTGGATTTAATAAAACACAGGTAAAACGTTTTTTTTTCAAATTTAAAATCTCTCTATGATGAAAATAAGTTCGAGCCAAGTCAAGTTTATAATATGGATGAAACTGGCATGAGTACAGTTCCAAAAAAGACCCCTAAGGTCATTTCAGTTCGTGGAAAAAAAGTTGTCGGCAAAATCGTTTCGGCTGAGAGGGGTGTGACAGTCACTGCAGTTTGTTGTATGAGCGCCACCGGTTATTTTGTACCACCAGTTTTTATTTTCCCAAGAAAAAAGGTAAAGCCAGAGTTTTTCGATGATGGTCCAAACGGATGTAAAGGTTTTGCATCTGATTCGGGATTTATAAATTCTGATATCTTCTTAAGCTGGCTAGAACACTTTGTAAACCACGTTCGTCCATAGAAAGAAAGGCCGGTCTTACTAATAATGGATAACCATTCTTCCCACATTAGTTTGGAGGTTTCTCTTTATAGCAGAAAACACCATATTTCTATTCTTACATTGGCTCCTCACACCAGTCATAAAATACAACCTTTAGACAGGAGTTTCTTTGGACCTCTTAAAACAAAGTACTCGATTGAATGCGAGACATGGATGAACCAGCACCCTGGAAGAGGCATAAATATTGCTCAAGTTGTCAAACTTTTTAACGGAGCCTTCCAAAAGGTCGCAACGGTTGGAAATGCTTCGTCAGGATTTGCAGTATCGGGTATCTATCCGTTTAACGAACATCTTTTTGATGATGGAGATTTTGCCCCTGCTTCGGTAACGGACCGTTTCAATAAAGAGGACGAAGAACATCAAATGGAACTAGAAGACGATGAAGGAGTAGCTGTTGCAATCGACAAAATTGTATCGACATCTGCAGAAAATTCAACCCCATCGCAAACAGTCTCCTCCGAAATAGCTCCATCGCAAACAACTCCTTCGCCAACTGTTATTTTTACCACACCAGCTGTCACTGTTGCAACTTTAAGCCCACTGCCAAAAGCGATTCCAACTCAAAAGAAAAAAAGAAAGGGTTTGAAGTCGGAAATAATTTCTTCGAGTCCTTTCAAAAATGATTTGGAAGCTAAGCAAACCGAACAGGAAAAAAGTAACAACAAGAAAAAAAACTACCCCAAGTCGGTGAAAAAGATGCCAGCCAGACCATTTTCTCCAGACCCAAACATTCCGGGTCCATCTGGACTTTGCAAGAAACCTCAATCTCAATTAAATGATTATTTTTGCCCTCTTTGTGGGGAAAAATATATTTATCCACCATCTGAAGAATGGATCCAGTGCGTGAAGTGCCAAATTTGGTGGCACGAACAATGCACAACCTATGAAAACGGAGTTTTTTACTGTGATTTCTGTGATGAAGAGTAATAGAACTTTTATCTATTCCTTATTCTATTATTAAATAGTTCATTGAATGAATGTTTGTTTTTTTTTTTTATCTTAGATATATAAATTAATTTATTTTTTTATGTAAAAACGAAGGCTGTTAACAATGAATTTCCAAGGCTGTAATCTTTCAATTAAAAAAGAAATATTTATTATTTATTTAATTCGTTATAAGAATCAATTTTTGTTTTTTTTTTTTGTATGTAGATACAATATTTATTTATTAATTTATTTTTTTATATAAAAACGAAGGCTGTTATCAATGAATTCGCAAGGCTGTAATCCTTTAATTAAAAAAGGAAATATATTTTTGTTTGTTTTGTTTAAAAATAAAGTTTAAGATGTTGTTTTTTAACTTAGTTTGTTTTTTTTTTTTATATTTTCTTTGATTTTAGTGAAGAATTGGAAGTTTTGAGAAAAATGATGGTAAGGATTGATAACTGTTTGTTAAAGTAAGTATAACATGAAGTTTTTTGAAATTTAACTGCCGTAAACTGCTTAGATTCCCATTAAAATTATGCGCGCGCTCTTACCCAAAGCATTGCGCGATCTTACCCTGACTTCGGGGTAAGAGTGCGCACTTCGACATCATTTGGTTTTTTGTTTTAATCATATGAAATATTAGGACCCCACAAATGCGAGGAAGGGCAGAGTTGATCTAACATAGTGTAGAGTAAAGGTTGCAGCCATAAGCATAGAGACAGCGGGCCTTTTACTTTAATAAATAGCATTTTAAACTAAACACTTTGTTTTATTTTTCTAAAGACAACTCTCCGTCGTCTGCTCTTCCATCTGAAGCACGGCAGAAACGAAACATTGGTGGCAGCGGTGGGATTTACCAAAATCTCTCTACCAATTATACAAGAGCTATCTGACTCTTGAGGCGTATCTGGGGCTATACACCAGATTAAAAAAGAAAAAAAAATTTTTTTGAAAAAAAAAGTGCAAGTGAAAAAAAAAAAAAAAAAAAAATTTTGTGTTTGTGAATTTGTGTTTGTGTTAGAAGACCTGCAATCGTAAGACCTTGCTAGCTTTAGAGCGAAAGCATTTGGCCAACGGCAGGCAGTGAAAAAAGACCCAGGGATATACAACTTTAGGGAGCGAAGCCTACTGGGCAGTATACAACATCAAACAGGAATAACAAACACCAATTGGAGCAACACTATCAACAACAATATCAACAACAATGTCAACAACAAAACCAACAGAAGTAAGCTTTATTTAAACTTATATAAAACAAAAAAAAAAAACAAAAAAAAATTTTTTTTTTATTTTTCTTATATATGTACATATACAATACATACACAAAATTTTTATACAAATATCAATATATATATATATCACTTGGACAATTTAAAAAAAAAAAAATTTATTTTTGCTCTTACCATTCCCTTGCTTTTTGAGTAGGAACGCCTACATTTATTTTTATTTTCAATTTTCTGTTTAATTATTTGCCAAAATTACTACGCGTAATCAATCTCAAAAGGTTTCGTTATTTAAGGAATTACCTTTTCATTCGCATATAGAAGTAAAAATGACTACCACAGAGTATAAAATCAGTTTAAACGATATAATCGCGATAGTGCCGGTATTTAACGGGAAACCGGGAGATTTACCCAAGTTTTTAGCATGCGGAGACATTTTATTCAAATCCGTTAAAACGGAGGCTGAGCATAAAATGTTCTTGAGTATAGTCAAGACTAGGCTCGAAGGTCCCGCTTTTGAACTTATCCAATTTAAAACTGTAGAAAAGTGGGACGATTTACAGTCAACTCTTAAGAAGGAATATACGGTAGTTAAGTCAAGATCTTCTGCACAGAATGAGCTTCTAGCTGCTCGCCAACGAGTGAAAGAATCAATAAAAGAGTTTGGCGACCGCATAAGCCAACTCTTAAATTCATTAAACTCTGCAACTTATTCCAGCTCCACGGAAGAGGCCGTTAGGGATTTTCTTTTTAAAGAAAATGACAAACTGGCTATCCAAACTTTCGAGGATGGCATAAGAAACCAAAACTTAAGGTTTATGGTTCAAGCGCATGGCGAAACAGATTTGAAAAAATCCATTGCTTATGCAGAAGAGCACTCCAATCGTTTAGAGCGAGTAGGACCTTCTACCAGTTCCAACCACACTCATCAATATTCAAATTATACACCTTCGACACGCCCCACTTGCCAATTCTGTAAAAAGATTGGTCACTCTAGTGAAAATTGTTTCACTAATCCAAATAGGAAAAACAGTTCACCAAACCCTATTCACATAAAGAAAGAGGTGCAGCGTCTCACCTGTGGTTATTGTAAAAAACCCAACCATCGAGAAGTTGACTGCAGACTTAAACGGTCAGAGGCTAACCCGAATCCACAAAACCCATTTAGGGATAACTCCCACAATAGATCTAATCAAAATCCAACGAATGTCCGGCAATACAATGTTAGGCACGCTGGTGTGCCCCAGGGCTCCGTTTTGTCTCCGACTCTCTTTCTCATTTTCATTAATGATTAGCTCTCTGAAACTTTTAATCCATTAAATTGTTTCCCTCAGCTTTTTAATATTTGTTGGAAGATTCACACCCATGTCCTTCGGATGTGGAACTCCAACGGCAAAATATGATAAGGTCATTAAATTCTGATCTCGAATGCATTGTCCAAAGGGGAATAAGAAACCGCGTAGAATTTAATGCTTCTTAAACACAATGCTGCTTACTATCATTAAAACGAAACCTTCCCCCTTTGCCACTATCCATGAGTGGTACTTGCATCGAGGAAACTGATCAGCTTTCGATTCTAGGTATGTCCAATCCAAACCACCTTTTGTGGAATGAGCACATATTCGATGTAGCCAAAAACTCTGCGAAATGCTTAGGTTTCCTCCGAAGATGTAAGAAATATTTCATCCCTTCTGATCTGGCTATAATCTATAAAGCATATATTCGTCCAAAGCTCGAGTATAATTCCCATATCTGGGCAGGTGCTCCTAAGACCCACTTAAGTTATTTGGATAGAATTCAAAATAGAGCTTTTAAAATGATAGGTGATAGGTCCATTACTGATACAATCCCACCTCTTGAGCACCGCCGGAATGTATCATGTCTGACCTTATTTTATAGGTACTTTTTTAAAAAATGTTGTAATGAAATAGCTAGCTGCATTCCTCCCCTTAAACAATTCAACCGTAATACTCGTACTTCAAGGAATGCCCATCAGTTTACACTTGAGCCCAACTTCGGACGTACCGTCAAATACAGAGATTCTTTCTTTAGTCGTACTACTAGAATGTGGAATGCATTACCCGCCTCAGTTTTTCCCTCCCATTTTAATGCTCAAAACTTTAAAACCAATGTGCATCGGTATCTCCTTTCACATCCCTTCCTATTTTCCTAAAGCTCGTACTGTGTATATATACATATTAAGGGTACCCAAAACCCCTTTAGTGCGCGCTCATTATAAAAAAACAAAAAAAAAAAATTCATATTGAAGATGTTGCCCTAAAAATAGGTGGCCTAAGTTTGCCAAGGTATAACCTACCGAAAACAATAAGGGCTGACTCAAATAATTTATACAAACGAGAATATCTCAGGGAAACAGGATATGATTCTGTTGCTTTGGCAAATTTAGTGACCATAAAAAAATGTATGCTAACACCAACACAAAATGCGATTTACGATTGCATTATTAAAAATATTGAAGAGAATAAAGGGAAGATTTTCTTTTTAGACGCCCCGGGCGGCACTGGAAAAACTTTCCTTTTGAATTTGTTATTAGCTAAAGTTAGAAGTGATTGTAAAATCGCCTTAGCGGCAGCATCGTCAGGTATTGCAGCTACGTTATTAGATGGTGGAAAAACGGCACATTCAGCTTTTAAATTATCACTTAATTTAATTAGAAATGAAAATCCCAATTGTAGTATAACTAAACAAAGTGACTTAGGTAATGCCGATTGTAAATTAATAGTATTTGATGAGGCAACAATGATGCATCAGGCAGAATTTGAAGCTCTAGACGGGTGTTTAAGAGATATTAGAAATAAAAACGAAGTTATGGGAGGATTGACAGTTTTATTAGCAGGTGATTTTAGACAGACGCTACCAGTTATTCCAAGGGGAACATGTGCTGATGAAGTAAATGCCTCCTTCAAAAAGTCAGTATTATGGAACTCAGTGACAAAGTTCGCATTGAAAGAAAATACGCGTGTTAAACTAGGTAATAACAATAACAAATCTGCTGGTGAGTTCGAGTATTGGTAATGGGAAATTTACAAACAAATATGGTCTTATTACAATTCCCGAGACCTTGGGTATAATTGTTAAAACAATTGACAATTGACTATCTAATTGCCAAGATCTACCCAAAATTTAATGAGATTCACCAAAGATCAATTAATTGGTTCTGCGAACGTGCAAAAGTAAATGGCATAAATTAAAAAAAAAAAAAAAAAAAATACACATTAGTAGATACGGTAAAACCCCCTCGTCGGGTCTCCACCTTGATGTTGGTGAGGGGGCTTACGCTCGAACTTCAAGCGGGCTAGTCACGGTTTCTAGCTCTCGAGCAGTTTCCCAACTACCGGCTAGGGTTTGGGCAAACTAAGAGAGGCCCACCCCTATGAAATATGGAAGATTTAACAAAAATGAACAAAACCATAGCGGGGATATACGCTAAACGGTCGGTAGAAGTCACGGCTACCGGCTTCGGCTTTGCCTCACGGTCTCAATATCGTGAAGAGAAGTCGCCAGTGACAAAATTGTCCCATATTTACTTTTTATTTATTATTTTCCTGCTTTTGTATCTAAATCCTTTTCTTTATTCTTTTTCTTTTTTCCTTTTTTGTTTTCTTTTCTTTTCATTTTTTCCAAGATACATCAAAAACAAGCAGCGCGAAGAATTTAAAATGAACAACAAAGCAAACACAAGCAATCACGAGCTAACCGAAGAGGAAGAGTACAATCTCCTCCATCCTTTTGCGAAACTCGACATGGAAGATGGAGCTAGCGCGATTGACGTCGACGATGACGTCAGTGAGTTCTCCTCAATCGCGAGCTCCAATTTTTCGAATTCGTCCAGGCGGAGCAGAATCTCAAACTGCAAAAGGACGATCCATAGGCTAGCCAAACTGGACTGGGGCCAGATGTCCGATAAAGAAAGGATCAGGCTACACAACGCTCGGGCCTTTATGGACAGGGAGGGGTTGGGGAAAGTGTTGTGACCCGCAGTCCCAACCAACCTCAATCCCATACAAAACCTCTTTTTGTATACATTCCATATAATCCATACGCGCATGAAACCACCCAGAAACCAGAAACACCTTGACCATGAATAATAATCCATACTCGTCATAATTATGTAAACAAAACAAATACTAATTATAGAACATTGGTTTGCCTACACAACGTAAACAAAACAATGCGCTTCTTTAAAGTGCATTGTGTAATGTGACACCTTCCAACTGCAAACTGCGATCGATTATGACACACACCGAAGTACTTGAGTGGGTCACCATACGATCAGCAGAATTAATGCATTGAAGTATATGACACATTGTTTATGTTGCTATGACCAGTGCAATTTGGTATATTATGAATATTATGAAATATCATATCATGATGTGTGGCCTGGTTATGGTAAACAAAACGCATTGTTAAGTGACATAGTTCTTACTATGTCAAATGACATATGGATTGTAGGGCATGGTATTTAGAGGGAGGATAGATTCTAAATTGTATAAAAGAGGAACCAAATGCGAGGAAGGGCAGAGTTGATCTAACATAGTGTAGAGTAAAGGTTGCAGCCATAAGCATAGAGACAGCGGGCCTTTTACTTTAATAAATAGCATTTTAAACTAAACACTTTGTTTTATTTTTCTAAAGACAACTCTCCGTCGTCTGCTCTTCCATCTGAAGCACGGCAGAAACAAAACATTGGTGGCAGCGGTGGGATTTACCAAAATCTCTCTACCAATTATACAAGAGCTATCTGACTCTTGAGGCGTATCTGGGGCTATACACCAGATTAAAAAAGAAAAAAAAATTTTTTTGAAAAAAAAAGTGCAAGTGAAAAAAAAAAAAAAAAAAAATTTTGTGTTTGTGAATTTGTGTTTGTGTTAGAAGACCTGCAATCGTAAGACCTTGCTAGCTTTAGAGCGAAAGCATTTGGCCAACGGCAGGCAGTGAAAAAAGACCCAGGGATATACAACTTTAGGGAGCGAAGCCTACTGGGCAGTATACAACATCAAACAGGAATAACAAACACCAATTGGAGCAACACTATCAACAACAATATCAACAACAATGTCAACAACAAAACCAACAGAAGTAAGCTTTATTTAAACTTATATAAAACAAAAAAAAAAAACAAAAAAAAAAATTTTTTTATTTTTCTTATATACATATACAATACATACACAAAATTTTTATACAAATATCAATATATATATATATCACTTGGACAATTTAAAAAAAAAAAAAAATTTATTTTTGTTCTTACCATTCCCTTGCTTTTTGAGTAGGAACGCCTACATTTATTTTTATTTTCAATTTTCTGTTTAATTATTTGCCAAAATTACTACGCGTAATCAATCTCAAAAGGTTTCGTTATTTAAGGAATTACCTTTTCATTCGCATATAGAAGTAAAAATGACTACCACAGAGTATAAAATCAGTTTAAACGATATAATCGCGATAGTGCCGGTATTTAACGGGAAACCGGGAGATTTACCCAAGTTTTTAGCGGAGACATTTTATTCAAATCCGTTAAAACGGAGGCTGAGCATAAAATGTTCTTGAGTATAGTCAAGACTAGGCTCGAAGGTCCCGTTTTGAACTTATCCAATTTAAAACTGTAGAAAAGTGGGACGATTTACAGTCAACTCTTAAGAAGGAATATACGGTAGTTAAGTCAAGATCTTCTGCACAGAATGAGCTTCTAGCTGCTCGCCAACGAGTGAAAGAATCCATAAAAGAGTTTGGCGACCGCATAAGCCAACTCTTAAATTCATTAAACTCTGCAACTTATTCCAGCTCCACGGAAGAGGCCGTTAGGGATTTTCTTTTTAAAGAAAATGACAAACTGGCTATCCAAACTTTCGAGGATGGCATAAGAAACCAAAACTTAAGGTTTATGGTTCAAGCGCATGGCGAAACAGATTTGAAAAAATCCATTGCTTATGCAGAAGAGCACTCCAATCGTTTAGAGCGAGTAGGACCTTCTACCAGTTCCAACCACACTCATCAATATTCAAATTATACACCTTCGACACGCCCCACTTGCCAATTCTGTAAAAAGATTGGTCACTCTAGTGAAAATTGTTTCACTAATCCAAATAGGAAAAACAGTTCACCAAACCCTATTCACATAAAGAAAGAGGTGCAGCGTCTCACCTGTGGTTATTGTAAAAAACCCAACCATCGAGAAGTTGACTGCAGACTTAAACGGTCAGAGGCTAACCCAAATCCACAAAACCCATTTAGGGATAACTCCCACAATAGATCTAATCAAAATCCAACGAATGTCCGGCAATACAATGTTAGGCCAGGACATACGAATTGGAGTTCTGGTGAAGATTTTTACCCCCAAAATTCGGGAAACGCATATGTTCGGGAGGAAGAGATGGGTCATCCATCCCGGATAGATCAGAATGCCGACCCGCAACAATAAAAACAAAAAGCATAACAGTTACGCTTTGCCCAGAATTCAACGAACCTGTCATACGAATTCAGTTTCAGCCCTCTGACAAGAAATATTCCACATTCCTAGTCGACACAGGAGCCGAAATCAGTTTGTTTAAATACAAACCAAAGGCAAACGCGAACCTGAACAATACCTGCTCTCTACCTCTATCAACAATTTCAGGTGATTCAATCTTCACCCTTCGAGAGATAACTGGTAAAATAATATTTAACGAGATAGAAAATCTCTCACTTAAACACCCTTTCCATGTCCTAACGGAAAGAATCAACCTATCTTACGATGGTATATTAGGAAATGATTTCCTTAAGAAATATAAATGTAAGGTGAATTACAAACAAAGAGTTCTACAAATCAACGAGATGAGTTTAAGTGTCGACTCTGTAGCCGAAAAAGGTATCCAAAAAGCTACCCCTCTCGAGGTGGTGTCTACGGGCTATGATTTGGTTTCAAAAGGGGATGTAAAGGCAGAGGAGAACAATTTTGTTTCGCACTCCAAAGCTTCCATCAACTTAGATTCCAATAAGCAAAAATTGGATGCTGATTTAAGCAGCAGAGAAGCATCACCATCTCCAATAAAAGAAGAAAATTTAAGTAAGACTTTAGCAAACGACAGCCAAAAGAGCAAGGAAACTAAAACATTGGTGGCAGCGGTGGGATGACACCATCGAATATCATGGCAGGGTTTCATAAGCCTGGAATATACCCTCCGGACAGAAATGCTTTCACGGACGTAGATTTTATGGGCAGTTCTGTCACTGACCGGCCACTCATTGTTGCAACTGAACCAACAGGCCCAAGCGCAAGCGGTGAAATATCCACACTCGCCATACCAGAGAGTGAACTTGAAGGAGAAACAATCAGTCAACAACAATCAAATCAACCCGGACCTTCCAAAAGAAATGATTTTGTCAGCCCAGAAGAGTTTAAGGGTTATCCAAAGGCTGGACCAAGACAAAATAAAAGGAAACAAAGAAAAAAGGGCAAAAGTGAAATTTTAACAGACACGCCAGAAAAGGAAGAACTAGAAAAGCGAGAAAAAATGAAAAAGACACCAAAAAGGAAAATTGAAACAGTTAAAAAACGAAAGATTCTTCAATCTGAATCTGAATCAGATGGCAATGATGAATTTATTTTGGAGGATTGCTCCTTAAGCGGTTCGTTTGTTAGTTTGCGCTCAACGGAGGAGATTTGTCCCCGAGAAATCAAAACGGGGAACTATGTTTTGGTTCGATTCAATGCCGCAAAGAACAAAATGATCTATTATATTGGACAAATAATAAAGGACAAAGACGAGACTCAACACTACCAAATTCTATTTCTTCGGAGGAGCGGAACAAGGAACAAATTCATTGAGCCCGAAGTTGAGGATATAGCAACGGTAGCACATGAGAATATAGAGCTGGTGCTGCCAACGCCGACTCCATGTGGCCACACAAGCCGCCAAAAGGGATCCGTCGCCTTTGATGTTGACTTCCAGATCTATGGAAGCAGCTTTAAGTGATTTTTTTTTTATTTTTATTCGATACCAAATCTATGAATTTAAAATTGATCTCAATGTGATCTTATATTTAGTTTTTACTCTTTTTTGTTTCGTTATTTTGTGTTACTTTTTTGAAGAAATATATTTATGTTTATTTATTTATTTAATAAAATACAAATAACTACTTATTAACCAATTTTAATCTGTTTCTTTTGGGTTTTTTTTCTTCGTCTCACTGTTCGCCTTACACTGTCTCACTGATCGCACCCCTCGCAAACAGTGAGACAGTTTGACTTTTTTTACATTTAAGTTTGGTGTGATGCTCTCATGAATTATTTCATCAAAATTTCTTCTACAAGATTAAGATAAAATATGCCCTAACATATATTCAAAGTATCGTTACGATGGCCCGAGAGAATTCAGAGATAGACCTATTTGAAAAAAGGGTGTCTCACTGTCCGCCACCTTCCCCTAGATACATTTCAATTGTGGAAAAATAGTCACAGAATATCTTTAAAAAACTAAAACACATTAAAGTGTTTCTTATTTAATCTGTCAGATGAGAGATGCTTGGATGGTGATCCCTTCTTCTTCTCTTCCAAGGGAATACCAGCTCATAAACTACTTTTAAAAGTAGGAACACCAATAATGCTTTTAAGAAATATATATCCTCCCAGGCTTTGTAATGGCACTCGGTTGCAAGTAAAAGCATTAAAAAAAAAAAAAAACAAATTATAGAGGCTATAATCCTAACTGGCTGTGCTCAGGGCGAATCAGTGGTTATTCTTAGAATGCCACTTGAACCATCCGATTATGCCATTGAGTCTGTTTTGCCATGATGATAAATAAATCTCATGGCAAATCCTTAAAAATTGCTGGCAACGACCTGAGGGAGGATTGTTTTTTGCATGGCCAACTCTATGTCGGTTGTTCGCGAGTTAGTTCGCCAAAAGATCTCTTACTTGCACCCGATGGCAATACTAAAAATGTGGTGTACCAATATGTTTTGTAAATATGTAATAAAGTTTATGTTACCAGATGCACGTGTGTTACGTTCAGGCATTCACCTTAATTAACACTTACCCTAAAAACTAGTACAAGAGGTCTTGAACTCTCTTCTGCAACCGCAGCAACGGAAGCATAAAGCATTATTTGTGAATTTTTATTAATAATAGTTTATTGCACAATACTTTGAACTTGCGTTCTGCTGTTGCAGCGATTGCGTCAACGTTCCTCTTTGCTGACGATTAATTTTATACGTTTGTAAGCATAGCCAAACTAAGCTTTAAATAACTTTGCAAATGTATACTTTGTTCTATAGTGTCTAATTTAGATGAATTATTGAAAAAATATAATAAAGGTGATGAAGAAGAGAGGGCAACAGCGTTGAGAGCAATGCTGGACTTGGAATCAGATGAAGAAGGCGAGACTGATCCATTTTATGCTGGCGGAGATGACGAACAAAATGATCCAGATTTTTTGCCAAATGATGAATTCGATTGTAAAATATTTTGTTTCGATAATCTGAATAAATTTTTCTTTGAATAAATTTATTCCTTAGCGGATTATAAGGACATCGATGAAACTGCGGCAGAAATTTTAGGACCAGTTGAAAGTTTGCTTGAACCTGATGAGAAGAAGAATCAACGACGCCAGTTACAAATGACGTTTTGGAAGCCTTTGAATATGAATGAACTGCAGACATACTTTGGGATTTTACTTTACGTTGGAGCAATGAAAGATGGTCACCGCCGTCTACGTACATTATGGGATCCAATAAAAGGCCATACAATTCTTCGCGCTGTGATGTCATTTACACGTTTTGAGGAGTTGAATTTATTTTTGCGATTTGATGATTCAATTGGCCGTCGATGGCAGTCAGCCGCAGAAAAAAACATTCTTCAGCCCGTTGAATTCCTTTTGAAAGAATTGAATCAAACCTTGACATCAAATTATATTCCATCCGAAAATCTAACCATTGATGAGCAATTGAAAGCCTTTCGTGGTCGCTGTAAGTTTCGGCAATATATGTCAAGCAAACCTGCTAAATATGGTATCAAGTTTTGGTGGCTCAATGAGAGTTCAACTGGATATCCATTGCAACTTGCAATATACACTGGTAGTAGTGATAAAAGTGTAGGTCTTGGCCGAGGATACGATGTTGTGATGTCATTGATGCCAAGATATTTTCACACCGGAAGGAATCTTACAGTGGATAACTATTTTACTTCTGTAAATTTGGCACTAAAGTTATTGGATAAAAAAATTACTCTTCTTGGGACTATTCGCAAAAACAAACGCGACATTCCCAAACCATTTGTTGTCAAGGAACTTCTAAATGAGTATGATATGCCAATCAAAATAAACAACAAAAAACAATTCCGTCCACTTTATTCTTCACTTTTTGGATTTTCGGAGAAAATGGCATTGGTTCCAAAACCCACAAAACAAGTTGTGATGCTTTCAACACAGCACATTTTTGAAAAAAGCAGTTTTCGGAACTCAAGACAAACCTGTAATGATATTGGACTATAACAAAACAAAAGGAGGAGTCGACGTGTTTGACCAAATGGTATCTTTATATTCATGTTCTCGTCAAACCAATCGGTGGCCCATGGTTGTATTTTACAATTTGTTACATGTTTCAGCTTTAGCCACAGTTATTATTTTTAGCCATTTTAACCCTCCTTCAAGAAATATAAAGTTATTTAGAAACGAAAAGCTTATCCAACTTGCAGAAGAACTAATGGAAATGGATTTGGATGATCGTTCGCATCCTTCTATGGAAAAAAGATTATCCAAAGTTAGTCTTGATGCTCTCCGCACTATGGGAAGGCAATCGCAGGTTTATCGTTCAGTTGACGAGAAGCTTCCACGAAAACAGGTAGGTATTGCTTACTATATAAAAAAAAAAAGTTTCTAAAAAGCTTTTTATTTTCAGGCCAGATGCCACCTTTGTCCGAGAGCAGACGACAGGAAATCGAGATCAACTTGCGATGTTTGTGAAAAACACACATGTTTGCTTTTTAATCTTCAAAAAAAATCTTTGGTGCATTAAGTACCTTGCTGGTGCATTGTGCACATTGGATTGGTGCATTTAGTACACATAATGGTGCACAATGCACTATTCCACACTTAAAAAAAAAAAATGCTCCTACTGTTGTTTATTTGTTAAATTTAATTTGGTATATGTATGTAATGGTCAAATGTGTGGTGAATTTTTAACTTACACGTTTTTCTCTCGCTGCACATATTTTGTTAAGAACCTGTTATGTGAACATTAAATAATTCTTATCTTAGAATAATGAAATACTTTAAGAAAGATAAATGTTAATTCTAAGAATAATCAAATGTAAAATGAACCATATGAAATATTTCTGTCTGGCTTTGTAATTAAACACTTACTGTATCTGCGAACATTAAATAAAACATATAATTTTAGTTAGTCGAATCCGGACATCCAACATCATACAACGTGTTTCTTTTCTCTTAAATTCAAACCATAACCATATACCATAAATGAATCGAGTTCATAACATAATTAAATAGTACGTGTTTCTTTTGTCTTAAACTCAAATCATAACCAGATACCATAAACAAATCTGGTTCATAACAATTTGCAGAATCTTTACAGCTATCATCGATAGCAATTGATTAAAGATTCTGCATTCATGGCGCAGATCGAGATTTTTCTCTTTCATTTGGATCGACACCACAGCAGGAACCACACCTCTGGCCAGCAACACGATAAGTATCATCTATTGAATTGTTTATTAAATAATATTAAACATATATACTGTGTCTGGCGTTTCGATTGAGTTAAAGGGAATTCGTATGGTTTCTTTTTTTTGTGAATGCTTTTTTTTGTGGTTCGATCCGAAACAAATATATTAAATTAAAATCTATCGCTTGATTCAGCTGTTGTGTCTCTTATGAGACAAAAATATATTTTTTTTATTATATAAAGATTCGGAAACGAAATTTGGTGAGTTAAATAAAACCAAATTTCTGTTTAGAAAAATTCACATGGGAAAACAAAAAGGGAAGGGGCCACTGCAATGCCTCCCAACAATTTGGCCACCTTGCCAAAAACTGCGCCAATAACTATAAATGAGGTGTAACGTTCAAAAACAAGGTAACAAATAAAAAACATAAAAAAGAAACCTGAAATATGAATAAGAAGAATAAGCAAATATGTAATAAAAAAAAGGGGTTCGAAACAGTTGAATTCAAGCCAATGAAAGAATCGTACGTGTTTTACTTAAACGAAGTTCTAACGAGAATATTTGTCATTATAATAACGAGTGTCGGCTATCAATTTATTAAAAACAATAAGGATCGGTTCAAGTGTTAAATGTACTAAAAATACATATTCAACAACCTCCGAAAGTAAAGCCACTAGTGTAAACGTTAATGACAAGCTATGATGCAAATCTGCACAGCTGCGAAAGAGTTGGAGAGAACTACGATATATTTCCAGAAACCGTACACGATGGCGCGTAGGAATAGTGGAGGCCCTATGCTCCTTAAGGGGATCACAACGGACTCATCAGGGTGTGAGGACCTAAGTAAGCAAGTATGATGAAAAATAAAAACAGCTAACCACAACTAAGTGGCCAAAGTGGTTTCAACTAATAGCACCATTATCCCCGGAGTCACTTTCTCTAGTGAATTTGACTTCAGTCCTTTCGACAAAAATTCATGGAATTATTTAAAGACCTTTTTGGGTATGAGATGCATGAGTTGGTCTCAAAAATCGAAATCTTCATGTGTAATCTGGATAATTTAAAAAAATTGCCTACCTGGAAACAATCAAGAAAACAAATCCTATGCAAAAATTTAAATTAAAAATTGTAAATTTATCCCTCCTCTCTGTGACAAAAAAAAAAAAACTAAATTTACCGGCGAGTTTTGGGGTAAGTTGTGTTTAAAAAATATTTAAATATTTTGTTGCAAAAAAATGCCCCGGGGAAAAACAAAAGGCAATGGAAGTGGCTCTGCAGATTTACCACAAGATGTTAGATCTAATGCCGAAAGTATCGTTGCGGACGCAATTATCCGAATTTTTGGTTCTATGGCTTTCCTTGTTTCGACCCCGACCATTCCTTCGTGTATGTACATAAATAGTGTGAAGATGTTGACGCTAGAGTAACACGAGATCAGCTTCAAAGCTTCGATATTATACCACGAGTGGAAAATGCGTTGCTCGGAAGGGCGAAATCGTGGTATAAACAATTCAGCTACCAGCATTACAGCTGTTTTGATTTAAAAGCTTCTATAATCAATACCTTCTCAAGTGGTGCCGACATTGTGCAGCAACTCCGAAAAGTTGCGAACTCCGACAGTAGTGAGTTCGCAACATATACGGACTTTGTAATGGAGAAAGTTTCTCAAGCGGTTGCCCGAAGACATGATTGTTCGGATAGTAAATAACAATTCTAAATAAATTGTGGGTAGTGGACTGCCCACGAAGGATGTTAATGCTTGGAATAAGGTAACAAAGTGAATCCATATTTGATTCTACACTTTTTATATATATTTGTGTAAGGTTTGACAATTATCGTCTTACATGAAGCAAATAATTTATAGCGAAAACGTGATCGTCCAGACGATTATCGTTTTCAATTTTACGAGAAGCAAGACGATCGTCCAAACGTTAACTCCTGATGTCCAAACGTTAACGTTCAGGTTATTGGCAAATTGCGTACGTACTTGGTAAAATTAAATAACAACAAACAGTATCTTTAACACATTGCTTGTTAAGTAATCAAACCCGACCAACAATAGTATCGCACATTTTTTTATTAATGCTGACGCGATGAGAAATGATTTCATTGTCAGTTCTCATCAAATTTACCTAAACTAATTTTATACCTTTCCCACAACTCCAATTCCACCCAACTCCCTCAGCTGCGTGAGACCAGACGAAATATGATCTTCAATAAAAGTTCAATGTATGGCCTCACGCGCTGTGTATGCATTATGTTGACTGCCCATTTTGTAGCTCTGCCTTTAGCAAGCTTTGTGGTCAGTCGACACTCACAAATCAACCATCCCCCGAATCGCTAGTGCATTAATTAATAAGAATTAATAAAAATAAAATTGTAACGTTTATAAAATTCAATTCATTGTGTTTTAATTTCAATATTAATATTTTGGACTTTCGACATTTATTAAGTCGAACAGCTTGTTTAAAAACAAACAACTTACTTGGTTATGAGTATTAAGGTAAAACTAACCAATTAGATTTGTTAAATTCTACCGAGCATATAGGCTAAGATTACACACTGTTGGGTAAATTTAGCAGAATAGAAGGTCAAATTTACACATCAACTTATTAACTTTTACCGAATGGTGTTTGATAAAATTACCCACTAACTCGGCAAAAAAAAATATTAGATTTTTTATTTCTACCGAGTCAATAGGCTAAAAGTACACACTGCTCGGTAAATTTAATCGATTGTTAAAGGTTAGATTTGCACATCATCTTATTTACTTTTACCGAATGGTGTTTGCTTATATTACACACTTGCTCGGCTAGACAATCGATCAGATTTTGTTAAATATTTGGAAATAAATGTGCTATACATGATCTTATCGGGTGATTTATCCGAGTAATGGCTACAAAACTCCACTCTCTTCATAAAAAATTGCAGCTTCTAACCTATCTATATAATTATAATAAATTATTGAAACAACATAAAATAGGTAGGTACCTGTGTTATTTATTTTAACCGAGTAAATGTGTAAGAGTTACACATTTGCAACCGAGTTAGTTTGCTATGTTCTAAATTTTAACCCAGTAAATGTGTAAAAGTAACAGTAAATGTGTAAAAGTTACACATTTACTCGGTTAAAAAAGATAACACAGCAAACTGACTCGGTTACAAATGTGTAGTTTTTACTCATTTCCCCAGTTAAAATAGAGTACAGCTCTCCAAAAATTGGCAAATTTTCCCAAAAATTTCAGAATTATAGTTCTAGGCGTCTTTCGAGTAGAGTATTTAGTAAAAAAAACTCAAGGTTCAGTAAAAAAGGATACCTACGGTGTTACCACCCTAAAGGTACGACATCCCTGACAATATGAATGACAGCAACCTCAAGTACAAACCCTGGACGGAGATTGTCATTCTGAAGTGACATATATTCTGGCGGGATAATATCACATACACATTCCATTTTTGCATTCTAATCCAACAAGTTCATTCATTTATAATCATTTAAAAAGAAATTCTATTTTCCATTTTATGTATTACATCATATTATATTTAAATTTATGTTCTTAATTAATATTCAATTAAGTCTACGACTTATTAACTGTCTTCATTCAAGTACAGGACATAACATACGGTATCTATCCTAATAACACCTCAGAATTCCAGTGATCTGCTATTATTTGCGACCTAGAATATCTTGTATGACTAGGCGATTATAAAAATGTGTAATAAATTAAAATTTTAAAACTAATTGAATTTGTTTTCTAGCTTCCGAGGAGTTAAGCAGCATTTTTGTTCGTCCCATCCTTGCTCTCAGTGTCGAGTTTGAGGCTGAAGGGTACACTCAAAAAGGTCTGAAGACCATCTAAGTCGGAAGTGAGAGACGGGTTCATTCTGCACGTGACTGACGATGCCCATGTAGAAGAACAAATCAGACACCGCCAGAATAAGCTAAGGGACTTCAATTTGACTCTTCAACCATTTGTTACAGTTGTTGGTGAGTCCTTAAATGACATTAAGACCCATTTCGTAGTTGTTTTTCAGACCAAATATTGTCTACCGTCAATTATTGAGGATGTCGATGCCTGTTTAAAAATAATTTGTACACTAAATGCCAAATATCCGGAAAAAAGTTGCACTATTTATGGCTTTTTAGTGGAGTTCATTTAACTGCTTTCAATAATATTTGTATTTTCAAAACTTTAGCTTATAAATTTTAATTTTCAAATTAATATAACATTATGTTAGTTTGATCTAATTTATATTGAATGTAATTTATATTTTATATTATAATTGTATCGAACCGACAATACAATACAAAAGAATGTAAACGTATTTGTATTTGTATCTGTATTAAATAATGTCTACCATTTTTGTTTGTGATAATATTAGTAAATCTACCTTTTCTTACTTTTATATAGTTCAGTTCAGTTCAGTTCTCCCTATAGCCCGGTACAGACTAGACGTATTAAGCATGTCGGTCGAGTTTTTATTATTAAAATAAAAAGTTATATAAAGTTAGTAGAATTAATCTTAACGTACAGAGTACAGAAATATAATGTAACTAGCTTAATAAATGTACAGAGTACAGAATCATAATGTAACAATATTCATTATAAATAAAATACTTGTAATAGTCGGGTTTTTTCCATCTTGGTTTCCCGACTCTAAGAGTGTCCGTTTTTTTTTATTTCGTTATTTGTTAAAATTACAGTCCGAAAATATACATTGGTCCACGTCGAGTCGGATAAAGTTAACTCGCGCATAAACAAATATTCGAAAAAGTAACGATCCTGCATAGAATCCGTTGCAGTAGATCGTTACATAAATACAATTCAGTGCACACACAAAAAATATATAATAAAACAGAGAAAGAAAATAACACACACATGTGTCGTAGTATGTGTTCATGCTGAGTAGCGGCAGCTACCTCTCTCTGCCTTCTGCTTCTGTTGAGTCGTTTTGTGAAAACAAAGCAGTGCGGAAGTTAGTTCATCCCAAAAAATCAAAATCAAAAATATTGAATTAATTAGAAGTAAAAAAAAAGAAAGAAAAAGTTCTTTGTACAGGCATATATACAAAAAAGAGGGCAGAAAACCCCATAAATAAAAAGTACAGAATAAAAGTTATCAAACTAGAAGTACAGGTAGGTGAAACAATTTTTAATTGCCTTTTTATGGTCATTATTCGCATGCTCAAAGAGCATGTTTGAACATGCACGTACAGGAATGTGTTTTTTCTCTCGGTTGTGTGCAGCGGCGCCGTGTTCTATAGTGATACGTCGACAATATTGACGAAGTTCACCCCAATTGACTATGAAAAAATGGTGATTCAGATGGTGAAGAAGTGTGAAAAAAGACTAGACAAAATGTGTAGCAGCATTCCGGGTGTCGACTTTCAACGTTATTGTCATTTGATAGTCAAGAGACGGAAACAAATATAATCAACTTACAGCAAACTGCAAATCGTATGAGGAAATTAATGCACTCAAAACGCCAAAAGCGTGCACTGGATTTCATCGGAGGTTTTTCTAAATGGGCCTTCGGAACGATGGATAGCGAAGATGCTACGAAGGTCTACCATCAACTGGAATTCCTGCATAAAAAGGAGGGCTTTTATTCGAGAGCTTTCATTGGCCAGAAAAAAAGTCTTCACATTTTGAACGGGATACCAATTGCTACCCGCAACAAAGGAAGAAACCCAATAACAGGTTTTTCCTGATAAAAACAAAAAAAAAAATTAAAAATTAAATTAAGGTCAAGAAAAAAAATTAATATGTGTTTGTGTGTGTCTTTATTGTAAGTTATTTTAAGTGTTTAAATGCGTTATTTTGAGTGACCACCAAACGTAAGAATTCATTGCTTAATTCTTGTTTCCATTTAACGCTTGTAAGTGATTGGGTGGTTTCCTAAGTCAATTTTGCTATCGCGTCTTTGTCCATTAGCCACATTCAAACTGTACCTCCAACGAGCTCGATAGGGGGAGGGTAAACATCTTTACACAGGCCCACCCAACAACCAAGTAGAGCATTAACAATAAATACAACACCAGCACATTTGGGTCAGGAATCAAATGCAGCGTCAACAATAAATGCAACACCCGCACACACTTATAAAGGGTCAACAATCAATAAATGCAGCATCAACAAATTATAGCTTTATAAGAAAAGATATTGTAAACTAAAGAATAATATAATTTAATAAATATATTCTTTGTTTGCATAATGTAAATTGAGTATTTTTATTTACGAATTTGCGGTCTATAAGGAATCGAATTTTCAAACGTTTATATAAAGAAGTCATTTTTATTTTATTAAAAAACTTCAGCATGGCAACATTACAAATGTTTCTAACGAAAAAAACAATATGTTACGTATGGCAACACTGGCCATTCGTGTTCAAGAAGAATAAGATTTATAAAATAAAAACTGTAAGATAGTTAGTCTCTCTTGGTATCTGCCAGAGGGAAAATGTAATGAGTTCCCTTTATAAAACGTAATCAATAAAAATGTTTTTTTTATATTATTTTTCCCATATAAAATTTGTGGTGTTTTATTTATATCGGAATCGTAACACTATGGTCCTTCGAGTCGCGATAACAAAAGAAAAAAAAAACCCAGTCTTGTGAAAATTGTGAAAAGTAAGAAAAACCCTACCAGAAAGGTGTTCAGGAGAACTAAATAAAGGTTTGGTTGCGGATAGTCTGCGCATAAGAATATGTGTAGCTCTTCCACAAAATCATTAATAATATAACTAATATATATAATATAATATATATAAATGTTATATCAGAGTGCACTTGTGCATCCCCAAAAAAACACTTGACTTCAAGTTCCAATAATGTAAACATTTAACAAAGCATATCAAAAGATTCATAATTGAATGCTTTTCATAGCGGATCGTATCCGATCTTATGAACATAAAAATGCATATCAGCACTTTTTGCCTTAAGCAACTTGTGTGGAAGTATCCAATAGATACCAAAGATATTTTATCATATTATGAATCATTTCTCATCCGCAGACAAAATGCTGCGTTAGCTCAGTTCAGTTAGTTCATAGTTAGTTCTTACGACCGACGTATAGCTGAAGATTTCCCCCCACCAGTGGTAAGGGATCTGAGGCTTTTAACTATGCTCAAATAAGAATTATTCGTTTAAAATTAAAAAAACATTGTTTTTAATGTAACCTATTTATGTACATGCTTACTTATGTATCTTATTTTTGTGTATCTTGTCCTTATGTATTTTGTCTGGTTTAAAAAAAAAAAAAAGAAAGATTCATTCTTGTACCAAACGGCATCAACAGCACTACTTGAGTTTAATAAATTTGATACGTATAAAAATTAATAACTTTGTGGTTTTTATTTATATTAATAAATCAAAACGAAATATTCCTACAACTAGTGGATAGCTGAGGACGGCGAGCTGACCATACTGGAGGACCAGATGGAGTCCATGGAGAGCGAATATTTCAAAACAGCAGAAATCTACAAAAAACAATTAGCTGTGCTGAAAAAAGACGTCAGGGATTCAGCTTCCGTTAGCTAGGAGGACCCGCAAAGGAAAATAAACGTCAGTCTGACACTTCCCGTTCAGCAGCACGACCGGAAAAATACTTGGGGGGAGTTTGACGGCTCTCTCCTGAAATGGATAGGCTTCCGAGATCGTTTCGTTGCTGCCATCCACAACGATAAGGAAATGTCAAACGCATACAAATATTCTTACCTCCGAATCTCGCTGACAGGCAAGTCGGAAAAGGCTCTAGGCGAGAGTCAATTGAGGGAGAATAGCTACCAGGAGGCATGGGAGAGACTTATCCATCTATATGAGAAGCCATACAACATCGCTAAAGAATACCTTAACCAATTCTATCGACTACCAGACTTGCAGGAGCAACTGACCTCCGCGGAATTGATGAGGATGACCAACGTGACCTATGAGACGGTAGAACACTGGGACATGGTGTTCATTTTTGGACTCCATGACAGGCTGGATCCAGAGACGCGGAAGCAGTGGGAACTGGCAAGGACTTCCGAAACGCCAAAGCTACGCCAACTACCAGATTGGTACCCAGAAGCCAATCAAGTGCAGGAACCGCATCGGGATCAAGCTCTCATCATTTCATCGAAGAGGCTTTCCTCCATCACGGCCAGGAGGCTCAGGACAGCAAAACAATCCAGGCGGACCATGTGAGGCATGTGTAGAATCACACCCTCTATATCGCTGCCCGGATTTCAATGCGCTTAATTTAAATGGTGGACGGGAGTTCGTCACGAGGAGGAGCATCTGCCCAAATTGCCTGAAAAAAGGACATCGGAAAGACAGGTGCACAGCAATTCAGTGCAGAAATGAGAAATGCTGGAGAAATTCACTCCACATGCTCTGTCCAATTAAACAACAAGAAGGCAGCGTTTTGGCCCTAAAAATGGAAGAGGCCAAAAGGGACAAAATGTCAGACGACATCGACAGAGTCAAGATATGCTTCTGCTGCAACAGCCAATACATTCCAGCCTTCTTGTTCTTCTTCTGTGGAACAAAAAACAAACAAACAACATACTCGCACATCAAAAACAACAAATGATAATCAAAGTCAATGCTCTGTCTCTGACTCTGACGGGGATGAAGATGACTCCAATTCATACAGCGATACCAACTCCTACTGCCCTTCATCCAACGAAAAAAAAGCTAAAAGGCGCAAAGAAATACGAGTATCACGGACAGAATGGCTTGTTTTGTTTCCCTGGCTAGAAATAAAATGTTGTGCCATTAAACTGGAGACCACACATGATTCCCAAGAATCGCTTACAAGACACATGACATAGTTCGATTATTGCTAAAGGTTCCTCATGTGTCATATGTTACACTTTAAAAGGAACAGCAATCGAACTATGTCAACCATACAGCAAAGCAACGACATGGGTCATATTGCAAACATAAACAATACTGACCCATGGAGTGCAAGTATGTCATAATAACATATGGTGCATTCGTTGTTTAAATAAACAAACTGTGTCAAGGCAAGGATCTAGGTTTCGGAATAGGTAACGAAGGAAATAATGATTAGAGTTTGAGTCACTCTCATTTTGATCACCAAATCGAATAGTTGTTTTTCTTGTGTTCGGGGAACACAACATTTGGTGGCAGCGGTGGGATATTCAAATTAAAGCATCTGATTTGAATCCCGTAAAAAAAAAAAAAAAATCCAATTCGATTCAAAAAAAATTCAAAGTGAATAGTTATAAAAAAAAAAGAAGGAGAAGTGCTAAATCTAAAAAACTCGACATTAAAAAAAAAAAAAGAAAATACATTGCAAGAAAGTGAGAGTGAAAAATAATCAAAAAATATATAAAAAAAATAAAAGTGAACAATAATCAAAAAAAAAAATTAATAAAAAAATTAAAAGTGAACAATATCCCACAGAGGTAAGCGATTTCCTGTGGTCGAAAGAAGGAAGGAAGGAAGGAAGAAATTGCCACGCCGAGGCAATCAACATCAACATCAGCATTTTAACATCTGCATTAACATCAATATCAACATTAACATCATTTCACCACATCAAGAGGCATCAACAATGTCATTGTAAGAAATAATAGATATTAGTTATACCTAAGTTGTTTTCGACGTATACCAATATTTATAAATTTTAATTTTTGATATTTATATATTTTTTTGTTGTTGATGTAACCAGTTTTTCTTTTGGTAATTAATTTATACACTGTCCTTTTTCGTTATCCTCATACAAAATCTGGTACAACTTCGTTTAAATTCGTTCAAATATATATGTCTGAATTGAATTTAAATATTTCACTAAGAACTAGAAAAATCCCGCGTTCTCGAAGATCATCAGAAAGTGATCTTCCTGTTCTCAAAACAAAAAAACCCGTACCGCCTCACACTCCGATTGAGATTAAATCAAATTCTGTCTTTTGTTCACCCAAAGTAATGACTTTCAAAGCAGCCCAAGCCATAAAACTCATTCCTGAGTTTAATGGAAGTGCTAAGGATATAGATAGGTTTATCCAATTAGTAGACCTACAATCAAACAAAACCTCTACGGAACCCGACTCAACCGATAAGGCTGAGCTTCTTGATATTGTTAAATCGAAATTAACAAGCCGGGCATATAATGTTATAATCAAATATAACAATTATAATGTCTGGGAAGAGTTAAAGGAAGCTCTTGTCAAGAACTTCCGAAAAACTAGGTCTGTACAAGTTATACAGACTGAAGTTTTTCAATTCAAACAAGGTTACAAGGAATCTGTGAGCTCTTACGCAGAAAGAGCTTATGCCTTGTTTGATGAACTGAATAATGCAAATGCCAGCACAAGGGACAACGCCGCTAATACAGCCATCAGGAGTTTGAATACTAAAACAATTCTAAATAGTTTTTGCAATGGGTTGATACCACAGTTGAAAACTTTGGTGAAAAGTGCCAGATGCAATGATTTAGATGAAGCTCTAGATATTGCGATGGAAGAAGAGAAACTTTTATCTAGTGCCACTGTTGACAACAAATACTGTCACAACTGCCGGACGAAGACACACAACACAACAGAGTGTCGTTTTCAGTCAAGTACACACAGATCCGCAAATACCAGAACTAACAGATCAAATTCTAATGCAAACGAGTCGGTGAGAGTCAACAACGTTCAAAACAATGTTTCATGTCGTTACTGCAAAAATCTGGGTCACACTATAGACCAATGCAGAAAAAGACAATATAACAACAGCAGGCAAGACAACCAAAACGGAACACAAAATTCGGGAAACTACCAAAGACCTGGCCCGACCAACACCCGGAACCAGGTAAAACACATAAATTAAGGTGTGAAAATTACTATAACACAATCAAAACTCTGTATCCACTGCATCAAGAATCTCAAAATAAAGATTCAAATTCTCTGCATCCACTGAATCCACTGTTCCAAGAATCTCATAATGAAGATTCAATTTCTCTGAATCCACTGAATCCTCTGAATCCACTGTCTCAAAACAACAAATCAGAAACACTGAATCCACTGTCTTAAAACAAAAATTCACAAACACTGAATCCACCGTCTCAAAACAAAAATTCACAAACACTGAATCCATTGTCACAAAGCCAAAAATCCAATCAATTTCGTTCAAAGTCTCAAAATAAAAATTCAAATCATTCAAAATCAGAATCACTGTATCCAAATCCCAAATCTTCTATTTCAACAAGCTATCTTCCAAAATTACAAAATCAATCTCAAATTCATAAATCCTCTATTCAAAATACAAAATCAAATGAAGACAACTCTTTAAAAAAAATATCCAACCCTTTTAGAAACAAAGACGTAGAGTTGCCAAATTTTAACCAAAAAAAGAATAATATTCCTCTAAATCCTAAGAATAACAATGTAAGAAAATCAAATATGACACTAAACCAAAGTCACAGGCAAAATAGAAGTACCGCGCAAATAAATAATTTGCAAGATTTCCTAAACGGACCATTGAGCTCTGATCTAGATAATTATTATGACAAACATTCGCATACTCTTTCAAATATACAAAATCATAATGAAAAATCTAAACCTGTTGCTCATATCGGATGTTTAAATAATGCTTCTAGTTTCAAAAGCGAAATTAACATAACTTCTAAAGATACTATCTCCAACCAAAACATTATGCTTTTAGACACAGGCGCAAGCCTAAGTTTAATAAAAATAAATAAATTAAATAAAGAGCTTTGGGTTCATACTGACAATATAACTGAACTAAAAGGGATAGGTAATACTCCCACATCAACATTAGGCACACTTCTTCTGAATATAGAAATAACACCTGGAATTAATCTAAAATACTTATTTCATGTAGTGCCTGAAAATTTTCCAATAGCACAAGACGGAATTTTAGGTGAAGACTTATTTCGAAATTTTAACGCGATACTTAATTATAAAGATAATACTCTTATATACCACTTCAAAGATAAAAGGTATACAACAGATTTCATTAGTAAGCGAAAGTCTGTTACCATACCTGCTAGATCTGAAAAAATAATTAAATACGGACCTATTCGCGAACCAACAAATCAAATATATTTTTCACAAGAAATTCGTCCTCAAGTTTATACCTCTTCAGCTATAACTGAACCTACAAACGGATATATATATATATCCATTCTAAACGCCAACAATGAAGATGTCGTCTTACAAGAATTAAATTTAGAACTTGTAAATAGTAAAGACTACTTTATCTATAATCTTAGCTCATTCGATACTCAAACTTATATAAACGACAGATTGAGTAAAATACAAAATCAACTTCCACTAGATCATTTAAACAGCGAAGAAAAGAAATCAGTGATTGATATCTGCCGGAAATACAATCATTTATTTTTTCTCGATGGTGACACCCTGTCAACTACCTCTGGGATTACACATCAAATAAAGACAAACCCAAATCTACCCGCAGTTAACATTAGACCATATCGATTAGCACAAATTCACACAAATGAAATAAAGAATCAAGTAGACAAAATGTTGCAGGATGAAATAATTAGACCAAGTTCAAGTCCATGGAATTCCCCTCTTCTAGTCGTGCCAAAGAAAGGAAAACAGAAGTGGAGAGTAGTAGTGGACTACAGGAAACTTAACGAAGTGACAATCGCGGATGCGTATCCAATACCTAATATCGAAGACATCTTGGGACAATTGGGCGATTCAAAATACTTTACTACACTGGACCTAGCCAGTGGATTTCATCAAATTGAAGTTAATGAGGAAGACAAAGCGAAAACAGCATTCAGCACACCAAACGGACATTTTGAGTTTAACAGAATGCCATTCGGTTTACGTAATGCACCTCCAACTTTTCAGCGGTTGATGAATAAAGTCCTTACAGGGCTACAAGGTATAAAATGTTTAGTTTATCTAGATGATATAATGATATACGGGAAGAATCTGGATGATCACAATAAAAAATTAATTGAGGTATTTCAAGCTCTGGATAAATACAATCTGAAGATGCAGTTAGACAAATGCAAATTTTTAGAAAAAGAAGTCATGTATTTAGGACATGTCATCTCTGAGTCAGGTGTAAAACCCGATCCAGAAAAGATCTCTGCAATACAAAATATCCAACCTCCAAAAAATCAGAAAGATATTAAATCTTTTCTTGGTTTAACAGGATACTACAGAAAGTTTATACAAAACTTTTCTAAAATAGCAAATCCCCTAAATAAACTCCTGCGCAAAGATGTAGCCTTCAAATGGGATGCATTTTGCGATGAATCATTCAAACAATTAAAACAAGCAATCGTCGAACCACCTATTCTACAATATCCTAAATTTGAAAAAACTTTCTGTATCACAACTGATGCCAGTAATGAAGCAATAGGTGCAGTATTGTCACAGTGTTGTGCCATTAAACTGGAGACCACACATGATTCCCAAGAATCGCTTACAAGACACATGACATAGTTCGATTATTGCTAAAGGTTCCTCATGTGTCATATGTTACACTTTAAAAGGAACAGCAATCGAACTATGTCAACCATACAGCAAAGCAACGACATGGGTCATATTGCAAACATAAACAATACTGACCCATGGAGTGCAAGTATGTCATAATAACATATGGTGCATTCGTTGTTTAAATAAACAAACTGTGTCAAGGCAAGGATCTAGGTTTCGGAATAGGTAACGAAGGAAATAATGATTAGAGTTTGAGTCACTCTCATTTTGATCACCAAATCGAATAGTTGTTTTTCTTGTGTTCGGGGAACACAACAAAAAGAATACAAACCGTTTTGCAAATTCTGTAAACAGTTTATAACTAAAAAGATCTACAATTTAAAAAGACACCAGGAAGGAAATCCCCACAAAATTAAGTTGAAAAAACTCGCAAATAAAAAAAAAATTAATGGTGCTTTCGAAAAGTCCACCACGGCAAAAAAAAAAACAAATGCTTCAAACGTTGCAATTCTTAAGTGCTTAGCTTTTATTACAGAGCACAATCTACCGATTTCTCTAATGGATCATCTTCCCGGTTTTCTCGGCAATATTTGTCCTGATTCAAAAATTGCCCAAAATTTGAAATGCGGAAGAACGAAAGCAAGCACTATTTGTTCAACCTTTTTGTTGTGAGGAAATCGCCCAGAAGTTAAGAGAAACGAAGTTTTCTCTTATAGCAGATGAATCTACGGATGTTTCTATGACAAAATGTGTTGCAATTATGGTGAGATTTTATGAAAACTCGATTACAAAAATTGTGGATATGTTTTTGTGTATTTTAGAAATAAAAGATTCTTCCGCTGAAGCTATTTTTACTACAATTAAAGACTATTTAGATAAAATGAAAGTTCCATATGAAAATATGATCGGATTTGGCTCAGATGGAGCTAATGTTATGCAGGGTGAACGAAATGGGGAACAAGCTAAACTAAAAACACTGAATGGTTATTTATATTCGATTGTCTGCAATTCGCATTCCATGCATAAGTGCACAGAATATGCAATAATAAATATACCGAAAGAAGATTATGCTTTTCCTCAAGACATCTACAATTTTTTGAAGCCTAGTCCGAAAATATCTTGATATATATAAAATTTTGCATCTCTTCTTTATTGTAAAAGTAGCAACTCGATGGTTGATTATGCACTTTATTTCATTTTCTTAGATTAAAGGTAGAAGAGTCATGGGACCTAATTTGAATTTTTAAACCTTCATAAAAGCAAATTAAGAGCAAATTAAAATATATTTTGAAGGCAATACCAATTGTAAGTAGGATAATTTATAGAAAATAAAATCGAGTTTGTACCCAAGTGGAAGCTTGGATTTTCATTTTTGGTTCATGATACAATTCAATTTCGCTCGATATTTATCCTTGGCCAACTTTATAATTTTTCTTGAAGCAACAGTAATAACATTAATATCATATTTTTACCACCAATAAAACGTAAGAGGAAGCGTGTGGCCCATTTGAAATAAAAAAATAAATTTTTTTTTTATTTTGTTCGGACACATAAAAACATACATCGCGCTGTGTATTCATCTAGAGCGAATCCCACAAATTTAACTGGATCACAGGGTCAGTTTATCATCGAGTCCCCAACTGATCTTGCTTCTCAAATGGAGGTAGGCCATTATGTCTCTAAATGGCCAGTTTATTGATGATAACGCAGTTAACAATTTCCTAGTTTTTGAGATGCATCAGAAATTTAGGCTCAAAAGTCTTACTCGTTGCTAAAGCGATTCCAACAATTGTTCCCAAAATGGCGGTGAAAATGTAAGGTTATTAAATTATGGTGCTCAAATAAGTTAATCATACTATTTTGTAATTTCAGGAATCCGGAATCATATGAAGGAATTGACGACTACGAATTCAGTAAAAGGTAATTTTTGTATATGTTATTTATGTAGGTACTATGTAGTCATTGTCTGGGCAAAGCAGGAACGTCCCTGTACGAAAGTACGCACAAGTACTTATCATAAGACCCACTAATGGAAACAACCCTAATAGGATCTACAAATGAGCTACAATTTAAATGTCAACTAAAATTAGGGAATTAATGGCTTGAATGTACTAATCGAACATACAATTTTAGTCATATGATTAAAAAGACACAATTATAACGATTTACTATCAAGTGGTTGAGTTTGTTTTATTTTCTCGTCAAAAACTAAGAATTTAAAATAAAAAAAATTTTCTTTTTTATTTTAAATATAAAAACAAATCGATAACAGTCCCAGAAAGAAAGTTTTGCGAGATCGAGTTACATACCTCACCTGACACCAGCCTTGGCCTCGGTCAGTAACACCAACAACTTCCGTTAGAAACATTGCATTGTCAATATATGTATGTATTATAATTCGTATTTTTATTTCATATCATATATCATATAGTCACCCTCATGGCAGAAACATGAATGTACAAATTGAATTTTTTTAGCATTGCTTCATTTAATGATATTTATTTCGGTAATCTCTGCCTTTTAGGAACTAAAATTGTGCCAAAAGTCAAATCGGTTAATATTAAATTGGGTCACAATTTACGACAGCGATTAGCTTCGAAAACCGGCCTTCTCAGGTTTTCAATTTTTTCATTCATCCTTCTGGCATGAGGGGGACGATATCATATGCATTTGTATTTTATTATCCCACGATTTACGTATTTAGGATTGATGTTAGCCGTAAGTTTTGTTAATTGAATAATAAACTAAGCACTGAGCTGTCTAAGTAAATTAATTTTTTTTTTTTTTATAAAACGGTAGTGTCGCTACCACAACTCTCTCGACATTTCTCGGAACCCATTTTTTTTTTTTGTAAAGGAGATTCGATTAAAATAAGATATATATAAGATAGAGATATGTATATTGTTATGGTGTTATGCCAAATAATCATAAAATATACCGAGTAATAAAGAAATATTATACATTACTATGAATGCCAAGTAATCATATAATATTTAGACATATAATATTTATCCATTACTATGGAGAGCACAATTAATGCACGTTTTGCGACTCAGCAGTCTGATATAAATGTTCTGTGGGAATGTTTCGGAAACATGATTCCGATTCTAGCTGAATGTCCTATCTATGTACGTGACAACAATGAACAAGTATTTTTCTATCAAGTTCAGTTTTTGTGCAACGTTCAAACAATAAACATCTAAGTTTTATTTCAATAAACATCTAGTTTTTATTTCATACAAGTCTTTTTGTTTCATTTCGTTCAAACAATCTTTTTTTCTTTATTCTTGTGCTCGAAGGCATAAGAATATACATACATAGGTTAATTGTAGGCACCAAGAACGAAATTAGTTTCTTAAAAAAACCATCACTAGGACTGGCTGTGACCACATTTTATGTATTTTTATAGTAATGTGTTTATTGATGTAAACTAATGAATAAAACTTTTTTCAGGAAGGTCGGATTTGTTACCGATTAAGCATAGGGCACCGAATGTGAATAAAAAAGTAAATTTTTATAATAAACTAAAGTTATTATTTACTTTTTGTCACTAATAGCAAATACGAAAGCCACAACAACCGGCACCAAAATAGAAATTACAGCTTCTTTAGGTTCTAAAGTCACGGCATTTGCAATCTGAACAGATCAAAATACGACACTGGAAGTTAGTAGTAGATTGTTTGGTAATGTTTGATTTTAGGTATGTTGCTGAGTTTACTTTCCGTACCAGTACCAGAGGTGAAAATCCGAAACGGAAAAATCTTCCCGGAAAACCAGGAAGGAGCACTAAGGATATCACTAGTACCAGGCAATCAGAAAATTCAGTAGCTGTCCCAAAATTGTAATAAAACTGGATTTGAGTACCTTTTGGTTACTCCGAACCCTGGACAACTAATTCTATCATAGATCATCGAAATTCAACTCAATCCATAGCCTTGGGGGTTAAGACGTTGTACCATTTGTAATTAGCTTGGGAAGTTACGAGTTTGAATCCTCGTCCGAGTCAATTCAATCATTTTTGTATTCTTTTATTTTTTATAAGAGCATTTTGTTCGTATAAAAGTTGTTTATTTTGCTTAAACTTGCTCTGTTTTCCTTTCGCGTTCGTTGAATTAAAAAGTGTTTTAAAACTAAATTATTGCTACGCGAACCGTATAAAAAATTCCTAAAAGGATAACCTTTTAAAAACTTCAACAGTGGCCACTACGGAAGAATGTAAAGGGCGAGTTATTTTTTTTATCTAAACAAAATTTTAACTGAATAAGATATATATATTCATATAACACATTTCATTGATTACGGTAAGTAAGAGGGTTTGTTGTGAGGGGATTAAAGTAAATAAATATATGATAATTTTGAAAATGAGAAGATACCTAGTCAAGGTCAACTAACCTACCCCACTGACGAGCTTAAGAAGTACCAGCATATCAGCACCGACCAATAGCCAACACAAATACGTTACAGATTGCCTTGGTTTTGGTTTCATTAAACATTAACATACATCCCAAAATCATGTGTCATAAGGTATAGATAGGGGGCGGAAGAGCAAACATCATTAAAATTTTATAATTTTAGCCAAGGGGCATTCCATAAGAGTTACAAGAATGTTGACCAACAATTTTAACATACATTCCAAACTAATATACTGAATAGTTTAACTTATCCACTGCACATTATTCAACGTGTAGGCTTTGATATAACATACATACATCAACATCAGTTAAGACACTGTAGAATAGTTTTACTGGTCAATTTCTAAGTTTGGAACGTCTGTTGACCGTGTTGATCAACATAGTGTGCATCGGGCTAACAACTGAAACTCCAAATCAATTTTACTATTTTTTCAGATTCACATTAAACTTTTTTTTTTCAAGTCTCAATTAAAATTCAATTCAATTCATAGCTCACTTATTGCATTCATACTAATAACAAACAATTCAGCAATTGACAAATTAGGTTATAATGAAAACTGAGGCTAATAATATTTAATGTTTGGCAATAAAATCAATGGTAATCATTAAATTGGTATTTTTTTATGTATATCACATTTGTATGGCAAAATTTTAAATTTAATAAAATAAAGTGTCCAGAGAAGAAACGACACACATGCAGCCAAGTTCTACAATTCAATTTAACTCGAAATAAATTTAATATTTTAAATGGATTTTAATTTAGTTTCGAGTGAAAATGAAATGTTAAACTTAGCTGATATGTATTGATTTTTTTTTTTTTTTTTTCAAAATAAAGCTAATCTTTAGTCTTGTAAGTTTCTGGAGTAAACTTCAATTCATTACACAAATGAAGTTTGTTTTAGAAAATATATTTAAGTGTTCTTCTCTCTCTTAGAAACTTCATTATATTATGTAGAAGCAAAAAAAAGGAGTAAATAGTTTTCAATTTAAAAATGTAATTATAAGTTTTTTTCTTTAAGCAATGTGAATAGATTTATTATCCTGTGTATTCCTAGCAATTCTGACCCAAGTTTGTTCTATATATTATCTATTGGCTGTTGCAATTATTGTAAGGACTGTTATAACTCATTGTATTATGATTATATATAAAATAGGTATGCATAAGAATAATGTTACAAAAATTATTTAAATATCAAGTATAAATTAAATGTACAAATATATTATGAGTTTAGTTTTTTTTTTTATCTTTTATCTTTTAAGAATTCAAAAAAAGTTATTGATTTATCAATTACTTAAAGCTAAAATATTATTTTTGACAACCTAAGTATTTTCTTCTAATAATTACTATTTCAACTCATTTTCCTTAATCTTAATAATTAAATAAAATTATTTTAAATTTCCAGTAGTTCTTTTTTTTAATTTAATTTATGTTTTTTTTTTTTTTGTATATTTATCATCATCATGGTGCTGAATAACTTAATTCTAGTACTTACTACAAGCACTTTCATCTGTTTCAAGTTGATGCAATTATTAGATGTCGTGATTTTCCCTCGTTGGTTTTGATATGAGATGAATAGTATAAAAGTTTGTTCAAACTGAAATAAAAATATAAAATATCATATTATACAAAATTATATTATACTATACAATATTATAATAGCAGTTTTAATATTTTGTCCATTTATAAAAACTAAGTAAACTTTTAATACACTGACGGTCACTTAAATATTTCCAGTGCTTTGTACAAAATCAAGTTGAATTTTTTTTCGGAAAAAGTCGCAATTGATTAAAACCAACAACACTTTTAAAACATAATATTTAACTTTATACTTTAGATCAGGTCTTTAATAAATACAATATTTTTAACTTGTTTCATAGGGCAAGCATAAGTTTCGTGTAAAAAAATGAATTGAGGTTTCAATCAAAACCTATATGCCGTCCGTTGGTCTGTGCGTCCGTCTGTACACATTTCCACTGCCCAAACGCGTGGATAGATTTTCTTTTAATTTGATACAGGTGATTTTTACGAAATTTCGAAAGTTTTTTTTTGTTTTTGAATATCTTGTCTAGAACTCATAACCCCTATATAACGGTTTTGAGTTATTGGATTTTTCTCGAAAAGGGCTCTTTTAAAATAAGTGTATTATTCAAAGTGATTCCAACAAAACTACATTTTTAGTTTTTCTCAAAAAACTAAAATAACGGAGAAACAGCGTTTTCATTTTTTTTGTTGAAAAAATGGTCTTTTTATTGCTTTTTATCTCGTAAACGGTTTATGCGATTTTGATAAAAATAAGAGCAGATAGTTTATGTAATTTTAAACAATCTTATTTAATTAAAAAAAAAAAAACAATTTAATGTAGGTACATTATGTATATATCGTCTCCCTCATGCCAGAAGCATGCATGTGTAAATTTATTTTTTTTTCACATTGCTCTTCAATGATATTTATTTCGGTAATCTCTGTCTTTCAGGGACTAAAACTGTGCAAAGTCATATTAATATATTAATGTGTCATATCGGTAAATATTTTAAAATCCGTCACAATATTAGACAGCGATTAGCTTTGAAAACCTACCTTTTAATGTTTTAAATTTTTCACATTCATCCTTATGGCTTGAAGGGGACTAAATATTAATTAAATAAATACAAAAAATTGTTTAATTCTTTTTTGATCTAGTTCCACTTTTCTTGTAACCAAAACCATATATTTTGACTTGCGATATAGGTACTATAGGCAAAAATAAATCGTACTCGAGGAAACAATCAGACATGACATTACGATAATAGAGAATGCAAGAAAAGTGTTTCTTGCAATTCTGTCAGTCTGTCTGTGTATACCTCGAGCTAAGGCCTAAGGCCCTGAAGTAGAGCTGTGTCAATCGCGATTGATTCGTTCTTTTTGACTCGTTCACCTAAAAGATTGATTGATTGCAATCACCAGTTTACTATAGATACTATAGATACAATCATTTTTTCAATCTCGTTCAAAAGTAAAGAAAAAGAGTGAACGAACGGGAACAAAATGTGGGTGGAACTTCTAATGCGATCGTAGGTGGTTGAGAATTTTGTTTTTGTTGATTGACAGAAGACAAAGATGAAGATGGGCTGTTGTTGTCGGGTATATTTCGCTCCTGAATATATCGCGCCTTTTCAATTGTTACGCCAACGTGTTTGGTTTTTAAATGCCTTCCTAGATTTCCGGTGGCACCTCCGCTTATACTAATAAATTTTTGGAAATGGCGGCATTTTGCTTTTTTCTCTGTTGTCCAAATTAAACTGCGTTTGTTCGTGAGATCCATTATTAAATTTGTTTTTAGAAAGTTAAAAAAATCATACTTATTTAAATTTTCTATTCAGCTGAAAAAAGGAAGCTACCTGTAAAATTAAAATAAAATTCCCTTCATTTAAATTTTTTTTAAGCATTAATTTGCTGCCTGAGCCAATAGGCAGGTATTTTATGTAACTTTGAATCGCAACCAAAAACCAAATACCAAAAGAAAGAATGAACGTTTGAAAATAACGAAGTTTTCCCATTTTATTCAAAACCAAAATGAAACAGAAACTTAAATGATTAAAAAAAGTGAACGATTGGAATAGAATGAAATTTTCCCATTTTATTCGCATCCCAAATGAAACAGAAACCAAAATGATTGAAAAAATGAACGATTGAAAAGAACGAATCATTGATCCTGAAGCGATTTTCTTCAAATTTGGTGGTAAAGGGTCTTTCGTGATTCATTAGAGGTCCAAAACTAACGATACCTGCTATATAATGAATATGGAAAAGTTGAATGTTTTTAAAAACGGCTCCAACGATTTTCAATTTTTTTTTTTTTTTTCTAAAAATGTATCTTTTTTAATCAAATCAAATGGCATACTTAGTTGGAGCTCAAAACAATTTAAAATGAAGTTGATGTCATTTTGGTAATGGATTTTATTTTTTTTTCTTACATTTTTTTGAAAGATTTTTCGTATAAAATTATTTATTTTTAAGAGCTAGATATAAAAACATTTAACATACACAGCAACTTTGAGCCTAAGAGGAAGTACGTGCGACCCAGTCCTGCATTTTATTACGAATCGAATACGAAAACATCTCACAGTGAAATTAAGACTGCAAATATTACATAACAAAGGAATGAGGATTATCCCGAAACTGAGTATTAATACCCCCATACGATAGCACGTATGGGGGTATTAATACTCAGAATGCTTGAATTGAATGAGTGTTAAACAAATCGGACCTATGATGCTATGGTTTCCATTTTCAAAATGCAAAGTGGAACACTTTCAGAAAATATTACTGATGGGGTAGTGGAAGTTCAACCATATGGCTTTAGAAATATTAATGATCTGAGACAAGAACGATGTAGGTTTAGCAGTAGGTACACAAAACACAAAACCTCCCGATCGGTATAACAAGTGAAACCGGTATAATATAATTCTTTTATTCGACATAACATCACATAGTGTGCAAAAGAAAAAGAAAATGAAAAAAGACAATGCAAAAACAAATACAAAGAAAAATACGATTTATGTGGAAATATATAAAATTGTCTATTTTAAAGTTTTTTATGTAAACTAACAATCTTGTTTCTTTCTTTATCTTAATCTGGAGCTAGGGATTAATAGAGCCCAATCTTGCATTTGTAAATCATTTGGTAAGATGGGTACTCTTGGCTTTAGCCAGGATGGTATACAGAAACTATATATATAAAAAAAATAAGCAAAGACTGCTTTCGGAAATATGGACAGCTTAAAGACCAAGCAAGACTATTCCATGGCTGCAGCACATGGAAAATCTTAACTACTGTCACAAGTAAGCTGCAATCGTTCGTGAATAGGATGTCTACGAAATATCTTACGGATTTTCTAGCCCAACCGTATTTCTAATGAAGAACTTCATAGGAGAACGGGTCAAGAATCCATAGACAGTAGTACACGCATTCGTAAATAGCAGTGGATTGGACATACACTTCGAAAAGGCAACGATTGCATTGCTGACCAAGCGATGCAATGGAACCCACTCACACAGGCAGGTACAGGGTCGTGTCGGTCAAGAAGCACATGGCACAAGAAACTCGAAAGGGAGTCTGCACAATAGAAAGCAGAGGAATGTCAGTCTCTTATGCATATTAAAACAATGTACATAAATTGAATTACAGTACATGGTAATGGTACATCTTTCATTTTAATGGATCAGAAAGTTTTAGAAATAGAAAATACAACAAATTATGTGGCCATAAAATAATAAATTCGTTTGTAATCAAACATAAATGCATAAAAGAACTTACCGAACTTCCGAATTGCCGTCTTCATTGAAGCAAGTTTGGATTGAAGATGACAGAATTTGAAGTTGATGAATTTTTATTATAAAATCTACGTGATAAATTATATCTTCATATTGAGAATTCAACCACAAGATACCATTTTGGTTGATAAATTTTTCAGCTTTTAAATATTATATGCATGCACATGGTATCCCACACCGTATGCATTTCACCAGTTTGACGCTGTAATTTATTTGTGTGTCCTTGCATTTCAACTACAAATAACTTTTTTGCAGTAAAATATTTATTTTATTTGTTGATTTTAAAATGTTAGATCATTCAATTGACTTTAAAATTTGATTTCATATCGATTTGTATGTAAATCGGCATTTTTTTTAATTTGCTTGTAATTTGTATTTCGTAAAATTGAAATACTGACGCTGACGAGTTTTAATTCTACCCGTGTATTTTTATATGAAGGTTTAGTACGCGCACAGATTTCTTTTTTATCATTTTAAATTACAATTTTTTTTAATGTATATTAATAAATACTTCAATGGAAGACAAAGCAATTATTTATTATTTTTTGCCGAACTGTTGCAGTGGCTTTGTAATCAACAAAAGTTAAAATTGAATGAAGTCAAACTGCACGACACGACGACATGCGATACATATATGCAACGTAACGTAACGTAAATAAATTATGCTGAATGTGAAACTAACTAAAGTTCTACATGTGCAATAATTTTATAGAAGTTCATAACATTAATTTGAATCGTGAGTTAAAAAACGGGAATTAAATTTGAGAAAACTTGTGGGATAACGGGAAAATCCATGATAAACAGAAAACAAGGTATGCTTCTTATGAGCACCATGTCGCCATTTTGGAAAACTGATGACGTAGTAGTCATCTCCGATGCTGACAATCGAGTTTTTTTCAGTTTCATTGTTGTTGTTTTCAATAAAAAAAAAATGTTTTGTCCAAATCCATAACTGACGTTCGGGCGAACTGCCGATGAGAAAGATGACTATGACGTCACAGAAAACCTGCCAAAAATCTAATGAGCATACCTTGTTTTCTGTTTATCATGGGGAAAATCTAAATAACTTTTTTTGCTTTACTTTTTTTCAGGTGTTTGACCTATATGTGAAATTAATATCTCATGGTCAGTTTCGCCTAGGGCAAATGAGACGATTTGAATCAAATTTTCCAAATGAGCTTTTAAATACGATAATTTCTCATACAAATTCTTAACTCGAAATGATATAATTTCCACCTCATTTGCACGACATCAGCTCGGAAGTTAAACAAAATATTTATGAACACATCCCTAAAACTTTGTTCCAGATGGGAAAGAAGGAAACAAATACCAACTCAGATACAAAAGGTGTGTTTTTTTGTACGCAAGGGCTAAGTTGGACGAAAAAAACGCCTCGGGGCTTAACGAAAAAACTTGGCAGCATTCCGAATGAATTGACACAAAAAAAAATGAAAACAAAGTTTCCAATATACAAAATGAAATAAACAAAAAATTGTTTGAATTTGGTGTTTTAATAAATTCAATAACAAATTTATAAACAAATTTCCGAGCATTAAATGCACATACTTTAAAATTTAAATGAAATAATTTGTAAGAGTTAAGAAAAATACATAATTTAATTTTTTTTTTCTACACCAAACGCCATCTTTGTGTTTTTATGTTCATACAATTCATCGATAATTTTGGTGTTTTCATACAACTTATCGATGATTTAACAGAAAATGAATTGGCAGCACAGATTTTAGCCCCTTCAAAGAGTTTAGCCCCGAGAATTCTCGGGGCTTAGCAGCTAAGCCCCTCGGGCTAAGTTGTTGTTGTATTTGACACGTAAATTGCTTAGCCCCGACAGCGTTTTCTTCGTCCAACTTAGCCCGGGCGTACAAAAAAACACACGTAAAGAGTGTGTGAAAGAAAGAAGAGTCAGATATAGAAAACAGCAAATCATGATAAACAGAAAACAAGGTATGCTCACTAGATTTTTGATAGATTTTCTGTGATGTCATAGTCATCTTTCTCATGGGCAGTTCGCCCGAACGTCAGTTATGGATTTGGAGAAAACATTTTTCTTCATTGAAAACAGCAACAATGCAACTGAAATTTACAACAACAAACTCGATTGTCAGCTTCGGAGATGACTACTACGTCATCATTTTTTTTCAAAATGGCGACATGGTGTTTATAATGAGCATACCTTGTTTTCTGTTTATCATGACAGCAAATAAGCTGTCAAACAAAATTTGGTAATTTGTAATGAAAACACTTTTTATGAAATTCGCTAAATTATCTCATTTGGGCGCTAGTCAAAACAGGCTATTATGGATTCTTGTGAAATGATATAAAGGTTTAAAAACGTTGGATTTATTCCGTTCATACAACTGATCTTTTGAAATTCCAAATTAGAGGCAAAAATTTATTTAAAATAGGTGTGTTTTTTTATCTTCTAATGGCCATCTGATTTAACACTAAATATTCATTAATTTCTATTTTTAAGCTACTGACTTGCTTCGAACTAGAGAGCTGCCATTTTTTTTTTGCATCAATTTTTTTTATTTTTGCCTGACGTCTGGGGTAAAAGCCCAATATTACTTGAAAAATTCAGAATATAATTTTAGATTCCTTGCATTGAACGCGATGTATGTCATTTCATTTGCAATGCTGCCAAGAGACTACAAAATCAGGTTGGACCGTTTACACCCACTGATCTCTATAAAACACTGGATAGTGATTCATATAAAAAATTGACTCCAATTGAAGGACTGTTATTAACTATTATAATAATTAAAATTTATTGAAATCTAGTTTCGTCCTTTTTGCATGAAATCTAATTAAAAAGAAAGAATTTAACCTCCTTTTTGAAATCAAGTTAATTTAATACATTGGATCTATTTGGCATAAGGAGTCATGTAACAATAGAACTGTTTGAGTACTGCCAAGAACACTTATTTCATATATTTTCAAGTCAAAGACTCCCAGTACTGTCAACTCCATTAAATTGACGGATTTCAACTCAAAAAAGGTTCAAAATTGTTGTTTTCGGCAGTAGGTACCCAAACAGACTTCTAACTTGAAATATTATGATGGTAAAAGGAAATGCGCAACTCTGTCGGTTGTATGCACCTTTATCTCCTCAGCGATTTTTTTTTTCATACTTGATAGTGATGATACTTACTTCTGATGATTTCTCTATTGATATAAAGTATTTTTCTGAATAAAACACAACTAATTCTTGAATACATTTTTTTGCATTTAAATCATTTCGACATTTTTATTCCACCACATTTTGGTACTCTGTATAATAAATTATAACAATTCTAATAAAATAAAAATAATTTTATTTTTAACTTATACATAAAAATTAGGTTTAAATTATAATTTTGTAAAGAATATTATTTATACATTTATGATAGAAAAGTACATCTAAAATATTAATTTAAACATTTCATAATGCAGTCATTTATTAAGCAACTTCAATTAAAAGACACAATTTATTTTAACTATTATATTATTACTTATTTATGTTTTTACTATGTTATACTCTTTTTTATAAATATATAAATAATGAATAAATAATTTTAGAATTATTTGAAAATAAAAATGTTAAAAAAGTTGCAATTCAAAATTTGAAGTTGTTTAAGATTTTGTATGTATTTTAAAAGATATTATTTTACTACAAAATATATAATAGAATATTAGGGGTATTCATGCAACCCAGTAAGCTCTTAGTATAAATGTGGTAAACATGGTAAAATGTGTAAAACCTGCACAAATTTGAATTTCTTTGTATTTTACCAAATTTACCACGTTTACCAAGGTTCACGAATACCCCTATTAAGGATACTTATGCAGAGGTTAACGTGGTAAAGCTGGTAAATCTGGTAAACATATCAAAATTTGTACGGAAATGACAGTTAGCTTAGCAGATATTGTACTTTACCACATTTACCAAGAGTATACCAGGTTGCATGAATACCACTGTTATTTCTATCAACTTTAGTTTTCAAAAATTACAAGAATTTTGTATATATTTTTAATTGGTCCAAGTTATAAAGGATTTTATTTGTTTTGTATTTCTATATCAAATTTTTAAGAGCACTCATGAGTCATGATACGAGTATATGTTTTTGGTTTTGAAAAAGTTTACAACAAAACATTTAAAATTTGTTTTTTCATGCCCAGTTTCAATTTTAGTTGTTAACAGTTTATTAAATTCTTAACAAAAAAAATAAGATCCCTTATCTTATCCCATATTGCAAATAGTAGTTCATTGTATAGTTACTTTGGTTTTTAGTGAATGATATGGGCTTTAGATTATTTTTTCAATTTTTTTAGAAATGTATTCCATGTAAGTAAACAAAAAAAAAATAACTTGGAAATGATTTAACGACGTGTGATATCAGATTTAAAACTGTTTGAATTATTAAATTAAAATGCAAAGGATTTGTTTATAAGAATAGCACAAGAACAGGGATATTAAGGTAATTCGAGTAAAAATGTACCTTAAAAACTAAAGACTTTCAGCATAGCATCCTTTATGACAATAATTGTGAGCCGGACATTGTCTTCTAGGAGAACCCGTCCCTGAGCATCTAAATACAAAAATCCACTCATAAAATGACTAAGGTTCTTTAACGGTAACCCAAGTCGTTTAGATTTACTTTTTGAACAGATTTTTATTTGAATTTTATTCGTTGTTCAAACAAATTCGAATCTAATACATTGTTCAAACAAAAATAGAAGGCGCGACTGGGTCGCATGTACTTGGTACCATTAAAGCCTTTATAAGAAGGTTTAGACAGATACATTTAAACAATTAAAGGAAAAAAAAAAAACCGAAGGCTTCTAATAATTTTTGTTTTCTATTTAGAATGAAACCAAAACAAACATACAACGAAAATTAAAGGAACAACCACTGGCAGGACTAAAGCTCGTCACCATTGAAGAGTACAGAGTGCACCAAAAAACCTACACCCGTCCAGCCGTCAATTTAAGAGCAGTAAGAAGTTATCCACCTAAAACTCCGTACGGTGGATTCGAACCAAAAAAAAAAAAAAAAAACGAAGGACACCAACTGTGGGTCCGTCAACCACTGGGAAAATTGTACTAATTAGCCCGTCTCTGTAGTGTTGTACAGTGCCATGCTGAAGAGATTCAACCAAGGAAAACGACAGAACAATAAAAAACAAGATTTCTATTATTATTTATTTTTTATTTATTATTTATTAATGTTCTTCCTCTCCCACTCCTTTCTCTTAATGTCTTTCGCCTCCGCTAGGAGCGCCCTCTTATGTTATAATTTGTGGACAACAGTAGATGTTCCAAAGAATAAGAGAAGGGAAGAGAAGATAAATCATCAAAAGCGAAGATTTTTTTTTTAAACAAAAAATACAAAGTGAAGAAGGAATTAAAATTTATTAGAAGACCAACAAAAAACAAGCCAAGCAAAGTAAACAATTCGATTTGTCATCAAAAATGATAAGCGATAGTTTTATTTACATAATAGAAAAGCTTGAAAAAAGAAAAAATGCACCTGGAAAAGCGAATATCCACATGGATGCATAATCAGCAAGAATATGCTGCACTGGACAACAACCAACAATCGACACACATTTATGTGTTGGTATATGACGCCATCAAAATGAACCATCAGCAACAACATAGTCTGGATGACAAACGTATGTTTAGGAATTAGGGTTATTGGGAAATGAGCATTTCCTAGCATTCCTAAAATGTATTTGTTATGCCCCAGTTTGCATTACCCGCAGCTGACCCACTACACTGTATTTATTAAATACAGATTAATGCATAATCGCAGCTTTGCGTCACACTTAATGTGACGCAACGCTCAGTGGGTCAGGCCAACTTACTTCCAGAATGCAACTCAGTAAGCTAAAACAAACAGCTCCAACGTAGCATCCTACGAACTATTACCTTCATGACAATAATTGTCAGCCGGACACTCTCTTCTAGGGGAACCCGTCCATTGCATTTAAACAAAAAAAAAATAAATATTCCAACTTTGAATTAAAATTGCGAGCTAAGTAATCTGAGTTTTGTTGTTTTCTTTTTATCTTCTTTCTAATTTCACTCCTAAATGACTAAGGTTCCTTTGTAGTATAATTCTTTTTTCAACCCGTGAGGGCTCAAAAGAATTATACATTTTTTCCGTTATAGGGTTATATGTTTAGATCAGTTGATCTAAACTAAAACCCTAAGTTTTTGTCCCGTAATGGGAAATGATTGGATCTTAGATCCAATCGACTTTTTCGGTATATGTTAACTATATTTCCCTACTGTTCCAACATTCTAGTGGCTGTTGGGGCAAGTAAATTTAAGAGGCATCGAGGCCTACTTAAGCTAAAAGGGAGAGAAATTGGGGGTTAAATATATTTGTTGATTAATATACTCATGAAGGAATTTGCAATTTTCTATATACTTGAAATGAAAGAATGAAGACAGCGTTTCGTGTTAACTTCTTAGTCGTAATTGACAATTTTCTTTATTTTCATATAACTATTTATACTAAAATCTTAATCTACTTTACAACAACAAATAATCATAAAGCTGTACTATGATTATTTTGTAATTCTTGACCTATGTTAAATTAAAAGGAATTACTCAATTATAATTTAAAAGTCATACAATTTTAATATTGCCATACCTTGCAATTTGGATATTTCTTCTACCTACATTCCATTTATTATTATTGCATATTGCAATAATATTCATTAGTTTACTCGCCCCATACATCGCGCTCCATTGTCCATTGACGTCATTTGCTTTTTTTAGCACTTTTCAGCTATGCATTAAATTGTGACGATCCAGTATGCACTGTAACTGGATCGTCGACCTGGCGCGGCGTCGCTTCAGCTTATTATGAAGCTGAATCATTGCTCAGGTGTTTACAATATTAATTTGCTGGCCCAATTGAATGAGTGTTCGTTTCTGTTGTTTTCAAAGCGAACTTTCTCATTCTTGGTGGCCTTGAATTGCAACCTTTCTTAATTTTATAGTTAAGTAGGGATAGAATTTAAGGTATAAATAGTTAAGTAAAATTTAAAGAATTAATAAATACAAAAAAATAAAAAGAAAATAAGTGTATCTTATTAAAAAGAAGATCCAGCCAACCATCCCAAAAACCAAAAAAAGGTAATCTAATGTCAATATTTTAAACTTTCAGCTTGGTTCCAAGGAACCTTCAATTAAGCCCTTGTGGCTGGGAAGTCTGGGCCACCTCAGCCGTATAAACAAAGAGGAATCGTAACCGCGAGGTAGGGTTGACCTTTAGAATTTTCTAACCCCACCCCCGCTCATACGTAGTATGAGTAATCCTCTTCCATCCAGGGTTTCGCCGAATGCCACATTCACCCCAAGGAAGATAACTCTCGAGAAGAACCGACGGAGGAACACCATCCCGCTGGAGGAACACCTGAAACGTGATCCCACAGCAGCCCCCAGACCCAGGGAACCCCCAACACCGAAGGGAAAGGAACCCACACCCACATCCGGCCCAACACCAAAAGGACGACACCGAGCGGGGAGGAAGGTTCGGGTCCGACAGTCACTTGGGAACCTGTATCGGTTAGCCTCCATCAGCACCGGAGCGGAGAAGCGGTCATTCCTGAAAAGAGCATCCGCCATACAAAGGCAGAAGTTCCAGTTCAGGGAAGGGAAACGAGGGCAGCAAGGGGCGCTAGACTCTCCGAGTAGACCCAAAATAAGCAATTAATAAAAAGCTAAACAAAATATCCATTGTCTTTAAATCATTTTGGTCGTCGGGTTCATGCCCAATATACATCGGAAAGAGTGCTCCATTCTAAGATAGCGTTGCTTACCTCGAAGAAAAAGATTTACACAACAGAAGGAGTAACAACTGTAAGTCAAAACTTTTATTCAAACTTTAATCGCTTTTTATTTATTTCTCATTTCAGATGAAATAAGTGGGCCTTGTTGCCTGTAATAGACTGGCTCCAGTGCGCCATTAGAAAAATCACTGAAACAGTAGGGAAATTTCATAAATTTAGGAGAAATACCATTTTCGGTTTCGATCTTAAATCCAAACCTCGGCCTTTACGGCAATAACAATAATTTTTGTGGTTCAGATTTCTGGACAACTCGTTATGTTAAAAAATTACATAACAACACTATACAACATTACTAAAAAGAAGTTCATTAAAAAATGCGACCAATATAAATATGGATGAAACAAAGCAACTGGGTGGTGATAAAAACAATTTACTTTTTCCTAGAAAATTTTGGACTAAGTGGAATGTGGTAGATGGACTAGAAGATATACCTGCTGATGGTATACTGGGTCGTGATATCCTTTGGAATCACACAATCATCGACGCGGTTTCCAAAAGAATACAATTTTTGGATGGAAAAAAGAAGTTTTAATTGATCTAGCCCTCAAATGCTTACCAACGAGTTCTCTTACTATTTCTTCATTGAACGTTGTGAAGTGTAGGATTGGAGCTCGTACGCAAACTATTGTGAAAATAAAAATTCCTAATTCCAAGTCAAATGAATTCCTGATACATACACAGGAAATTGATAATGGAATTTATTTAGGAAACACAATAGTTAAGGCAAAGACATTTACGTTCATATCCTTGTTTTGAACAGCACAACAGAGGACTATTTCATGGATACAAGCTTTATACCTACACACTCAAATTTGAAAAAATTACAAAATCGTAAATAATAACCCGGGGACGAAAATGTATGTGAATTTTCAACAGATTCACATTAAGGAACGGGAAAATAACCTTCTATCTTCACTTAAATCAGATCATAACTTAACCAAACAAGAAAAAAAAAATCCATAGAAGATTTATGCATTAAGTTTAATGAAGTATTCCTACTAAAAGGTGATCGTTTAATCTATACACCCGTGTTAGCCCACAACATACCAACCAAATCCGACCAAGCACCAATTAATACTAAGAAATACAGAACTCCGCAGGTTCCTAAACAGGAAATTGAAAGGCAAGTGCAAGAAATGCTTGACCATGATATAATTTCAGAAAGTAAATCTCCTTGGAATTCACCATTGCTCATTGTGCTCAAGAAAATGGTTGAAGGTCAAAAACGGTGGAGGGTGGTTGTTGACTTCAGAAAACTAAATGAAATCACTATCAAAAATGAAATCACTATCAAAAATGTATTTTCCCTTCCTAGAATAGAAGAAATACTTGATCAGTTGGGACATTGTCAGTTTTTCACCACATTAGATTTGGCAAGCGGCTATCATCGATGCGTTCAAGCAGTGTCAAAACATTATCAGAGTTGACAAAACTGTTTAAAGACAGTTTAGTGCCCAAAACACTGGATAACGTGATGAGAAAAATGAAGCTTTCTCATTAACTAATAGAGAAAGACGCCGAAACTTTAGCAAGGTATCTAGGAAAATTACAGGCGGGAGTTATGTAAAGCTCAGCAACCCCAAAAAAAGTCCCCACAACTGTGGTTAGCAATAATACAAAAAAAATGATGACAACACATAATCGAGTTTATTTTCCAATCGTCTGGTCTTATTAAAATTCCATGAAACAACATCTTGCTGACATTGACAAATGCACCCAATTGTGGTTTCGTTGACATAGCTTCGCCTGCACAAAATAACATTGAATAAGCCATTTGGATAATAACCACCGCTTTGTACAAATCGAAAACAATAAAGTTTAAATAATGTTTTTTTAAAAAAACTACTTTATTGAATCGGGTGGTATAAAAAATAGGATTGGCTGATCCAGCCCTACACCAGTACATGCTGAGCAGTAAGAGCGTTGACCTCAATGAAATAGCGGTAGGAGCCATGAGCTTCATGGGAATCCAAAGTCCTGATCATCTCCAACAATTCACTTAAAGCGCATATCAATCCTCATTCTCTCTATCACAACAAGCACCATAATTTTCTCAACCTTCAGGTTACATTTGTGCATATCCACCAAGCAAAAAAAAGGAACTTAATAAAAAATAAATATCTCTGTTTACTTTCAGAAATTGGTAATTTAGGGTTCTGAGGAACCTCCTAATATCAGCCCTGGGGCTGGATTGTCTGGGCAGCCCCTGTCCCCTTCATTCCCGGACACGCCGAATGCCCCGTCTGTGCCCCCAAAAAAAATTCCTCTCGAAGAATACCGGCAGAGGATCCCCCAGCTGTTGAGGAAAAAACTGTCCCAAGATCCAACAGCTGAACCCAGACCCAAGGAAGAGGGAACCCACACCCGAACCAACACCTCGTCACAGAGGAGGGAGAAAGGTCGCAGACCGGCAGGAGCCATCAGCAAAGGAAAGGAAAAGCGAGCCTTCCTGCAGAGAGCTTCTGCTAGCCATCCAGAGGCAGGAATTCGAGAGGCGAAGAATAAAGCGGGCGGAGGCAGAGGGGCGACCGCCTCGAATATATTCCAGAATTCCAAATTAAATAAAATGTTCTTGGGTTAAAAACAAGGTTTCTGTTATTTTTTCTTGCAGTTGTCGGGTTCATACCCAAAGAATATTGGAAAGACGTTCCAATTCAATTCAAAAACGAAGTAGAAAATCAAGGTCGAGGGGAAAAATTATGCAACATCATGAATTTAATTCCCGGTTTGTGTTTTACTGTGACGAATGCAACGAAATTTCGCTATCTCACATTCTACTCGCGATAAAGTACAACAATGACTCTTTGACGCCGTCAACAAATAACAATAATAACAAGTGTAAGCAAATATCGGCCAAGCTTTGCAAAATTGATTAGCTTGTAAAATGCTTAGACGACGAACCCTTCAAGACAACATAACCACCTGAGATAACCCTTAAAGACAACAAAGCCACTGAGCCAACCGCAGAAGACATCAAAAGCCGCACTACACCTTACACGATAAAAGACCTAAACTTGAATAATGGATCCATTAACAAGTCAACAAGAAGAAATCGGCAGCAGTTTGGCAAAATTATTAGAGACAATCAGAAAAGAGCCAACAGCAAGACGAACAACAGAGTACCTTAAAAAAAAGGAATCAGAAGTCAATCTACTGTGGCAGCAGTTCACATCTAATCATGATGAAATTATGAAATTAGAAACACCTAATAAAAGCATTATGAACAGGTGGAACTCACCATGGAAGCAATTAACGAAAAGTTAATTGCATATGCAGTTGCATTGGGGAAATCCAGCAACAAAGACAAAAAAAGCTGCACTGCAACCAATGAACTTGACCAGAAAAATCGGCACGAGCATGAAGAAACCGGAGCCCAATGCACAGACCAAAAAAACTGGGCCATAACGAAAAACATTCAAATATTATGAAGCGAGCCCAAATACGAATGGGGTCGTTCGAAAGGCAAATAACAGAAATAATCATGAAAACAGAAATGAGTAATACGGCAATCGAATTCCAGGCCATGAATCTAATGGAGGAATGGAAAAAAATAGACTCGATATATGAGGAAGTATTACTTTTTGAGGTGGTTGATGATGCCACTGATGAAGAAAATTTTTTGACCCAAATTGAAAGGTTGAAAAAAAGGTGTACGGAAGCAATGGTTTCACTCAAAGAGTTGAAAAAGCCGGAATCTACTTCCACCTCACAACATGAGGTTAAACTGCCAAGAGTCCAAATACAAATGCTTGATGGCAAATCAAACACATGGATTGAATTCCATGATATATTCAATCAAGTGATACACCGCAAACTTTTAAGGCATTTGGAACTCAGCAACTGCAACTATAGGGTGTCATGGGAGTTGTTCATTTCAATAGCACTGCAACAGAATTACAACACATCAAGTCAACAACATATGCAAAGCTGACACTGCAATTAATATTATTATAGCGACTCCACTGGGTCAATCAACTGGGGATATTGTCGTTTTGTTTTGTTTTGGTTTTCTGGTTCTGGTGCAAGTGTTCTAGATAGTAATATTTTGCAATTAATTTGTAATAAGTAATTTGTATTGTAAGCATTTTTTATTGTATAAAAGAATGAATGAAATCATAATAAAGTATCATTAACTCATTAACTTGACAGGAGTCTTTTGGTGGATGAGCAATTTAAAATATTCTCCGTTCCTTGAACAAGTTAAAGTGCTTGTTTAAGATTAATAGATTATCAAGTTTAAGTGCTTGCTAATCACAATTATTAGACAAACGAGTCTAAACAGGAGTTGTTGAACGAGAGGTATGCCAACAAACGAAGGTTAGTAAATTCATACCTTCATACTTTATTGAATCAACCAAAGGTTGATTCAGAATCAAGTACTCAACTAAAAAAATTGCATGATACAACAATGGAATGCTTATACGGTATTTCAAATATTGGTTTCGACACCTCTTTCTGGGAACCAATAATAATATATCATATAACCCAAAGATTTGATATTGAATCTGTCAGACTGTATGAGCAGTCAGTACCAAACATGAAGGATTTCCCATCTTTACAACAAGTATATGACTTTCTAACGAATTGTTTCGAATCATTAGAATCATTAGGTGATAAGAAACGAGAACATAGAAACCAACCAAGGCAGCACATTGTTCGAAATTACGTAACAAAAATTGAAACCCGATGTCGCTATTGTAGAAAAACAGCTCATAGCATTTATAAATGCAACGAATTTCTTACACTACATCCAAACCAGAAATTAGAAGCCATCAAACGCCAAAATCTATGCCGCAATTGTCTTAACCACACGTTGAATAAAAGCTGTCAGAGTCGCAGAACCTGCAGCATATGTAAAGGCCATCATCATGCTTTACAACACAATGATGCTCTCACTAAGAATCCAAGGAATGCAAATATCCAAACTGCATTAGCAGAATTAAACAACATTTCTTGTGCTATCAAAATGAAACTATCAACTTATTGCGCGAAGAAATTAATCGTTCCGCCAGCAATATAATTTCATCTTTTTCCAAAACTAACAAACCCAATCGACCCTAGACTTGTCTCGCCTTTCGGTAATTGGTGATTCTCTCCAAATAATGTCTAATTACTCGACTGAGCCTGGGGCTATCACAGAAAATCTTAACGTATTGACTGACAACATAAAGTATACCATTGTACTTCTAGTCGCCCCTACTTATACTACTAGCGGTATTCAAAGCCAATTACTCAAACAAATGATGATGAATCTTCTAAAACTTCATCTAAACCTATTGCTACCACTTCTACTTCTTATTCATTTGCATGTGCCATATCTTCCGACAAAATTCTTTTAAAATCAAATCATACTACCCTTGTTTCTGCACCGTCCATCGTTAACCCTAAGGTTAAATACCGAATCGTGGTATGCACGACGTACGATCTTCACTTTTACCCACAAGAATGTAAAGAATGCATTTCTGCAATGCGACGTTAGATGAAGATCTTTATATCAAGCAATCTGAGTCAAGGCTATAGGTTACATACTGACTCGTACGGACTGTAGTATGACTTGAATCCAAACCTCAATAATTGTGAGTGTCAGCATGACTCAGGCAACATTAATAGTGACGATTCATATCGCACCACTTGAACCTTTTCGAGTGCATTGCCCGAGTAATGTGTGACACAATTGAGGTCCGATCTTCTTGCTGCACTTGCACTTTCTTTGAGTTGCATTTTATATAAATAAGGTGAATTCTATAAATAAATATTATCATAGTATCATAAGTCAAAGTCGTTTTATTCATTACACTACAGGACAAATGCGCTGAAATTCAAAGCTTGAACCAGGAAATAGCAGTCGAAACCAAAGAAAAAACTAGTTAGAAAAACCAGCAGGAAAGCAGCAATGAGATCGAACTTGAACGAATAAACATTCCACAATACATAAAATAGACGTTATGACTTATGGTCATCGTTCCATGATCTATTATAGACTCTTGTACACAACAACAGATTCTTAAACTCGATCCAGAAAATGCTGCATCTATAGACAATAGACATGCTTGACAAAAGGGACAACGTTAAAAGATTAAGTTAAAAATGAAAACAATGAAACAATGAAAACAAATAATATTTATTTAAATTTGAGAAATGTAAATGTTCAGGGGAAGTTAACATTATGTATTTCCAAAGAGCTGAACTTCTATTGCTGACAACTGAATATGATCCTCATCATCTTCATATGTTCCCACAGTTGGGAAATGGTGCATCGACAGTTACCCTTGTACTAGCTTAAGCTGTGCATAAAACATAGGTAAAATCTTTTGGTAATAATAATAATCAGTTCATTATGAACAACGGAATAAAGCAGTTAAGAAGTTAAAATAAACCATTCGTTCTTTAGTTGACGTTCGTGTTTTTTAAAGATATCTCTCTCGAGAATCCTTAACTGGCGCCCGAGCATGGACCGGTAGTAATCGTATCCTTTTCACCAAAGGATCTGTACCAAAAGGACCCCCTATGTAAGTGAACGTCACTGTATCCACGGTGGAGTTGTAAGTGCCATTAGTAGGTTTATTTAGTAAAACCAAACGGTATAGGCACGACAACCCTGGTGCATATAAAAATTATGGCGAATAGCTGAGAAAAAGGGAAAAATTTGATATTTCTTTGCATTACGCAGATAAAAGTGATATAAGGACTCTTGAGCACCAATTCTACGCCAAAGTTAACCACCAATTTTCTCTCGCCAATATCGGTTAATACGCTGATTGAAACATATCGTAACTGTCCGTTAGATGTCTTTGTGCGTGGATTTTCTGGCGATCTCTCGCGTTTGCTTATTATACAAAAGTCTTAGACTTTGCTAGAAGCATACACTGCATGCTTGGAGGTTCAAAATTTGAACTTCAAAAGCAATACAATTCATAACCCGAACTTATTTAACTCTATAACTGAGGTTAGACCTTTTATGCAACCAAAAAAGAGGTACAGGAACCGTAATCCTCCACCTAGGCCAACAGCTCCTCAACCACATGAATAAATGGAGTTGGGCTTTGTTCAAACCAGACAGGTTGATTGTAGCAACCGTCCTCGGAATTGTAGTCCATTCAAAAAGGGGAATGGAAGGATATCGTACGAACTATCCGAAACAACAAAGGTTATTTAACACGGAAATGATGGCTAAACAGGAGGGTTATGCTGAAGAATACCAGCAGAGTTCACATAGGCATGTGAATCGGTCCATTTTTGGACCGATTGACACAAGTATTTCACGATCCTAGATCTCACTTCTGGGTTCCACCAAATATCCATCAAAAACCAGTGACATACCAAAAACTGCATTATCGACAATAAACGGGAAATATGAATTCCCAAGACTACTATTCTGACTAAAGAATGCTCCGGCGAATCTTCCAAAGGATGATAGACGATGTCCTTAAGGAATTTATTGGCAGAATCTGTTCTGTCTATATTGATGACATAATTGTTTTTGGTGAAAGTGAGGAAAACCATCTCAGAAATATAGATACCATATTCCAACGGCTCCGAGACGTGAACTTAAAGTAAATCTTGAAAAAAACCACTTTATGAAAACAGAATCAGAATTCATTCGATATTTATCGCTCCACAGGGCATACAGCCTGATGCACGTAAGGTTTTAGCTATACAAGCGATACGAAATCCCCTCCCGAGGCTCTGAAAGACCTCAAAAGATTTGTGAAATACTTGCATTTCCCGACTTTGAAAAGTCTTTTATTTTAACAACGATGCATCAAACTATGCGCAGTTCTTTCTCAGGGCGAATGGGGAAAAGATAGTCCGAAAGCATATATCTCAAAATCTCTTACTAAATCAGAAGAGGGATATGCCACAAACGAAAAATAAATGTTGGCAATTGTGTGGGCACTTGATAATCTGCGTTCATATCTCTGTGGAGCTAGGAAGATTCGTATATATACGGACCACTAACCTTAAACGAATTCATTGGGAAACAAAAACCACAATGCTAAGTTGAAGCATTGGAAAGCCCGTATAGAAGAGTATAATTGTGAACTAATCTACGAACCGGGAAAATCTAATGTAATTGCAGATGCTCTGACCAGGTTAAAGACTGAGGTCAATCACTTAACCGACTCAGAACGCACTGAAACGGCACAAAGTGATATTTTTTGAATCTGCAAATGGCAACGTTAAAGAAACAGCAGAAGAAGTTCGATCATCAAGTTCAACTGCTCAAGATTGTACAGATCTTATTCCTTAAGTAGAAGCTCCGATTAATGTTTTCCGTAACCAAATTATTTTTAAGATAGGTAAGGGCCTAGAAGCTCAAGAGAAACCTCATCCAGGGTACTTTCGTGATTATATTTTTATATCACTGACGCCATTGATCTAGGGGGCGTTGATTTTCGAGGGGTGAAAAGTAAAGAAATAATGACCTCAGATATATAATCCGACTTTATGCCGACGAACTCAGTTCGTTCATTGGAACTAGCTGACCCTGGAGTTTGCATTGGCTATGGGAATGCATGTGAAGATATCGTGTATACCTATGGCCAATAGTTAGAATAGCTTCGTCAGCAGTTTGATTGGCCAGGTAGTCTACGTTGCTGGATTGGGTGGGCAGTCTTTGGTAATCGCCGTTAGGGATCGCACGCTGAGAGAAACCGTTAATAAAGATTAATTATAATTTAAATATAATTCTTTAAATTCATATGAATCGCTGGGCCAAATAACTTTGGCGTTCGGTTTTTTGTTGTTAAGATTAATGAAGTGATATAAAAACGAGGTTAAGTGAATGGAATGAATCTCTTAAAGAAATTCAGTCCCTAAAAGCTGACATTCACACAATTCCGTTCATACTGCTACAAAGCTGACTCCTCTAAATGCCCTTTATGGTTTTAAGTTCGAAATGCCGACCAATTTGAGCAGAAAACCAACGCTCCTCTATAATGCAGACGACTACTCTTTACAGCTTAAGTATCAACTCGGAGTGGTGCACCAGCTAGCGAACGAGAATCTTAAGAAGGCCAAGGTAAAATCGAAGCCTCCAAATTTGTTTCATTCAAGGTGGGACAAAAGGTAAGAAAAAATAAATTTTCTGCGTTTTGGTTAGGACCATTTGAAGTTGTGTCATCAGGGAATGGATCGAATACGAGAATTCAGGTGGTCAACAAAACCAAACGAGTTCATAACAACCAGCTTAAACTATTTCACAACTAATATTTACATACATTGCCAACACGGACACAGATACCAAGATAAAAAACTAATTTAAATAATTTAAACTCTACCCACTCCCATAGGTACAGGGAAAATCAAATGGAACATTTCTATAAGTTCACCTCACTAATTTTTCTCCTCTTTTCAGTATTAACCAAAGGGAAAACAGAGGTCAAACTACCTATATATTTCTTTTTCGAACTTAATTTTTTATTATAAGCTAAAATTTAAAAAAAAAAATAAAAATTACATAAACCCTCATATTAGTTAGTTATACCGTTTAAAAGAAAAAAATATGTTCATGTTCATGTTTTTCCTTAACCATGTATATATTTATCCAAGCTGAGACTGTTCCGCTCCAATGTTGAATCCGTGCTTCTGTATGGGTGCAGCACTCACAAGCAAGCTGCAATCGTTCGTGAATAGGTGTCTACGAAACATCTTAAGGATTTTTTGGCCCAACCGTATTTCCAATGAAGAACTTTATAAAAGAACGGGTCAAGAATCCATTGACAGTACTATTCGCAGACGTAAGTGGCAGTGGATCCATTGCAATGGAACCCACTCACACAAGCAGGTAGAGGGTCGGGTCGGCCGAGAAGCACATGGCGCAGGACAGTCGAAAGTGAATCTGCACAGCTGGGGAAGAGTTGGAGAGAACTACGTTATATTTCCAGAAACCGTACACGATGGCGCGTAGGAGTAGTGGAGGCCCTATGCCCCTTAAGGGGATCACAACGGACTTTTTAAGGTCTGAGGACCTATATATGATGTATATATTTATTATTAACATCTATCCTGAGCAGATGCAGAAACCATACAAAATCACATCGTTGGAAGACAATTCACCAGTAGTATTCGAAACGGTAGAACACGCTGTGTTCTATAGTGATACGTGGACAATATTGACGAAGTTCACCCAATTGACTACGAAATGGTGATTCAGATGGTGAAGAAGTGTGAAAAAAGACTAGACACAATGTGAAGCAGCATTCCGGATGTCGACTTTCAACGTTATTGTCATTTGATAGTCCAAGAGACGGAGACAAATATAATCAACTTGCAGCAAACTGCATCGTATGAGGAAATTAATGCACTCAAAACGCCAAAGCGTGCACTGGATTTCATCGGAGGTTTTTCTAAATGGGCCTCCGGAACGATGGACAGCGAAGATGCTAGGAAGGTCTACTATCAGCTGGAATTCCTGCATAAAAAGGATGAGGATTCGTTCCAATTAATGCATCGACAACTATCAGTCATGAAATCCAATTTCGACACTTTGAGCAAACCTATTGCATAACTGGCAGAGAAGATAGAAAACATCACGGCTGGTTTGGGAAATCTTAGTGAGACTTTCCTTAAATACAGTCAAAATACAAACAAGGAAATCTCAATGCTGAAGATAAGAAGCGAAGCTAATGCAATGACATCAGTTATTACTGCTAAAATTATGGAGATCCAAAATCAACAAGCCCTGGAGCTGTCAATATTATATGACCTCTATAAGAATAAACTCCATCCTTTCATCCTTGACGAAGGTAACATTACTAACTTACTAAAAAATATCCCAGTCAAAGGATGACTTTTCATTCGAGAGCATCATACATTCAGCGGCCAGAAAAAAAGTCTTCACAGTTAAGGGAAATTTGCTTGTTAGAGTAACGCTTCCACTACCAGATTCTTTGCACTATAACATGCATAAAGTTTACGCCTTGCCAACAGTGTTAGATGAACGATGGAATATGATTATCGACAGGAATTCCGAATACATAGCAGAATCTGATAACCACGATCTTTTTGTAATGCTAAATGATGAACAGTATTCCCGATGCTCACGTGTGACACTAGGAGATACGGCAAAAGACATTGCGGTATGCCGACATGAAAACCCGGTATTTACATTAGGTTCCAATGAGTGCCTAATAGAACTCCTCCAACACGCAGCTACGTCGAAAATTTCATGCAAATACTCTGCGGTTTCAGCAAGCAAAGGAATCTTCCTGAATATGACAGCGTCGAACGAGTGGTTATTTAAAGTAAAGGATTCCTTCGTTTTGAACTTGAAGTGTATTAACCAAAAACAACTACACCAAAACTTCTTCCCATACGGATCGCCAACCACAAAAATTTTGCAAACGATCTTACTATTGGGAAAAAGAATGTAGAAGAACTGGAACAAAGTTGTAACCTCATAAATTCAGAAAATAAAGCGGCAGATCAAGATTGGGAGTTATCACTTCACCGTTACTCCATAATGTCGATGGTCACTTTGAGAGCAGTTGTTGTTATTGTCGTATTTCTAGTCCGTTGTGTCCGATCCAGAAAACTAGCCAAACACCAAGGAAACGAGCTCCATCAACACCAGAGCCTCTAGCAGATACAACGAATTTCAGAGTCACCTCTGCCCGGGTGTAGACATAACATTATTACTATACATAACATTTTTCATTTATATACAATATTTAAAAAAGAAAAATAAGATATTTTACTGTTATTTGATTTAAAAAAAAAAAAACAAATAAAAATAAATTAAATTTAAATTAAAAAAATTATTAATAAAAAGAGGTGAACCAGTTTCTGGAGACCTGGCTTGAACTTCCTAAGGGGGAGGGATGTTATGCCCCAGATTGCATTACCCGGAGCTGACCCACTACACTGTATTTATTTAATATAGATTAATGCATAATAGCAGCTTTGCGTCACACTTAATGTGACACAACGCTCAGTGGGTCAGGCCAACTTACTTCCAGAATGCAACTCAGTAGGTCAAGCTGAGTAATGCATTTTGGAAGTTCTACAAGAAGTTCCAGGTTGGTTGGTTCCAACATTTTTCGTAGTAATACTCAACCTGTCTACTGTATTTTCCATGAAATAAATAAACTATGTCGTCACCAATCTGCGCTGGTAAAAAGTGTACCATTATTAATATGAACTTAGACCTCGTTTCTTGCGCTGGAATATGCAAAATGCACTTCCACACAATTTGCATCGGGTTAAGTAGAAATGCCTAACAGCATCTACTTAAATACTTGAAAACCTTTTCATATTTTTGTGAAGAGTGTTAAACTATATCGCCAAGCCTTATTATGATGGCGGTTAAATGTAACAACTAGGAACTAGATATGGTTCGGGAAGCGATTCTGGTATTAAAATCAAAGGTCAGACACAACCACACCAAATGCTTGCAATCTGTAAATAGTAATTTTGATGTTAATGCCGCGAAGATCAACAGTTTCTAGGGAAACGGACCTTCTATGCCAACAACCACCGATGGTGAGGCTACATCCAACGAAAACAAAGCCAAGGTCTTTGCGGATTACTTCGAAGACTATTTCCAGGCCAATCCATCCGCCGATCTGGGATTCTTAGAGGAAGTAGGCCTATCCATCGTTCAGGCATTCACCTTAATGTAACATTTACCCTTAAAACTAGCACAAGAGGTCTTGAACTCTCTTCTGCAACCGCAGCAACGGAAGCATAAAGTATTATTAGTGAATTCTTATTTAATAATAATTAATTGCACAATAATTTGAACTTCCGTTCTGCTGTTGCAGCGATTGCGTCAACGTTCCTCTTTGCTGACGATTAATTTCATACTTTTGTAAGCATAGCCAAACTAAGCATTAATAAAATTATTAAAAATTAATCTAGAAGCTGTGTACGTCGACGACACACTTGTTGCATGTTCCGATCTTGAAAACTTGGAGAGAATCAAACAACAAATATGTGATAAGTTTGAAGTGATTGATAAATGCCCAATCGATCACTTTATTGTCATCGAAATTACAAGAGGATGTGATGGAATTCAAATTTCACAACGTCAATTGATTTTGAATCTTCTGGCTGACTTCGGAATGACGGAATGCAGAAGCTGTGCGACACCCCTCGAACCAGGGACAAACTTCAAGAAGTGTGAAGACTGTTCACATTGTGAGAAGGTAGATCCGAAGAAGTACCAGTCATTGATCGGTTCTTTGACTTACTTGAGCGTCTGTACGAGACCAGATATAATCCATTCTGTATTCAAACTAGCTCAGTTCAACACAAATCCTCATGTTGAGCATATAAATGCACCAAAGCATTTGTTAAGGTACTTAATTTAAAACTTAACTATTTTCAGACTGGTATGAAGCTAAAAGGGTATGTAGATACTGACTGGGGGGGAAACTGCATTGACCGAAAACCATATACGGGATTTGCATTCTTCTTAGCTGGTGCAGCCATATCTAGGGACAGCAAAAAGCAGTCAACCATAGCCCTTAGTAGCACCGAAGCAGAGAATGTTGCTTTGTCTACAGCATCTAAGGAAATGGGCTTTGACGAACTTGTTCACGGTCCAACCGAGCTCTTTAGTGACAATCTCAGCTCGCAAAAGCTGGCGAAAAATCCTATCTCCCACAACCGTACCAAACACATAGACATCAAGGCGCACTATGTGCGGGATTTTACAGAGAAGAAGCTACTTATATTGAAGTATACACCCACCGATGAGATGACTGCAGATATATTTACTAAAAACTTCAAGAAAATTAAGCACAGTAAATTTAGTAATATGTTAGGTTCAAAGTCATAAAATAAAAAAAAAATTGTTCTTTTCGTAACTTAAATCAAACTGAATGAACTTATATTTTTAGTTTGTAAATCAATGTATAATACTAGTACATACCTTAGAGTTTCTTGATAAGCTAATGAATTTATGAATCAAAAACAAAAATAATCCGTTTTGAGAGATGGTGTTGTGGTGACAATTAGCAAATATGAATGAAAAACAAAAATCAATTATGGACAAAAAGTGCAAAATACTGGATAAAGTAAAGGTTTTTTTCCGAATTAAGAAAAAAAAAATATACTAAATCGAAAACCGGTAATGTTTCGAAATAAATTAGTTTTTAAATTCTGAGAGGTCATGACCAGGGCCTTAACCATTTTCAGTTTCAACCAAAACTTTTGGGAGCCCTTGCAGTAGCGAAATTCTAGTAAAATGAGTAAAAACTTTTTTTCTATTACAGAAGGAACTCCGTTTTGAGAGAAATTCGGGTCATGAATTCATGTACCCATTCTGCCTATGTGTGTACATAGGAAAAGAAAAATTGTGAAAAAACAGTTTTTCACTCCATCCTAACCTACATAGGCTGTTGTTTTGTACAATCTTCAATGGAAATAGGGGTTTTAATATTATAATTGGGCTATTGTGTATGAAAGCAATGATGTATCTGATAGCGAATAAGCATTATTATTATATTTAATTAATGGAAAGCACTTTGATGAAATGAAATTAAAAAATAAATTAAGCAATAAAAATGATGAAAATTATTTTATATTTTTTTTTGAAAATATAGTAGTTATACTAAATTGACTTACCCATTTGGCTTTATTTTAAAATTTAGCTACTCTTAATTGCAATGATGAATTTATAAGTATTACCAAAAGAAAACAAGTCTTTTTTTATTTTGAATAATTCTCATCATTTATTTTTAAAGAAATTTTGAAACAATATCGAAAATTACACAAATTAGACCAAAGTCTGAATTAATATCTAATCATTTTTTTTTTGTTTTGGTTTTTTTTTTTAATTTCAATTCGCACTTAAATACATCAAGAAGATAATAAACCTAAAAAGCTCACAAATTAATAATTGTGATGTCTATTGTAGTAGTTGTGTATGAGGCACTAAAAAAAGATAGCTCACACATCTTATTGAGAGGAGCTAAATTTGATATGATTTCATTCATAACTTGATGTTTACAGTTTAGTTATTGTTTATAATTTTGTTTGGAAACATTATTTGGAGAAATTAAACAAAATTTTTATAATAACCATTTTATATATCAATTAATTTAATATTAACCCCGTATTACCGATGTCACACAAAATAATAATTAAAATGTTGCATATGCAGTGGGAACATTTAAACATTTGTATAAAATGGCAGAATTATTTGTCTACCGTACCTTACAGCGACAGGAAAACATAACACAAAGACAACACCACAGCAGCAATTGCACAACGTCTAAACAAGCAACAAGAACACATAACATACACACATCCAGATGCAACAATGAAAGCTTTAAAAAAAAGCTTTCAGCAATGAATAAAAATAAAATCACTTTTTAAGTATCGTTCACCAAGAGCGCAAACCTTGTCCTATCTGAGTCCTCAAAAAAAACCAAGCAAAGAGTCAAAATTTCAAGATTAAGCAAACTAAAAATTGTTATAAGTTATAGCAATGGGACAATAAAGTGGTTTTAAGGGTTCTACTCCTAAATTAATCGTTGGCAGTCAGTCGCGTCACCAAGTTGAGTGTTTTTGGCAGTTTTATGACGATAAGTCATTTTCATATGAGGTGGCGTAAAAAATGCATTTTTATATGAAAAATGCCGAATATTATTTTTAAGTGGTGAAAATAAAAATTCATATAAATAAGCAAAGGATGATTAGAAAAAAATCAGAATTTAGCTAGACACTCGAAGGTTGCAGCAAACGCATTCAGACAAAGGGCCTTTCGAGTTAGAAAAAATAATAAAATACGAAAATTACTTGACCTATTATTTTCAAAATTCAAAATATTTTCTTCTATTTTTACTAGATTCTCACCTGTTGAACTCTTCCTTAAAAGTCAGGTAGCACGGTCATATTGGGTTACTTCAGGAGCACAGTTGACCATTTTGGTACCTTGAGCTCAAACTTTGTGCATATCCTTGCGAGCATGCAAATATCCTACACTGCTTAAATATAAGACGCACTGTGGTCTTGTGCGTGCCATTAGTAGATTCACTAAGATAAACACGACAGCTCCCGAGGGATCGACAGCTCCCGAGAATACCAGTTCTTTATCTTTTTTCATAACAATAAATATTTTTTTTTAAATTAATTAAATTGCATTACTTTTCTTTTCCACAATATGCTTTTATTTTTCATACTTTTCACTTCAAATTCTAATTCAAAGAAAAACTTTTGTTTGACTCTGTTATTGCTACAAACTCAACTTACGCAACTGCTCGATTTCATCGGTTGCTTTTATCGAGGGCGTACCTGCTGTATTTTGAAATTCTTGCATTTTACCATTTCATAAAATGCATTCCAGAAACTATGTAATAAAATACAAAAACAAAAAAAATTCGAAACATGAATAACAACTTTGTTCTTTTCACCAATACAAGACTGAAGTAACCACGAAAATTTAAATAAATGATGCAGTCATTGCACATGACCCATCAGCACTGAAACTGTTTTGGAAACAACCCCGTGATGGAAAGGTTCGAGCTTGTCCTATACGGTTACCCGATGGAACCAAAGTACGAAGATGTCGTCGGGTGAAATTTTAATATAATCTTGAAATTGTATAACTATTTTTGTGGCTCAAGGTGATGTTGAATTTCTACGTATATTTATTAAAACAGTTACACATCTTTCTTTTTCCTAATTAATCATTTTGTTAAGACATTAGGGGTATTCATGCAACCTGGTAAACTCTTGGTAAACGTGGTTAGGTGGTAAACGACGCGTTGTCATGTTTTGCACATTTACCACCTTTGCCATGGTTGCATGAATAACCCTACTTTAAATTATTCACTTGCGATTTAATCATTGCGAATCATTCAAACTATGGAAAAATTATAAGTTAAAGACATCGACGCTTTTATTCTGGAAAAAATATAAGAGAAATAAAACTGAGCCTTCATACTTTTTTGTCAAAAAAAAAAAAATGTTTTATGGTCAAAATTGGTCTAAATTCTTATAGTTGTTGTTGTTTGTCCTTTTTATTATTGGAACTACTCCGTTTTCATCCCATAGGACTATATCAAATTCCCACAGGCCAAAGCAGGTATGAAGTACCTGCAGTTTGTTTGTTTAACCACAGTTTTAATTTGTTTTTGTTTCTAAACCATTCCTTAGTCAGTTAGGAGGTGTGCTTGGAGTCGTTTTCCTGGATGAAACTGTCTTGTCCTCATCGGTGAATTAAAATATTACATCGTCCAGAATTGGACATGATCTATGGCACACATTAACTTATTTGTCCAAAAGATTGGCCCAGCTCCAGATGCTCAGAAAACATCCCCAGATTTTCAGACAATCTCCGCCGTTTAAACTATCTTCTTCATATTCTTAAGATTAAATTTTGAGTTGGACGTTCAACGTCATATATTGCGTCGACCAAAATTCATTCTTGCAGTTAATACGGTTGAGGTGGTTTTTTGGTAAACCTATACGTTTCTGAATGTTTTTTTTTCTTTTTTTTTTGCTTAGGAATGGTACTTTCAGTGGACTTCTTCTTCGCCCTACATGTTACAGTAGCATTTTAAAGTTCTATTAGGAGACCTACAAATAATGTAAACAAATATTCGTTGAAACCCTCGAGTTTCTATTATTATGTCCATCACTGTATGGGAATAGTTTTTGAAGACAGAATAGATGTAAATCATTGCTTAAAAGCAGCAAAAAAAAACATAAATTTGGACATCATAATTGTAAAAGGACACAATGACAAGAATGAAAGCACTTTTAAAACGACATCGGTAATATAGGTGTAAGTATATCTCAAACTGTTTTCGCACACATTTCATTAACTCCTTAAAAATAATAATATAGCATTAGAGTTTCAAATTGTGACACACTTTGGTTGAAAGATAGCTTAAAAATTATTAAAAAAAAATTAACTTGAAATAGCAAAGAATATCAATAAAAATTATAAAATTTCATTTATAATTATATTAAACCAATATTGATTCACAAGGTTTTTTATGTGTATATAGTTAACTTTCCAATATCAATTTTGTTTGTTTTGTTTTTGTTTCAATTTGAAATCACACACTCAGTCGTTAAATATATAAAATAGCAGGGGGTAAAAGTTTGTATAATGTTTTTTTTTTCTTTCTCTAATATTATAATATGTATGTACGTTAAAAATATTGTAAATGTTTTGGTGTTTTTTTCTATCTTTCATATGGTCTTCCATAAGATTTTATGATTTTTTTTCCTTTTTTTTAATTTACTTTGGCGATTTATTATTTTAAATTAAGAATTTATCAGTTTTTATGTTTTTTTATCGAAATTGGTCTAATATGTTATTATTTATTATTATTTTATGTAAAACTACAAATACCCTTTATATCCATTTATTGTTATACAAGCAAAAAAAAATTAATTTACTTAAAATTAAAAAAAAAAAAAAATATATTAAATATTATATTCTTTTAATATTTTTGTTGAAGTTTTGTGATGTTTTGGAATCATAGCTATGACAGTTTTTAAAACATGTTTTTTTTTTATAATAGTTTGGTTCCTTCTTGTTTCATTTTTTTATTCACACTTGGTTTTTAGTCATCACATTTTTTTTTTGTTTTTATTTTATTAAAAATGCGGGAAGCCATTTCATGTATTTTTTTTTTTTGATTTGTTTTGATTGTTTTTTTCTCTCTTTTTATGATGCTGTTGTGATTTATAAATATATAACTTAGGTCTAGTACTTACGACCCACACCATGACCTGGATTGAGTAGACGGCAAAAATGAGGTGTAGTTACACGACAGTCAACTTGGATGGCACGCCTTTGACGCATTGACATTGGTCATTGTCGACTTGTTGAGGCAATGAATTCGTTATGTTTTTGAACCTTAAAAAAAAGAAAGAAAAATAGTTACACCCGTCATGTATTCATAAAGTAAATATTTTTAATTTTGTTATTTTATTTTAGTTCAACTTTAAGTGCTTTTAAAATCCTATATTCTGAATGGCATGACTTAGCAAAAAGTTACATACAAATTTGAACTCTGGTTTTATCATTTTGTCTTGTAAACATTTTCTTTCTTTTCTTGTAAACTTTTAAAAATTACTTCCACAGCACAGAATAATGATTGTTCAACCTGAACCAGAGTATAAGGTTTGAAAGAATGAACTGATATCAACTACATTTCAAAACCTAAACGGAACTACCAGATATAAGAAGTTATGTTAACCTGAACAACAGCGAAATCCAATGAACTATTCAACATTTCGAAAGGGGAGTTAACAGCGCGCTGGAAAACTTAAAAAAAAAACTCAGAGGAAGTATCGGGATAGATTTTCAAATCTGTCACTTACACTCTTGCCATTAGTCAGCACCATTAGGGTTTACAGGAGAAGCACTTGAGAATAAACAAAAAGGAAACAACTGTTGCGTGTCTGATAGATATGGAGAAGCCCTTCGACAGCGTGTGGACCTTGCCTCCCAGAATATCTGGTAAAAGTTAGGGGTCCTGTATAGTGATCAGGAAAACGAATCAGGAAAAGTTGAATCCATATGAGATTAAAAAAAAATAAAAAAAAAGAAACAACGCTGGCAGCTGAAGGCTTATGACTAAAGCGGATATAAAAAAAGTGCTTCCTATATACATTTAGAATTTGTTTACGATGAATTCTTTATAAATATCATAAATTCATTCAGAGTTCATCAATTTATTACAAATTTTGACTTGCAAATCAAATTTGAATAAAAAAATTGAAATAAAAAAAAAACGAGGCAAGAAAATATCAATTGCCTGGTTTTCGGTAAGGCGCCTTATGTTAAAATGAGTTTAGGAATCTCCGGATTAGAGTCCAGTCCAGCTGAGAAAACATACCACTTAAATATTCAAATTTAATAATTTGTTTCATAATTTTTTTTCTCAAAATGTGGTATTAATTTTTGACTTTTTAAATGACAACTTTGAAATTAAATTAAATCGATCAGTTGTTGTTTTTTTGCAACACTTTATTTGTAGCGTGCAAAAAAAACATACCTAATATTAAACATTGGCTTCCTCTTTTTGTATTACAATTGCAGTTGCATTTGAAGGAAATGTATAGATTGAGCTGGCGATATAAAAGACATAATTTACAGATTTATGTTTTAAATTTTGCACCACACAAGCGATAGCCATTTATTAAAACCATTTATGTAATAGTTGTGAGGACCAATAGAAAAAGATATCACAATCACAATGATTCACTTCTATACTCAATGCCTTGTTCACGCCTGAACCAAGGCACAGTCACTAAGAAAATAGTCTTTCAATACGTTAAAGGATTTCATAATTGAAGATCTAGGATCTTATAGGCTACAGTTCCAAGTTAACCTCTGGTACGGAACAAACCTCAGTGGATTGGTTTCACTCTAACGCTATACTTTATCCAAGAAAAATTGTAAGTAGAGGGAAGATAATTTTTTAGGCTCTTGCACTCAAACTATTGCTCTATGTATTTGTCTCCCTTAAATAGCCCACAAGTGAAAAAAAAACATACATTTACACCATCGGTTGTGAAAACTTTGTTTTAAATAAAAAGACAAAATTCCTTAGTACTTCAACCTGTTGCTTCGAATTCCAGGCGAAATAAAAAAAAAATGTTGTATGTTCTTAATACTTACAACATCAGCCACAATGGGTTCTTCGATTTCCAGTCCGGCTAAAGCTTGTTCGCGTGTTAAATGCACTTCATAGGATGTTGTAGGTGTTACAAATACTACACGATGCTTACGCGTTTGTAGTATATTGGCAATAACTAGCTGTTTGTTTTTTTAAATAATAAAAAAAAAAATAAAACATTAAATGTAAGAAATTATTTTGTACAAAATATATAACAGCAATTAACTTACTGTGTGTTTGTATTTGTTAAGACTGTCTCGCGACTTGGCTATTAATAAATTCTCGTCAGTCTCGAGTTTAAAGGAAACCACAAAAGCAAGTGGCACCCATAAGTTAGCCAATGGTGCTAGCATTTTAGGCACCAATTGCAGGGATATTGTTGGCGCTCCCTGTCCCGATTGCATTTTATGAGTTGGCTGTAAGACAAAAAAAAAGTATTAATGCATTTATAAAGTAAATAATACAAAAACAAGAAAACAAAAAAAACATATTTTATCCTCTTAAGTTAACAATGGAGAAAAGAGAAATATTATCCAACCCAACCCTTAAAGACAAATATTATCTTACACATAATATCACCACCTTAAACTATAAAACAACACAAATCGATATCTAATTTTATACCAAACTTGAGAAAAAAACAACAAAATGAAATGGAGAAAAATTGCAACAAAAAAAAGAAAAGAAATACTTCTTGAGAAAATAAACATACTTAGACACACACACCAAACCGACACCATCCTTGAAAAAGAAAAATAATGCTCTTAAATTTATGGAAACCAAACTTTTGGTGACAATAGACAATAACGCACCCTCAAGGCTTAGCTGGCTCTATAAGGTAATTGAATTGTTTATTCAGAAAAACAGAAAAACAAAAACAACAACCGAAGATAGAGAGAAGACAAAAAAGACAACAAGAACAGACTTGAGGAGGATAAGATTTTTGTCATAATAGAAACGGTATTCAAGTTCATTGATATTGAATATTTATGTGTGTATGAATATCTGCATGAACATTATGGGTCTCAACTTGTACATACATGAGACAAGGCAATTGGAAGGGAGGGAGAGACAAAAAGCAACTTTACTCTCTGACCCAGCTCTTTGGCTTCGAGGGCATTCTCCAAAAGTTCAAGAGCATTGAAAAATGGGTGACAGTGGTATAGTATATATGCATTATGGAGATTAGATTAGAAATTGGGTTCAAGCAGCAATGTGTGGTACGGACATTTGAACAAACAGCAAACAAGCATTATTATAGTACAATGAAAATAGACAGGAATGACTTTGTAATTCATTTATCCTTAACTTGGGTGAAGTCTCGGTGGAAATCAATTAGAAGCATTGTGCCGGTACCATAGCAAAAGGTCAAGACAAAATAAAGTTTGGGATATGTAAATGGGTTTTGTTTTTTTTTTTTCTTGTCAAGAACTATTTATTTAGAACTATGAAAGACGGAAGTTGTTCAAATCAATCGAATGAACTATTACTATTCTGTTTCATTTGATTAAATAGTAGCATTTCCTGAAAATATAGTCAACATGGTTGATTTGGCATTTGGTTATATTTGCTAAGGGTTTTTCATAAATAATTCATCAATATGTTTTTACAAAGAAATAATTAAAATCTGAATAGCTCTAGAAGTAATTATAAAATAAAAGCCTTTTTGAGGAAGCATATGATTTGGAAGAAACTGGTTTAGTAGATTATGTGACGTATAAATACACATTAAAGTTTGACTAAAGCTTAGTTATTCAGAGCCATTTGCTGAAACAATAACTAAGCATTTATGTTCAACATAACCACTTATGTGACACTAGACCGTTCGTTATTTTTATATCAAGCTCTAAAGGGGTAAAACTTTTTGCAAATTAAAAAAAAACCAAAAATCCCCTAATATTTTCAGAATTTTATTTTGACCCTTGATGGGGTCTTAGAGTTTATTATGGGAAACACAGTTTTTTTGTATGTTTCAGAGTTTTATTTTCCCCTTTGCTAGGTATAATGGAAAAAAAATTGAATGTGGTTGGAAATGCTTCTAAAATATGTCACTTTTCCACAGAAAAAAAAAATAGTTTTTTGAACTGAAAACAAATGTTGCACCTGCGATAGCTATAAATATAAATAGCTCATTGTTTTCTTTTGTTTTCTCAAATTTTTTATAGCCTAATTTTTGATTAACATCGTATCTTTCAAAATATGTACAAATAATATTAAATATGGTTCACAAATAGCAGACATTTGTGATTTTATTCAACAATCTGAGAAAGTAGGTACGATTGTGTTGCACCCGCAATGTCACTTTAATGCTTATGGAGTTCCTATTGAGACATTTAATTCAAAATTTTGAAATAAGTCAGAGAGAACAGGCAGAAATGTAGGCATCAAAGAAAATCTTCATTAAAAGTGTTTATTTTTCTATTAGAAAGAGGCAGCAAATGAGTGAAAATGTTGCACCCGCAATAATGGAATCGCCCAGTTGGACTGATTGATTGATTTAACGGTTTAAAATTTAAAATTGAAAAAAATGCATATTTTTTCGGTGACATTTTTTTCAGTAAATAGCATTTTTAGCTATGAAGGCTAGTTTTTTTTTAATATAAACTACTTTGTACGGTTACAAAATTTTTAATTTAAGCCTAATATCATTTCTGTATATTCAACAGTTTCCTAGATAAAGGTTTTCAAATATGCTAAAAATGCCATATACTGAAAAAAGCTTATACTAATTTCATTTTTATCAATGTTGCGTTAGGCGCTCGAGATCGAAAAATTGAATTTAACATTAGCATAACATTATAAACAACTTAGCATAAAATCATAACTACCGGATAACTAGACTACAGGATCAAGTAAGGAATAAGTTTCTATGTTTTATTTTTCGAATTTGTTATTCCCTTTCCTTATTTCTCTTCAGATTTTTGAGTTCGTCGCCATAGAGCCACAAAAACGTATCAGAAATTTGTATTTATTAGAAGACCCAATTTTATGGTTTTTTTGTCGGCATTTTTATAAAATTTCTTTTTATGGAAAAAGCTTATACACTAAAATTTAAAGGTGCGATAGAAAAATACATAATTTAATTAAAAATAAGCTGACCAATTCAAAATTGTAAGAAAATGTAGCTACGGCGATGAGTTAACAGTTGCTTAATTTGGTAGGGTTAACTTTCTCTAAGTTATCACAGAATCTCAAAATTTGCTCTCATGTGCAGTTTTTTAGCGTGAGATCATCCTCGTTACAGAATTAACCCTGAGTTCATCAAATATAATTTTCAGTTAAATTTTTTCCCGGGATTAAATCAACAAAATTGACAATTTCAGGATTAAAAGAGGAAATTTTTCACAGATAAGAATCGACGTAAAAAAAACAAGTTTTTTTTTCAAAATACGTTACTTTTTTATTTTATAATTTTTTATTAAAATAAAAACATGTCAAAAATTCCTGGTTTCATTTAAAAAAAATCGAAAATATGGTTGACTTTGACCGTTTTTTACTAAAACCAGTTTTTTTTTAACCAAACATTTTTTTTTTTTACATAATTCAGCCTCTTATGTTCTTATATCAAGTTTTGCGTTCGTCCAAAAAAAACAAAGGTTGAGATAACATCAAACATGACATTTTCATGATAGAGAATGCGAAAAAAGTAGGTCAGACAATTCCGTCAGTCTGCCTGTCTGTGTAAACCTTGGGCCTAAGCACCTGAAGCGATTTTTTTTTTTAATTTCGTGTTAAAGGGGATTTCCTAAGTTAAAGTTTTTTATACGGAAGTTTATTATTTATTATTATTATTATTTGATATTAAAAATTTCAAAAAAATAATTTTTGGATTTTTAAAAAAGATTTAAATTTTTTTTTCGAAAAAAAACAATTTTTTGAAAACGGGAGACTCTATTTTTTTGATATATTAGTTTTAGATTTGCTTTAATTTTTTTTCTTGAAAACGGCATAACAACTTTTTTTTAAACAAGGTTTGAGAAATTTTATATATAATTTTTTTTTTTAAAACGGCTCCAACGATGTTCAAAATCTTTTTAACTAAAAATGTATCTTTCTTAATCAAATCAAATGGCGTACTTATGTAGTTTGGAGCTCAACACTAATTAAGATGAAGTTTATGCCAAAGATTTTTCGTATAAAATTATTTATTTTTAAAAATTATATACAGGGTGTCCCGAAATCACCGCCGCAGAAGAAGAAGAAACCATGGGTTCCTGAGGTCATTTTAAGTTGAAAAACTTAAGAGGTAATTTTCTCGTTCTCGCTCCGTTTTCGAACGGTTTTTATGATTTGTATTGGCTTTCCCTTTGACTGGCTCTAACTCGGCCAAACTACGGCGGTGATTTCGGGACACACTGAATAAGAAGCTTTAAAGTACACAGCAACCTAAGAGCAGGTACCAGCGAAAAAAAAAAACAAATTTGTGGTAAAACCTTCAAGTTGTTTTATGTTGAAAGTGATCGATTCGGGGTGCAAAATTTGTATTAAGAGCTTCACAAATCAAACCGAAAATTGATAAGCAGAATCTTTTGTTGGTAGTATTTTTGTTCTAGTCAAAGTATACGTATTGTAGTACCCTTTGGCGTAATGGTTAGTGCAATTGGCTATGAAAATGTTTCTAGCTCGTCAACTAATTTGGGAATTTTTTCAAAAGTTACTTGATCATTGATATAATGTTTTGTTTATAGCTTTCTCGACACTCGATATATTTTTATTGTTTACCATCACACGTATTCATTCAAATCTAAACCACATAGTAGATATAAATGTTTGCTTGAGTATACTGCCATCGATATTAAAGGCCTTTAAAAGCATAGAAAAAACTTTTATTTGCCAAAACTTTATTAGGTGGGATTTTACTAAATGTATGAAGCCCTAAAGGCCACCATACAGAAACTGAACTGCTAAAGTTCTTTTCGTGTGTAGTCCTAAATCCGTGCACAACGCCTACATGCTTTTCATACTTTTAGAGTGTACAAGTACATACCTACTACTTCCATTGCACAAGTCAAACAAAAAAAAAACTATTTTCAGAAAAAAAAAAGTTAGAAACTTCTCAACAACAATAATGGCACTTCTCAAAAACAAAACAAAAAAAATAAAAAAAAAAGTTTTCATAATTGTTTCGCACATAACAAAAACTAAACTGCAAACTATACCCACACGATGACAAAACTTAAATTAAAATGTTGTAAATGATTAATTTGCTGAGATCGACAATAGCTAGGAAGAAAAAACTTTCTTTCTGTTTATGACAACAAAGTTAATTAATTTATTATGATTTTCTATAAATATAACTAAAAATATCGATTCTTAACCAGGATATTTTTTTTTTTTTTTTCATTTTTATGATGTATTCGAGTCAACATATTCACAAGAGAATCATCAATTTCCTATTAAATTTATCCATCCAACTTATTTTTATTTATTTTCTGGACAAATACTTTTTCTATTTAAGAAGCCTTTTTGAATAGAAGAAAACTAATTAGAAAACTCTCGTGTGTTGACGTAAAGTCGATTCCATTTCCACATTTCTGAAAGAGCTTTTATCTCGGTTTTATACGATTGCTTCATCGGAAGAGAAAAAAAAATAAAACAAAACCAAGTAGTGTGAGGCTCGTGTGAGTTTATGTGGAGGAGCGAGAGTGTTAATAAAACAGAAAACTGATTTATGAGCTCCAACTAATTGTGTGTTAAAATAACGCCAACGTTTAGATGACACCACCTCCATAAGCAAGAGGAGATGTGTACTGTGTAGTGTGTGTCCCAGTCTTTAGTTGATAAAAACTCCAACTCAACAAATCATTTTCGCTTTTAAATTGACACCAAGGACACAAAACTATTCATCCACATTCACATCCTCATCGTTTCTCTCTCATTTGAAAATGTTATCATGCATATATACATGGACAACATGACGTGTTTGATGGGAGTACCAGTACCAGTACAACCATCCATCTATAACTATAGTTGAGAAAGCGGGTGGCTTGGATTTCATCCGGTTCGGTGCTGTGGTGGTGCCTCAAGGAGAATTCATGAAGCAGATTGACTATGAATGGCTATTAAATAAATCATATCTGCACATGGCAGATAATTCAACTCAGCTGCACATGAAACCACAATGACAACGACGACGTCCACATCAGGCCAGCACAGCAACTTCCTTCTCCCTGGCCTTCTACGTTCTACTATTCCCACCAGAGCAACAAAACAATAGCCATTATTTTAACACAAAAACAATGCACAACATACAAAATATTGATTTATATTATTAGCCTAGCCTCTTTCTTCCTTAGCCACCCACAATTTCACTTTGATAATAATTGCAGACTTGGACTTACCATTTTATCTTGTGGAATGTAAAAGTCAGATACAGCTGCCGCCAGATAGAGCACCGCCCTATGTTCGAAAGCTGCTAGGCACTCGCATGCAGCTCGCAACAGCCACATATAGTCGACAACGCTGGTAAAACTTACATACAAAATCATTTGCGATTCGCGGGCATTTTTGTACTTGGCCAGGATTGGTGCGAAGACATCAACGGAGTCTGGTTTCACTGTTATCGCTGTGCCTCGTGCATCATCGGTGATGTCTAGCATATCGAAAAACTGTTGTCCGGTGAAGTGACGCGTAAAAGGCTCCAGTGACTTTTGGCGATACATAAATATTACTGCGTACTCATGATCGAGGAAATATTCTGCTGACGAGGAGCCACGTGTCCCCGCACTGAAATTGTCCACAAAACGAACGGTGTTATGTTCGAGGGGAACAGTTGTGCCACCAGACTGTAAAACGGAAAAAAGAAAACAAAAATTAAGCTTAATGGGAAAAACTGTGAGAAAAATATAAATTAGAATAAAAGCATTCAGATTCTTGATATTTGAGTTGGTAGATTTGCTAAAGCTGCGATTATCTAAATCATAGCATATTGAAGTTCATGGTAAAAGAACAGTACAATTTTTAGCTTTTTTTTGTCTATATTTGTAACAAGTTACTTTAAGCAGTTCATTTACTACAAGCTGGAAGATATTTTCAAATCGATGAATCGGCAGTCCAGGGGCCCTAATTCCTTGAAACGAAAACGATTGAGCGATATCGTTTTTCAATAGCCATCGCTATCATATTTTGACTTTCTCTCCCCTTAATAAGGTGTAATACGAAACAACTTGATAGAATTTTTTTTGGAACAGTTTTAGGCTGACAAAATAGAAAACTGGCAGAAATGTGAATTTTTTTTGTCGGTGGTTTTCCTAGGATTTCTCAAAAACCACCTGTGGAAAACACCTGAAAATTTTGAATTTTTTTTTTGATCCTTTAATTTTTTCCGCTAGTGTAGAATCCAAAGAAGCTAGACCCAACACGATCAAATGGTCTTTTTGAATTGTAAAATAAGCTCAAATACTGTCTGATTAAGCCCATTATTAAACATAAAAGTGTTTCTTTATTTGAAAAATAAAATAAAATTATGGATTGACACAGGCCTGAAAATTCCGTTATTTGTTATGTCCAGATGATTGTTTTGAATTAATTTTTGTGGCCTAATAATAACAGTAGAGGTTTTAAAAACAAACTTATTTTTTCAACAAAAAAAGCTAAAACGATTTCAATGAAAAAATCTTTTTTTTTTGCTGGCGAGGTCCAATCTTTTTATGAAAACTACTAAGGGTACCTTCCATAGAATATTTTTTTTTCATTTTTGTTTTTTCTTTAATGTCTTACTCGATTTCATGGTTTTTTTTTACTTCTTAAACAGTTCATGTCAAAAAAAAAAACACCAAGATTGAGCAATAGTTGTAACCAATTTCTTAAATTATATGCTGAATTTTCTTTTTATTAAAAATTTTAAGCTCGTCTGGCAACTCTTCGGCCAATAGCAACCCTGCTAAGCAGCTGTATACAATATTTCAGGCTTGCGAAAGAAGGTTAGTTTTGACAACTTGTTCACATTTTGAAAAATCAATTGGCAACCCGGGGCCCCATGGCAACCCTGCCAGACTTGGGTTTTTGTTCCCAACTAGTACCAAATCAATTGTAAACAAAAATTTCAGCCTAGCGACTAGTAGGCTGTCTCTTAGACTAGAAGGAAGAAGGTCAACTAACAAATCTAACAGAATATAAAATAAAAATGATTATTTTTGTAGTTTAAATTTTGATATAAAAAATGATGTGTACTTGTTAAAAAGCATATTGTTAATGTGTTTAATTCGGGTTTCCCCAAAATATCTCGAAAACCAAAAACGAAAAACCATTCACTTTTAGACAATGCATAAAAGCATGCTTCAAGTTTTCTTCTATATTGTACCTTTATATAGAAATACTAGCTGGCCCGTCTTTGTCCTGTTCTGAAAATGAAGCTTCCATCTTAATTCGTTTAGAAAATAGTCTCTTTACTTAAAAGTAGAGAAAAAGGGTGGATTCCCTAAGTTTATTTTGTAAAGCTTTTTCCCGTTCATAAAAATAAACTCTTGAAATTTTATCTTAATCCTTATTGTCGTTTTCGAGAAACCCAAAACTAATAAAAGTGGGCGTGGCAGTGGGAGTATAAAAAATAGTTTACAACCGATGCTCAAACCAACCTAATGAACACAAAATTGCATAAGAATCGGTCAAGCCGTTTCGGAGTGGTTTGGCCCCAACACTATGACACTACAATTTTATATATTACAAGATAATTTATGAACATATGATTTATTACACTGTGCTACAAAAAATGGGTACAAAAAATATACGTGGGCGGAGACCTATCACGTTTTGTAGAGCTTGGCGCACTGATAACAAAACTGTATATAAAAATTCCGTAACCGCCCTAAAATTGGATTTGGGGGCAAAAAAATGTTTTTTAGGGCCTTCATCTATTGCAAAAAATCTAGCTTAGTCAAATTTTCACCGATTTCGTAATTTCGAATTTCTGTATCTTGGTTGAATTTTTTTTCTTAAATAAATATTATTTTAGAATATATATTTAAACCCGTTTTTTTTTTAAACATATACTTTAAATTGATAACGAAAAAAATGGAATTTTTGGAATTGTTTAGCTCATACAGTCTAAGTGGTTTAACTAAACTACATGGTTTTTATATTTTTTAAAAGGTCTCAATGTTTTCTTTCCAAAAAAGTTAAAAAATCTCAAATGAATAAAAATTTGATGAAGCTATTTTTTTTTTGCAATTGATGAAGGTTAAAAAACTCTAGATTACGGGGCTGTTACGGAATACAGTTTTTTAATCAATGCAACATTCTCTACAAAACTTCATAGGTCTCAGTCGGCGTATATTTTGAGTGTGGCACAGTGTTATTAATTACCTTTATTCAAACTTCTATGAGAAAAACGATTTTACGAGATTTTTTTCGAGATTAAAAATCAAACTTTTCATATTTCGCTTCTTGGTGAGGTTTAGCTTTGAACCGTCGATTTGTTGATTGAAAACACAATTTCTGGAACCACATTTTCTTGGAATTTCCTGTCAACCAGAACATACAAATACATAATTACAGAGACCGTGTAAAATACCTTTAGGAAAGCAAATCTGTGCGATGTTATTTTGAATGTGTTTTCATGTTTAAATTTATAAAGGTCCCCATACAAAAATACATATCTGTAGCTCTGAATTTACACTAAAACAAACTCTTCAAAAGCATGAATTATTTTTTTTTTTAATGGACTGAGTAGGATACGTTCCAAAGCGCACGCTATTTTCCCATTATTTACGAATCATATATAGACAAGAAAAAAAAAAAACTGCCAACGTGAAATCCTTGAGGTGAATCGAGTTTGATTTTTTTTTTCTTTGTTCAATCGAAAAATTGCTGTCGTCAGATTTTCCCTTATAATGATTTCATGTTCACGCTTGTTAAAATTACAGGGCATTGGCAGTGGACCTGGATATGTCTACCAACACTTCAATTAAAAGAAGAAGAAATATAATATTGTTGAGACATCGCCTATAAAAATGCCTATCTAGGATTTGTACAATTATAAGACTCTCTAAGACTTGGAAGTATAATTGAGATGATTTAATTAGACTCTGAGGATAAGCAACCTTAGGAAAGAAGATGAGTAAAATGCTCTTGACCTTGGAATTCATCTTCAGCAGGTCAGGGAGAAACACCATTATTACCTATTTATGGTGCAGTCCATACTCTCCACAGAATTTTTACTCAATGACACTTATTTCTCTTTCTACGTCAACGACAACTGTGATTTGCTAAATAATTTTCCTTAGAATATAGAACAGGCAAGAAAAAAACCATTGTCACGAAGATTTTTCCACTTGTCAGTCGAAGGAATTGTAAGTGGTAGACACTGATTTGTCTAGAGTTGGGAAACCAACAGAACAAAAAAAAAAAATAATAAAATATGTACATGCCCTTTAGCTGTTGTCTGTCACCGAAAGAAGCCATATTTTTTTAGAGAATATTGTGAGCAAAAGCAATCAAGAAATGTGTCGAAACTATCTCTAGCACCGAATGTTGATAAGTAGTGATGAAGAATAAACACTCTTGTTAGAAGAAGGAAAAGGAAGGATTTCATTTAAGTTTTTTCCTTCCTTCAATTTTTGTTGGCTTTATTTTTTTTTTTTTTGTAAAATAGAAATCTGTCTTTGCGAAGGTCGAAAAATGAAATTAATCAAATGTTGTTCCTTCAGTAGTTCTACCATAAACGATGATAGCCAGTGAGACCCACAAAACTTACGTCACATTATAACAAAAAATGATGTAATGTAGATTTATGTATATTCGTTTTTATTTATCTTTTGTTTTTTTTTTCATTTATGGTAGGTTGACATTGTTGATCATAAACGAATCGGAAGTATGATAAATCTTCTCCGGTAGGTAGTGGTGGATATGATGTACGAACAAAAGGTGAAGGACAGGTCCTAGAAATGTTTTACATGTTTAGTTGGTAGAAGTGACAAATTCAAAAGAAGTATTTTATAACTTTGACTCAATTTACGTCATGCCAATCAGTTTGACTTCATCATCAAAGAATAACCTTTCGATAGTTGTTATTTATTTTTTCCAAGAATGATTTTTTAAGAGGATTTAGTTTGCAAGGAAATCCTTCTTTAGCAATTATAAAGAAAAGTACTGAAAGTTTTCAAAGAAAAACATATAGAAATCGGTTATTATTTCAATGAAAACAAATGACATACAGTTTTAGGAATTCAAAAACTATGAATAAAATAATAACAAAATCATATACCGTTATATCTAACGTTTTTGTGAATTTAATGACGAGAAAGAAAACAAAAAAACACGCAAATAGAATTCATCAAGAATATCTTTAAGTCTAAGCAGAAACGTGATCCGTGCTTGGGTAAAGATTTTCTATGATGAACCCTCAGAATAAATATATAAAAGCAAATAAGCTGTTACCGCAATAAAACAATACAATGGGATGCGTCGGCGTCGGTCAAAATATGCTTTTAAATCCATACATATCAGGTCTTTTTTTGGAGAGTTTTCAGATTAGAAAAACAAACAAAAAATAAAATAGAAATATCTCCAAAAATGGTTCGCTTAAAAAGAATAGCTGGAGTTCTTTGATTCGGATCGTCAAGATTGTGGTCTCCAGACTTAGAAAAAATGACAGAGCATCATTTGCAATGTTAAAAATTTCAATTAAAGCGTATTTGTCTATTTCAGATGAATTGTAATAATCTGGTTTTTTATCCCCCCTCAAACCTCAGAAGGCTGAAAAATAAACCAGGACGCGTATACCTATAAAACTGCATACTTAGATTTTGGTTATACCTCTACTCCCAAAAAATAGTTGTCGGCTCTTGGTCTATGACCTGTTTGGTACCTTCTAAACCTAAAATATACAATTACGAAGGTTTGCATCTTAACATTAACACATGTAACATACCAGTACTTGGATTTATCATTTTTATATTAAAAAATGATAACCATAACGTATGGGACTAAAAAAAGGATACTGTAATGCATCATAACAACGATTCGTTTCACATATACGATCTAATTCATTATTTCTATGATGAAGAACGATATTGCGCGGCTGGTGTTTAAGACTCACAATAACAATGGCTACAGAATTAATAGTTCGTCTGAATCGTCTGGCATGTTCACCTTCTTGTACTTTATCGGTTGCACCAAATGAAGCCATTTTATAAATTGAAATTCTGTTCGTATTTACCGATTTTCTTCCCGGTCTTGGGGTTAATGTGATCTTGCCATTTGTTCTCGATTCACCATATTTCGCTCTTCTAAGTGTCCCTTCAGATCTCTCCTACCATTTGTTACAATTACCACATGACGGTTTCGGTCGCTTTTTTTTTAATGTTTTAATTTTTAATAAAAAATTTCTTTGAAAATAATTCAATATGAACAAAAACCTACAATATCGAAAAATACTTGTCAAAAAAAGAGAAAGTTTTGCCCTAACTTCGGATGGACCGATTTTTTAAACCATCTACAAATGGTACCCTTTCATATAAACAAAAAAATTATGTAAATCAATCCAGCCGGATTCTAGATATAAGGTCACACACAAAAGTAAAACTCGTTTTTATATATAGAGATATGGGTGTATAAGTTACACATTCTCTACAAATTGGTATTATTTTTAAGAGTTTTAATAGTTAAAACTCCAAATCGGAAATTAGTTTTCGTTATTAATATGTTTGCTTTGCAACATTCTGTCCTTTTGAATTAAAATTGTAATCTCTTTTGATTTGAACTCAACTTTTGGAGAGTGTTTTACGTTTGTGAAAACTACAGAAATGTTTCGTCAGTTTTTGAAGAAGTAAACCAGTGTCTGTAATTTTAGTATCCGTGTCAAGTTAGTCCTTGTGTAGGATCAACTTGTGTGATTATGTTTTAGGCAAGGAGGAGCGATGTCATTTGACTTCTTTATTCATTATTCCAAAAAGAATAGTACAGAACTGAAATGGAAGCGGCTAGAGGGGATAACTGTCAACGAGGGCAAAATCAAGCATATCTACAGCTGCTGTCAAAATATAAGTAGTGCATCTGATGATAGAAGTAAATCTTCAATAAATTAGCCAATTAATTTTTAACAAAAAAAGATGGTCATGTAAATTTCAAGCTAACATTTATAATGTTTTATTTCCAGACACTTTTTTTTTAAATTAATATTTAAGTTGATTTTTTTTTCAATTTTTCTGAATATTTTCCAAAAACAGCTGTCAAAAAAAATAGTAGTGTAATGTAAATCCATCTTTAATTATAGCCAGGAGGTAGCGTTGCGATTTGCTAAGTCATTTCATGATGAAAAATTTATACCTGCAGGGATTGTTTAGCTAAAATCATATACAAATATGCAAGTCAGCTGTTTGCGTCTTAGTGGGTGTGGTCGTGAGAGCGCGCCGAACTTCTAAAAATGAAGTCATTTCGTGAGAGCTCAAACTTTTACAACACGTTCCTTACACCCCACAGGTTTAAAAAACACCAGTCAACTGTAAAGCCAGTGGTGGCATCATCGTCAGCTGGCGCCTTTAAGTTCGGGGCGCGCATAAAATATGATTCTCCCACAATTCAAATTAATGTCTAAATGACACTCATTCAACCATTTTATAGAAATTTTGTGACTGGTTTTCTATAGAACATACTTCAAGCTACTCGTAGACACCAAAAACATGTAAGTTAAAATCAGTTGCCCTAAGTTTTGAGACTCAAAAGTACATTTTTAAATATACTCAGTGTTGGTGTTTTTGAAACTTTGCCACCTCTGGCTTTACATCTGACTAGTGTAAGGAACGTGCTGTAAAAGTTTGAGCCGTCCCGAAATTACTTAATTTTTTTACAAATACGACGTACCCTCATGGCCAAACCCACCACTACTTGTGCAGCTGACTAGCAGATCCTAAAATGACTTCTGGAAAACTATTATTTCTATCATAAGCGAATCGTCACGAAATGATTTAATAAAATTAACGCTACCCCCCAGGCTATTACAACAAGGAAATAAAATTAATGGAAAATTTTAATCATAAAAATTATGTTCGTGCCTGTACCTTAAACTAGTATTAAGTTTCATGTCCGTTTTTGGTAAATAACGGTAACGGTAACTGCTAATATCGACCTCCATGATTGTTGTATATCTTCCCAAATGCCTAAAAGACACTGTTATTCGTTGGTTTGACAAATCAATGCAAATCATTATTTCTGCATCACAGTAAACGTTTTCTATAGGGTTGTTGGCTGGAGAGTGAAGTGACCATGTCATCATATTTACTGTGATGCCAGAAACCACTGCTTATGAAGTTTACTTGTATCTTTTGGGTTATTAAATCGTTGAATAACCTATTCCACTGGCAGTTCATTTCCAGCATTTGCCAACATTATATCTTTCATAAGTCAATCTCTTCAAGAACTTTTAACGGGTACCTAATTCTCAAATAGCAATATAATATTTGTAAATGAAATTATACTTGAATTAGAACTATTTATTTAATTTATGTTAATTTTAACTAGCCAAAGGCTCCTGCAACTAGTAATTTATTATGTGTCAATAAATTTTGATAATATTAATAACAATAACATTCTTCATAATCTTCATAAAAGCAAACTCGAATCCACGATGTCTTCAATAAGGAGTACCTATGAGACCGAAACCATAGAATGAGAAACATGCTCAAGCCAATATGCTGGATCCTTCATGTTTAAATGCATTTTTTGTGAAACTTGGATTATATTTTGTGTTCGGAAGCCGTCTTACATATTAAAGAGCTCTCCTCACAATGACAAACTACATATCTAGGATCGTCTGACCTCAGAGTATTTCTCTAATTTGATGAAGGCAAGTGAGGGTGTACTTTTGCTAGTTTTTTTTTCAGCAAGGGTACCTTTCGCGGACTGTGGGCTATTTTATCATATATTCGTAAACGTCTACGAACTTTTTCAATACAAACTTCAACGAGAAACATGTCCTTTATTTCAACCGCTGGCGTAAGTTGACTGACTGGCATCCGAAGCCGGGCAACCCGTTTTATTAATTTTTGCGACATTACCGGTTTGTATTGCCTTTGGAAAGTAAATTATTGTAATTCTTATCGTTGTTGATGACAATTCAATTAGATTTCAAATCCTTGAATAAGCTTTGCCTTCCAAAATAAGTCTTTTAATAAGATCGCCTTGTTATAGGGAACAGTACTTGTCTTATCCCGTTGCTATCGATATTTTCAATAAAACTTATGAAGATCTAATGGATAAACCTACTGCCCTTTTTAAAAGCTTCAATTCTACAAATAAGTGGAAAAAAATTGTATTTGTTTACGATTCACCGGCAAAATTGGTAGTTTCGATTAATAACGGTTGTTTATTTGTCCTATTTTACAAAAGAATACGCATTTTTGGAATGCATGATCGTTGAAAGACAGTTACTTTATCAATTTATAACTAAGGTTGGTTTTTAGGGCTATCACGAAATGCAGAAAAAGCAGCTTTACAAAAAATTTACTTACACTACCTGCTATTATTTTGACCGCAACTGTATGCTGCCGTTGAAAAAAAGACAGCCAATACCGACCGACGTCTTCAACAGAACGAAATACGTAATTATAAGAAGACAAATCGAAAGCTGGCAGCCACTTTCCTTTGCTTCCTGAACTGCAATATTTTGTAGTTTGTCCAACAAATTTAATTTACATATAATTTTAATCAATTTTTTGTAGTATTTTTCATTAAAAACTGATATCGGACCTTGACCCGTCATTCCAAATATTATGCCAAACCTCATCAACAACGTGTCTAAAATATGGTCATCTACCAAAAGGGCAAATATTTTTTTTTATGCTGAAAAATGTATGTAATATTCTTTCACAATATTTTTCCACTTGAAACGATATACCTACCTACCAACAAAGAGCAACAAAAAATTTGCATATTTGCAAAAAGCTTGTATACATTTTATTTTCCTTTGAGTTTGAATACGAAATTCGATTCTCGACTAATTATTTTTTGCTTATTTTGTCAATTAGCAGATATTCACACAAACACGCCATCCATAAGCAAAAAAAAAAAAAATAAACAGAACGAAAAATTAAGCTGAATGTGACTCCAATGTATTTTTATGCAAACGGGGCAGTACATGAGTGAAATTAACCCATCTCCAGTAGATAGGTATTTGCCGGTGGATACAAGTTAAACAACCACAATGTTGTGGAGCAACAATTATGCATAATCACATTACCAGAGATAGAAATACAGGTACTTACCGTGACTAGGACAATGCGATTTTGTAGTTTATTATGACGGTCACAAAATTCCTTCAGCAAAGATCGATTATCCTCGAAGTCAGCTGGTGGCAGATGCTTTGCGTAGAATTCTTCCCAATGCGTCGATGTCATCGTGGCAACTCAGTCAATTTACCTTTAAATAGCTGTGCGTACCGACCGAGTGTGCAAAACAAATCCAATTAGAGTAATTGCAAAAGGGCACTCAACTGAAGATGGATGGAAACTTTACCAAAGGAAATGCACACACAACAACAAAAACAATTACAAGTAGTGTTTTCAATCCTCACAGTCCGCAGTCGTCTGGGTCTGGGTTTTCTTGTCGTCGACCAGACAAACGATTAATAGAAAATTGATTTATTGAATGTTCTTTTTATAGCGCGGTTAGCAAAACACACAAACGATTTGTATAGGAAAACTCCGTGACCAAAAAGAAAATAACAAAAATTATGACAAAAAAAAATTGCTGTAACTTGCTCGGTGTGTCAGAATAGAATAAAATCTGATAAGAGAGCGGCAAAGTATAAACACAACCGCACAGCTAGAATGTTTGAAACGAAATGAATTTAAATTTGTTGGATGTTCTACTTGTTGAAATGAACTGAAAGTGGTGCAATTTGCATTTGATTTTGCACTTTGAACGGAACGATGTAAAAAATAGAACAGACTACAGAAAAGAAATAAAAAAATTTATTGGATTTTTACTGGCTAATAAGACAATGAACACTTTTAATATGAAAACAAAGTTTTAGAAACACTTTTCAAAAGTTTATTTTGAGTGTTTTAATTTATTTCTCATGATTATTTATTGAATAGGAAATGAAAAATTACTGAGGTAAAAAATAAGTCCACTGTTGAAATGAAAAGAATACCACAGCACACAAATGAAATGGAGAATGCAAATAGATATGAATCCAAAGGATAGAGCGAGATAAGTAGACTTTTTTTTTTATTTTGACATTAGAAAAACAATATGGAAATGAAACCTAATGAAAGCTTCACATGGGCAAAATCATTACCATCCATTGTCAGTATTGGCGTATTTTACTCAATGCAATTTAATCGGTTATTTTGAAAATGAGAAAGAATTTTATAGAAAAAGTCGGTAGTATTTGTATATTGTTAATAACTTGTTTCAACTAGAGCCCAAATGAGATAATTTAGCAAATTTATATATATATTATTATATATATGCTATTTGTTTTCTTCTCTCCCATACAGAATACATTTGTGGGATGTGTTCATAAAGTAAAGTTGGAAAGTATTTTATTTGGAAGCTCATTTTGCAAATTTGATCGAAATCATCTCATTTGCTTTATCAGGCTATAAGTCTTAACTACAACAGGCGTATTTTATTCAACACTGAGTAAGTTACTCAGTGTTTCATTTTATTTACCATAAAAAAAAACAAATTAGACTGCTGAGCATTTTTTTGTTTTTGTTTTGTTTTTTTTTTTCGTGTGCGTTTGAATCGAATACCGGACAGTAGTTCACACTATGTCATTTTTCGACTCGATTATCTCATGTATTTATGGTTTTATTGACAAAAGACGCAATAAACGGTTTATATTTGGATTATTATTTCTATTTTAAGACAAAGATACAATAAACTGCTCACGCTTGCCTTAAAATCCATGCGGCATTAATCGAATAAAAATTTTGCCGGATGGCCAATCTATCCGGTATACGGGAAAATAAAAATTCTCATATACGGCTTTTTACTGCATGAAATTTATGTGAGCAATTCAATGCAAACAATAACTCAATATTGCCAAATGCCGTATACGGTATACGGGAAGAATATCTCCGTCTGAACGAGGGCTGAGTAGCTACAACTCAGTGTTGAATAAAACACGGCTAGTGGCAACTTTTTGCAAAAGTACACAAATAAAATATTAGGGGTATTCATGAAATCAGGTAAACCTGGTAAAGTGGTAAAATGTTAATTTTGGTAATCGAACTGTCAAATTTTCTATAGGAAATCTTTACCAGAATATGGTAAACTTTTCCACATAAATTTCTTTGGTCAAAGTTTACCATCTGGAAATGGTAATAGTGGAAAACTTTTAACGTTTAATTTTGACAAGTGTAGATATAACATTGCCACCTGCTCGATCTGGATGAAAGAATCGTGTACAGCTTGTTCGGTTCTTCCGATGATGTCGATGTCGTCTGCGTAAGCCAGTATCTGGCTGGACCTGTTGCCGTGCTAGAGTCACGGATTGCTTTCTCCAACGCCAGGTTGAATAGGAGGCAGGCCAAACCAGGAGTCCATTAAAGATGTTGATTGGTCTGGATAGCAATCCGGCTATTTTAACTTGGCTTGTTATGTACGTTGGTCATGGTCAACCTACATAGTCGTGTCAATTTATTAGGGATGCCGAATTCTCTCATGGCTTTGTAAAGTTCTACCCTGGCTATGCTATCATAGGCGGCTTTAAAGTCTATAAACAGATGGTATGTAGGGATGTTAAATTCTAGACATTTTTCCATCGCCTGCCTATGGGGAAAAAATCTGATAAGTTATTGATTTGCCTGGAATGAAACCACACTGATAGTGCACTATGATGGTCTTAGCGTATGCGGGGTTATCCGGTCTTGTCGGATAGAGGAGAGTATCTTATAGGCGGTACTCAACAACGTGATACCTCTATAGTTGCTGCACGTTGTGACATCTCCATTCTTATGTATGGGGCAAATGATACGTGCATGTTTTCGTATGCTACATGTTATTCCCCCTATTCGTCTGATGGCTGACCGCCGAACTTCCTTTTGGTAGACAATAATAATCATATGTTTGGCCTTAAGTCTCAAAAAATCTTTCGGAAAGCGACATAGAACCAAACGATTCAATTTTTCTAAACAGTCATAAAGGCAAACAATGATATTTGACCTTCTTTCTACCGAGCGAAAAATTTGTATCGACAAATTTATTGAGTTGTTATTATGTAGATTAAATAGGCAGTAGTGCCCTTAAAAACTCTATATGATGTAGCAGAATTATAAATAATACCTAAGTACAGTCTATGACATTTGGAAGAAATAAAACGCCTCTTCAATTTGTTTCTATCAATAATTTATTCTAAATTACAATTACCGGTACTTAAACATTGTCACAATTTTTTTTTAGTTTAATATTTACTTGTAATTCTATCAATATCACAGTCATTGTGTTTAAATAAAAAGTAGAAAAAAATACATAATATTCTAGTATAACAATAATATAAAGGGAAAATATGCCAGAAGGGGAACTCTTTAATCTAAAGTACTTAATAATTGTCATTAATTACTTTCAACTTAATTTATCTATATATTCCTATAATAAGTATGTATAACTTAAGCTACGTAATACAATTCAGGTAGACTTGCATCAATTTAAATCGGAGTCAGCATCCAAAGGTTGTTTCACACAATACAACAGCAACACAATAAAAACTTGGAAATTCCATGAATTAATGCGATGAATAATATTTTTCTGAGCGATTTCAAATTACTATTTGAACAAGATAAAATCTCAGATTTAATTGATGTGAGACATTTAAAGTTGACATTTGCAATTGTTGTTGTTTACGATACATCAGTATGGCCGACTATCGTGAATGCTCGTACAAAAGTCATCTTCTGTCATCAGTCTTTGACGCATTCCATAGCGTTTTCTAGAAATAATAAGAAAAAAGCAAGATTTAATTAAAAAAAACTAAAAATATTTTGTATTATTTTTAAATGATTTTTTTTTGTTAAAATAAATATTAAAAAAAAAATAAAAAAAAAGACCACCAATCGAAGATTATTTTCATTTTTTATTTAAATAAAGTTATATGTACATATGTATGTATGTATGTTTATGAAGAAAAAAAATTGTGGCTTTTTTATGTAATTTTTCAAAAAAAAAAATCAAAATCAAAACAATTTGGGGCCTTTTTCCCTGGGGCCTAATTTCGCGCTCTTGCTATTTGCATTAAAGCCATATTGCATAAAGAAATGGATCTTGAAATACATTGTAGATGTGACAGTTGTCGTGTCAATATTTATCCAATTTAGATGTTTTATTAGTATCTACGAAAAAACCCAAAAAAATATTTATAGGGATATTTACATACACTTTTTTCTAATAATACAAATGGGTAAATTGACAGCTCCAGTTGTCATTGATTGATTTGTTTTTTATCAAGTGAAATTTCAGGTTTAAGTAATACAAAATATGGAACGTATGAAAGTGTTGGAATGGCCATGGGTATGTTGTTAGTATAGGTATGTTAAAATGTCAATAAAACTCACTCTAAATTCGACCGCCAGATCACAAGTCCAGCATAGATTCCAATCGATACAATGGCTAAAGCAATTAGCGCAATGGTCAATATGACATGTCCTTGTTGCAAAGTTTGTGAACTAACTTCTATGTTTTCATCATAGAATTCATTTGTATCAAAATTAAGTGAAGGACCTCTGTGAGTAAAAAATAAAAAAATCAATAAGAATTTTAAATGAATTTATGTGTTTATCTTCTTACTTGAAACGTTCTTCAATTTCAAGATCTTCCCTTTCTACTTGTCCTGGTTGAAGAATCTCAACTTCATATTTTAAATCATTTACATCGACTGTTTTCTCCTCATTTGAGTCATCATTTTTCAGTGAATTCTCCTCATCAATGTGTATTTTACGAAATTGGATCGTCTCAAGTTCTGATGTGGCATTTAAAAGAAGAAGATTGTTTATTTCCGCAGAACTTTTGGTTTTGGTCTGGAAATAAAAAAAAAATAAAAAAAATAAAACAAAAGATAAAATTTTTGATTTTGTTTAAACAAATTCGGATTGATACCTATATTTAATGAAAGTCAGAGATAAAACAGTATTTATTTACAAATTTAATGTTGAAATGGTTTTAATTAACAGAAAAATCAACAATACATTTTGGAAGAATTCCTTTGTTTACTTGTTTTCTTTTTATCAACAACTATGAAGTGTTTATTTTTGTTAACCAAAAAAGTGTAGATTTCTAGGAAAGTAGAACGATCAACTGCAAAGGGTCGAACGGGATTTGAAATTTTCCATATGCGTATTTTTGCGAAGCCCAACAAAAAAAAAAAACGACCAGTTTGTACCATACGTCAACGTAAAAAAAAAAAGCTTCTAGGAAAAAACCAGCTTCTAGGATTGCTACTCCCTATACCCCGATAGGAGTTAGGGTTGCCATTTGTTAAAACGTAATTTTTTATACCTTGGTCGTATATTTTCATAAATTACACTCACAATTGTCTAAAATATTGTTTCAAAAAACATTAAAAAATTAGAATATCATAGGGCTAACACGATTAATAGGGCGTAAACTTGTCTTCGATATTATAAATACAAAAAAAGTAGATATTTACTTGCTCTCTGGTTTACATTTTTAAGTATGAATGTTTTTATGAATACTTTTTAGTTTTTAAATAAATATTGATTAATAATAGATATGCAGGGATATGAGGCGGCAACCCTAGAAAGCGTTTATTTTGGCGTGGAACTCGATGATGGAAGGTTTATGTTTGGCATAAATCGTTTGGTATTCGAGTTTTTTAGGATCAAGCCCTAATGTCGGCCTTACACGAAACAATATCTATTATTGCGCAATACTTAGTATTGTGTAATAATATTGACCGTGTAAGGGCTGTATTGCACAATATTATCGATTTGCGCAATATATTGAGTGATATTAAAAAAGTTAAATATTTTCTGAATTTTTACTCAATATTTTTCGTTTCCAAACGAAGCAGGTACAGAATAATGCCGGTTTTCCTATAAAAAAAAATTGCACGTACTTGCTCTTATTGATAAAGTTACTATATCAGGCCTTGAGAGCCAAAGTAGCCTAACTGATTTTTTAATTTTTTGAAAAAAATTATACTTATTGATATGTCATATAAATAACTATTGAAAAAGAAACCGAATTTTGTGACCCTATAATTATAAGTTCCCTTTTTAATAAAAAAATTGTAAATGCAGCTTTGGAAAAAAAATAAAAAAGCATAATATTCGTTTTTCAAATGACTAAAACAGCTTCTAAAATGAATTTAACCCCAAAAAAATTTAAATTTTCAAAAAAAAATAAATTTCGAAATTTTGTTTACTAAACATATTACGACAATTTAAATCTTTCATGTAAAAAATAGTTGAAATTGATTGATCCGTGAAGGAGAAAATCAGAATTAATAAAAACGGTTATGGCAGGTACTTGAAGATAGATCTTATCCAATAAAAAAAGCCATTATTATTTTAATCAAAATCGTTGGAACCATTTTTGAGAAAAATGAACCCATTATTGGAAAATCAGATTTCACACATTCTATATTTTGACGATCAAGAAACGCGCTACGAGTATCACTGTTGATGATACTTACACTGTGTAAAGTTTTAAATTTTCAATAGCGAAATGATGATTGTGAAGTATACCACACCCCCATATTGGAAAATTTAAATTTTTTTTCTTCGATGCTTAAAAGTCCATATAGCTATTTGATCATATTGCAGACAATGGGCCCCCCTGAATGTAAAATCTTAAATTTTTGATTTTTAAAGTAAGATAGTTACTGTTTTTGTAATTTTTGAAGCCCTGTATCTCATAAAATACTCATGCAAAGTGAATGAAATTTGCTGAGCTGGGTGTTCTTGGCTAGCTCAGCTAATATTGAAAATCTGTAATCTGTACAGAAGTTAGAGGGGGGTCGAAAATCCCCTGGAGAGTGTTCCTGTAAACTATCACATCACCATTAACACTTGCTACAAACTGAATCACCCGTCACAATAATAATTGTCAGTGGAGTCTTAAATTTGTAATTTATGTGTGATTTTATAAAAAATCAGTTCAAATTATGAAAACTCTTGACAACTTGGAAAATTCTTGGAAAATTCTTGGTAATGTGTCATGATACTATATAGTCAGTTTCAATAAGATAGGGTCCTGGGGTCTGTCAAGCCAGCTTAATCCAGTATAATATAACACAAACAGGGTTACCTTTGGGAAACTATAGTTTCTAATTGACGCCTTTTTAGTCATTGGGACACCAGCACACCTCTTTAATTTAATCACTTTGAGACACCTTTTAGAAATTTGGACACCTTTAGGATAGTTAAAAAAAAGATAATTTATTAAAAAAAAGCTAATATGAAGATATTTTTAAAATAAAAAGTACAAACCAGTTCTGATTCAAAGAATAAAACTAAAAAAACTATTTGAATTAATCTCTTTATAATTAAATTACAAATGTTATTACTTTGTCGCATTAGTGCGAAGGACTATTTGCCAAATAAAAATCAAGCTGACTATCAAGTTAAAACTTAAAACTTGCTACGTTTTACGCATAATACAAAAACTATATTGAATGTCTTCGCGTTTTAATTAAAATTTGTATGGGACACATTTTCTCCTCTCGGACACCTTATTTTGGACACTTTTTAAAAATTTTCAGAGGTAACCCTGGACACAAGGCAGTTGGAAGAAGAATCTTAATCGCATTTAAAACCAACTTCAGTGACGATCAATGCCTATTTGTGGATGAATTGAGGAGTCCAATAACTAAAATGTCACATTCGTGGTAAGAACCATTTACTTGAAAGTAATGATGTGGAAATGCTTTCAGCTAAATGCACTGTTTGGTGTGGATCGATCGATCTGGTGAAGTAGTTAACCCATTATTATATAAAAATAAAAGCATTGGCACAGCCATTATTGTCGACGAGTCCAGTGTTACAGTACGGGTCAGCAATTGTTCATTTTTTGTTGCCTAAATTTAAATATTCCAACAAGACGGTGCACTAAGTGGACTCGCAGCATGCATTAATGGATTTTCTACCGATTCGATTGAATGGATATTTTATGTCGAGCCACGTTACATTATTTTACTCAGCGTTACTTCATGTTTCCTGTATTATGCAGTCTTGTACTTTGTTTTTGTCACCATTACATTCTTCAATCATATAATCACCTAAATTGATTTTTATTCAGGAACGTCATTTGATCATTAAATTTCTAAAGTATTTTTTTTGTCATCTACCTTTACCACAATATTAATCCGCTCCATTTTAAACAGTCAGCAGTCAGCATAGAAAGTAATGATCATCTTCATTATTTATAAAACATGACTTCAACTGCGGTGAAAATAATATTTTCAAACTCACGATATCCAAAAACCAACAAACATTTGAAACTCGTGAGTCGTGATTTGCATTTCAAACAAATAATAAATAATTTGATGCATTTATTATAACAAACAAAACAAAACAACAAAATTGACATAAATCGAATTTCATTTTCATGTGTGTTTGTCCATTTGATTAGCGTATTTTTTGGACAATAAAGCTAATTTATATTCGCATAATAACGCCATACAGACGTACATTTTATTTGAATTCATTATTATTTAGTGTACCCATCAATTTGTTACTCAGAAATTGAGTCTTCTTTGTATAAGTAAATGCTTAATTAGCATAGACTCTTTTTCAAAGCTTATCTTAACTATGAATGAGAAAATCTATGAATTAAAATATATAGTGACGTCTACAATCTCACTTAACAATCAAGTATTTTGTATGCGTCATTATGGGAATCTCCGATACGTTTCTTCGAAAAGTATTTAAGGAATTCTTCAACTTCCGATTCGGTGGTGGTATTTTAGTGACGAATCCATGTCTAAAAGATTTTATTGGAAAGGTAATTAACATCGAACGCAAACCCAAGTGAATCAACAATGCGGTCGTTTGTGTGTGACTTTATCTGCAAATCAGTTCCGTTCAGAAAAAGAGGTGCTTACATAAATTCAGTGCTCTGTGAAAAAAAATGAGACAAAGCGTAAAGAAATTCCCATTTTGGTTTATTAATTGGATGTCATATCATCACTGTTCGAATAGATGGCACGAAAAATGAAGAGCGTAGCATGTGAGGGACTGATTTTTACTGTGAAACAAAATTAGGCTTGGTACGCAAAGTTTTTCTTAGGTATTGATTCAGAATTTGATAAAAAGATCTTTGTATTGTTTCTTCTTTTAAAAGAAGTTTTAAGATCAATAAGCATACAGAAAATTTTGGGACACAAAAGTGTATGTTGAGGTTTTAGAGTTGTGACATCTAATTCAACAGTCTGGCAAGAATATTTGGTAACCATTGGAAGACGAGGCAGGTTAAAACCCGACATGGAAATTTATAAAAATGCAGCGAACTACAGTCTGATAAAGAATTTTGGGGTCCACGACGTTTGAAGTTGCACCACACTCAGAAAACGGCCAAAAATGGATGAAATATCAAAATAATGATTGAAAAAAATGTAAACATTACGGTAGATAATGTGGAAATGCAACCTTTATTTACCCATATTAATAAACAATTGTATAAGATTTTATTTTTGTATTTTTATATAGGCTTCAGTTATTAAATTGATAACTTAACCGATTAAGTTTTACTAAAGTTAAAAGCTATTTTGTTTACGTGAAAAGTATATTTTTTTAATTTTTAACAGATATTTAATGATATTCCGAAGCTTGTGAGTGTCTTTTTGGAACAATTTACCAACAATAAAATTCAAAAATATTTCATACCATTTTGTAAAAAGAAAAAGAAAACAAAAATTGTTTTTCCTCCCATTTCGTTTTTCTCATTATTTTTATGTCTAACTTTTTGTAAAAAAAATTACATTTTGTTGTAGTCTGATATTTCAGCAATTTAAACACCTGAATCTTTAAAATCAAACAACACAAAAAAAGTTTAAAATTTTATAAGCAAATTATCTCAAATCCATTTGTGAGCCAATGGTACTGTTCTCCACTGGTGGCTGAGTTCCGACGACCAAAACAGACAATAATTTTGTTGAATTTAGATAAAACTTTTTTTCAGGTTTGTAAAGCTTTTATAGCATGTACACGTACAGTTATGTGTGATATATCAAATTACAGGTAATTTGATTGTGATGCTCAATAAAGTTTAATAATAATTTTATGTGTGTTGCGTAAATAGTAATTAAAAAACATCCGTAAAAAAACTCTTTTTACCGTTATCTCGGCTCACAGACTACAAAAAGTTGTGAAATAATGTAAAAAAAAAGTTTGAAAATGAAAAAATAAAAAAGACTTTCTCTACTTATATTGTCTGTGTGAAAAAAAAACCAGTAATAATGGATTGAAAAGGTCTAAGTGTTATTACTGGTTGAATATTTTTATAAACACCGGTAAAGAAGTATAACTTCAAAAACCTTTCGTTATAATCTTAGAGCCAAGACAACTTTCCGATACGCCAATTTCATCGATCTCATCTTAAAAATATTTAAGTATTGCTTCCAAAATCATCGATTTTATTTTTTATTGATCTGTCATTGATGTACAAGATCCTAGCAGAACACTTATAGTAGTATTTTTTGTTGTTGATAAAGTTTATACTGTCTAGGAGTGCATTTTGTGGTGAGAACGAAACATAGTGTTAAGCGCATAGTTCATTAAAGAAATCATTTTTACGAATTTCTTTGATCGGGCCGTTTTCGTAGATGCAAGTTTTTTCCGTTTGAAATCTTTCGCTTTCTTAAAAAAGTAATTCTTGTATTTTGTTATAATTTCATCTTTATGTATTTGAAGTATCGTATTAGCAGACGAGCCCTACTGAATCTTTGGGGATTGGTGTAATTTTGAATCGGACACTCGGGCGTATGCGTACTTTTTTTCTACATCGTAGCGAAAATTATTTACATTTTTATAAAATAGATTATTTTTTTTATTTTAATCTATGTAATTGAATTATCTATAGAATTGAATTAATAAGATAAAAACTGTATTTGAAGAAATATTTGGCTACGGCTTTGTGTTTGACTCCATACAGTTTTACCTTGTCAAGAGTTAGAAATTCTTTTGATTTTTGTGTGTTAATGCTGTGTCACAACCACCTCATTATTCTTACTAAGAAGCAGATAGTGTGCATGTTCAGCAATTTAACACCTCTTTTTTTGTCACTATTGACATTGCTTATTATAATGTTTATGATAAGATGGCCTTTTTGATAAAAAAAAACAAAATATTTACATAAAGTTATTGCAAAAGAAGCTAAAAATCAATATTATTTTTTCTATTGCAGATAATGTACCTATACATTATTTTTATACATGAATATAGATAGCTAGTGCACACATGGCATAAAAAGAAACGTGCCAAAATGTACAAAATGAAAAAAAAAAAAACAGAAATTAATTAGGGTAAGACACGCGCAAGTTTTAAATTCTTCAAAAATTGATTATGAGGTTTTTATTTTTTGTTAAATAAAGAAAAAAAATATATCAATGCTTATACGTACGTGCATTGAAAAGTATTATCAATCTAAATTGCAAGTAAATTTGAATTTGTTGTGCCACAAAATTATAATTAAATACTTAAGCAAATACGTAAGCAAATTTAGGGGCTACAAATTTCATATTTATTATAAATCGTCGGCTGAGTTTGACGTATACGCCAAACCGTAGTTTTTATGAAATCGAATTCAAAGGCTTGACAGTCTATGGCTTAAAAACCGACCGTTAGGAACTGAAATATGTTATCAAAAAATCCATGAGGTTTATAGTTTTTTTTGAAGAACAACAAGGCGGTAGGACTAGACGTTATTCCTGCAGAGCTATTACAAGCAGCAACGACATCAAGTGAGCTATTGCATCCACTCATAGAGAGAGCCTGAAACTCTAAGTGCTTCCCAGATGAGTGGAAAAAGGGAATGATCGTCAAGCTCCCAAAGAAATAAGGAGATCTAATGCAGTGTGAAAACTGGAGAGGGATTTGCGTTCTGCCGGTGGTTGCCAAGATAGCAGCAAAAATTGTATTAGAGCCAATAAAGGAACATCTCGAAGACATACTCGACGCCGAACAAGCAGTTTTCCGCACGGGTTCATCTTCATTCTGTGTTGAACACATTAACACCTTGCGGATCATTATTGAACAGTGCGTCGAATATCGATCACCACTTCACTTGCTGTTCATTGATTTTGAAAAAGCGTTTGATAGTGTTAACAGAGAATTTATGCGGATTGCCTTACGCAGCAGAGGCATTCCAGATAAGAGGCATTCTCGGGTCGACCGAGAAGCACATACCGCAGAACAGTCGAAAGGGAATCTGCACAGCTGGGGAAGAGTTGGAGAGAACTACGATATATTTCCAGAAACCGTACACGATGGCGTGTAAGAGTAGTGGAGGCCTGATGCCCCTTAAGGGGATCACAACGGACTCATCAAGGTCTGAGGACCTAAGTTAGTAAGTAAGTCCCATTTAATGGAAAATAGTAACTTTTCAATTTGTTCCTTTATATGCACCGCAAGATCTGCCACTGTGCAAATTTTCAAAACAGATACCAATGTAGTGAATATGGGTGGATACTACGCCTCCTGAATGAAAATTTTCAAGTTTTCAATTTTTGTCCCTTATATGCACCGCAAAGTATATCGATATGCAATATTTCAAGTTTCTAGGGTGACGGGAAGTACTTGATAATTTTGATGATCTGTCAGACAGTCAGTTACGGTTTTTGGAATTATTGAAGCATGTGTTCTTGGCTAGCTCATCTTATATTGAATTTGAAATTTCTGGCCTAATCTGTAATGAAGTTTAAGGGTGGTCGAAAATGGCTTGTAATGGCGGTGTAATGCCATAGTTGCTAGGACTTGGCTGGGCACTACCATGCCTTTTGATCTTTAAGCAAAGCTACAATATTTATATACAATTATGCGTTTTGGGTGCTACTCGAAATTACTATTCTTTTTGATTGTTTCTTTTACGACTCAAAAAACTAGACTTATTGCAGCTATCGCATATATTAGTTGTGTTTTTTTTGGCAAAGCTGTGCGCAGTACAGTAGGATCTAACATGTATTAAACAACCAACATCCAACTGCAGATAAAAAGAAAAGTTAAATCCAATACATTTTTTAAATTAGTGTCAAAAATCTATTGGCTGCTGGATATAACTTTTCCTTTTATCGGCAGTTCGATGTTGTTTGATTCTTGTTTGATCCTACTGTACTGCGATGTGACGACTGTGACGACATGGTTTGGTAAAAGAAATTTAAGAAATACATAAATGTTCCTATAAAAACCGTCCCATAGACAGATTTGTCATTAACTTTATTACTTTTGAAATTTCAATGGCATGAAAAAAATTACTCACCAATGCATTTAAAGTTCCGTTACTGTTAAAAATCCTTATTGGACTAGCTGATTCTGCAAAACAAGAAAAAACAAACAAAAATTCAAGGTTATTTATATTCTAAAGTTTAAAGGTAAAATAATTGTAAAAAACAAAATAATTTTTCAAAATATCTAATTAAAGAAATAAACTGTTTCTTTCCAGCTATGGATAATATGTATAATAATAATTGACTTGAGTATCTTTACACAAAACAAAACAAGCAGAGACAAAACTAACAAGATATAATGTTTATTTTGTTCAAGATCAATTTCCCGGAAACATAAAGTGCTATTAAAAATGTTAATTTAATTCTATATCATTTAATTGTTGGTGAAAGGAAAATTTCATGATTTTTTCCTACCAAGAATAAAGAAAAATAAAACCTATAAATTTATTGCTGTTGTGTTTCTATTTTAAGTATATCAAGATATCGCGTGTATTTTCACAGCAATTATATAAAGAAAATTAATTTGTATGGAAAATTTAACAGAAAGACATACTAGTAGGTATACGAGTTAGTCGTAAAGTGATCAATAAAAATGAATTAAAACCAAATAAAAAGAAAACTAAAACCAACAAATTAAGCAATAATGTTTTGCGATATTATTCGAAAGTGTATTATATTATAAACTGCATGTTCTGTGGAGCTTAACGTGCATTTTTCTTTACACTCAGTGAGATATCAGGCCAATTACAGTCTCTAAATAAATAACTACATATATGTAGATAAAATCGAAAACGTATCAGGTTTTAATTAAGCCGGTTGTTTAATTTGTCTGTTGGCTTACATTATAATTCAAAATTTTACTTACGATTTGCAAGATCTGTTCAGTTTTTTTTTCTATTCGCGTACGTAATTCGCATAATTTGGGACACCCTCTACAAATACTAGACTTGACGTCTTCAAATGCTAAATTATATCATAGTCTCTATCTCAGACTTAACCAATTCAAGATATACAACCTACTACATATGTATTTGTTTATTAATAGAGCACTCATGTCCGTGATGATTCATAAGATTTAGTCAGTCAGATTTGTATCTATAAAGACAGTAAGTGAATTTACTACGAAGACCGCAATCGTGTAAATCGCTGACAACAATATTTTCCAAAGCAGGAACAACATTGTAATTTTTGTATGTCTTGTTTGCTGACGGAACGTATGCATCTACGGTTAAATGTTGACAGAAGTGACATTTAATTTTTTTTTATTGCTTGCAAAACAGGCAATTAAGTTGTCAAAACCAATTTTTTCAGTGAACTCGTAAAGATATTGTAACCTATATAGCGGCATTTTTTTGTATTGTTTATTTTTACTCAGAGAAAGCGTAAAAGGCACATCGCACATGTATCTAGAATAGGCAGGGGAAGATACATTTTTGTTCGTTGTTGTTTGTATTCTTGTATTGACTTCAATCGTGGTAGACATTTTTTTTTTTATTACAAGATTGTATTTCATGCATTTGCACGATAAGAATGTCGTTGGCTTTAAATTAAAATTGGTAACAAAAGTTTAAGGAAATACATATTCAGCCCTATTCTAAACAAAAATTCCCGGGGAAATGTTTTCGGGAGAAGGGCTCCAAATCGAAATATTCCCGAAATTTCATTATGTTTTCGTTTGTTATTTGTTCCCCTTGTGTTCAGAATAACGTAAAAGTGAAAAAATAACGAAATTGGTTGCAACTTTTCGATTGTGAGCTCTTCTCCCAAAAACATTTCCCCGGGAGTTTTCATTCAGAATAGGGCTGATTGTCTTTTATTTGAATCTGCATTTAGGTATGTGCAAGGTGTATTTTTGAGGTTATGATATTTTTTATTCAAAAAATTTACGTTTTTGCCTTCTTGCTGAGAAGTAAAGAGTAAAAAGAGAATATACTTTTGAAGATTATGCAATAAAGTAAAGAAACATTTGAATAAAAGACTATACATGTAAAAGATTCCGCAGATGAATCCTTATTTTACTGGACTAATCAGAATAATTAATTTTTTCAAGTTTTAGAGTGATTACAAGTACGTCATGTTTAAAATCAAAAAAAATGTTAGTTTCATTGGCTTCAAAAGTTTGATCATTCATTATAATAAAAACTGTCGGTGGATGAACTTGTAAATTGGCAGAAGTATCAAGGGTATAATAAGCTTCACATTAGTGTTATCATCAACAGTTATTTAAAAGAGGTAATTTTTCTGGAAAACCGTAAAAATACCTATTTTTTATCCTAATTAAAATAAAATGTTAAAGTAAATTTTGTTTACCACAATTCATGTAGAAAATTAACTGAAATCTGGACATCTGTGCTTGATTTTTTTATACGACGAATGGTTACTGAGCTATCAGGGCATAAAGATAAAATAAAAGTGTTGTTTTTATTTGAAGACAAATATCGGACCGACAAGAAAATCTTAGAGAAAACAAACTAAAACAGAAAGCTTAATAAATTTGCTAACTGAATTTTGTATTCCTTTGACTGAAAAAAATTTGTAGGTATACTTTTTTTGTCACAAAAAAAAACTAAAATTTTAAGGAAATTTGGTCCCTCGGAATTTTGTATGGTTACGCTAAAATGGAAGCTCTAAAACATTAATTTGTTAAAAGATTCAAAAACTTAAAGAATAAGGCTTTTAAATGCTTTTTAATTTTAGCGAAAATCACTAAAAATTCAGAAAAAATTGTTCCTTTAATTGCTTGGGCAAGTGTTGTATTTTTTGAAAAGGTTACAAAGTAAAAATAATTTTTAACTGCAATAGGATTGCATCTATTCAACCATATTAGTTGCTGATCGTTTTTAAAAATATTTAAAATAAAGATAAAAAATACATTGATATGGGTGTTTTTGGAATGTTGACAACGCCGAGATATTAACGCAATCGAGTTAACTTTTACAAACAGTTTCAAAAAAAAAAAAAAAAAATATTTTAGCAGTTTGCAGGATAAAAGCATTTTTTTTATTATTTTTTTCTTTAAATGGCAGCTAAATTTTGACTCGGCGTTGTCACCATTGCAAAAACACCCATATCAATGTATTTTCTATCTAAATTTTGAATATTTTTGAAATGGCTGACTAGATGCTACTCTATTTTTTTAGGACCAAAATTAAAGGTACCTGCCCTATAATGAATATGGACAAATTATTTTTTTTCAAAAACGATTCTAACGAGTTCGAATAAATTTTTTATATGTATACTACAGAGAGCAAATTCGTATTTTGTTTTAAAAAAAATTATTTCTGAATGGTTTTTGATGAAGATATTAAAGGTTTTTAGCAAATTTTTTATTATTAATTCTGAATTTAAAATTTTTTTTTGGATTTTTAAAAAAAGTTTCCAATTTTTTTTGAAAAATTAATTTTTCATCTACCTGTCAGTGTTTTTTTTTTTTGGAAATTTCTTTCTTGAAAATGGAAAACCATTGAAAGGTTTTGAGAATATGAAAATTATTTTTTTAAAATTGTTCTAAAGATTTTAAATTTTTTTTTTCTGAAAAGGAACAAAGAGGCATATAATTACTTAGTTTGAAGCTAAGCTATTTTATTTAAGAAGTTGATTAAATAATTTTAGGAACATTATAAATATGAGTCTTAAACGTCCCCAACAACTTTCACCCCAAGAGCAAGTATACGTGTGATCCAGTCGTGCATTTTATTGTATTCTGACCATACAAGTAGTTGAAATAAGTGGAGTTGACTGTTTTGATTTAATATCATAGAAAACAAAAGAATTTGAGAAAGAAATTCTAATTTTTGTTAGAAAATCTACATATTTATGTACATATGTTTATTTACACTTAATTTTTTGTTTATTTTCAAAGATAAATAGGTACATAATTTAAAAATGATTCATTTCATAAAAAAATAAGCTAAGTAAATTATTTAATTGTTTACCAGTTACCACTAACAAAGCTTACTCATTCCTTTCACTTTCAAATTTCAATTAAATAAACACAAACATACATTATGTACATATGTAGTACGTATGTCGTGCTACCCGCAGTAGCAGTTACTTTATTTGTTGATCTTTTGCACTATTTCATTAAACAAAAGTACATAGGTACATAGTTTAATTTGTTGCTAAAGATATTTCTTGTGCGTAAATTGGATACGGCCTCATTCTCATTTGGAATAATAAAATGATATCATAATCTTCTTCTTGAATTTTATTTTCAACGTAAGAAAAATAAAGCCTTCCATACTTTAAGTATCTTATCTTTTCATTTTTTTATTTGTTGATTAAATTATTAAACTAAATGATAGGAGAGGAGAGAAAATGACTTAAAGACTTTTTGCAAATATTTGTACAAGATACCTAGGTAAAATACAAAAAAAAATAAAACACTTTTTTTTTTGTTATTTTGTTCGCACAGTCGATGTTGAAATTTGCATAAAAACCGACGAATTCCCATAAAATTCATTCATTAATGGTTGATGCAATGTGGGCACTCAGTGTAGGTATGAAAGGCAAAGGCCAGTGCCGTAGATATTATTAAGCCAAACTATAGGTAGGGAAGGGCAAACAAACATAATGTTTGTTTGTTATTCAAAACCACCTCGTGATAAATTGGAAATTGAATTTTTTTCTAGGACCAAAACTAACCGTACCTGCCATAAGACCATTAAAGAAAAGTTAACTTTTTTCAAGAACGGCTCTAATGATGTTGATTAAAATTTTTGTGTCTACTTTTGTTAGAAGAAATGTTTGTAAAAATTCTACTAACGGTACCTCTCATGCAACGGTTTTTTTCATTTTTGAATTTCACTTACATAAGTTAACCAATTTTGATGAATTTTTTATACGAAAGCTCCTTTACAACTTTAAAATTTGAAAAAAAATAATTTTTGGATCTTTAAAAAATCTTTCCAATTTTTTTTTTGAAAAATCAATTTTATGAAAACGGGTAGCTCTGTATTTTTTTTTTGAAATTCCGGTTTTAGATGTGCATTAATATTTTCTTGAAAATGGCATACGAACCTTTTTTTAAAACAAGGTTTGAGAATTTTTATATATACAAAATTATTTTTTTAAAGCGGCTCTTACGATTTTCAATTTTTTTAATCTAAAAATGTATCTTTGTTAATCAAATCAAATGGCAAACTGAGTTTGGAGCTCAAAACAATTTAAGAAGTTGTTTTTGTCATTTTAATGAATTTTATTTTTTTTTTACTTTTCTATAAAACTATTTATTTCTTAAAACAAATTTTATAAGAAGCTTCAACGTCCACAGCAACTTTGACCCTAAGGACAAGTACGAACGACCCAGTCGTGCATTTTATTTTTTAAACTAAAAAAACACAAAAAATTAACTTTAACGCGTGGCAATCCCAAGCCTTGACAGGATATTGCTAGGCAACCTACATATGTATGTGAAAAATGTTTCTTTAAAATCTGCCTATACGAAAATATAGTTCTTAACTGGTATAGCGATGGGGGTAGGTCGTCCTATGGCGGGATCTTAGACTATTACTGAACTTGGAACCATCTCCTTTTCGATTTTAGCTAATTTAAGACTAGAAATGCCAAAAAGAATACAATGTATGATTGGGAACTTTTCTTACGCACAACCGCGATAAAATGTATTGTTCCACAGTACCTTTAAATGTATCAATATTGTGGTATATATAGCGTTGCTACTGTTTTGTATGCAAAAAGTAATTTTGTTTCTTTTATTTGCTTATGAAGCTACTGCTATGATCATGTTGATCGCTGTGAGGTGTGTTGTGGCCAAGATTTTTTTTTTTTTGGTTTTTAACAAAATCGGTTTCAATGAGATTCAACATAAAAACATAAAATAAAGAAAAGAAAAAAAAAGTCCCACAAAAGTTGGCAATTTCCATGGCAAACAATAAGACGTGACCTACCTACAAGTTAAAAATAAATTTATACGACATTCTTTTACTTTTTTTAACCTTTTTTTTTTGTTAAATAAATGCGAATCGCGAATGGAAACTTGGCTATACATACATGATGGAATTTTATTTATTTTTCCCTTAAAACAATACAAATTTATTGGTGGTTTTGCACTTAAGTAATCGGTGTCAATAGGTTTTATTTTACGACATGAGAATTGTTAAATTCATACTGGCCCACTGGCAATGAAACAATTGATACTAGTTGCAATTTGTGATGGAATTGAATTGCCCTTGAACTTGATCTTATTCTGAAGAAGTTGTATTTTTAATTCATGAAGAAAGACTATTTGAAGATAAAAAATCTCAAAAATAGGAAATCCCTGGAAAGGGAATTGCTTTTTGCCCAAAGAGACCCAGAGTGTAAATAAACGTGTTTGGTATCAAATGACAAACTGGATGGTTTTTTTTTTTCTTTAATTTTTACCTTCTGCAATTTTGAATCTTCCCACTAAATACCATCACAAAATCAAATCCTCTTCTTCTTCATTCATGTAGCTTCTGCAGATATCGTTGGAGAGAACTCCATGTCGTGTCTCGTGCCTGCCTATTAGACAGTGTCCAGTTATATCACCAATTATATGGAGCTGATTTGCGGTCTGTTCAAGGAAATAAAACGTTTGGAGCGCTTTAGATCTAGTACTGGCCAGATCTGCTTTGTCGCTTAGCATGTAGTGATATTGTTCCACCTAAGGTTTTTTTTATGTATAGCATCATGTTTGAAAACCAGTTTACACGTAGCGATGGGAATACCTATGTCTACCTTTTCATGTAATAAAGGTATTAGTGTTCCACTTTTGGTGAGATCGTCAGCTCTACAATTTCCGAAGATGGCTCGGCACCCAGCATAGGTGAATATTAAATTGCTGCGCCATCTCCATCAGAGATGATCGTCAATTAAAGGCTGTTGTTGAGTTGGTAAAGAGCAGAATCCAGAGATTTGATAGCTGCTTGGCTGTCCAAGAAAATACGAATATCTTGGTCTGATATCACTTTTTTATAAGCCAGGACAGGACTTCTTTTATCGCCAAAAGTTCGCCTGGAACACGATACAGTGATTAGGAAGACGAAAGGAGAGACTTAAATTAAGTCTATCTAAGTAAACACCTCCACCAACCCCATCATCAGTTTTCGATTCGTCGGTGTAGAAATCGATTGAATAATTTTTCAGGAATTCCATCTCCTCCCAGAATGATCTAGAAAGGATGGTACAATCTTCGAAGTGGTATTATCTATGTCACATGAAATTGATGTGATTGAGTTCAGAATAATAGAGTGGCCAGCATTATTATTTATCCACTGTGAGGAGGCTTTGAGCCGAAAAGCTGTTCTTGCAGCCGTTTGACCTTTGGAGTCCACACCAATCGGCCACCTTGTAAGGTATATTGTAAGAGATCTTTTAGGGTGCTAGGATAATTCCCTGATACGGCAATTCCCCATAAGCAAGCACTATGTAGCTCTCCGCTTCTAAGGACATATTAGCAGTTCATTTACTCCTAAGTTCCAGAGAAAAGGAGATAAGACTTCGCCTTGCGACGTCCCTCTACTGACAGATCTTTTTACAGAAAAATCGCCCAGCTTTGAGTTGATAATCCTGCTAGTTAGCATCTGATTGATCAAATCTCCAAGCGACCCTTCTACCCCTAGAGATGACAGTGCAGATGTGTCGACATTGTTGAAAGCTCCCGGTTATCTAGGAAAGCGACCATAGTGTACTCTTTATTTTAGAGGGAGTATTCGATGGTTCTTACAAGTGTGTAAAGATCTGTTTCCACCGATTTTCCTTTACAGTATGCATTTTGAGCAGTTGACAGAAGTCTGGTGTCAATGCTGGTTCTTAATTGGATATTAATCGTTTAAAAGTTTTGGGAAGGAATAATGGTAGACTAATAGGTCAGAGATCTATCGGTTCTACATGGGAACATTTTCCCGATCTCCTTCACATATTCTTCATCAAACTCTCCTAGTTTTCAGCTTTGCCAGAGAGAGTTTTTTTTCGAAAAAAAAGCAAGTTTGAACCCCCAATAATAATTATTCCATCCTGTCTACCTTCTACCAATTTTGTATTTGCTAATCCCACCCTCATCCAACAATTTTCAGTAAAAATTTAATTTCGCAAGTGAGGTTAAAAACTCGCAACCATCTACTTGTACTTCCCTGATTTCTACAGTCAAAATCTGTCAATTTGATTTTTAAACAATTTCCTTAGGCCATTTTACTGGCCAAGATATAACTTAAAGCTGTAAGCCCATTACGTCTAAGTCGTCTTGGTTATATTCTCATAAGGCTCAGCAAACGCAGCAGTTTATTTTAACACTTTAGTGTTAAATTGCTCCATTTTGTTCATAAGGGTTAAATTTTCATATCATTAACTGCATCGTTTTAAAGGTTAAAGTCGTTAAAATTTGTTCTCCGATCAGAGGTAGTGTTCCTCTAATTTTTCTGGACGTAAAAAGCAAAGAAAAATAATATAAACAAAGAGTTTAAAGTTCAGTTTCCCATACTTACAAGCTTGAAAATATCAATAATTGAATTGAAGCTTATTCTCTTAAGTATGTAATAATTTATTTCACGATTATTATCTACAAGACACACTCCTTACCAATGTGTAAATTTGACCGAGATAAATATCATCCACAACTCGTTTTTTCTTTAATTTGAAAGGAAAAGACCAAAAGCCATTAAGACTAAAAATGAATCTTCAACTAAAAAAAGGTACCCACAAAGAAAAATGCACACAAAGAAGTCGCTCAAACACACTTCTTACTTAATTTATGCATTTTAAAGAAATCTCAAAATAGCATCTTTAATGCTCTCTGTTTTTTTTTTTTGCATCAACAAAGGGTATGAAGAGGCAAAAAAAGAACGGTCAAGAAAAATAAAATCTTTCAAAAAGAAGTCAGACAACTTAAGTTAGCAAATAAAAAAATATACTTTCATTTCTATTAGCATTGCTAAACATCTAGAATATTAACTTTTCAAACCAACCAGCTTGTTGTTGTCTTAGTAAATTAATATGTAAGTGGTTAATTGAATAAGAAAAAAAAAAAAAACTTCAAGAAGCAGTAATACAATTGATAATTTGAAATGAGAAGCTCAAATCCAGTTTCTGGAATTTATTTATCTTATCAAACTATGTGCATGTACGTCAACACCAAGAGCGGATTTGCTTTTAAAGTGAATCATTTAAGCTAGGTTGACTATCTAAGTAAAGCGTGACATAAGGCAAAATACGCCAATCGATTAAAATATTTTAACACTTTTCTACCATGTATAGATAGAGTTTTAGAAGAATTGTCAATTTTGTCAGAAGAATAGGTAAGTAAATGATGGCTGAGCTGTAGTTAATGTCTGATACATTGTTGCTTAGATTGTTCAAACCTTTTCACTGATTTTTCAAAAAAATAATTTTTAGTAATTTTTTTTTTGAAAATCTGTTGTACACATATAATATCTTCGAAATATTAAAACAGAAAATTAAATGCCATACTAAAAACAAATAATAGCTTTGTTTTGTTTTCCCCCAGATCTGGGTCCTTTTTATCCAAACACTTTTAACTTTTCACTTTGCATCTTTGCAAATAAATTAATTTCCTGCAAAGTAAAAGTGCTAAGTGTTTCACAAAATTTGCAAAGTGAAAAGACTTTTCACTTTTCAATTTTTGAAAAGTAAAAAGTAAAAGCGTTTCATCAATAATAGAACTATGCATTTGAAATCGTATTTTGCAAAGTTGCAAAGTAAAGTATTTGGGCTGCCATCAAAATATCCGCAAAATCGTAGAGTATTCGACTATCAAACTGAAGGTAATGGGTTCAAATCCTATCGACACCGACTTTTTTTTTTTTAATAAAAATAACGACAATTGAACAGAAAATCGAACATGAAGCCTTCTACTCCAACTACTATCTGCAATGCAACTGCATTAACTTAATTTTTTTTATAGTTGATCTTTTAGAATTTATAGTGGCGAGTTAAAGGTTCTTACTCGAGTCATGTCAACACTTAATGGTAATTGGTTTCTGTTAATGTCGCCTGAAGTGCTCGAACCTAATCAGGTGAAAACAGTTTTGCCAACAATAACCACATTTTATAATTAAGACAAAATACACGAAGAAATCTAAATGGGAATCGGCAATTTGTGCGTAGCACCACCCCTAACGTAGGGAACAATACATTTTAGAAAAAATAAATCCTCGTAAAAATAGTACCTTTTATGTTTACACTTTGATAATAATCTATAGGCTAAGAGATAACTGGGTCTTATTACAGACCCCTCATTTTTATTTCATTATATGCACCTTAGACAATTTAATTTTTTTCATAGACAACAATTATTTAAAAATTATATAAGATTACTTAAAAATGAAGGAGACTTGGCCCTCCTTTAAAGATGCACTTTGATGTGCATTCATTATAAAAGACGCACCAACAAAATAAAGAACATTTTTTGATCCCTCGACTCTCTCGAATTTGTTGGACGATACCAAAAAACACGGTATCTTGCCGCTAAGGATTTCTCGAAAAATATGGATTAGATCAGAGCGGCATGCACCGAACTACTCTTTGCTCACTATTATTTACTTCAAACAAATCTTCATTATTTTTTTATTATGATTTGTCGACACCTTTTCTCAACAAACTCTTATATGCAAACAAAAATTTCTCTTCGCATATTATTGAAATGTTTTTCTAAATTATTAAAATAATGAGCAAAGTTTATGTGTTTGGTGAAACAAAAAGTACAAATACTTTGCAAGCTAACAAAACTTTTCACTTTACAGAAAAGAACTTTTCACTTTGCAAATTTGTGCTTCGTAAAACGTATTTTGCAAAGAGGAAACTTTTCAAATTGGCATTTGGGGAAACGAAATTTGCAAATTAAAAGTGAAAAGTTTGAAAGTGAAAAGTAAAAAGTGTTTGGTGAAATAGGCCCCAGATTTTTGATTTTAGATTTACCAAGAAAGATTTTAAATTCTAACTAAAATTTTGGATGTTAGCGCCACACCCCAAGCGCATATGTACCCGTTTTGTTTAATTTTAAATATCTCATTTAGAATGATTATCTTTTACACATTTACAAATATTTTGAGTTATTCAGCCCTATTCTAAACAAAAATTCCTGGGGAAATGTTTTTTGGAGAAAAGCTCCTAATCAAAATGTTGCAAGCAATTTTGTTTTCTTTTCACTTTTACGTCACTCTAAACACAAGAGTAACGAATTAAAAGCGAAACCGGAATAAAATTCAGGGAATAGTTTGATTGGGAGCCCTTCTCCCGAAAAAAAATCCCCGGGAATTTTTGTTTAGAATAGGGCGGATTAAAGTTATCTCAAAAACAGCTCTAATGATATTGATTAAACTTAGTGTTTTTATTGTACCAAGTCATTCTCTGGATAATTTTTGGTTTTTTCTCAAAAAAGTCGAACAACACTGAATACGCTTAAAAAAATGTTTCAGTTATCATTGTACATAAAATTGTAATTTTGACGGCTTTTAAACATTTCTATAACCGTTTCTACCGAAAAAAAATAACCAAATCCGACCCAGGTGCTCGGTGTGTTCTATACAAATAAGTTAAAACTTGTTTGAAAAAAAAAAACAAATTCCAAAAATACTTTTCTCCCGTTATGGTTCAAATCAAAGTTAACTTTATCTTTTAAAAGGAAAACAACAAACTTACCAATGCCAATGGCCAATGTCAATAGCAAAAATATCCTAAACATATTCCAAATCATTTTGAATTAAATTCAATTTGTTGTTGATTAAAAAAAAATAAAGTTGAATTATCTTGTGCTTTTATCGATTTCACGGTTCTTATCGTGGATCTTATCACTACTTGAGGAATTAATAAATTTTGGTCGATGAGTCAGAATATTTTGCGCGAATTAAAATTATGAATTTTTGTTTTTAATTAAACTTTTATAAAACAGTCACGTTGAATTTTTTTTTTGTTGTTTCTGTCAAAACTATCTTATGGGAATTTAACAAGATTCACGCGCCAAGTTGATTTATACGTATAGTATGATACAATAACAAAATATTGCTTAACGACTTTTAAATTCGTTTCGAATAATCTCACCGGACACGTTTTACCTGTTCGAATAGCACCATCTAACTAAATCATGAAATGATCTTTTTTTCCATCTGAAGCTAGTGACTGACTCTGAGTTAGCAAACAGTAAGACCGGGCCAGGCCTTCGGCTTTGGTTCTCTCTGAATTTGAGCAAAAGTCATTTTGTATCTTTCAGATAATAAATTTAAGCTTTTGTAAGGGGGAAATATTTATTAAAAAAAGCTCTAACAGGGTGACATATGTACCTTTAAAAGTATGAGTATATCGGGGAGGCAATTTTATCACAATGTCATACTATTTTAGTTTACTCTCCTTTAAAGTAAATATTTTGTAAATGCAAATAGAAACACGATGCAGAGGAAATCCATGTGCAAAATACTGAGGAAGGTAAAAACAACAACTTTTTCTATTGAATTGTGTGTTTTTAAGGCAAATTTACTTTCTGTCAGACACAGATTAGGTCCGTTGAAATTATTTTAATATAAGAGATGGGTATGATGGTAGGTAAACCATTAAACGTGACCTTAATCTTTTGATTTGTAATATGATAAAATTAAGTTAAGATATTACATGCCTTGTTTTTAAATTAAGTGCAGATACTTATGTTATTCCATATTTCAATAAAGACGTCAAAGGAGAAACCAAATTACATATTTATTTGCCATTGTTGATAAGTGGAGATAGATTTTCTTTCTTTAAGGTTTCAACACTTTGACTAGCAAAGATAAAGGTTTGATACTTGATATGACGGGCTCTAATAAGGGGTAAGTAAGGCCCGACTCATGACAACTCGACTCAGAGGCAAAAAGAGATATTTAAGGTGGCATGCTGCATCCTGCAACCCCCCTTCCTCGGACCACTATATGATTTAGGGTTAGTGCGAGGTTGGGTGTATGCAAAGTTTATCCGTCATATTACTTAAAACAAAAATTAAACCCAAAAAAGTACGTGAGTCATAAGTTGGGGTATCTTGACGCTCTGACCCGATTAATGGGTCTGGTTCAACATTTTTGCTATGCTCTTTTTTTTAAAAGAAGATAGGTATCTAATTTGTATTAATAATGATAAAGTTCGTTCTGAATTCATGAAGCTAAGTGAGTTGATTCATAAATCATAATGCAACTCCCACTTCAACTTGAACTTGAAACTTTTCTGTACGACTTAATCGGTATTAGGCTAAAAATGTGGGATAGCAAATTTTATTGATTTGTGTGGTGTGGGAAACAAATCTGCAGAAGCATAAGTTGGAGCTTATCGTTGTAGTATGATATTGAAATAAGTGCACTTGAGCGTATACTTAAATTTTACTTTAAGATCAGGATTTATCAAATCAAATAATTAAAAACATATAACTATTTATGATCAAATGTAATAGGCTATTGAATATAGGTACCCGAATATAAGGCGAACAAAGGAACAATTGCGATCACGGGTTTTTACATATGTTAAGTGATATTTAAGCATGTTAAGATTCGACTAAATTCGCCAAGGCATTTTTGAGAGAATGGTAAAACTAGTATTTTTTTAACACATATATCAAGTATATAACTCGAAAATTAAGCTGAATTTCAGAATTTACCCAGGAAAAATTTAGTAGGAAATTAGATTTTCAATAAAAATAAAAGTCTTTAAACGAAAATATAAAAAATATAAAACAGCAAATTACAAAAAAAAAATTCAAAAAATAATTAAAAAATCAAGGATTAAAAAAACAAAATTACTATAAATTAAGTTGAATTCAACTCTGAGTAATGATAGAAGACTTATTCTAATTTAATAAGAAAATATCAAGTCTTTAAATATTTTTTTGTTTGAGTTGAAAATATTTTTGGCTAATTGCCTGATTAGTTTAGAAGAGATCTGTCAACTCTGATTTTAGGTTTCCCTAATCACGAATTTATATTTAAAAAAATTAATAAAAAAACTAAGTTTTTCTAGGTTAGGTCAAATAAGAAAGATTTCTGCCCTTGAAGTTTAATTGTTAAAAAACAGATGATAATCCAAATCAAAATTTTGTGTTAAATAATTCTATATCGAGGTTAATTGATCAAAAACATGTTTTTCAGTAAAATTTCAGTTTAAAGAAGATATTTTATCAACAAAATTATCAATTTGATATTTGAAAAAAGTTTTTTTCAGAATAAAAACTCATATATTTTCTTCAGTTTTTCTTCAAATGTTTAATAATAATAACTTTTTTCATTTCATCGTGGAATTATTTATTCTCAAATATATTGTGTCAATAAAACAAAATTAATTAGAAGATATTTCCTACAAAGTAGGTACCACTTATGTATAAGAAAATAAAATGCACGACTGAATTGCACGAACTTGATCTTGTAGTTCAAAGTTCTTGTATGTATTTGTATATTGAAAATTGCACAAACTTGCTCTCGTAGCTCAAAATAATAATATATTTGTTAGTCATTGAAAAATTAAGTTTTTGGTATTTTTCAGATTGAAAACATATTTTTTTATTAAATTTGTTTTTGTATTAATATTTTTTTAGAAAAATTAAATACACAATATGTACTTTTAAAAATAATACAAAGAACCTCTTGGCATATTTAAAACGAAATTTATTGAGCCACTAATGATATTATATGGAAATAACTATTTATTTAAAAGCTGTTTTAGTCATTTGAAAATCGATTTTTTATGCTTTTTTAATTTTTTTTCTAAAACTGCATTTACAATTTTTGAATTAAAAAGGCTTAGCATAAATAGTAACTTTATCTATAAGAGCAAGTACGTGCGACCCAGTCGTGCATTTTATTTTTATTAAAAATTATTAAATAAATAAATGTAAACTGCAATTTTTTATTTTTTGTTTAAGTTATGCACAAAATACTTTGACTTTTAACTGTTCGTAAGTCATATCTGTGTCTTCGCCTTCCTCAAACATGACTGCAGTACCTACAGTACCTTGATCAACAATTTTTTTTACAGCATGAAAGTCCATATATTCGGAAAAGAAAAAAAAATCTATTTTGCTGATGCTATTTTTTCAACAAAAAAAAGTAGGTACACATATCGTAACGAATTTTGTTTTTTTTTTACTATTATTTTTTATTTCAAGTGAAAACTTATAGCTTTCAATATTTCCCCCCATAAAATGTACACCAATCGAGTAATTAAATAAACTGCATTTTTTGCATATTTAATCAAAAAATTGCTTTACTATGTAAGGATGAATACTGAATATGAATACCCAAATAACACAACGAAATTGGAGCATCATTACTTTTGTAGGGCACAATATCATACTGACTGGACTAATTGAATTCCATTAAAAAAAAATTTCATGCAAAATAAAATGTGGTTAGTATCTTGTTACTAAATTATATTTACCAGATTTTTTTTGGAGTATTTTAAGTTCTTATAAAATGAAACTCAAAAACTGGTGAATATAGTTCAGAAACAAAATACTATTTTGCCTGAAAAAAAAATTTAAAATGGACTTTATCCCATTTTTAAAATTAACCATTCAATTATATTAGTACATTCAATAAATACAAAAAAGTATTCATTTTATATTTCATAGAAATATTTAAATTTCTTAAATAATTATGATGTTAGTTATGATGAACAAAAGAAATTAAAATAGAAAAAAATAAAAAAATTAAACAAATATAATTATTTGCTAGAAAAAAATATAAAAAAGATTTGTCAGGTGTGGGGTTCGAACCCACGCTCCCTCTCGGGAACCAGAGCTTAAATCTGGCGCCTTAGACCGCTCGGCCAACCTGACTCGTTGCATCTGGTGTGCAATTTGTTTCATATAACACTGTTATAATAAAATATTTGTGCATTGGAAATTCCTATTTAGAAAAGTATTTTACTTATAATGAATGAAGTATAACAGTTCTGCACATATTGGTTTGGGTATTTGATATTTGGGTTAGCAAAGATACAATTCCATTTCTTTTTATAGTACATAGTACATAGTGCTACCATTTTTTATTCAAATTTAAATTCTTTACACTTGTGCATTTTTTTTCCAGAGTAACATAATATTGTTTTAATACTTTTTAAAATGATTGAAAACATAGATTAATTTTATCTGGGGTGTAATCGTGTCAACCGTAATTCGATTATAGCAAAAGATATAATTTCGACCCAATTAATTATTACGATTAATCGATTATAAAAATGGACACTTGAAGTTTTGTTAAGACTGTGGATGCACAAACTGCTACAGTATTGGATGTTCATAGTTAATCGCTACAGGAGTCAAATTTTAAAAATACGAAGCTGGACTTTTCGGTTCCTTTTATGTATCGTTAAACTTTAGTTTAACATTTCTAGTTATAATTGCAATTAAACGATTAAAATATAATTTCAATGACAATGGTAAGTTTTTTGTTCCCCCGATTTCGTATTGCCATGGAATTATTAGCGATTATCGTGAATACAATGTTCGCTCGTAAGAAATTAGCGAACGTACATAAATACTGACGGAAAGTTTCCTTTGGAATTTATTGCTATCGGCAAGATGATTTCCAGGGAAATTAATTTGCATTTCATGAATTTTTTTGTTCCCTAGAAAATAATTCAAGGAAAAGTTCACGATCGCTAAACAAATTCCGATGGAAATAAGTATTTCCAGGGGCACAAAATTCCCCTGGGAGATTTACAGGTGAACAAAAATATATGACAGCTAAATATCCCTTAAAATTTTAATCCCGATAATTTCAAGTTAGTTTTTAAGAGATATTCATGTTCGCAATTTTCTAAGGTGAGAAATATTCTCTGGGAATTTTTGCGGATTCTGCTGGGGGACTATTACGTATTACGAAAAGAACGGCAAGTCAACGATAGTCAGGAAAAGGAACGATAATATAATAACAAAACCGAAAAAAGCATTTTATTTTGTTCGGAACCATCATACTGGCTACTTAGGAAATTCTTAATCGTAAAAGAAAGCTATATGGCAGTCGTAAAGGAAAACGATATTCGTTGAACTACAACGATTGTCGTTATACGTAGTCGCATATTTGAACGATGGCGATAATCGTTTTACAAAATAGGGCCCCTGGTCAGAGATGTGCTTCTGATCGGTTTTATTGCTGACAGCTGGGCTATACCCCCAACTTATTTTATCTACTGTTAATCAACTAGAATAGCAAGGATAAAAGGACCGTTAAGTTACGAACTAAGATAATCGTTCGAAATCCCTCGTTTTCGTAAAATTAAGATTACGATTAACGATTATCGTTTTTGAGAAACGATACTCGTTTTCTTTTACGACTGCTTTCTGCGGTGGTATTTGACTTGAATGTCAATTGTTTCGTACTTTTTGTGTTAATGTATCGGTCTTGGTTTTATTTTGCTAATTGAGTAAAAGAAAAATATGAATAAATTCATAATTCATACATTCGAAATTCATAATCCATTGAAGTCGTGACTATCGTTTTGCTTGGTTTATAATTCGCAATACGAGCCCAGTAGTGTAAGACCAAGTTTGCAGCTTCGAAAGCCCTGTGATAACTACATGACGCACCAAAAACATACATTCATTTTTAAATTCAAAAACACACAATAATTATAAATAGAAATCTTTTATTTTGTGTTATCATTTAATTTTACATAGTTTGCATACATCAATATTTTGTGATAATTTATTTATTTGTAATTTTACTTTCCATGCATAAAATATAATTTAATTGTACATCCTTTTCGCACGAACAAATATTCAAAAACCGTTTAATTTGAAACACAAGAGATGCCATTTTTTTGTTTACATTATAAATTATTAATTTCTCCATAAATTATTTCAAACTAGTTAACTATAATATAATTTATTAGTTGTTTTCTTTTTAAATATTTTGTTTTGTTTTGTTTTTTTTTTAATTTTAAAAATTTTACTATTGAAATATGGAAACATTTAATTTTAATTAATTTACTAGAGCAATTTTTATTTCATTATTTTTGTTTTTATTTTTTTTTGTTTGTATATAAATGCATATATATGTATGTATAAAGTTTTATGTTGTTAAACAGTTGTAATTTTTTTTAAAGATATTTTGCAAAATACATTTGGAATGTATTATGGAATTCAGTTAGTTTTAATTTCAATACTGTGATAACTACTGTTTTAATGTGTTTTTTTTTTTATTTTGTTACTTTTATACATAAATGTATAAAAAAGAAATTGGTATAAGATTTTTAAACTTGGCAGCAGAAACAGAAAACTATGTAAAAACTGGTCGAAATGGACAAAACTGGTATAAAATGTGGGAACTAAAAGGCACTTTAACTGGGCTTTTCTGAAAAAAATTTCTGTTCGCTGCGGTTTAGATTATTTTGTTTTAGAGAAAAAATAAATGTTTACAATTTAAAATTCGATTTGAAACCCAAAAATGAATTAATAATAACAAAAGTCTATACGATGATGTGTGTGTGTGACAATCAATGAATATTGCCGTTTTGAGTTTAATGGTTGTTATTAGCACCCAGATTTTTATACGGTTTGCCACCATTACGTTCCCATTCTCGATTGAATTCGTGCTCAAGGATTTCGGCACCACGTTTTCGGGTTAGTCCTGTCTCCTCTAGGCTTAGTTCACACATTTGCATATCATCAACACCTAAATAACATAAATAAAACATATGTTAATGGAGGTTTTTAAGTTTCTAATGTTTGTTTTATTGTAATCATACCAGCAACTAAAAGAATAGGAGCTTTATCAGCGTGTAGTTCCATTTGGCGGGCAATCCATTGGCCATCAAAGTGAGCATACCATAAACCACGTTTGGCTATTTTTAGAAATAGAAATTTATTAATTCAATAATCATTAATTTATGTTTGATTTAGAAACATACTGTTTTCTGGTGCATTGGCACGCATAAATGGTATGCGGAAGTACCGGTGTTGGGCAGTTGTAATTTCTTGCTTGGGCTGTACAAGTGGCGGAGTTTTAAAAGCTGTAAGGAAAAATTTAGTTGAGACTTTTAAATTCCTAGGAACAATGTAATTTGGGTAATTATTACCTGCTTCCATCACACTTTTTGGAGCTCGTTCGTTTTCATCCATGGTGGTGCGTTTGCGGTTCTTTGCCTTCCAGGCGTGGTATACCTTCAAGCGGCGATGGAATTCATGTCGGCAAGCCTAAGGATAATAAACATTTTAAATGAGACTGCTGTGAATATTTTATGTTATGTGTGTTTGGTTGGTTCGAACAAAAAACAAAAAGACCACTGCGTAAAAAGTATCGAAATTAGTTAGCCATAAGAAGAATACTACAAGACCCGCATTATGGGAAGGCCTGTTAAAGACCCGAAACTTGTTGGCCTTAAGATAATAGAAAATAGATTTTTATTGAAGAAAACTATTTCGATGTAGTAAGGGAAGTAATCTACTTCGGTATGAAAGTCGCACTAATGATATTTAGTGAAGAACTATCATAGGAAACTGCTCGTCCATTCCAAAGTCACGGAGAGGATAAAAAAAGCTTTCAATGGCGTTTATCTCATTGAAGAAGTGATATATTTTCTTGAAACTTGGTGGGTGTTGAGGGCACATCATAAAGATATTGTCCTAGAAATTTCATCAAAAAATAATATCTAACAGTAAAGTTATTGAGTAGGAAGACGGTAACGAAGAAGACTCGTACTCTGTCTTCTCCATTACCGTCTTTCTACTCAATAACTTTACTGGTAGTTATTAATTTTTGATGAAACTTCTAGGACGATAACATTATGAAGTGGTAACCCACCAAGTTTCAAGAAAAAATATTACTTCTTCAATGAGATCAACGGCATTAAAAGTGTTTGTTTGTTTGTTGTTGTTGTTGTTTACTCTATTCTTTTCATTTTTCTAAAATGTTATCTATTTTTTTAAATTTTCTTTCATAAAATCATGCGTCGTTTTTGATTGGATGTCCAGAAGAGTTTAGAAGTCTTTTAAAACTGTTTTATTAGTACAAAAATGTAACATATTATGACACAATAAAACAGTTTTAGAAGACTTCTGGATGCTTCCGGACTCTTCTTAACGTCCAATGGAAAACGAAAATAGTCTTTGTCAACTTAGCGCTTGCAAATCATTAAAACATTTTATCATTGGTCAAAAATTCTTGAAAGAGTTGATTTTTTTTCAAAACGGAAAATGCATTATTATAGCATCAGTCTATGTCTAGTTTAAACTCAAACTATTTCCCCCGTACATGGCTGACGTGTAGAAAACTAGACTAGTTCGGTTTAAATTTCTAACACTTTAAGGGATGTTTTATTCCATTGCCACCTTGGAAAGCGCTAAAATTCTGGGTTTTCAATATCCCCCAAGTTAATTAAATTTTGTTTCACATGGTACCTAGCCTACTCCATTTTCGGGCGTTACGAATGTCTTTAAAGGAATACGCGATTATCTTAGAAAAATTTGCTACCACTACAAAATTCCAGATTTACAACTGTTTTCTGAATCTATTAAGCACTAAGAAGAAAATTCTAATATTTGTTTTAACTTACCTCAAGCAATTCAATATCACAGGAAGTGTTAATGGCGTCACGCAATTCAGAATACTTCCACTTGGACAAATCGTATTTCTGTTTGCCCAAGAGCTGCTGTTGAGCGCGAACGTTTTCTGACCTAAATAGAATTGAAAATATAAGTCAATAGAGTTTAAAAAAAGGTAGGTATGCGTATCATGAAATTGTAAAGGAAGCATTTTAACTAATAAATTACAATCAAAAAAGTTGTTTATAAGTTTTTCGATTTTTCAATTTCATCACAGAATTAGCAGTGATCCAAATTTCACTACAAATTAAATTTTTAAGTAAAAATCGATCAGTGTCCTGATTCTATAAAATTAAAACGATCGAGCGATATCGTTTCGACTATAGCTGACCTTATTTTTCTCTTCTGAAGTGATAGAGACAGCTATCGGCAAATTGATATCGTTTAATCGTTTTTGCTTTACAAAATTAGGTCACAAGTTCTTATTCGTAGTGATATTTTGATTATGAGAATTTAGCGACATCGAATTGATCGAAATATTTGCTTGATTTAATATTTGTTTTTTTTGTAAATAATAAATACATTTATAATACAGAGTCAGTATAGCCGGTGCATTATTTAAATAGTTAAAGTATATACAATATTTAGCGTCTTTAAGCTTCTTTTTTTTACAAAGAAATACATATTTATATTAATATATTTTTGTCTGAGGTGTATGTGATTTATTTGATTAATACAAACACCTAATAAAAAATTGGTCTCTAGCTATGCTTTAATGTGATACCAAGCATTTTTTGTTTGTTTGGTGTTTTCCTATATATGAATGATGATTTACAGTGAATGGTTTTTTTAAGCATGGGTATTTTTCTTCTGCGATGATGTTTTATTGTTCTATTAACAATTAATAAAAAAAAATTAATAGAACTTAAAAAAAAAAAGAAAATTTATTGATGAATAATTTTCCATTTGCAAAAATTAATATAGAAATAATAATTTACTGAAGCATGATGGCTTTGAGATTTGAAAACGTTTTTATTTCCTAACTTTAACTTACTTTTGATGGAAACGCGATGCGAAGTTTGAAACTCCTTTAAAACTGAGGGATAATTAAAATTTTATTTAAAAAACCATTAAACATTCAGTCTTTGAGAAAAAAATAAGACAAATTAAAAATGAAATTCAAAAGATAACTGAAGTAAATAAAATATTAAAAGAAACTTAATCGACAAGTTTCAGTATTTTTTTTTGTAACTAAGTTGACCTCTATGAGTTCAAACTTTGAAGTTTTTGGACATATTTGCTTTCTAAACACTGAAATTTAGTTTATTCTTTGATTAAAGAACACTGTGTTGATGCTCATAGCTGATTTATCGTTGTAAACAAATTCTCGAAAAATCAGCAGAAAAAGGAAGGTACATCAACAAATTAAGCAGATGCCGAAGTGTTTATAAACCAGGAGAAGATGAAAACCTTAATTTAGTAACACCTTCCACATAACATGTTGTTATGCCAAGTAAATGAAAATTCCATGGGAAATCCATTAGAGCTACTTTCATAATGTCTAATAAAATACTCATGAGTACCTTTTCGTACAGAGTCCACAAATGCCTCACTTGTGTGAGTTATAAGTCTACAACATTAAAACCCATCTGACTGAGTCAAAAATCTACAAAAAAGTGGTTTTGTCGAAATTCAGATTATGGAATCGTCTCGAAAAAAAAAATGGAAACCAATTATTGTTAACAAACTGAGAGAGACATCATAAATGTCTTAAAATAAAATCCAGCTGCAAACGACCAGAGTCCAAGAATTTGAACCAAGAATGTGTACCAGATAGCTAGATTTTGAAAAAAATTCACTGACCCATAATCGAAAAAAATTATTTTTCAGAAAACCAAAAGCTAAAATTTTAAATCTTCGTTAAGACAAAATAGCCTTGGACTACATGAATAAGTTCTTGCGATGCAGTCGTGAATTTTATTTGAAAAAGATTGTATTTTAGCAAATTAACTCAGATAATACATAAAACTCAACGATTGAGTAAGAGTAGCCCATGATGTTTAAAGTTGCAGCATTTTCAATTCCATTTATCGCAAAAACTATTAGCTGTACAGTACATCAAAAGTTTATACTTATGTTAGAAATTAGCAAGTTCTAAATATTAAAATAAAAAACTGAAATTTGGTGAGAATTTTTTTTATTTAATGTCTAGAACAATATTTCGTCTGTTCAATTAGAATCCAGAAAATTTGTTTAAAAAAAAGCAGTCTAATGTGTACATTTGACGTGCTTTTTTGGAATAAACAAATTATGTTTCAGACTTTTCACATTTCGAATAAATTTTCTTTTTTAGTCTTTTTTCAAATATGTTTCTTAATTAAACTATTATTTACTGTTATTTACCGTGAGCCCAGTTTTTCAAAAGTTAAATATTGAAATTACGGTACTAGTTTCGAGTACTAGAGCCACACGGCAAACAAATACATATTGAAAACTCTTTTTCTGACGTAAGTTCAAAATTCAAAATCTTCCTGGTAAATATTTATCTTTAAAGTTCCTTACATACTCCAGATTTTGAGATTAAGATTATATAGCCCACTCAGGTGGAGTTTAAGGCCATATATAAATTTTTTAAGCAACTGCTGTAAAACACCGTAATAATAATACTTTTGCCAATATGAGACAATGGTATGAAGAGGTTATAGGCTCTTAATGTAAATATCACCAGTCAATTGATGATTCCAAATGAGTTCCACCGTGATGAAACACAAAAGGTTTGAATGGCGGATTAAAAAATAGTTCTGGAGTAGAATTGTTTGCAGAAGGTTTTTTTGTGACAAACCTCTGAACTGAATGTTTTTAAGCCCGTGCATTATTGAAACTCTAATCATAGATTTTTGATAGAAGAGCTCGATGTCAAAGTTTGTCAAATGCTTAGAAATATCAAGAACGTTTATTTTTCTGTACGTATCCTCAAAATTGACCGCACGTTCTCCAATACTGAATTAATTTAAGATTGGAATCACAAAACTTTGACATACATACATTGAATTGTTTTCAAAATACTTGTATATTCCCTAAGTAAGTATAGCTCAGACCTCATCATTACCCAAAAAGTGGCTAACATTGCTCTGGCATTTGTTGTACTTGAAATTGAAGGAATGTTAATTTTTTCATGAGAAAATTCATATAAAATAAATATATATTAAAGTTAATAGCCATTTGAATTTCTTCCTCTTCTGAATATTTATATCAGAATAAAATCAATCTACACACAATTCACCTTGTGCTATACGTATTTAATAATATTTTATGATTTTAGTTACTATTTTAGAAGCTATCATAGCTATTTCATGCTGTAAAACTTAGTGTAGATAGTAAAATACGTGTTGTATAGTATTTGTGTTTTGTGTAGTTAATATTCAATTCAAATTAAAAAAAAATCACAAAAAACTATGTTAGATAATTTCATTGGAGAAAAAAAATTAAAAATCTTCCTGTAAAATAAATTCAAAATGTAAAAAAATTATATAACCGTGTGCTGTACCTGATAAGTTTGTTTGGCCCCATGGACGAAACTTCGCTTTGACCACTGAGAGAAAGAAATGTTAAATAAAATAAAAATGAGAATAAAAGTTGTTTTTTTCTTTTATACAATATCAAAAGTCATAAAATTAAAATGAAAATGAAAATAAATAAATTTACAAAAGATGAAAGTAAGAAAAATACTTAAAAGAACCAAATAAAAATGTGTGCTCTCCATCAGATATGAACAATATAAAATAATAAAATAAAATCAAAACATAAATTTTATGTACAAACCAAAACCCAAATCGATAACCACACATACTTCCTGATCACGGGCGGGCTATCCTCCACCTGGCCATTAGATTCACTAGCTAATCGTAGAGCTAGTTCATGATCACGTCGTTCTTGTTCCAATTGTTGGCGATACTTGGCATCGTCTTCGGCTTCTTTTTGCAATTGAGCTTGCAGCGAGAGGGCAGCTCTGCGGTCCTCTTCTTCTTGCTTCAATCGTTCGATTTCTGCTGCCTTGCGACGGGATTCCATTTCAGTTTTACTGTTAAATTAAGAAAATAAATTATAATTGGATAAGTTAACTGTTTTCCGTTATGTAATTCTTGCAAATGAGGATACTGATGAAACTAACAGAGAAATGCTGAATGGAGATTTCGATGCACATTAGTTTCTAGATATTAAAATGGAAAAACAGAGGTGAATAATCCATTCTACAATCGTGTCCTCCATTAAAGGACGACTCTTTGTATAAGACGGTACCTACGAAGTTGAGTTAAGAGTGAACTAAGGAGAATTATATTGTGTTGAGTATTTTATTATAGGGAATAGGAGCCCAGATGTAGAAACTGTACTCGAGCTTTTTACTCTATGTTAAGCAGCATTGTGTTTTATTAAGACAGACGCATCAACCTCAGTACCTGTATTATAGATTACAATTTGCTGCATCAAACAGATTAAACACACTAAGCATCCCACAACATACCTGTCTAACATCTGAGCGGTAATTTTCGTAAACTCCATACGTCTATGGAACTATTTGCCGATATTTGTCGACAAACGATAAGTTGAAAATTTTAAAATAGATACTTCAAAACAAACTTAAACCCTACTTTTCTCTCCTTCCAACCAATTTTAGCTAGTTTGTTACTCAGTTTTTCCTTTCTCTTTTGTCTTTTTAACTTAATGTTGAACCTTTTGTTGTTAAAAGTGTTTAAATATCTGATTTTAGCTTTTATGCCTAACTAATGGCTTTTATATTTAAATGTGGGCATGCTAAAGCTGACACTTCTTTATAAGATATTGTATTGTAATGTGTATAGTCAATTAATATAATAAACTAAATATGAACAACTTTTGCAGAGGAGATAGTGACGAGATGCAAGACGATACCACCTTTGTCACTGCCCTGCACTGTGTCATCGGAAAAAAACTTCTTCAACGACCTGCAGTAAGTCTTTAAGTTCCAAGCAACAACCTTAACAGATGTATCAAAAATTCAACTCGCCTAAAAACCTTAATCAAACAACTTAAAAAAGGGTCGAGTAATAAAATGATAAAAAGATCGCAAGCGACTGAATAGTGAAATTATTTCTCGCAGGAACAGCAACAAGCGGAGATTGGACACTTCGCCTATAAATACACCAGCAATTGCCGCTTCTCCATTAGATTGATAAGCTTCTCTTGAGGAAACGGACATCCCCTTCGGCTAATTTGGAAAGCTAACTTAACAGAAACATACACCAACACCAACCACTAAACTATCAAACTCATCTGGCAAAAGTTGCACAACAAAATTACCACTAATACAATGAAGCCACGTTAGCAAGTCCTCCTACGAAGAGGTGTAGAGGTGATTGCTTAAGAAGATAAATAGAAAACAAATTGTTACTTATAGTCACGTGGCCTTAATGCAGGTGAAAAACAACAAGTTAAGTAAACCAATTATGATGTCATACTATTTAATATGGGAAATTGTTAGGCAGAAATCATCGATTTCCTTGACTTTTCTAACAGATAAAAAATAGGATTGAGACGAAATTTGATACTTCACTCATTAGACTTACAGTTTTTTATTCTCTTCGTCTTCGCGATTTCTTCGCTCTTCTTCTTCTTTTGCACGACGTTCGGCTTCCAGCGCTTCTTGGATTTTTCTAAGTCTTTCTTGTTCTTCAGCTTGTTTTTGTTCCTAAATTTAAATAAACACATATCAATCAAAAATCGTGTTGAAAAAAGATTTCAATTTGTATCATAAAATAATACCTGCAATTTGCTATTCAAAGCAACAGTAAGCTTATTCATATTGCCTGTAATTCTGTTCATAAGATCATCAATTTCTTTCGCTTTAATTTTCGGATTTGCCTTTATCAATAAAACAAAAATTAATCATTTTATTTTACATTCAATTCTTTTTTATTAAACAACTTACCCTAATTTTCTTAATTGCATCATCAATCTGTAATTCAAGGGAGCTAACTTCACTCATTATGCTCTCCTTACCAGCCTTAAGTTGTTTTGCAATATCAACAGTCTTTGCTGCACTCGAACGAATGTTATTGATTTTAGTTATACCATGAAGTCTAGGGCGATGCTGTTTCCTGGCTAAATAGCCACGAACAACTTTTTGTATGACAAGCACACATTTGTTGCGATATTTTATACGATTCTTCACTGTGAATTAAAATTTAAAGTTGTCAATCAAGATGGAGGGAAGTTAAAACAAAAAACTTACATTTAATAACACAAACTGCTCCTAGGGTAGACTTTACCCATCGGGAACGAATCAACCATTTCTTGACCTTTGCAACAATTGCTTTAAGATTCTCTGGATCTGATTTCATAATTCGGTCAAATTCTATAAACTTTCCTGGTCTAAAGAATACTCTGGTAATACCAAACTTAAAGTCTTTCGAACTTAAGTTCAATGATTGCAACATAGCTTCACAAAAAGTTCTAGGTGCTAGTTTGGCCAGCTCAGGAGGAAGGTAAGATTTGTACATGTTATACAAATCGGCAAATGGAACACGAGATGGATAACCGTGTTCCATAAGTTCTAATACGGAAATTGTACCAGAACATTTGAGCTGACCCAAAGCGAGACCTCCTTCAAAGTCGCGATCAATCATTTTGCTGTTTGGCTTGATACAACGAATAAAGTTTGTACCCTGCAAAAAAAAACCAAATGAATTCCATGTTTCACTGAGATTATTTAAGATCAAAGCTTACATTCTTTTCAAGCTTTTCCATGAGTTCAGCTAGTTGTGTCTTAAATTTGGATCCAACGGAAATGAAATTCAGTTTTCCACGGGAAATATTGCTGCCAGAAGGGAAAAGCGACTTGAGCAGAGGATTTTCACATTCTTGGACGAGTCCTTCGAGCGATGCATGCAAAGCATCGTTATTCTTCTCGATAAATTGTTCCTAAAAAAAAGCAATAGTTCCTCAAAATTAGGAAAGAACAATAATTAATTTTATCATTCTTACCGTTTTATAGCACACAGCTCCAGCAAAATGTCTCACCAAGAAGCCCTCCTCATCACGGAGAGTTCTATGTGCCTTTAGCCGTGAAGAACGTGGAAATCCCAAACGAAAATGTCCTGGCCAGGCTTTATGAACTTCATCGGTAAAATGCATAGCTGAGGGTTTCGGCAGTTTACTCTCCTCATCCAACAAAGTGTAGATACCATTTGCCTTGGACTCAATCAATTCAATTATATCCTGGTTATCAGTAAATTGAATTTCAGGAACATTTAAACCTTCTCGTTTATATAATTCTTGTTCGTTCTTCAGAATGTTGTCGTTGAAGAACTTTTGCAATTTTTCATTGCAATAATTAATGCAGAATTGTTCAAATGAATTCACTGTGAAATACTCAAAGCCAGCTATATCGAGTACACCGATGTAATAGCTTGATGCCTTGAAGGGAATACTCTGATTGATGAGGAATACAATACGATCAAAAACACGACTGTAGATAGCCTTGGCAAGGGCATCTCGTGCATTGCTGGCTTCGTAGATTTTCAAAGGAACCCTGAAAATAAAATGTTCACATATGTCAATTGTTTTGCTTTGTCTCTGTTATTCTCTCAAACTTACATGATAACAGTTCCTTTGATACCGCCTCCCTTACTTTGCATAACTCTGGATACCAAAGCTTGTCGCAGCTCAAACGGATCCACACCGAGCAGTCTTGAAGTGATTGTTAGTGATTTTTCTGATGATTGTGAAACCTGGCAGCCACCACGAGCGTCATCGGGAATTTCTTCGAATGCAATATTACCCAAATGGAGTACAGCAGCTACTAGAGAGTATATTTCCAATTTACTGTCTCCACTAAGACCCAGACGACCGAGAGCATTGTCCAAAGTTTGAAAGTGTTCGTAGTCATCGATGATGGGATCTTTTAATGGACCCTTCGAGTTGTGATCGCGAGATTTTTGCGATGATGGAATGAGTTTTTCAGTTTTAGCCTTGGCAAAATATTGAGTGCAACCAGAGAGGTACTGAAATAAAAAAAAATGCATTGACATTAACATTTATTGAAAGAAGTAATAGTCAGTAAAAAATTGTTTATACAAGAAGGAAAATCTACTTCAAAAACGCTTAAAGTAGAATCAAAGCTCTAACTATTGAATTGTTCGCTTTTATCAAGATTTTATATTTGCGATTCTTTATTAATCCAGTAAAATTGTTTTTATCAGGAAAATTTTGGGATAATTTCCTCTAACTTCTAATTCAAAAGTTTGTAAGGGTGGTCGAAATTTGTGTTTCTAAAATATTGTGTCACCGATAAGGTGTAAACACGATGGATACAGATTTGATTTTATCCAGAGATTCATTAGCCAGTGTCTCCTACGGGGCTTAGGAGAAGGGGAAATTAAAAAAAAAACAGTGTAGGTACATTGATTTTGTTGGTTTTGACTTTTGAGATTTTAATTTTATTTAGGGTAAAGTTTATCACATAGGTATTGCCGTGCGTACGAAAGTATAACCTGCAAGCTTCTTTTGTCGTGTGCGGAAAAAAGAAAATAATTTCACAATGTTCAAGAGAACTTAATTTTAGCATTTGCTGATCAGTTTGTCTGCCTGTTCATAACTATCATTGTTATTTCTAACGATCGGCCCAGATACGATTCCTGGGATAATTTAGTGTACTATTCTTTTTTTTATTAATTTAAAGGCAAGGTAACCGAAAAAGTGGTTACCACAGTAAATTCGGGCTTTCGTACAAAAATTAACCTTTCAAACATGAATTTCGAGTTGCGCGACCCAAGCCTACTTCCGAATGGCGACCTAAAATCATCAGAATATTGTCGCACAAAATTTAAGCTGATCTGATAAGCTATGATTGGTACCATAAGGATTTAATAATCTCTCAAAAGGAACATCAAGAATAAAGTCCAATTTAAAACAAAGGTTAATGCAAAAACAACAAAATTAATACAACTTAAAGAGCTCTTTAGTCAAGAAAAAATTGAAAATAATTTTAAGTACGGTTAGTTTCACAAGAAAGATTCTTGTAAGCCTTTGAATATTCTGGAAAAGTGTAATTAGTTCTATAAGGTCAAAAATACCGAAATAGAAAACGAATTTAGTGGGAACTATTCAAATGACAAAGTCGAAAAGATAAAAAAGGGTACACACACTTTCACTGTATTGCTTTAATACAGGAACACGTCTGAGTTACGGACTTGCTTTTTTTTTTAGTGAGATTGAAATAAAGTATGTATATGTAGTGAAATATGTATCTCATTTCTTGGGTTCAGTTCAGTTGAGAGGCCAAAATGTCATACAAAATCTTAAAAAGCTAGATTTTTTGTGACATTTGGCCAATCAGAGCCTCTCAACTGAATTGAATGTTTTTGAATCAGGGAATTATCGATACTTAAATGATGAGTTGTAATTACATACTTGAAAATATGTAAGGAAATATTTAGATCTTTCTGGTTTAATAATCAATTTCCGCATCATCCAAAACATACAAGCATTGTAACCAAACAGTAATTCTACCTAAAATATGCCTAATGGGTATTTGACACAAAGTTCAAAATTTGTTGATAATCTATATTAATCATTTGCTCCAAGTATTTTAACAAGTATTGTGTTCTACAATCTGGAAATTTCTTGTTTTTTTTTCAAACAAGCATACCTAAGTAATAAAATAAGTATATGACATCAATTTTACACTTAAAATAGAGTTAACGTAAAAGCCGGCAAATGATTTTCATTGTATGACAAATTCTTAGTCATTGCATTATGATTCTAATATAATGCACTTAAACTCGTAGATATTGAAGATAGAAGAACACTTACTCTATAATCATCTGGCTTGCCAAGTCCTAATCTATCACGCAGTTGTTGAGGAGCTCCAGCCAAGAGCATATAAAACACATGATAGTTACGTTCTTCAGAACTTTGAGTACATATTCTGCTCTTCTCCAACAAATAATGAGAAATATAACCTCCGACAACTTGACACTTGGAATCATAATGTACTTCAATGAATTTACCAAATCGGGAACTGTTATTGTTGCGAGTTGTTTTGGCATTGCCAAATGCTTCCAAGACAGGATTAGCTATAAAAGAAGAATGATTTTTTTTTTAAACTAAAATAAGGAACAAAATGAATATTAACATTCAACTTACCATCCAATATCTTTTGTTCAATTGGTCCAGCACTATCTAGAGAGTGGCAAAGATATTTGAGCAAATATTTTGTCGATTCTGTTTTACCAGCCCCGGATTCACCGGAAACGATGATGGACTGTGATGCTTTGAGGACACGCATATCACGTATTGCTTTGTCGGCTATTAAGAAGGTTTATTTATTTTTATTTGTTTGTTGGATTACATAGAAGAGACAAATATTTTTTTAAGCACTTACCAATAGCAAACACATGTGGCGGAAGTTCTCCAATCGACCTGCCATTGTACTGTTTGATGGTCGATGATGCGTAAAGATCTTTTAGCTCCCGGTATGGATTAACAGCAATAAGAATGTTGGCAACGTATGTCTGTTGAAAAAATTAAAGATTTTAAATAAATAATATCTATTTTATTGAGATATGAGATGGAAGTAATGGCTTACGTAGATTTTATCCTTATAATATCTAGTCTTTAAGTTGTCAAGGAATGTGGCCTCATTGAGGAGCATCAATTCACCTGTAATTAGAGAAAAACAAAAATTTAAGTTCATTTTAATAGTTTCAGGAGCGCAATTTGATGAAAGAAACAAGAATTTTTCAATCATAATTGTCATAATAATTTAATTTTACATGGAGGTTAAATTCTAAAGAAGAAGTCTTTTTGGCACTCGTTAATGTTTTGGCTTTAAATGATGACGCAATGGACAATATGATAATGTAGAAACACCCATTTCTTCTCTTTACTTTGTTTAATAAAAAAGGGTCATCAATCACAAAGGAAGTAGAAAATGTGCAAATTAAGGTGTTTCTTAAGAATTCTTCTGAGAAATAAAAAAAATAAAAATCCCACTAACCTAATTTAAAATTTATTTTACCGAATTGAAAACGATTCTACAAGAGAGCAAAGAACCAAAACGATAACGGTGTTTAATTTATTCAAATAACATAACGATAAATGTTAATCTTTGTTTCCAAATATATTAGTTCTATAGGTTTGTGAATTGGAGATGATATTAAAAGTAATATTTAATGTGTTTGTGTTTTTTGTTTGTTAAAAAAAAAAGAATGATGTTTTGAAAGCTATTAGTCACTAACAACAAAACAAAAGAAGTGATCAAAATAACAATTAATTAAAATAACCTTTCAAGATTTATTATAAAAAAATAAGGTGAAGTATTAGTGTAGAAGAAAGATTCTGAATTCGGTGTTTCTAACAAACACAAAAACAAAATTATTAGATAGTGAAGCTTTTAGAAGAGTTAGTAGCATTGGAAGGTCTTAAAAAAATTACGATATTTTGGGCCATTTGAGAATGTTGGAAGAATCTTGGCTGATCAACGGAAGACTTTTTCAGTATTTCAGTTCTAAAACAATAAAGGCATTGCACATTTTCAAGGTAACTACTTTGTTAAATATTAATTTCAATTTAATAACGTAAAAATTGTAAAATAAATCAGTCCCACTCATTAGGTTTGTTCTACACTCGATTTGAGACTGTCGAATTTAGTCCTATTTGGTGGTTTTTAGTCTGGTTTCCGTTCCCAACTGACAAATTTGTGCTGTTTTTCGCAAAAGAGACCTTTTGCGGCAGAGTACAAATTTGGACGAATTCAGCCCCAAGAATTTCTTCCGGAAAAAATAAGGGAGCGCGAAAATTCAGCGTTATTTCACTTTGTTAAAGCGCAATAACGGCGAATTTTGAAATTCGTCGTTATTTCACGGCACGTAAACTGTGATCCCCATTCCAATGAATTCAGAAGTTGTATGTATAAAAAATAGATCAAGACATAAGTTTGGTAATTTTGTTTACATTTGTTCTACATAAAGGGTCTTAGCGAAAAATTTTCATATTTTATGATGCACCAAAAAAGAGAGTATTTCGGAAAAATCATAAAAATCACTCTGCAATATCTTTTCGCCGAAAGTGAATTTTAAATAATTTAAAAAGATAAAATGCACTTCATTCATATCCCATTAATTACCAGTAAAAAAAAATCGGAATTAAATGTACAAAAAAAAGGGTTTTGGACATGTTCATATTAGAATATCTCCAAAACGTGACATGCTAGGGAAGTTTTTAGTTTAGTTTCGGGTTCAGCGTGCCAAGGTCCTTTAGAAAAGCATAGCTTGGCGTTATAATATTAACTTATGTCGCTCTAACTTTAGTTTAGTTTCGAATTCAGCGTGCCAAAATTCTTTAGAAAAGCATAGTTTGGCGTTATAATATTAACTTACATATGTCGCTCTAACTTTAAAAGTAAAACAATCATAAGAAACCCATACGGTTAAAAAATTATTTCTTGTAAAAAATTGTTCTTGTAGGAATGCGAATACCAGAATTTTTGTCGAGTTCCTGCCAAAAGATACACGCAACCACATGCCTTGCTTTTATTGACGAGTGTTGCCATCTTAACATTTAGGTCTAAAAATCTTCAGACTCACCCTCGCAATTGCATATGGACATAGACACACATCACTGAAAAATGCTTCTCATCCCATCCAATTTATTTAAAAAAGTGGTACATTTATTCCACAAAATGGATTTTGAATTTGTAAAGTTTTGTGATTCAATTCTTTATTCAAATAAAATCTCGTTTTACCATAAAAATATTTTCATAGAGCATTGATGCATTTCCGAATCATTTCCAGATGCAGGATTAGAATTTGTTCAAAAGCTAAACCAAACCCAGAGATTATAGTCCATCCGCATATTTACTTTACAAACATAATAACATACATATATGCATTTCCGTTTTGGTTGAAAATCCACCAAGAGCTATAAAGCTTAGCACATTATGTATAAACCTAACACTCAGCTATTAATAGACATTCATTTGGTTAAACAAAGGATCCATCACCTAGCAATAGCACGCACATACATATACTCGTATAGGCACCACACGTAAGCCTTTTTCCGTCCAATGAACCAACAAGTTCTCTCTTCAATAGCTTCCCCACAGCATCTATGAAGACCTATAATACCGATGATATTGCAGGGAACTCAGTGATGATGATGATGATGATGATGATGTGCAAAGACCACACAAGACACAATGCAAACAATAAGATATTATACGAGTCGAGTATGTGGGGTGTTGTAGAGGTACAAGAAGTAGATATCTTTGCTGAAAGGCTTCATAATGATGATATGTGCCAAGCTGAGGCTCCTTCGTCATGGAGCATATCTATTGTATGTTGTGGCATTTTGCAAGTGCTTACCAATTCGTGGGTATATATGAGTTTCTTTATGAGAATTTTCTATGTCTCAGTTTAGTCAGTACTATACTCACTCGGTATGTGTAGCAGAATCTCTTTGAAACCATTCAATTGCTTGGAAAATTCACACATAACACATTGTCTGATAATTTCCTCACATACAGCAAACGTCACATAAACAATTCTGTTTCGTTTGTGTTTTTTTTTTTTTTTGGTTTTGCTACGCAATATCGAATACTGAAACTAAACAAACAGAACTAAACGTAAGAACTTGCATCTATAAATAATATCAAAGACTTTTACCATATCAAATTGTTTCCCTGGTATTTGTCCCTGAAGAATTTTTCTCCCGATGGAACTTTTGATTTCATGGAAATCGTTTATGATGTATAAGAGGATTACTTATCGGTGACAACTTTGGGACTCAAAACTAGTAATGTTTAACATTTGAATAATAAATCAACCAAAAGATTAGACAAATTCTATCAAAGGACAATTATATTACGTTTAATTAGTTAACTGTAACAGGATTTGATTTCACTTCTCAAATTGACATGTTTAACTCAAATTAGCTTTAAGATATTTTGTTCTCTTAGCGCCTGCAAAATGTAACAAGTGGCAAATCTAAATTTAGTCTATATTTAATTTTTGATATTGACAAAAACTATGTTTTTTTTTAAATAGAATTTTCTTTTAAATATTTTATTTCTGAGTGAACTCAAAAAAAAACAAAGCTTAAATCTAAAATTTGGAAGACACGTGTAAAATTACTTTGTTTGTGTTTTTTTGTCAACAAGGTACAATTCATTTTTAATAAAGTCCAAAATATGTGGTGAATCATTTCTCAAACATCTGTTAAGTCATTTTTAACTTTAAAACGGTCATCTAACTTCATCACTTTTTGCTTAAAAAAATATATGTTTTTAACCTTTCTTACCCTACTTAGACTACGAATATCTAAAAATTCTGTAATAATAATTTTTTTTAAATGAATATTCTTTAATTACCCCTATGTGAATGTTTTGCGGCGGGATTCGCACTTATTTCAGCCATATTTTCACGCTGAACGCTGAAACCAAATCTGAAGTCAGAACTACCCTACTACTTCACGTTTTTGGTACATTTAACGTCGTATTTCTTTACTGGTAAATACTTTATTACAAACCTATTAATGGGATGTGAATGAAGTGCATTTTATCTGTCTAAATCATTTTCAATCATTTAAAAATTCGCTTTCAGCGCAAAGATATTGAAAAGTTAAATTTATGATTTGTCCAAAATACTGGTCTAATTAAAGCGTTTTTAAAGATGAAAACTTTTGAGGTAATAATGTTCAATGGTTAACTTTATGTTTTTTTGGGATGCTGATCAGATCACGAATCTGAAGTTATCTAACAAAAATTATTACAGTAAACATGAGAAATTATTGAAAAACTTACAAAAAATTGTTTTTTTTTTTAAATTGTTTTCTGAGCATAATCCAAAATATGAACATTTTTCGCTAAATCCGTTTATGAAGAATATATGTAAAAAAAATTGCCAAAATTACCCATTTTTTTTACAACTTTTGGATTCTTCACAAAAATATGTAAAATAAAAAGATCTATAAAAATCAGTCCTTTTCAAAGGATAAAATATTCTTTTTTGTTGGTTTTTCTCTAAATACTGCCTTCATTACACCATAATTTACTTGGCCAGTATCAAGAGTATAGAAATTCCATACTATCCTAAATTATAGGTTTTTTTTTCGCAGTGTACATCCCAAAAGCTACGGAATTTTTCAATTTATTGCGATTTTTTTTAAATAACGGTTTAAAATGTGACTATACATCAATAAATAAAAATAGATATGGTTTCAGGTCTTAGCTTATGCTATGTGGAATAAGTCCTCCAAATTCCAGCTGAATCTGCTCAATAGTTTTAAACATATGCCAGGTCAACACAATTTAAGAGAGCTCTTTTCTACAAAACAATTAATTTAAAAAAAAAATCAATTAGAAAAAATGTACGTGATAGAATTTGTTTGAAAACAGATTTGGCGTGGAATTTATTGTCGTCCCTCAAGTTGATATTTTTCTTAAGTGTACGCTTGAGGAGACTTTTGGACACTTAAACTTTGGTTGCGTTAAACTTTAAAATCCATTTAACTAAAAAAATTGACAGTTTTTTCGACAATAATTAGAAGGATGTGTCAAAATTTTTTGAATACAAAAACATTAGAAAATATTTTTTTCAACAAAAGTAAACAAAAATAATAATTGCTTTGCGACAAATGACAGCCAAGAAAATCAAGAAAACGTTTTTTTCAAAATGGTGGCCGACGCAGAAGGTTTTTTGTTCGAGTTTTGTGCTTTTAGAATCCCCAAGAGATGCTCTTAAAAATTAAAACAATAAAGTTTTCCTTAGCAATTTTTGTAGATATTTCCGTTTTTTTGGGACAGTTTTATTGTACTAAATTCCAGCCTTAAAGTATGAGACGAAAGAGAAGATCGAAACTGCGATTGAAAGACAAAGCCCAGCCAAATCTGGATCCCAGAGTGCTGTATCTAGACAACTGCAAGCAGCAAAGGTAAGGTCTCCGGACGTGTCTCATATCAAACACAAGGATTTTTAATGGGTCCAATACGTAAGTAAACAAAGAATCTCAAACGGAAGCTACCAAATTTAATGCAAAGATATGAGTATGAGTAAGTATAAAAGTGGACAGAGCCTCCATATCCATAATATACATACATAATTCATTTCGCATCATTAAAAATCAGTCCTTTTTTTTCGTAAAAAAAAACTCAGCTACTACACCAAACTTATTTATTTTTATTTTTTATACATAAATATCCACCGTCATAACTCCACCGCCGATGTTTTCAGCTTGTTCTGTTTTTGTTTTTAAAATTGACCAAGAAACGTCAACATTGCGTGCTGGCATGATATCTTTTTTTGGCGCCACCACACGCTTTTACGTTTAAATGATGAATTTCTCTTAAAGTTTTTCTGCTTGATGGCTATTTTTTTTTTGTATTTTTGTTGGTGTGCCGCCACCTTAGTGGGAACAGAACATATTTCAAGCTTCAGTTGAGAACTAAATGACCATAAAAATAAGTTCAGCAAAACAGTGGCGGAAATTACCTGAAACTGACACTTTAATTGCTGTCATTTAGAGCAATGGAATAATTGTGCAGTGCAAGAAATCTACGGTCGGTTCTGATGCCGCGTAACGTGCCGGTAGCAGTGCTGATTATATTGAAAGAGAAAGGGATTGCAGCAGCAGAGAAACAGAAATCTCTGATAGCTACTCGTGTAGAGGAAAACCCGAAGGACCATTTTAATGACACCAATTGCTTTCTATGTTATCCTGCGTGTGTACCAGTACCTGTGTTATACATTTATAGAGTAGAGAGTGCACTGGTACACGTCAATGATATAATACTCTTTGGGTTGGAGTGGAATGTAGGTACAAAGCATCCATTTGTAAATGCAGGTCAATATGCAGCAGACTCAATTTTCTTTTCTTGTATATTTCTCATTTCCCTTTGGGGCTTTGTGCTCCTGTTTCCAACATCATATAATATTGTTGTTGTTGTGTTGGTTTTTTTTTTTTTTCTTGTTCGTAAAAAGAACTATTTTTTTCTGGAGCATAAAATGAAGCTGGGATTTCCTGGAGAGCAAGAGAGTTTTTGTGTTTTCCTTCTTGTTTTTCATTTTTTAAATTAAGTTCCCTAATGAGAACGTGAACGTGGGGTATTAATTACGAGTATATAAAGAGAACCCCCAAGAGCTTTTGTGTATGCATAAAATTGGAATTGGATATTGAAGTTTTTTTTTTTTGTCAGCAACGACGACGCGACTTTATTATGTTCAGTAAAGAAGGTAGAGAGAGAGACTTTCATCAATATAATGGTTGGACTGAAAGTGTGTAGAGAGTTATTAGTGCAAATAGAGTTCTACTTGTTTTGTCGTTAAGATAACAGTCGTTAATTTGGTGTAATGGAGCAATGGTTTAATTGGAAAGGGAAGACTCTGTTTCAGGAAACTAGTTTTTTTGCTTTAAGTTGGGGTATATAGAGTTTCAGAAGTGTCTGAAGGCACCCGTTAGGAAAGGGACAATATTTTTTAGGTACATTTCTTGAAAAATCGTTGCAAATATTATAACACTTGAACAAATCGAGGACATTTCAAAGGCAGACTTTCTATTAATAATCAATATTTTGGGAAAAAGTTTTTTTTTGTTTTTCCGGGGTCGAAATGTATATAATGTACACACGTACATGCAGTAGCCGAAATAAGTATAGAAACAGTTAGTCTCAATCCTTTTAATTTGACTTGGAGACATTGTTGCTAACTTATGTTAACAGAAAACCGTGGCAAATAAATTCTCCATAAAATAGAAAAACTAAGGAACCGTTACTCATAAGAGCATTTCATAAAACATGTGATTTGTCATTTTTAACTATAAAATACGTGTACATTTTGCAAAATAAGTATAAAGACATTGAGTATATTTTTTTAAATTTGTAACACAACAAGAAGATCCTGTCTAAGAAAAATTCTTGGCTCCTGTAACGAAAATGTCATTTCACACGAAGCGAGGCGAAACAAGCTGAATGATGGTCAGAGAAAGCGTAAGTTAGATCTAATTTGTTGAATTTGTCGATTTTTGTTTAATTACAATCTTAATTGCAAGATATGTAGAAATGTTGGTGAAAAGTGAAATGATATCAAATGAAATCAAAATCAAGCCGCAGCGTATTTGTATTTTCAAATTAAGCAGTAACGATCTTAAATTCGTTTGATGCAAGGAAGTTTTGATCGTTGTTTCATTTTGATGTGCGGTGTTTTCAAGTTCGGAAGTGATACGTGAAGTGATTTTTTTTAAGCAGCAATTCTGAGTTAGAATTTGGAATTAAACACTACTTTGCTATTCTTTTACGCACTAATTTAAATATTTATTTTATTACAGCTGCAATGTATTATTAAAAGTATATTAAAAGAAGACCACAAAGAAGCAATACCTCATATCGGAGTCCGGACAGAATTCAGGAAAAAATAATTGTTTTTTTTTTGGGAGAAAAAATATAAGGTAATTAATATCTATTTAAAGTTTATTAAAAATGCATTTAATTTCTATAATACATTTTTATTTTTAAATTGATGATAAAACAATGTCTGTTCCGACAAGTGTATAAAACTGGCTTCAAAACGCCCAAAATAGCAGTTCGTCAACATTTTAAATTCGGGAAACTCTTGCCTATTATGGAATTGGCAATTCATTACTCCTGGGGAGTCAGCGTGGTTCGGAGGGTTTGCGTTCGCATTTAGAGCAATTATGAACTTACCGGGTGAACTATTTTATCAATACGAGTATGTTTACCTAAGTGTTTTTGCTAAATAATGCATAATGAAAATTTGAGCACATTGAAATTATCTAAGATGTTTTTGATTTTGGTAAAGAAAGGAGAGAAAGGATGGGGGCGTCAAGGTGAGCGGACTGATTCTGAAGGTAAGATCACTCAATCTTAAATCAAGAATAAACGAACTAGAAACAAGCCAAACGAAACTTAAATACAAGAATATTTATTTTTATTATGGCCTTAAATTAAGCTTTAACAATCTTGGCAATCCTTAACAAGCTAGGCTTTAAAAAAAAACAAGCTCAAAACAAGATTTTTAGGTTTGAATTAAGAATTTTCGAGCTTAACAGACAATTGGCAACGAATCTGTTTGAGTTGACACTATTATATTCTTGATTTTAGCTCGTATTTTTTCTGAGTGTAGAGTGCACTCAAAGTATTTTTTTATGAATGAAAAATAATTATCTTATAACCGGGTTACTTGAGAAAAAGTTTTTTGTTTCCGTTATTTATGAGTTTTTTTTTTCAAAGATGTTACACCATTTTGAAATTAGAATTGAATACGCCAAAATTTCATAGTTCATTTATTTAATACACAAAAGTCTATTGAATTGGGGTCATGAAAAAAATTCGAGTACTTATTAGGTAAAAAAGGTGATAATCTCTTTAAAACAGGTGCAGGTGTGTTTAAATATTTTAAATGCAATTGTAAGCAGGGTTATTCCAGGTTCCAAAACAACAAAAATTGAGAAAAATTAAGATTTGTAATCACGGCACTTGAAAGCACGTCACCATTTTTTCTATTTTTTTTCCTATGGCCATAACCAAAATACATGGCTATGATTTTTTTTATTATTTTTCTGATAACTGTCACCACACGTTTCCGTTTCGACGTTTACTTTTGGGACACCCTGTATGTAAAAAGGTACTTTCGAGTCTCAGAACTTAGAGACAACTGATTTTAACTCACATATATTTGATGTCTACGAGTAGTTTGAAATATGTACTATAGAAAAGCAGTCATAAACTTTCACACATAGTAGTGGAATTATCGTCATTTAGACACTAATTTGAATTGTGAGAGCATCATATTCCATTAACTAATGGCTTTACAACTGACTGGTGTTTTTAAAACCTTTGGGTTGTAAGGAACGTGCTGTGAAAGCTTAAGCTGTCACAAAATAACTTGACTTTTTCATTTTTTTTTACAAATTCGACGCCCTCTCACGGCCACACCCACCAAGACTCAAAGAGCTGACTGCATAAATTCGCGACATGCATAAATTAGTCGTCACGAAATGACTAAGAAAATTGCAACGCTGCCTCCCGTGCTATAACGATTTGGATTAAAATTTTTGTGTCTCCTTTTGTTAGCAGGGTCATCATACTTTTGGAATAAAAAAAATGGTTGTAAAAATTCCACTAGCGGTACCTCCCATAGAACCATTTTTTTCATTTTTGACTTTCTCTTAAACGACTAACCCAATTTCGATGAATTTTTTGAAAAATCATTTTTTTGAAAACGGTTTATTGTATTTGGTTTTGGTTTTTTAGATGTGCCATTAGATTATACTAACTCTATTTTTAAACAAGGTTTGAGAATTTTTATATATAGAAAAAATATTTATTTAAAAAACGGCACTAATGATTTCCAATTTTCAATTAAATGGCCTACTTTGTTTGGAGTTCAAAACAATTTAAGAAGTTGTTTATATCATTTTAGTAATGAATTCAATTTTTTTTATTTCTTATAAAATTTTTTTTTTTAAACTTTATATAAAAAGTCCACAGCAACTTTGACCCTAAGAGCAAGTACGTGCCACCCAGTCGTGCATTTTATTTTTTAGAATTTTGAAAAATTTGTGCAACAGATTAGAAAACTAGAATGTTAATCTATCGCCACATCTAGCGTTTGAGAGCAATACACCCAAAACAGCCCAAATTCTTTTGAGCAATAAATCGCTTACTATTGCGAGTAAAAATAACAGCTCGGTGGCAGCCATAGTCTAATTCAGTCTAATTCAGTACTGCAATTTAGTCAATACTGAAGGGGACTGATTGAATATATATCCAATAGTTTGAACTATTTTGAACTAATAATAATCAAGTAATTAAAAATTAATTATGGGAAGCTCAAACATTTAATCAGCTGACATACTTCATTTGGTATTCAAGCTTCTAATATCGTATATATTGTTTAATACGAGTTATTTTGATCTTCATTTCAAAAAAGCTCAACCTTCAACCCGTTATCATTCGAAACAAAGGTTCACAAAACATTTTATTTTAATATCCATTTTACACACTGAATAATTGAATACAATATTTCAGTTAGTATGTTTAAAACCATAATGATATGAATGCATCAATAAAATGATTATTATTAATTGCGACTACGTCCAAAGGTGGTATTTAATTTTATTTTGTTTTACTCAATTCTCAGAAATTCAAAAATATACAATTATGAAAAAAAAAAAAAAATCAATAGAATTTCGCGACAGGTTGTTGGTGGTGTTACATAATATTTCTAGGAAATTACTCACAGTTATCGTCATGATCTTGTGGTCCATCACACGATGAAAATATATCATCGACTGCACATACACGTTTTGGAAATTTTGTATTTATCGGTGATACATCGAATTCCTTCGTTCCAATACTCTCGATTCGACATTGGATGTAGCCCTCAATTGGATCACGGGCCCACACCAATTGTGTGTCCATTTTGGCCACTAAAATTGAATAAAAACAAAACGAAAATTTATTAATTTCAAATATTTTGCAATTAAATTAAATAAAAAATAATAAAACATTTATTTTCCGATTCATTTTTGTTTTATTACAATCTTATCAGTTTTCTGTCTGCGGAACTTTAAAAAAAGGTAAGAACTTGACTGCAACAAGATACAAATGAAATCAAGTGTTGGCCTGAGTAAATATTATGCCGTGTGGAATGCTTACTAAAGCGCTGACAATCTTAACAAGTTAACCAAAAAAAAAAAAGCTTAAAAAAGAGTAAATTTACGTGTACACTACCTGGGTTATGAGGGTGACTCACTTGTGGCGGGCTGATAAGAACACTTTTATTTTTTAATTATTTTTTTTTTTTTTTTCATAGAGAGAATATTTCTTTTAGTTTTTTTTTTATTTGTTTTCTGTATAAAGTCAAACATCAAGAGGCACTAGATGGCTAGTTATCTCTTTCGTTATAATATTTAAACACAGGTGGTAAGTCAGGGCTGTCATTTTAAAATTCAAATTGGATAATATATTCATTAAAGCGTTCAAAAGGGAGTAATTTTATGTTGCTTTAAAGCAATGCAAAAAAAAATTGAATTACAAAAAACAACTTAACGGCAAAAAACTTTTGTTCTTAATAAAAGATATATCTTTTCAAAAACTAGAGTTTTCGACTGGAAAACTGGAGAAAAAACTAGAGTTTTCAACGTTAAAGACCTTCCAAAGTAAAGCTCAGATTCAAAAACATAAGATTTCGAACTCGAACATACATGGTTTTGTAGATTTTTGCGTTACAAAACCGTGTCGGTTTGAGTTAAAAATGGAATATCTTTTAATCTGCGATTCTTTAAACTGCAGAAATATTATAAATTTTTGAAAAGATAAACCACTTTCGACCCTTGCTCATATTCATACTTTTATTTAATACTTAACCAACACTGATTTTAAAAAGATATTATCAAGTGAGAAAGTGTCTTAAAAGACATACATACATATACATACAATACACACATACTTTCTATTTCTAACACATAGAAATGGAAAAGTTGAAGAAACTCAGAGTTTACAAGGTGAATAGGAAACACTGAAAGCATTGTAAAGACTTTTGACTTATTTTGTATTTTGTTTTTTTTTTTATTTTGGAGGGTGCAACGAAAGATAAGGTTTTTTTTTAAATGCTTTGGATATAAGACGTAAAACGTCGTCGTATGTTTTACATTTATGTATATTTTAAATTTGCTTTGTTCTCTCGACAAATAAAGGAGAGTGTTTGATGAGGCAAATAATTAACAAGCCCTAAGCTAGCAAGTAGAAAAAAGAATAACAATATTGCAGTTTTCTTTATTTGAAAATAGGTTCTTTCATGCATAGGTACATCAATCTGTATTACTCCTATTTTAATTGTGTAAGTGAAATGAAAATTTTGGATTGATTTTTGAGCATGAACTAGACCAGGCAGGTGTTCCTAATTTATTTTGTCCAGAGAGCCCTAATCAAGCATACATTGTTTTGCAGAACCCTATTATGACAAATATGACAAATAAAATGCACGACTAGATTTTTGCTCTTATAACTAAAATTTGTAAGATGACTATGACTTCAATAAAAGTTTTATAAGTGCAGTTTTAGAAGATATTAAGAAAAACTAAATAAAAATTGATTTTAAAACAGCTTCTTAAACTCCAAAAATGATTTCTATATCAATGTCAGTGCGTTCAGATTGGATGAAAATATAACCCTTATCCAAAAAAACGACCGTTATTTGTTTTATCGAACTTGTAGAAGCCGTTTTTTGAGATAAATACCTAAGTTCTTCTCAAATGTAAATGTAAAGAATACATGCAAGTATGCAGTTTTATTGGAATAAGAGTCTTGATTTCAAATTCGAAATACTGGCAGGTTTATTTTGCTGCATTTTATGGTTTTCCGGGGATTGAAGAACCCAAAACTTTCAATAATAACCGTAAAAAATCGATTTTATCTTTATAAAAGAGTAGACCTAGAAATATAAAATGCACGTACATACTTGCTCTTAAAGTTACTATTTGTACTAAGCCTTTTTAATTAAAAAATTGTAAATGCAGTTTTAGAAAAAAATTAAAAAATTAAAAAAGTATAGAGACGTTTTCTAAAAAAAAACTATTTTTTTCTATATTAAATACGTTTATACGTTTATAAAAAAAAATTGGCACGCTATTTTTAAGATATTATTTATCAATATCTAAAAACTAAGTTTAAAAGGTCTATGACCCTGTTTTTTTTAAATCAAAATCGTAGGAACCATTTTTGAGAAAATGAGTTTTTCTAAAACCGGTGTATGACAGGTACCGTTATTTTTGGTAAAAAAAAAAAATTAAAAAAACGTCTGGGGATAGTCTCCAAAAAACGAAACATACCAAGTTTGAAGTAAATTGACCCATCCGTTTAGGCTGTGGTCTCTGATACATACATACAGACAGACAGACAGACAGGCAGACAGACAGTCGGACAGACAGACAGACAGAATTGTCGGACCCACTTTTTTCTCATTCTCTATCATCGTAATGTCATGTTTGATTGTTATCTCAACTTACATTTAAATTTATGAACAATATAATAAAAAACATTTATAATTTTTTTTTTTCAACACTGAGTAGCTACTCAGCTTTTTATTTTATTCGCAAAACAAAAACAGAACAAAAATGGAGAGTTGTCTAATTTGTTTTTATTTCGTGAATAAAATGAAAAATTGAGTAGCACTCAAGTGCACCTACTCCTTAAATTCCATTGTTTACAAATTTGTGGCATATGTAAAAACATGATTTACTAAAAGTTTAAAAACGATGTATGTACGTACATTAGGGTGGGTCACTTTTGTATGGAAATTTTTTGTTTGTTTTTGGTTACTTCTAATAGCAAATAAAATATGTCACATGGTTACAGAAACTTTTTTTTAAATGTTCCATACTATATATATGTGTTATTTCTGCCTCAGGATTGCCCTTGAAATTCTGAAAATTTAGTTCCAGCAATAGGCCACGTCCCATACAAAAGTGCTCTTAAAATGGAAAAATGCATTGTTTTGCAAATAAAAAGGATGATGGAATATTCCAATTGAACTTTCAACTCAGTTGCATAGTGTTTCTAAGTCAATTAAATTTTTATTAAAAATTCTTATTTTTTTCAGTTTCATTGCAAGATAATCTTTCTTTTATATACAAAAATGGAAAACAATTTTGATAAGTTTTTTTTCAATATACAAAATAGTAAAAACCAATGTGTTTGTGCAAGTTGCATGACCACTTCGTATGAAATAAGTATAACTTCCATAAATCGCATGCTGCAATATCAGAAATTCCAAGAAATGTTAATTAGTAGTCATTTTTTCAAATGACTGCACATGGACAATGCAATTTATTTTACTACTCCAACTACTGTCATTCGTTTCAATTAAATTTTCCAGATATAATCAGTGGTTGAGAGAGATAAAAAGGCGTGCGAAGAATATTAAGTAAAGAGTGATGGCAAGACGTTTATCCAGTTCTTGCACCAATTAATTAAAGATATTGAATGAATTTTATCCATCTATGTCGAGTGAGATATGCTCTATAAAAGTTTTCTTTCAACAATTGCAAAAAAAAAAAAAATACAAAACGAAATCAAGAACCTGATGCCTTTCACTGCTTTTCCTATTGTTACTTCCATCAACTTTTAATAGTTTATCAATTGTTTTTTTTTTTTGTTTAAAATCTTGTTTTGTTGTCTTCAATTTTGTTACAGCAATTTGTTTGTTCATTTAATAAAAAAAAAAATAAAGTGATGCCGACAGAAAAAGTGCATCTGTGGAAATGTTGATTAAAGAATTAAGCCCAATTATAGTTACATTGTTTTCAAATGAACCAAAGTAACAGCAGTCGAAGGAACAGGGGATTCGGTAAAATATTGCAATAAAAATATTAACTACAGCTTAAAGTAAAATGACTTTTTACATTATTGTTGTTACTTAATTGTATAGATTCGAATGACCCTATTTCGATACTTTCAACACTTGTAATAAACTAGATTTAGAGTAACGTCAATACTTTATTTCGTATTCTGATTTACTGCTGTCAATTGAACACCATTTTAATTTGATTAAAAAAGTTTAACTCTGACTAACAAAGTTTGAATTTTGTAGTCGTATTTTTTTTGTTCGTGAAAAATTTAAAGCATCAATGATGATGACAGCTCTATGTTGTATGCTATTTTGCTCGTTCAGCAAATTTCCCTACAAGGTTAAATTAATAAGTTCGGTATACGGTATACAATACATTATGCTGGTGTTGATTCACTTAAATGGATGTATGAAAACCTTCCGAAGCGCACTTAAAGGAAAAAATTGATTTCTTAAGTTTTTTCGGTCTTGTTTGTAATTCGAGAAAAAAATCTTTAACTGTTCTTACGATCAGAAAAGATTTTGAGGATACGTAATACAAGCCGACAAATGCCGATGTTTAATGTTCTTCTTTTTTTTTACATTTTCATGTTAAAACCTTAATTTGAAAATAATTTGGAAATTGTTTCGCAAAAAAAAACGAGCTTATTAAAATAAATTAAAGCATAACTGTTTCCTTTACGATGATGATTGTTTTGCGAAGTTTGCAACTAGTACAATATAAATTTTATGGGATATTCGTATACCGTATATCCGAAACTAGAGCTTATACAAAAAATCTAAGCACCATTTTGAATTTACCGCACTGGACATACCTACTTAAAATCACGTTTTAAATCTCACAAAAAATAGTGTTTGCCTGGAGCGTTTTGGGGTCAAAATTCGGACAGTCAAAAAATTCTGTTTTCAAAATTTTGTTTTTAAAATTCTGTTTTACAAAATTCGGAAAACAATTTAAGAAAACTCGTTTGAAAAATGTTAAAAAGCGCGTGCTTTTTGTAGAAATTTTTTTTGAAACATGCTTAAAAGAAATAATTGTTTGCAGCAAAGAACATAATCACTCGGATTACAGAATCCAAGAATAATGATCTGTCAATTTTCAATTTTTATATATGTAGTAGGGTAAGGGTTGATAAATGTCAAAAATGCAATAAGCCGAAAGGCAGTTACAGGAACTGGCAGTGTTGCTTTTTGGATCGATAATGCAGTTCATCTACCGATTCACTGATTGAAATTGGATAAGGATAGAGTAGATTGAAATATACTATTAAGTTTAGATTGTTTTTTGTCCTTGAGGAAAAATTGTCAATTTTTTTCAGAAAAATTACTTGATGATAGCCATATAGAAATAGTTTACTTCTGCCACACTGTTGCTTTCTTTGTCTAACTAAGTTACAAATAATCCAATTATTTAACATTTAATGAACTTGTTTGTTGAATTGTTTTTTATAAAAAGGTGATATTTTAGAAAACCAGAAATACCAGAATTTTCTTTCTTAAATGTATATTTATAGAATTTTGAAAAACAGAATTTTAACAGACCGAAATAAAAATTAGCATAGTTTTGATTAGCAGAATTTTTTTCAAAAAAAGCTGAATTTTGACTAGTTTCCGGCGTATTCATAGTCGTTTTTTAAATCCAGTTTATCTTAGACTGGGGTTTATCCTATGTTAATTGAATAAGATAAGCCCCAGACTTTCTTAGTAACGGCTTATGAAACATCTATGAATGCGGCCTATTGTTTTTAAAAATTTCTAAACCCAAAGACAACGCACGAACAGGAAAATGTCTCAAAAACGTGTTTTCTTAACGTATCGTGACGTTTGTGAACAAAACCAACAAAAAAAAAAAACAATTACCACAACCGCTATCTATTTCTATGAACAAAACAGAAATTTTGAAACCGTTTTATGGTTAAAAAAAGGGTTTTGGGAGTATAATGAAGTTTTCAAATTCCGTTTTGTATTCAGTGTGGCACGCCTTACAAACCATGATAGATGTCCATCCGAGTATTTTTTTAAGTGTTACACAGTGATATCAACCGTAGGATTCGCCACATGAGTTTGTATTCGATAAATCGTTAATGAATACAGAAAAGTGTTCAAATTCAATTTTCGGGAAAATGAAATTTTAATGATGTTCAGACGATGGCGATGTATACAACAAAAGTCCGTTACTGAAGAAAAATTGTATTTTTCATAATTCTATGAATGAAAATAAATCGAGATCTTAGTAACTTGAAGTGGCAAATTTTGTTATCTTAAACTTAAGGGGTAAAATAAACGAACATGTTATTTGCCCTTGGTTACAGAAATAAATAATGAAGTTTCGATTTTCACCAACAAATCTCATAAAAAATAAAAAAATAATTGGCAAAGTTTTCTTAATTTCGTATGGTCAATAGAGAATTTGAGCGTAGGAAATTTAAAAAAAATTGACGTGAGAGCTACTTAGAGTTTAGAGATTTATCCAGTTATCGACATAGCAGATACACTTTTAATTATGAATACACTCAGCGAAAACACCACAACGTAAAGTTAAAGGATTTAATTGTAAGTTGCGATAACTTACCTAAAACATATTGAATTTCACGTTGAATTCCCAAGTTAAACCAACTTCAAATTTATACAAGTTATTTCTAGAAACGTTGGCTAAGGCACTTGACTTATCAGTCAAGCCTGGTTCAAATCTCAGGGAAGATGCTTTTTCTTTTTCTTGTTTAGCTGTTGAAAAGCATTTTTTTTTAAATGAAAGACTGTGTCCACATCTTTTTTTTTTTACAAATTATTTCTTTCTGTGTAGCTTTATATTTTCATATCGAAAGGGAAACAAAAATGAAAGACTACAGTAACCACTCACTTGAAGAGAGGGGCAGACAGTTTTTTAATGTTGTCATTGTAGTTTTCTGTCAAATACAATCTTTTTACGAAAGGGCTTTTAATGGATTCAGCTGAATGACGAATACATTTTTAAATTAATCCATGTGTGTAATTTTGCATGTGAAGTCACTGTCGTGTAGGCATACCGGCTTACGACGCACGACACCGACGCGACGGAACGGCACAGACCAATGAAATGACACCTATATCCGGCTTTGGCCTTGAAAAAAGAACACAACTAAAATATTCTTTTATATTTTCTCTTGCGCTGGTCTTGTTTGAAATTCACTTTCTGTTTTATTTATATTTTGAAAGTATGCTTTTCAGCTCTTAAGTGACGATAAGTGCATTGGCGTGGGTGTGTTTGCTCCATGTTATAGTTGTATTTAAGGTATCTACATCAACCTACCTCTACCATGCTATCTTTTATTTATAGTTAAAATGTATGTTGGGAAAATTGTTGTTATTAAGTTGGATTTGAAAATGATTTCTTGCACAGGGGACAGCACTCCTCTTTTGGTTTTAGCAGTTTTGTGTGTAAACACAAATGTCAAGTATAACGAAAAAGTATGTCAATGTCATGGATTTTTGTTATTTTTTTGTAAGACAAATCCCCAAACAATAAAATGTTTTTGAGATTTGCGATGAAAGAGTGATTTTATGATTCAAATTCAAGACCTTTGACCTTATTTTTAACATTAATGTTGGACTGCAAGAAGAAGCTATAAAACTAGAGTAAACATTCAAAATGTCAAAGATCTTCTATACTTGTTCTAGAAAGATGCAATCATAAAATCACTAATTTAATCACTTCAAAGATTCTCATCATTATGCTGACATTAAATTTGATTTGACTTCCTCCAACCATAACCACAAATCAGTTCTCAAAAAAATGACTCAATACTTTTAACCACTGCAGCACAGGTTAAACAAATTTAAAAGAAATATGTATATTTTGTGCAAATTTGATTACCACAAAACTATTTTTAAATTGTGAATAAAAAGAATCTTGAAAAAAAAATTAAAAAAAAACAAAACAAGTCAAAGAATTTGGATAGAAAAAAAAAACAAAATTTAATTTGGCGAAAGTGCTCTAATAACTTCATTAAAACAAAAGATACAGCACACAAGTTTGCTTATTAAAAATAAAACGATATACCTACATTTTGTACTTGAAAAAGTTAATTTTGTTACTTCTATCTCGTTAGAATGAGCAATCATAACATGTTGTGTTCCTTGAATGCTCATGCCCATGCCCATTGAGGTCAAATAAACCAACAACTTAATTAAGAAAACAGAATTAAGACAGATTTTGGTAGATTTTCCCCAAAACAGCAAAAAGAATCAAACAATTTAACACGATATGAAAACATTTCTGATTTTAAATAAACACGTAAAAGAAAGTCGAATGAATTTTGTTTTCTTGATTTCTAAATTGGACCAAAATGTGTACATTGTGATTTATTTCTAGTTTAGTGATCATCAAATTTTGATTATAGTATCGAAGTAGGTAATAAAACCGACAAAAATTTCGAAATTTCAACCAACATTTATCAAGTCGCTACACAATTTGTAGATTTGTGTGTTTTCAGGCAATTCCTTAACCCAGAAAAACTAGGGCCTAGACTAGACAGGGTACGAAAAATTAGTTCATGAATTTGTATGAGGAGCTAAGGAGGACAAATGAAAATGCAATATTTGTTTTAAGAAGTAGTACATGGAGCAGATAAAGAGGATTTGTGATAAGAGGAAAATTTTGTCAAGAATATTTGCACTTTCATAGTCCGCATCAGGGCCAAAAATATAAAAATAACGCTGTTTTGTGCAAACGCCCAACAGAGGAGAAAGGTGACCGACCAAGGGAGCATTCTACAAACTTTTTGAACATGAGTTTGTTGGGTCCCCGAAATACGACGTCAAGATTGTTCTTTGCGACTTTAACGCCAAGATCGGAAAGATAAGAATCTTTGGCTCGACTGCCAGAGGACACAGCCTGCAAGGCGAAACGTCCAGAAACAGATTCAGAATTAAACGGCTTTGCGTCGTGCAGGTCGAAATATCACCATGTAGCAAGCTTTTTGATTACCACACCTATATTTTAATATTCATAAGGGGAATTGGCGGTACCCAATTAATAAGTAAATTTATATTAATCAAATTGATCATGTTGCGATAGACGCAGGCAAGGCATTTATCTACCACCCTGGATGTCTGAACGTTCCGACAGATCTTAATTACTACCTTCTAGGGTAGTACACTGAGAGAACAAATTGATTGCGGCAAACGAAAAAATTGCCCAAACGACTCTTTCGTTTGCTGGACAATTTTTCGGCTTCGTTTGCAGTAAATTGTTTAATTCGTTCAGGTTAAACACTTTCTACGAACGATAAAAAAAAATTGGCTCAACAGCTGTGATTGAACTGGCGACCTCTCGCTAACGAAGCGAGTGACTGTCATTCCGCTACGGACTGTTTTAGGTTTTTGTCTACAAAAACAAAAGAGGAACGCCGAAAGCCAGCGGTCGAATTCATAGAGTGATGCTTCTTAAGGACTGATGCTCGAAAGTTCGAAATAATCGCTTCTGATTCAAATGGGTTGCCGACCGGTCTTTTAGAGGCAGTGCAAGATAACTTGATCAGAAGCATACACCCATTCCTTAGAAAAATGTGGCCGGAAGGAAGTATGACCAATGAATGGAACCTAGTCCGCTTAGATATCTAAATCGATATCTTTGCCATACCTGTCTGCTTGTGCAGAATGATAGTGGAGAAATATCGCAGCTCTATCAAAGTCGGTACGCCTTTGATGTTAAAAAAGCAACAGTTTGCAACTCAAAATTCAACACCAGAGGCACAATTTTTCAGGAGTCCGTTCAGTCCTGGGGCTTATGGTATTGACATTGACTTATCGGGAGAGCAAATAGAGCATTATACTAGTGCTAAGACACAGGGTGAGAAGATAGGTTTGACCATTAATGTGACGAAATCAAAGCTGTCATCGAGAGAACGCTAACTTCGAAGTAGTTACACACTTTCTTTACAAGGGATCCAAAAAAGAATTTCACAACGACATTTATCAAGCCAGTGCAGAGATCAAACGAAGAAAATTACCTTCGCCAACAGCTGCTTCCTCGGGTTAAGAAGACACTAAAGTAGAGAGAAAGATTCTTCCACTGATGTTTGGTTTAGTGTGTATATGTTGAGAGTGGAAAAGAAGATTCAACAAATAACTCTACGGACTTTACAAAGATATCGCAACCTAGTGATAGCTGATTTAAACTAACTGGAAGGAAGCAGTTGGATGAAGAGGCTTGGTTTGGTTGAGGTCGTGATAAACCCTGGATTGTAAGCATCATCTTAAGCATGTACTGTGTGCTTAACTGGCCAAGAACAAGTACTTCAGAAAATTTCAGGACTTAGCGTCAGTAGTTCATGCGAAACATGGCGCAGGACTGTCCAACAGAAATCTGTACATCTGGGGAAGAGTTGGAGAGAACTGAGGTACATTTCCAGAAACCGCACGCGAGGCCCTATGCTCCTTAAAGGGATTATCACGGACTTAAAAGTAGACTAAAATACTTTACGAAATAATATTTTGGCATGAAATAATACATACGTCAGTTATTAAAAACAACACAAAATTACTGCCGAAGCAAAAGATACAAACTTTAGTTCAATAATATTCTAGCCGACCGACGACGTTAGAAAAAGAAGAAAAACAAAAAAAGCATAATCGCATTATAAGCGTCAGGGTTCACATGATAATACAACGCAAAACCAACTCAGTGTATATACAAAATGTCAACATGGATTCCTTTCAATACCATGAACCAACCGTGCCGACAATTAAAGGTCATAAAACAAAAGCGAAACCCCAAGGAGAATTTATTAAAAAAAACAAAAAAACAACAAAAAAGCAAAAACAGAAAAAAAGAGAATAACCTTCTGGCTCATAACAATGTCTGTTTCCTAATCCAAGAACACAACAAAAACAATAACAAAACAACGTACCGCAAACTCCGCAGTCCCCAACACAGTTTTCCACAATCCACAATAACTGACGGAGTGGAAAAACTTGCATTCACCAAATATGTCACACGAGTAGGTACTTCTACAACTCGTACCTACTAAGACTAACTGCCTCCGTCACAATCATGCATAGCAAGCCGGCCGTCGAGAGACATCGCCAGACAGACATGATATCCATGAGATAATATATCTTTTTACTTGTAGGTAATATACAGAAATTACTTAGGGCAGGTTATGGGTTCGAAGGAAAAAATCAAACTGAAATACTTTCAGAGAAAATTGTATTACTTTTTGTATTTGCAAGGAAAGGAAACAGGAGACCTACAAAATTGACCTATTTTTAAAAGCAAAATCGTTTAATTTTGAAAACAAAAAATATCTGAATACACCAGTGCCAATCCAGTTTTAAAAAGACAAAAGTTGAAAAAATTATCAGGAGGATGAGGGTGGTGGGAAAATTTAGGATAAATGGTATATATGAAAAGGGAAACATAAATTGCCCACCAACAGATTTGGGGAAAGGGCGATTTGGGTGTGGATTTTTACGATTTCTATCTAGAGTAGACCTCGTTGCGAAAGGAGTTCGATGCAAGACTTGTAGGTGGAAAAAAGATCGACAACTTTTGTTCAGATATTTTTTCTATATAACCTCGAAAATATTGTGAAAAATGCCAAAAACGAATTTTTGTTGTTTATTATTTTTGTCTTTTTGAAAAATAGTAAGATTTTGATGAAACTTACATTACTATATTTGTCACTCATACAAAAAATTTTTGTGTTTTGTCGAATTTATTTTGAAAAATGTATCGTAAATTTTTTGATCTTTTTAAAATTTTAAGATGGATTAGGATTAATTTTGGATAAATCCTATTATTTAATGATAAGTAAGAAAACAGCACAGTTATTGTAGGAAACATCGTCAAAACTTGAAAAACAATTAAAAAGGGTTTTTAAGATCAATTTGTCCGTAACTCACAGTAATATCAGCCAGGGAAAAGTGGTCATAGAAACCAAATTAAACATTTGCAAAAATTTTCGATTTCTGAACTCTAATCTTGTATCAGATTTGTTTACCATGCAAAGTTTTTGAGAAATCGAATTTTGAACTCCCCAAAAACACTGTTTTTGTGATGTTTTGGGTAAAGAGAGATTTCATTTTTAGAAACAAGAACATGCTGTTTGCCATGTTTTTAAAGCCCGAATAATTGGTTACACTGTAAACAATTTCAGACTAGTTTTCAGAGCATCTTATAACTTTCACATTTTTTGTGGTATTTTTATGCACTAAAACTTTATAGTTTTGTAAAATCATTATCTTTATCCTGACACCTTAAAAGAATTTTTAATATTTTTGTTTCTCTCTTAACGGAACGATTGAAATCAAATAATTTTCGAAAAAGGTCGAAAAATCATGTCTTTTTTACACTTTGAACGGCTCTTACTCGATGGTTTCTCGTCCATTAACACAAAGAATATGTTGTTAGATAGAGGAAGACAATATATAGAAGTTACCGTTATTGATATTTATGAAAATAGAGCCAAAAAAACATGTTTTTTCCAGAACACTTATTTGGAAAATTGAAAGTCATTTTCTTGTTCAGCGACCCAAAATTAATCTAAAAAATACTTTTTTGTACAGGTACTTTTTTCGTGTAAACTAGTGTAAGCCATCTTAAAATTTTCAAAGCTCAAAATTTTTTTAAAACTATGCATTTTTCATAAAAAATTGTATGAGTAAAAAATATAGCAATGTACGTTTAAACCAAGTTTTATCAAAATCTAACAATTTTGGAAAAAGATAAAAATAATAAACATAAACAAATCGTTTTTTTGAATTTTTCACAATATTTGCAATGTTATGTAGAAAAAATATCTGAACAAAAGTAGTAGATCTATTTACTACCTAATCTCTTGTATCGAACTTTTTTCGCTACGAGGTCTACTTTAGATAGAAATCGTAAAAAAACAGGATTTTCGGCAACCACCCCACCGCCTTTCCCCAATCTGTTGGTCGGTAATTTATTTGTCCCCTTTCATATACCATTTTTCCTAATTTTTCCTAATTTTTTTTTTCTACCATCCATATCCAGCTTATAATTTAATTTTTCTAGAACTCCTGAAGCACATCACATAAAGTTAGCAATGTTGTTCACATAAAAAAAATTAACTTGAGCCTTAGATATGAACCAATACTTGCGACCTGGCCTAGTTATTAGTTTTTTTTTTTTTGTTGCAAAATAAAAAAATAAAACTTATTTGATGAAAAGAAATTAACTATACAGGCACAAGCAGACAGGCAAGCCTACCACTTCGGGGAATGATTATTTTTAGTGACAACTTCTGGGATTGAACTTCAATGACGCGTAGATCGTATTGCATATTGCAGAAATGCAGAGCACAAAATATCAACACACAGAGCTGTTTGGCTTGGTTTACTATACCCCTTTAAGCCGAACAAGACCAGATTGTTGAAAAGATGGAAATAGTTAGAGGCCATGCTGATTCAGCACATGGCAAAGTTCTCTAGTTCCAGTTTAGTGGTATCGCGTCTAAGGAATGTGGAAGAGTAAGTTTTGCTATGAAAAGAGTAGTTAAAAATGCATTATTATATAGAATTAATTTTTGCAAAAGAAATATAATATTCAACATGATATGATGGAGATAAGCAGCAGGTCCTTGGAATTCATGTAATAAGATTACTTTTTTTTATTTTGTAATGAACGTTGCTGGGGATTGAGATTATGTTTATTAATTTAAAAATTCATGAAGTTTGTTTGGCCACTTCTGGAATATAAGAGGATGAATTTGTAGAAGAAAAAGTAACATGAACAGGATAATGAAAGGCGAGTGTTATACTGCAAATAATGCTAGTAGGTATGAGTATGAATATATTACATGTCCTTTCAGAAGCTAAAGCTTATATGCAGGATATGTATAAGCTTATTGAGGATTTATGTCTTTTATATAGAGGAAACGAAAATTTACCAAGAATAATTAATAAGGCACATAGAAGATACTTGACAAATGACTTGGATAACTAAATTGATTGACGTATGAAAGAGATTTCTGATTATTTCTGAGATTAGTTTATAGCCCGGAAGGAAACGTTGCATTTTGGTTTGTTATTTAACAGCTAACGGATTCTAATTTGTTTAGTTGATAAGATACTCACAACACGATACAGTGTTGATTAGATAAAACAGTAAATTGAATTACATTATTTGAAAAATGTAACTAACTTTTTACCAAAATTATTGAAAGGTGGGTATTTCGTTGTATGAAGGACTCCATCAATCGAACATTACGAGTTTTACTGTAAAATTACAACAACATATATAAAAACTGCGTAATTTTTGTGGTTCTTACAAGTAAAATAAAGGGCTTAATTGGATATATTTAAAATTTGAAAATGATCAAAGTTTTGCTAATACTGCACTTTATGGAGTTTTCCTTCATTAAGTTAGCCTTCATTGAAAAATTAAAAAGAAACAATAAAATGCACGATTGGATCGCACGTATACTTGCTCTCAAACTCAACCAGGGCTAAATCAGTTGTCAGAAGGCAGAAGTTGAAAAAAATTATTAGCAGGATAATTGTGGTGCGAATTCAGGATAAATATGGTATATGAAGGGGGAAACATAAATTGCCCACAAACAGATTGAAGCAAAAGGGGTGGATAAGCGAAAAAGTGGGATGAGCGTCAAAAATAATGTTTTTTGTCTTAACCAAACCTCATGTTTTTTACATTTTTGGTCTAAATGTCTTCTTTCCAAAACAGTAAAAAAAATCAAAATTTGGCAAAAATTTGACGAAGCTAAATTTTTGCAATTGTTGAAGGTCCAAAAACCTTTTTTTTTATCCAGATTTTGGGGCTATTCGGACAAAATTTTATTCAATTGTTAAAGTAATCGAAACTTACGTTTTTTTTTCGGTACCTAAATGTTCGAATTTCTGAATCTGAGTTGAAATCGTAAAACTTTGTTTTCTTAGCCAATTTTCAACAGATTTTCATTAAAAATTGCTAGTTTGGTTTGAAAATATTTTAGAATATATTTTTAAAACAGCATGTTCTTTTAAAAACATACATATACTTTTAATTGATGTCGAAGTTAGGTATATGACAAAAAATAAAGGGGTTTTTGAAATTGGCCAGCTTAGGTGGCTCAACCAAACCACATGTTTTTTACATTGTTGAATAGGACTCAATTTCTACTTTCCAAAACACTAAAAAAATACAAAATGGGAAAAAATTTGACGAAAAACCGTTTTTTGTCCCTAACTTCAGATTTTGGGGGTGTTACGGAATTTTTAAATACCGTTTTTTAAGTGTTAGACAGTGTAATCAATAAAAAAAATAAAATAAAAAGGTGCGGTGGTAATTTTGCTTTGTTTCGACCGCAAAAAAATGTAAAGCACACGAAATTCAGTATCAAATGAACTTGAAATCAGGATGCCTGTCGAATTTTGGAACAAACTGAACAATGTTAAACGGTCAACGGTTTGGCCATTCCATATTTTTGATTTATACTTGACTAAAGCACAATTTTTTATTGCAAAATACAAGCAATCACAATTCACATAAGTTATGCTTTAAGTCTTACTAATTTAAAATATAAATATAAGTATAAAAAAAGTGTAAAGTATTGATTTTATTTTTTAAAATACTTTTGAGAATTAAGAAGTTTTTTGATACATCTAATTTTGATTAATTTTGATTAATAATTTTGAAAATCAGTCCCTTTTTCATTGGGACACATACAAATTGTAAACTTGTAGTAATCCCCATTCTAAAGTGACATTTTAGGAAGGTTTATTCAAAAAAATTGAAAAAATTGTATATAAAAATTTGTGTACTTCTTGTATTTGTCAATCTTTGAAGAGGTTAGGAACATTTAGTTGAATTATGCCTCCTATCAACCGTGTGCAAATTTTTTTGTGATTTTGCTCAAAAAATAAAACATCCGTGATCCCGGAATAATTTTTTTCAAATCCCGTAATCCCGGGTTTGAAAAAAAAAACCAAAGATACTAAAATAACTGTCAGATCAGAAGGCAAACATGTTACAACCCAAGCAACTAATGGGTCAGCTTCAAACCCCAGTGATTTCAACAGATCCTGATGATGACTTATTTATAAGAGTAGGTACTGTGAATACATAATCAACAACACTAAAGCGTTCAATAGTCATCACGAAGAACACAAAAAGTGGGAGGAGTAAAATCAATCACCTGATGGAAACCCTTTTAAACTTTAAGAAAATAAATTGGCATGTGTCAATGAACCATAATAATTTTCCACAACGTGATTTCCTTGTATAGGTATATGTAATTTCAGCTCAACCAACACACATATCCCTGCATGCATACTAATGAGAAGGCAAAAACTAATTACTTTCAAACTGAGAGTCTAAAAACCCCGACAGAAAGTCGCCCAAGCAAAACAGAGGGAAAAAAATGAAAATCTCTCAAATATTCCAAATATTCATCACTCTCTTGTTTTTTTCTTCTCCTTTTAAAAGTACACAACTCATTTGTTTCAATTTTCTCCCTTTCAACACGTTTCTATGTAAAAAAAAAAGGCAATCAGCCAAAAAAAAAAAAACAGATTTTCCAAAAGAGAACGAAAAAAAATAAACAAAAATCCTTCCGAACTTTCTGGAGCATTGCCAACTGGAGCATTGCCTTTTTTACCAGATTGCACTCGTCCTCGTTTTGCAGATGAAATTCAACTCAAATTGACTCGAAAAAAAAACTTTTGAATGCATACACAAAAGTCACTTGCGAAAATGTAATCAATAAACCAACTGGTTTAATGTGACACAATTCAACCCCAATTAACAACCCCCCACTTAAATGCTACCCGTGCCCATCCGGAACACAACTGCCAATATTAAATCCAGAACAACCCTTTTCGCTTACATTTCGCATTTTGATTAAATTCTATTCCCTCTTGCCTTTATACAGTGGGGTGTTTAACCACAAAAATTAAAAAAAAAAAACTAACTTTGTGTGAAAAATTAATTGCATTAATTGCAATTGCATATTGTTTTACAATTTTATTGGAATTGTAAGGGTCTAAACGTCAGAATGTACATAAATGAACAAAAAAAAGCTCGATCTGAGGCAAAATTTCAAATGATGTTTTATAAATGCATTGTTCTTCGTCATAATTGCAATTATCTCGTATAGGCTTTAGAAATTATTTAGGCTCAAAAGTCAAAGATGTTGGTTTTCGCGGTGATCGTGAGATCTATTAAAAAGTATTTCATACAAAACTTCTAAACCACAATGGTTTTCTACATACACAATTGTGGGGTTTTTCTTTCTCTAACTCGTCGCTCAAATGTTAAGAGATACCGCCATTAGAGTGACGAGAATAGCAGTTTATCATATATAACTCGAAAACGGTAAGTGTAATTTTATATAATATCGAAAAGTGGTACACAAAAATCAACGGGTATCAATACTTGGTCAGCAATAAAAAAAACTAAAACTACAGTCTGTCAAAGCTATTCAAATCCAGAAATCTTACCATAACTTCAAAACTGCTGCTGTACAGGACCATGGTCCTGCCAGTACTCATGTATGGATCCGAGACTTGGGTGCTTAGCAAAAGGCACTGTGACCTCTTAGCCGCGTTCGAGAGAAAAGTCTTACGGAGAATTGTTGGCCCCATATGTGAGGAAGGACGATTCCGGAGACGGTACAATCATGAGTACTATCACGTACTATTTTGAAAAAAAAAAATCAGGATATAAAAATGTCTTCTTTTCACAAATCAAGTTTAAGTTTTATTATTTTTAGATTTTTTTTTTTCAAAATCGTAAAAACACTCAATAATCTGGTTTTAAGATTCACATTTGTATATTCTGAACCTGAGTAACAATCATTTTTGGAAAAAATCAGTTTGAAAAGGAAATTTTTGTTTTCTGTTTGAAGATTGCCTGAACAGTTTGAAAAACAAAGTTTAAATTTTTATTTTCAAATTATGAGTTGAACCGAAAAACTACATTGTAAGAACCCGTCGATTCGACGAACACATTTTTTTGTTTTTATAATATTTTATTGCGATCGCATTCGTTCTTAGTAAAACTATTGCCACCTATGGGCTCTTGTTTTGGGCAGATGCTCTCAGGTTTATGTTCCCAGGAAAGTGTAGTTTTTAGTGAAAATGATGCAAATGTTCGTCGAAACGACAAATGTAACTTTTAGACTGCGAAAAAAATACAAAGTTTGCAAAATTTTGCTAAAAACTCAAAATCGAAATACTACAAAACATGACGTTAAAAAAGATTCATTTTTGGAAATAAAAATGTTGATAACACTGGTCCCAAGAAATTAAGTATTTTTTTTGTCCTTCATATAATTTTTTTAAATTATACAAGATTTGTCTTTCTGAATCTAAATCTGGTGTCAGAAAAATTCTATCATGTACAGTTTTTTAATAAATTTTAAAAAATGTTATTATTTAGTAGAAAAGAGCTCCCTTAGATTTGTTTGACCTGATAAAACTTTGAAACGGTTAAGACGATTGACCTCAAATTTGGAATACTTATTCTGAATCTGTACAAGACAGCATACTTAAAGGCGCTAATAAAAATGCTGTGACTCCAAATGCATTGGATAAACAAGAAACACATCTCGACCTGTGACGTCAGTGGTCTAAAGTGGTGGAGTGCGTAGTGCACACGACTTCTAAGACTGAGCTGATAGCGTGGGTTCGATTCCCATGGTGTGCATAGAAAGTTTTTCATAGTAAAATTGGATTAAAGCTCAGCACCACAAAAAGGATACTGATGAGTGCATAAGTGGCAAAGCACGAAATAGCTATATCTAAGGCCAAACAAGAGTGGTAGCGCCTTTAAGTTGTTGTTGTTGTTCAAACATTCAATGAAATTGACGGAATAAAGAATGGTCAAGTCTAATAAGCTGACATTCTAGTACGAATAGTACAATAATAACAATAATAATAATTCTGAATTAATATTGATTAGGAAAAATCAGATTTCCGTTTTTTAACCAATGCATACACACAATTTAAACAGTTAATTAAAAAAAATCACCTTAAATTTCAAAATTGTAGTTATTGGGATGAACACTGAAAAAAAATTCTAATTTGAAAGACATTTGAATTTTTATACTCTTGATATTGGGAAGATTGAGGAAAATCAATAAAAAGATGAAATGTAGATCATTCACATATCATTAAATTTTAACCAGTGAAGAAATTCGACGTAAAATATACCACCAAACGGGATTTTGACATGTTTATATTACCATATCTCAAAAGCGTGATGTGCTAGAGTAGTTTTGACTTCAGATTCGGGTTAAGCATGTCAAAATCTTTTTGAAAAGTATATTTTGGTTTGAAGGCGATTTTCGTTGCAGACCAGTGTGAACATTGGAGCCTTTTTTAGAAAAGTGAATTTTTTATATGTAAAAATTCTCAAGCCTGGTTTAAAAATAAATTTAATGCCAATTCAAAAAAATATTAATAAAAATCTAAAACTAAAATTAAAAAAAAAAAATCATTCACTCTTTTTTTTTGAAAAAAAAAATTGACACTTTTTTTAAACATCCAAAAATTTTTTTTTTGAAAATGTTGCTATAAAATAATTTGAAAATTGTTAAGAACCTCTTGTGTAAAAATTGTCATTGAAATCTTTGAAGCCGCTTACGAGAAAATCAGCATAAAAAAAATGGCTCTATAGGCAACGTTTTAAACCGATGAAAAAATATTTTTTTGTATTTTTTTGCGAATCCTAATCTTGCCCTTTAGTACCGCAAGTAAAAAGCACTTAATTTGAAATTTGTAACAAATGTGGGAAAACATTTTTTTTTTTCTTACTGATATTTTTATTGTGTATGAATTAAAATGTATGTTTTCGTCGTTTTTACCAATTTCTATTTTATTAATTAGAAAAAAATAATAATAATAAAAATACATCTCAAAACCTGAGTTCCTATAGCTAAAATGTAACGAGAGTTGAAAATTAAACATTCAAAAAATAAAAATAAAAAATTGTGTTTCGTTACACGAAAGTGTCACTTTTTCTAAAAATGGTATTTTACTATTAATTCGTTTTTCAGAATGGTTACCTTTAACGTACTAAAAAATATGGTTAAACTTCTAGGGTTAAAAATGTGTAATTTAAACAAAAAACAAACTCATTAATGAACATCTTCACAATTTTTTTGCAAGGAAGCACCACCGTTTCCCTGAAATTCTTGAAGAATCAATAATTTCGGAACTACGCAAATTTGATAAACATACGTTAAAAATAAATAGGAAACTAATTAGTTTTTACATCAGGTGCACATCCAGATTGAAAAGCTGATTTTTATCTGTCCATCTGTTTTTTGCTTATGTAAAACAGAGACTGCCCCACTGTCTGTTGTTCATCACACCTCACACACATATTAAACAAATAAATTCATCGAGATATAATTTGTATCAACCACAAAAACCGCGTGTCAGCTGGTCAACACCACAATTATTTAAAGTCACACCACACAACATCTCCATTTGGTGCAACACCCTTATCCCTCTCACTCTCATCCCCCAAAAACCAACCACTTGAAAGGTATTTAGAAAATGTTAAATCGACCTACCTACACAAACAAATGTATGCATGTATGTGAAAAGAAATAAAATAAAAACCCTCCTCGCGGTTTGTGTAGGTATTTGAAACAATGGAATTCAATCAATATCAAGTTCAAATGCGGTTAATAATTCCGTTTATCCCGCTTATAGCAAACTCAAACAGCCATATGCGTTGCGAATGAAGCAATTTAATCGCCCTGAGCTGAGACTAATAGATGAACATCATTGTGTAGAGGTACCGCACCGCACCATACGGCATCGCAACGGATATAATAAATTAAGACCGACCGCAGAAAATAACGATGCAAAATTCCCGTCCCGTAATTTTTCAATTTTCTCATTGAACCAGAAAGTACGAGAGCTGTGACTATAAGGCTACGAGTAATATGCCTACGACAGCCACTACAGCCGTATAGTCGACATTCATCTCACATCGGATGAAAATAGATGACGACCGACGATTCTACGACTAAACTGCGTACACAGAAAGATACGAATAACAGTGGAGAATATCTTGTATCTTTTGTAAAAACATATCCCATTGCTTTACCATGGAGCTGTATAAAACCTAAAACCATGATAATGGATCTAATATGGCGCGGCGCGGTTGCAGTTTCCAGTTGCAATTTTGCAGCAGCAGATGAAGATAATAAAGAGAAACAACAGTTAATGCCACCTTTTGTTGTTGCGTCTGGCTGTTAGTTGTAAGCAGTTACTGTACGCGGTGACCTACATTACGTGGTGGCCCATTGCAGTAACCGTGGCATCGATTTTCTGCTTCGCATGCAATCCCAAACACCAACAATAACAATAACAAAAAACACAATCTAAAGCAAGAAACACACTTTGATCTACTTACTTCTTGAACCGTTTTAATTTTATATCCACAAAAGTATCTATAGACCCTTTTTCTAAAGCTAAGGGCTGTAGCTTATATGTTGGTAAGGTTATCCAAAATATTTTCAGCAATATGTTTCTGGAACGGCAACGACGCGACCCGGAGATGGCGGACAAATTTCGAAACGGTTCGCGTGAGATAACAGCTGCACTAAAACTGCACCCAAAAATTCTATGATGTGAAATTATTTGACTTTTGTCTACGATATCAACGATATAAAGCCCAATGAGGCATAGAGAGAGAGAGTGACGGAACAGAAAAAAGCTTTTGACTTTTGAAATTTATTTCGGCTTATGCGCAAAATCAAAACAAAAAATAAAAAAAGTAAATACAGTTTCGGTTCACGTGTTGGCAATAACAACAAAAAAAATACATGCTCCGTCATACTCTCACCCAATAGCCACTAACCACCCTCTACGTCCTACCTCAAGCGCACACACAAGTCCGTGTTTAACAAGCTCCATCCAGGGCTACAGCAGCAGCAGGAGCAGGAGCAACAACTTCTCCCTCCTAACAAACGCCAAGATGGGGAAGGTCAACAAGTTCTTGAGGAGGGTTGTGAAATGACGTTCTTTGTTTTTGTTCATTTTAGAGCGGTATGTGTAGTGTAGGGGGTGTAGTGTAAAAAGGTAATCATCCGAACGTGCTTCTGTGTCAGCTTCCGGTACAATTAGCACTTTGGTTACTACACACGAGTTTATTCTACAGAGCGTAAAAACGAATGGATGAGGGATGCGTTCATTTTAATATCGTTATTTGGTGCTTGTTTTAGTGCTTTGTGAAAGTTTAAAATGTATCTTTTTTTTTGTTATTTTTCTTTTTCTTTGTGTTATTCGAAATAGGGGTTGTTTGCTCATCAGAATTCAATGTTCTTTTTTGTATTTAAAATGGCATTTTGTTCTCTCCGTTTTCAACAGTCAGATTGGCCGAGCGGTCTAAGGCGCCAGATTTAAGCTCTGGTTCCCGAGAGGGAGCGTGGGTTCGAACCCCACATCTGACATTACTTTTTTTGTAGAAGAAAATAAGAGCAATTAAAATGACTATTAAATATTGCAAATGAATTTTGTTAGAACATATGTAAATGTTGGACGCAGTTAAACTATAGAAATGCACAATTTCTCCGATTGCGATATGGTCTTTGTGACGGTTTTTTTTGACCACAGAACAGAACAATAATTTTTTGATTGAAATTCTGGGACGTCCACGCATTTATGCTTCAACCGTCGTTTTGGAAAACATCTTCCTATCAAAATCTCGAGAACGACGCACATAACAAAAATAATCATTTTGGTCTTATATACGCCTGCCAAAGTTTATTGACAGATCGTGTGCGCGTTAAAAGTTATTCAGGGTCAAGTGTCAAACAAAATTTCGCATATAACTTTTTAACGGTAGAAGCTATTGAATACTATTTCAGGCAGAAATCATACGATTTTCTACAAATAAGCCATTGACACTTTTTTCTTCGAAAAACTAAAAAACTGTGAGTGTTATCGATATTTTTTGTATATAAAATTTATACATTACGCAAGTTTCTGCCAAAACAATAATTTTATTTTGCTCGGTAAAATAGTTTTCGACGTCCCTTATTTTGGCGGACACTTTGTGGCGGATTCAAAAAAATTGAATCTCAGAAATTGTAGCTAATTAATTTCGAATTTGTTGCGCAAACCAAAAAATTATAGCTCGCATGGTTTTCAAGTTATTGAATTATCTGCTAAAATAAGTCCGAAATTAGCGGACAAAATCTTAAATAATAAAAAAATATATATATATGTTGGTTGGATTCCAAATTTGTAGCTTTTTAAATGCATAAATTTCGTTATTTTAGCTAAAAAAGTTTTTCAGTTATTTAAAATTCCGCTAAAATAAGACTGAATTTAGTGGACGAAAGTAAGAAAATAATATTTTTTTTTTTATGTTTCAAATTGTAGCTTTCCAAAATGCTAATTTGTTGCGCAAAAATTAATTTTGTAGCTCCCACGGGTCATTTTCTATTCCAACTTTCAATTTCAAAGGGGTACTTTCAGTTTGCGTGGAGAGGTTTAAAAAAAAAAATACTTTTTTGAAATTATTATTAAATTATTCATTTTGAAGGTTTCAGACATTTTTTTCACAGAACCAGAATTTTATGGGGAAAAAGTGAAAAGATTTTCGTTTCACTTTTTCACAGAACCAGAATCGGCCCAAGTTACAAGATATTGCGAATTTAAAAATAAGAATCGAAAAATTGCTACTTTCGACATTGGGAAATTCCAAATTTATATGCCTTATAGGTTCTTTGAAAAGGCCTTATACCATACAAATTAGCACTTTTTTTTGGAAAAAAGCATGAAAAACATGCATATGTGGCAAATAAATAAAATAAAACCGATTAAAAAAAAAATTATGAAATTTTTTTTGAAAGTTGTTTGACTGAAGATTTTTGAAATATTTTATATAAAAACTTCAAACGTATTTTTCACGAAACTAGGTTTTAATAGTTTTGATCACTCTAATACTGAGGTGACGATTTTAGTGCAGTCATTTACATCAACCATTTAAACTTTACTTTGTCTTCAATTAAGGTTCAGTTTTTATAGAATAACCCATAATAACAGGCTGTTACAAATTTACGAGGGACAGGTGGTCAAATTTTTTTCAAAAAATATTTCATAAAACAGCTTTTTTCAAAAATCATATAAAACAAGAGGTTTTTGGCTTTACAAAAAGGTATAGCACATTATTGTAAGTGTAACCGCTGATTTTTAATGATTTTTTTTTTCCAAATTAAGTCATTTTTTTTTAGAAAATTGACCCTCTCGGCTAAACGGGGGGAATAGACACCCCCCCTCCCATACGATTTTTTTCTTATCTCGACTTAACCTACAGGCTCTAGCTTTTTGGCACATTACTCCTGAATCACTCTATATAAGAAGCTTTAACGTCCACAGCAACTTTGACCCTAAGAGCAAGTAGGTGCGATCCAGTCGTGCATTTGACAGAACTGGATCAAGTTGAAATGGAGACCACCAGCTCAAATACAAAAATTCGATAAAAAAAAATAAACAAAAAGGGTACATCTCAAAAATTATTAACAAGGTTTTTTTGCATTTTATTGTTCCTCGAAGCCTCATTACAAAACAAAAATGGCGTATTTCTCTTCCCAGGGCTTCCCCTCAATTTCAAAGCGATGCATTCCCATTAGTCAGAGAGAAAAACTTTATGAGAAACAAATATTCAGCTTGGCATTTTAAACATTTCATTCTATCGGTCTGACACTCTGAAGCTAGCGCCAACAAAAATAAAAAAAAAAAAAAATTAAAATCGTTAGAGTGGTTTTTAAACAAATAATTTTTATTAATAAAAATTCACAAAACCTTGTTTAAAAATAAATTTGGTATGCCATTTTTAAGATAATATTATTGCACATCTAAAACCAAATTTTCTAAAAATACTGTGACCCGTTTTTGAAAATTTGATTTTTCAAAAAAAAAAAAAATGTTGAAAGTAAAAATTTATTTATTATTTTCTTGAAAATTTTGATATCAAAAAATTTTGAGGAACTTACGTATAAAAAATATCATAAGAATTAGTTAAGTCGTTAAAGAGGAAGTTAAAAATGAAAAAAAAACCATTAAATAAATTTTTTACAAACATGTCTTTCATTCCAAAAGTATGACCCTACTAACAATAGCAGAAACAAAAATTTTAATCATTTAAACCATTAAGGAAAAGTTAAATTTTCCTTAATGGTTATATGGCAGGTACCGTTAGTTTTGGTCCTAAAAAAAAAAAATTCAATTTCCCCTCTAGGGAATCTCCCAAGATCCTTAAACACCAAATTTAAAGAAAATCGTTCAGCGGTTTAGGCTGTAGCTCGAGATATACACAGACAGACATACAGACAGACAGACGGACGAGGATATTGTTCCAGCAATCAACGACGACGAAGCAGTTAACTTCTACTCTTACCCTGAGTCAGTCCATTATCGTGGCTAAGCGGCACCACCATCCCAACCATCGCTAAGCAGCACTGTCATTTGACAACCGGGAAGGAACACCCCGAAAGGAACCAAGTCAACCGACTTAAAATATTAAGATTTTTTTTTTTTTGACATGTAAAATATAACTATTATATTCATTTTAACCTAAGCGACTAGATAAAGTTATTATATTCATTTTAACCTAAGCCACTGGATAACGTTAGGCCCCCATGTGCCAACAATTCTAAACTTTTGCCACTGTATTATATTATTTGTAATTGTAAATATTATGTTCAATAAAACAAAATTGAAAATTGAATTGAATAGAATTGCAGGACCAACTTTTTTCGCATTCTCTATCATCGTAATGGCATGTGTGATTGTTATCTCGAGTTCCATTTTTTTTACGAATCCTAAACTTGCCCTAGTACCTATATTGCATGTAAAAAGGTGTTTGTCTTCTAACACCTTACCTTTCAACATTATATTTTAGATTTTTTTTTTTTTGTTTTGGTTGGTTGCTTTTTTTTGTGGACAGAAGAAAAAATGATTTTTTTCAACCGAAGTTGACATTCATTCGTTCTCGAGATGTGGAAGAAACGAGAATTTCTATGTAAAATAATTATTGCATTTCTTAAACAAAAACTAAAATAAAAAAAGTTTGTCAGGTGTGGGGTTCGAACCCACGCTCCCTCTCGGGAACCAGAGCTTAAATCTGGCGCCTTAGACCGCTCGGCCAACCTGACTGTGCGAAACACAATCGCAAAATACACACAAGAACGTAGAAGGAAAAAGAAATGCAATGAATTGGTGTTACACACAGTTTTTGTAGCTGATACTGATTTTTGTTATCTATAGAATCTAGATATGTAGATAGCTTTTTAATCTGTTTCATAGCAGATGTATGCATGTTTGTTTTATAAACAATTACTGAGTACATACAATCAATATTTTTAGAATAAAAAGAAAACAATGAGTGTTTTCTCTAATTTATTTATTTTTTGTGTGATTAAGTTTATTCGCCAGCTGTTTTTTTTATCATTGTTTGGTTGTGAGTTTGTACACAAAGCTTTTTTTACAATATTCTGTCTCTCTTTAAGCAAGAGCAACCTGCTATGTTATTTATGAGGCAATGAATTATTTATATTTTGTTCCTTTGCTTTTTCCTGTTCTGACCCAATTGTTGTCCGCAGTAACAGTAACATCATTACTTTCAAAGTAGGTACTCACTTGTACTGCAGACGAAATTTTCAAATTAAAACACAAAGTTAACAGAGAGACGGAAAAAGAACAAATAAAAATAAATAAAAAAAAAAAAACGAAATGAAAATTTGTTTTGTTGTCCGTCTTTCGGGCGCAAAAACAGGAAATGCATGTGCACGACATTTTTGCAAACACATTTTTGTATTTTTTGCATCGCTCTAATGAGGATGAGGAAGGAGGAACAGAGTATACCACTACGGCACTACCTCGTCGTACTTTTGTTTGCTTTCGCGTTCTTGTATTTTTATGTTGTATTGTAGGTGAAGCCGCCATGATTTATATCTGCACTATCCGTTATGTGCATATCTTTCCTACACATGCGAGTGTTTGTGTTAAGTTTCCTTGACAGTGTCTTTAGTTTGTTATACAACTCAACTTAAAGCTTCATATGAGGAGGGATATCTCTATTATGATGAAGCTTGTATATTCAGTTTCTGTTGGGGGATTCACATGCTTATCACATCCAATGCAGAAGCAGGACATCAGACAAAATATGATCCTGAAACATGAATGCAATATGCATTTCATGAATGCAAATGCAGTGCTTTTTTTTTATAGTTATACACAATTTATTCATTAAATGGGATGGGTTGGTTCTAAGGGTAAAAAAGTTGTTTACAAATGACAGAATTTGAATATGCCAGAGTTCAAAAGTTCGGTTCATTCTATGAGTAAATTATTGCAATTGCAATTGCAGAAGAAAGTTACAAGGAAGTTGTTTATTTTTTTTATTTCTTTGTTATTTTCATACAAATAGGTTAGGTAGGTAGTTGGCCCATACTTACTTTTTAAAGTTTTTTTTTTATGTATGTAGGTACCTATTATTAAAGTGTAAGTTTATCTAATTTCGAAGTCAGTGTACTTCCTAACAAAAATGTCAGTTTGAAGAAGATAATTATGGAAAATAAGGTGCAAATTGGAAAAAAGAGATCAATTTTCGAGTAGGTACCTTATGTTGCAGGCAAACGTTTAAAAAAAACAATAGCCTTTAAACAAACATAATGGTACCTATTATCTGAAATACTTGCCTTTTTCTTATCAAATCGAAGTTATGGCCTATTTAAAACAGGTAACAAAAAAAATTTAACGTGTTTTTTTGGCCACCGCACAGTGGGCCAACTTTTTAAAAGTCGTTGCAATAGGTAGTCATATTTTGCGTGTGCTTAAAATCCAAAACTTATTTATTTTATGGGTTAGGGAATATTGCAAGAAATTCTAAAATCAGATACATAGTTAAGGTTCCTTGTTTTTAAAATCAAACAATTTTTTTTTTTTTAATTCCGAGTTTTGGTTTAAAAATCTTAAAACCTTGTTTATAAATAATTTTTTTGGAGCTTGTAAAAGAGACTATTTTTAATGTTGCAAAATTTGAAGATTTTCGGAAAGCTGTTCTTGACTTTGAGTTGAGATACAAAATTTTACATGAAAATCCATGGACTAAACAATAAATAATAGGAGTTTAGTTCAAGACGTTACCTCATAGAATTCGCAGTTTTGGTTAAAAAAATTGTACGGGTAAAGAGGAAATGGGCTAAATTCGAACTTGCCATGAACATGAGAAATGCATTCGTTTCATAGCCTGCTAGAATGGTCTATTCAATTCAGTGTTTTATACAGTTATCATAAGGACCTTGAGAACTATGGAAAAAAATGGCAAAGGAAGTGTCAACAAAGCCACAAGACATAAGAAATGACGTTAGAAATGGTTAAAATGTTAAGCTTTTGGTAGACAAATCAAAGCTTAATTTTTCGATCCGAAGTGTATTGTTGCATTGTAATGTTAATGTATTACACAAAATTGAGCAATAACTCATCCCAGTATTTTTGAAAAACTAGTACGAATAATCTTATAAATTCCCATGTGAACGCACCGCTTTCTTTTCTATGTCGCATTTAGAATTGCATTTATTCCTTCACAAAATCGTAGAATTAAATGTTATTGTCATTAGGAGCGACCAAGATAAAAGTTTATCGTTGTCAGCACACAAAATTAAAAGTGGTGAACAATAAGGTTATACGGGACAGAATAGCTACATTAAAAAAAAAAACACATGCATATCATTGGTCAAAGGGTACTTATGTTCAATTATACTGATTCTACATTCGATTTTTTCAGGTCTTAGCTAGAATCAGTGTACTTGAAAAAAGTGAAAAAAGGACCCTTTCACCAATGATTTGCATGTGTTGTGTTTTTATCTACCAATTTTTTAAATCTTCCATTAATTTCACACCGAGTTTTTAAAAATTCGTTGCACAACGAGTAGGGAGAAACCCTTAAAAACCATGCTCTTTAAAATAAAATATTGCGATGCACACTTTTTTTTTCTTGTTTGTCATGGCAAATCAAACGTTCATGTTCACCAATTTCCACCAGTAAAAATGATGTAATGTATTTCGTTCGGGTCAGGGGTCTGTTTTATCTTATTTTCCGGTCTATTAGACTTGTTAAACGTTATAAATTAAAATACTTCAAAAATGCAACTGACGACTAAAAATTGAACGCACACAAATGAGTGATATTATAATGTGGTAGATAATGAGTGCGTCCAAAGATTTATTTCGTTGGTGCGTTCAAAACTGTAATAACTGTATTAAATTTAAGCTCTGTTTTCATTTACATATGTACTTAATTTTACATTTACCCACATTGACCAAGAAATATAAGTGGTCAAAATTTGAATAAAATCCGTGAGGTTGTAGGGAAATTCCCCAAAATAAGGCTGCATAGACCAAGATAGCATATTTCCCACTGGTTTTCCAAAGAAACCAAAATAAGGACCATCCATATGCAGTTTCCTACAAAATTATTTCTTTAAACTGATAAATAACACTTACAACCGTTTGGAGATATTTTACTTGGAACCAAAAATTGTGCAATCTCGGTCATAATTTTCAGTTCTCTGTAAAATATATCGTTCAATTATTTTACCATCAATCGATATCGACATGTAAGGTCTGACAAAATAAGTACTTTTAGTCCTAATTTAACTCAAGCAACTGCAAATGAAAAGACTCACTTAATTTGTGTGTTTTTTTTCAACTTGTCGTTCAAAATGTTTATACAAATTGGTTTTCTTTTTGCAGTCAAAACAAAAAAAAAAATTATCAATTGGATCACAGCACAATCACTATACCATCTTCGTGTCTACTTAATTTATTATTCTGAAAGCACATTTACAAGTCATTCAACTAATGAATTCCTGATACGAATTCAAATAAAAAAAAAAGATCTCTTCAAGCAAAAAAAAAACGCATATTCTGCGCAAAGAGGCATTGATCTTTTCGTTTTTTTTTTTCATTTTTCCTTTACTCGCTCTCTTTGTCAACTAGCAGAAACCACACATTCATGGCCAAGCCAGATTCAGAGACGAAACAAGAACTTTGACAGCCATATACAGTTAAAACGTGTTTTCCGATTGTGCAGCTGAAATGGGATCCGAAAAAAAAGAACCAACCAAAGAAAATATTTCAGAAACTAATGAAACAGAAAAAAAAGACGAAGAAACGGAAAATGTAAACCAAGTTGAATGTAATATCTACACTTGATTCCAGCTTCCAGGTCCCGCTGCTGCTGGCTGCTGGTTGTTGGCTGTGGTCGACATCATGTTTTTTTTTCTACACACACACACACACACACACACACACACACACACACAAAAGATGAACTTGAATCCCAGATTACTATCTGGAGAAGTGCTATTAAACCGTTTTTCTTTCTACCAGCTAAGAGTATTTAGGTACTGGCATCATCATGGCTCGAACCATTTCTGTGTGGATTGGATATGCATATGAAGAACTTGTTTCTATAAGAACATTTCTTGATTGGTGCTACAGCGACGATGTTATTTTTAACAGCAAGTAGATTATTTCCTACACTACCTACCTGCAACTATTGGACAGTGCTGAGTAAAAATTGTTGAACTAATCATTTTGATTTAAACCATTCTCAAAGTTTTTTAAATAGCAAATGAAATTATTTGAAACGAACAAACGCCAATTCTTTCCTAATATCAGTGGCTTAGGTTCTTTTAATTAATTTTAAGTTAAGAACTATTCATAGAAATCTGTGTGGTTCAAGAAAAAATGCACTTTGAAATATTACAGTTCACATACAGTTCAGGCGAAGATGTGACGAAAGAGAACAAAGAGTTAGTTCGTAGAGCCCCGACCTGCCAAGGGAAAGTTGTTTGATTCTTTAAAAAAATTATTATTTGGAAGACAGCTGAAGCTGTTTGAGTATGAAAGCCGTTTGATTCTTGATTGGCAGTGAAATCTGTTTGATTGCTTCCGAAAACCGCTGGATTGCCAGCAAAGGCAGTTTGATTATCACTGAAAACTGTTTGTGATGTGATTAAAAGAGCATGTAAAAACCCTGGATTAGAAAAGCATGGGATGTAACCTGTAAATGTCTAACTTACATGAATTGTAATTGTTTTTGGGACTTGTCCAATTTTGACCGGCTTGAAATAAAGTTCTATTTTCAATATTTTGTCCTTTAGGATTTGTTTTTTTATACCTTGTAAACAATGCCTTGACATATAACCTATCAAATTTTGAAGAAAAAGCTTAAGAATTCGGTTCTAATTCAGCTTCTCCTTGAGCCACCTTTTTCCAAAAAAATTAGGTAAATTGCATCGTATTATATCAAGATAACGTTTCTTGTTCACTACTCTTTCGAATTTTATTCAAGGTCCAAAAGACTTGCCCGGAAAACATACCTATGCTATCTTCAAAACTTTAACGTTCAGCTATAACATCACAATATTATGACTACTTGTTGATTTTTTTAGTTGATCGACCACAGTGAGTTTGCCATGTTCAAGTTTCATGTTAATCGTTTTTTACAATTTCTTAATATATCTAAAAGGCCCATCTTCACTAATATCTTTTTTTCTGAGTCAAATTCATTCAGTAACCAAACCTGTCTGAATTTATCCTATGCTTAAAAAAAAAGTTGGTATGTACAACACTTGTTTCGGGATATTTACACAGAAATTTGCGTCAAATGACACTTGTTTGCATTGTTTTAATACTCTTGCTGCTGAAAAAAATTGCAAATTAACAACAACAACAAAAAAAAGTAAATCTGACAAAAATAAATCGCTTAGCCTAATTTAATGAGAATCAAAAAAATATATCAATGAACTCAATCGACCTTAATAGACAATTTTTTTGTTGTGATGTTATAAAATAAATGCAAAACAAAAAAAAAGACGAAAAATTGTAGGATTTCCTGCCCGCATTAGCAACTTGAGCTGTCAGAATGTATCACATTCATTTTGTGTGTGACAACAACTGACAACTAGAACGTGCGCATTTTGCCTTGTTTAGTAATTATGTATATATTCTTTTTTTTCGCTTACTTCTTGTTTAGTTTTTTTCCATTTTTTCTTTTAGAATGAGCTTATTAAGCCCGATAGATACAAATATGTAGTTATGGAGTGTTAAAAACCCAACTTATGCGCTCGTATAACTTGACTTTGGTTCAATTTACCATTGATGATAAATTAATTTTTATGATTTCTTGTTTCTTCTTACATTTAAGGAAGACATATTTATAAGAAAAACAGTGATGTGCATGGATAAATGTTTGTACATATTTTCAATAAATTATATTTTTTGTTAAAACACAGAATAATAAAATGCACGAATGACCCCTTGCACATGCTCTTAGGGTCAAAGTTGCTGTGAGCGTTAATGCTTCTTATATAAAGTTTTTAAAAATAAATAATTTTATAATAAATGTAAAAAATAAATAAAATTTATTACTAAAATGACATAAACAACTTATTAAATTGTTTTGAGTCCGAAACTAAGTATGCCATTTCATTCGATTAGGAGATATTTTTTTAGAAAAAAAAAATATTGAAAATCGTTAGAACCGTTTAAAAAAAAAAAATTTATTTTTTAGATATGAAAATTCTCAAACCGCACGTACTTGCTCTTATAGGAAATTGCCCCTCCGGGCTAAAGGGGGGGGGGGAATAGACCCCACCTCCCATTCGATTTTTTTCTTATCGCGACCTAACCTACACGCTCTAGCTTTTTTGGCACATTACTCCTGAATCACCCTGTATATACTAAAAGTTTAAGAGCCGACAGCAAATTTTGGGTGTGGAGGTACAACCAAAAACTGAGTATGCAGTTTTATAGGTATACGCTTCCTGATTATAAATTCGAAAGTCTGGCAGGTTTATTTTTCAGCCTTCTGTTGTTTTCGGAGGGTTGAAAAACGCGATATTTCCAAGACATTTCAGAAAAAAAAATCCACATCAATTGAAATTTTTTATATTGGAACTGATGTTCTCTCATTTTTCCTAAGTTTGGAGACATCAATCGTGAAGATCTGATTATTAGAACTCAAGAAATAAGCTTTTAAAGCCACACATATCAGGTCTTTTTTTTTGAGAGTTTTCAGATTAGAAAAACAAACAAAAAATGACACAGAAATTTCTCCAAAAAAATAATGATTTTTTAATTTTTTTTTTTAAACCAATAATATTTTCGAATTTTTTTTCCTAAATATTATTACGACAACTTAAAAGCTTTCATGTTAAAAAAAAATGTTTGAAATTGATTGAGTCATGAAGGAGAAAATCAGAATTAAAAAAAAACCGTTATATAACAAGATCCGTTAATACCGGTTTTTGGAAAAAATGGTTTTCATTTAAAGATAGACCTTTTTCAAAAAAAATGACAAAATCAAAATCGTAGGAACCGTTTTTCTAAAACCGGTATCTGACCGGTACCGTTATTTTTGGTAAAAAAAAATAAATTATTCAAAAAACGTCTGGGGATAGTCTTCAAAAACCGCCACATACCAAGTTTGAAGTAAATCGACCCATTGGTTTAGGCTGTGGTTTCTGATACATACGGATAAACAGACAGACAGAATTGTCGGACCCAATTTTTTCTCATTTTCTATCATCGTAATGTCATGTTTGATGGTTCTCTCAACTTTTTTCTGTACGAATGCATAACTTGATAATAGTACCTATATCACAAGAAACAAAACGGTTCTAAAGCAGGTACCGTTAAAAATGATTTTTTTGTAAAAAAAATATGTATTGTGAAAATGCATATACAGGGTGATTTGCATAAGGTGTGACAAAAAGATAGGGTGTGTAGGTTGGACTTAGACAAGCAAAAAATCATATGGGAGGGGAGGTCTATTTTATTTAGGCGGGAGGGGCAATTTAAGAAAAAAATCACTTAAAACGGAAAAAATATTATTTAAAAATAACGGTTATACCTACAGAGTCGTGCTATAGCATTTTGAAAAGCCTATACATTAATTTAAATTTTAAGTTGTTCAAATGAATAGTTTTTGAAATATTAATTTTCAAAGTCAAAATTTTGAGAAAAAAACATAAATTTTTGTATTTAAACCATTTTTTTCAAAATTTTACGTTATTAAGAGTATTTTCAATGCTCTTATTTATTTTTGATCAAACACAAAAAACCGAATGTCAAAATAACCTGTAGTTTTTGAGAAAATCAAAAATTACAGAAACTACTTTTTTCATTTTTTTTTTTTAAGTTTTTAATTTTGAGAAAAAAAAAAACATAAATTTTATTATTTAAACCATTTTTTTTCAAAATTTTACGTTTATAAGTAGTATTTTTCTGCCTTATAATGCTCTTATTTATTTTTGATCAAACACAAAAAACCGGATGTCAAAATAACCTGTAGTTTTTGAGAAAACCAAAAATTACCAAAACTACTTTTTTCTGAGAAAAACCTTTTCTTTAAGTTTTTACGTTATTGGATAATTAGATGAACTTACGAAAGAAAGGATTAACTTTATCTTTTTCATTTTTTTTATTATTAGTCTTCAAAACATACAATAAAGTGACAAAGTACTCAATTAACCACATTTCACACACAATTAATGTATAGGTTTTTGGCTTTTCAAAATGCTATAGCACGACTCTGTAGGTATAACCGTTATTTTTAAATAATAGTTTTTCCGTTTTAAGTGATTTTTTTCTTAAATTGCCCCTCCCGTCTAAACGGGGGAAAATGGACCCCCCCCCTCCCATACGATTTTTTGCTTGTCTAAGTCCAACCTACACACCCTATCTTTTTGTCACACCTTATGCAAATCACCCTGTATATATGTACAAAATAATATTTTTTTTAAACCGCCCTTTTTTCCTAAAATTTATTTTTTCGAAATAAAATCAAATAGCATACTTAATTTGGAGCTGCAAAATATTTAAGAAGTTACTTAAGTCATTTTGTGTATTGAATTTTATATTTTTCTAACATTTTCTTATTAAATTATTTATTTTTATAAACTTTATATAAGAAGCTTTAACGTCCACAGCAACTTTACTTGATATAATGTTTTGTACCTGTATTGCAAGTAAAAAATGTATTACTTCAGTGCAAGTTTAAAACCGGTCGTCAAAAATAATCTGTTGGATCCTTGTGAAAAATTAGTTATATATTGCTAAAACCTATTATTAAAATAGCGTATAGGTGCATGTTGGGCATAAAGGATGTGTTTTTTTTTATTTTATTATTTATGTATTTGTTTTTTTTTTTAATGCGTTGGTGTTTATTTAGCAAATTTACTCACCAGAACCAGGTTATTCTGAAAAAAAAAAAACAAAAATTACAAATTATTACCTTTTTAAAACAAACAAAAATAAACAAAAACAAAAACAATGATAAAATATTGCAAATTAAATGCATCACACGAAATTCATTTGAAAACGAACTGGTATTTCGGAATAAACAAAAAAATCACTTTCAATTCAGGAAACCAGATCAAATATATGTTAAATAAGGTAAATTTTGTTTTAATTAATATTTATTACTTTTCTGACCTCCAAAGAATCGGCTGCGTGAGTCGGAATTTTGATGCAAACACACGATTTTAAATTGAAGTGAAATACACAAGTGCAAATGAAATATTTTTAGCAATGACAATGCCGAAAATCTTCAAACCAACAAAACGGGTTCTAAACAGTTTGGAAATAGGAGTCATCTTTGATAAAATATTTTTTTTTTAATAGATTAATATAAAAAAATATTCTTAGATCTTATAGTGGAGTCCCTAGAGCCTTAAAAACAGTAAAACTAAGGAAAAGGTTTAATGCACGTGATAAATAATTGTAAAAATTAGAGTATAAATAAAAAAGTTTAAAACCAGAATTTTGACCCGCTCCCGAATCCGAACTTGCCCTATAGTTCCTACCTATATGCAAGTAAACATGGCAAATAAGATACGCGATTACCTTCAATCTATTCTGTTTTTTGAAATGTCAAATTACTATAAAATTAAACATTAGGTACTCTCTTTGCAAGTAATATTTCGATTTTAAAATACTTTGTATCTTCCATATTTAGATCGTGCTAAAGCATCTGATTTCAGTTAGAATCCGATACAAAAAAAAAAAAAAAAAACAAAAAAAACCCAAACAAAAATGTCGAACTTGTTGCTTACATTGCATGTAAATTTGTTCATGTTTCGTTTCTAAGCAATTTATTGCACCTAAATTAGACTTCACTGACAGTAATATTCACTCTAGCATAGCATTCATCTAACATTAAAGTACAATATAAAACCTCTTCACACATTATTTTCTCTGGTAATTATATGTAAGCCACCCACACACAAACCACATTTAGGTGCATGAACTTCTTATGTTTTGTTTATGCTGAATAAAATAAAACAAAGTAAAAAAACACAAAACAAAAACAAAACAAAGAACAATAATTCACATCCAAGAACACGTCATTGTATATTAACTTCTTGAATTTGGAATTTCCTGGCTTGAGTTTAATTTCCCAGCAAACTTCTTCACTTAGCTTTACTTGTAGGCGTTACAAAAAAAATCTTACACCAAGTAGATTCCTATAATAAAACTAAATTTACTATCATTAAGAGGCCTGAAAGTGTTCACCATTTAGTTCGAGTAAAAGTGAAACTACCTGCTGAGTTAGAAGACCTAACTTAGACGCTTGACAAGCAAACTAAGGCACTGCTCTATGTGCAGGCAGATGCTACTCGAGCTCCATTCGCCGGAACGCATAAATTAGTTGCATTTGAACGCATTCTACTTTTATCTTCAATGAAATAATTTACGTGCAACATGAGATTTTTATTTTTTCAAACAATAAAAAACTCTAAACTCATTTCTATACGCAGAGCTGGAGGTGCCGAATGATGGATAACATGTGGTGTTAAGATGTTGTGGGCTTGAGTTATATTTGGAGGAATGAAGCGCTTTGGCACAGCTGATGGATGCCAATGCAGTGGCGGATTATCAAAAAATCATCGCCATTTAAAATACATCATTGCGATGTACATACATTAAACTGACAGCTGAAATTTTGTGTCCCTCAGAATTTCGGAGCCCTCAGAGATCTCTCTTTGTGGGACGCGCCTATAGTCATCGGAAAGCATGTCCTATATGTTAACTTATTGTTCTGCATTTTAAAATTATGGGCCAGTTTCAGAGCCGGCACTCAAATGTCGGTAGTGCAGTTCACATTTTTCCATAAAAAGTCTCCAATATTGTCCACTTAAATCTCACTTATTCTACTGTGATAGGGGCACCTAAGGAAACTAAATAAATTATAATCCGGCCCTGGATGATAGTCGGTATCTTCCTGACATTAAAATGTAGGAACAGAAATACATTCCAGGAACAACAGAATTCAGACATCTGATGAGCACCAGTGACAGTCTTGATTCTCAAAATAAACTTCATATGGAAAGAATTTTAATGAGTTTTCACTTGGAAAACAAAATAAACAACATAAATTCCTTGATGTTCAACACACTTTCATTGATTTAATGGTCTTTTTATTTGTTTTGTGTGTTGATGTAAAGTGATTTCAGTGAATAGGAACAATATAAATCTAAAGATAGAAAACACATGTTTGTAGATGTTTTAAAATAAATTTCATGTACATAAATGTAGTACTGATTTTCATTACTTTAGCCCAGTAATCAAAATGGCTTTAAATGTTTGCGTTTGCAGTGGTAAGTTTGTTCCCCGCTTATGTTTTTTGCTAGCAAGAAAATCTTAAAGAAATTAGAAGAGCGATTTCCAAATTTCCAGAAAAGTATGCCCAATAAATGGATACTTAACGTAGTGTGCCCAATCTCCTTGAACTGAGCCAAACTATAGGAGTATGTATTAGTCTTCGCAACATCACATAGAAAATTCTGTCGGTTTTTATGTGTCCGCCTAAAAACTTTCGCCAACAATTTGACCGGAACTTATTAGTTTAGTTTTAGGTGAGGAAAATCAACCAACGCGTTGGACCAAAAAGTACCAAATCGATACACACCATCCCTTTATAGGCTACTTGCTTATGCTAATGACCTTGATATTACTGCGAGAACGACTTTGTTTACTCGGGATATCACTTAGTAGGCATTTGAGTAGTAAATCCCTCTCTGAAAGATTCAAGAGACCATATATAAGACATTTATCATCCCAGTCCTGCTGTATGGGCAGAAGCCGAAGGGCTTACTCGTCGAGAGAATGTTTTGTCCGTCACCAAGCTGGGTGGTATTCATTTTGATCTAAAATTGGTGCAACATGCATGTCAGCTAGATCTGACAAACCTGGGCCTAGGCTACATCGACCTGTATCTGTTACATTTTCCAGTAGGTCAAGTTTACAATGGCGATGGCAATGTTAATGAGAAGAAATGGAAATGCTAGTCGAGTTGGGTTGGGTCCGAGGCTTATCCAATTTCAACATAAAACAAATAGATCGAGCTTTAAAAGACTGCCGCATCAAACCATTGGTAAAATCAAAACCTACTGAAAAGTTAAAAACAAGGGGAAAACTAAAATTGGCAAAAAACTGCTTCGACCCATACAAGTCTGCTGGACCAGATGGCATAATACCAGCCGAATTGAAAAAGCATCTGATATTATCTTACCTAATCTGGAGATATTACTGAACGGATGTTTAAACATGGTGCACATTCCCTCTCTTTGGAGAGAAGTTAATAGTGTATTTTTATACCTAAAGCCGGTAAATGTTGCCACGTTAATACCAAGGATCTTAGAGCAATAAGTCTATCATCATTCCTTTTTAAACCCCTATAACGATTGATCGATATCTTCAAAATTCCTCAACTAGTCCCTCCATCGATTAAAGGCATCCCACTTACTTTTTCAGATGAAGCTAAATACCTGGGTCTTATTTAAGCTGGAAAGCGAATATACAAGAAAGAATAAAAAAAAGCCATTGTAGCCCTCTTCTTTTGTAGGAAAGCCGTGGGGAACAAATGGGACTTGTCTCCACAAATAACTCACTGACTTTATACTACGTTAGACCGATTCTCACTTAGGGGCTGACTGTACGGAGGACTGCCTTAGAAAAAGAGACTAATCGCGATTAACTCAACCTTATACCCCTCGATATATACAACTCGATATATGCAACTCCTCAACCTTATACCCCTCGATATATACAGGAAACAAATGACCGCGAATACAGTTGTACGTTTCAAAGCCATCATCCTGAACTCGTTCGGAATATTCGAAAGTCACTGACTACATCACTCCCTTACTAGTTTTTGATAAAAACTTTGAAGTCACCATTTCTTCGAGGTCAAACTTCTGAAGCAGAAATTCTGGCGATTAAGGAAGTATTGTCTTGGCTCAAAGAAAACGTGATATCCAGTTCGGATATCCGCATCTTCTCAGATAGTCAGGCTGTCATAATATCCCTCGAATCAGTCTCATCAAACTCCATCACAGCCCAAGACAGTCGATCGTCTCTAATGCAGATGGCCAAATAGTTTAATATTCACCTATTCTGGGTGAGGGGCAAAGGGACATTCCAGTGAATTGTAAAGCCGATGAACTCACCAGAATTGAAACGGAAATGGCTATTTTGCCTGACAGTACAAATATATGTATGCGCATAGCTACTAGTAAACATACGCTTAAGGAAATTGCTTTGGAAGCATCGAACACAAGTAGGTTTAATACTTCTACTGGCATAGCAACCAAACAAATCTGGCCCAAACTAGATTTGAAACGGTCAGAGTGCTTGTTATCTCTCGCAAATCAGCTCTGTAATAGGTGTCATAAAAGGACACTGTGTCATAGGCATACACGCCGCGTGACTTGGGGTACTATGAAAAGATTTCTGCAGAAGTTGCATGGACGAGGAAGAGTAAGAAACAATTTCACGCCTTCTATGTTCATGTCCTGCTCTCCCTTCGCAAACTTCACTTAGAAAAAAAATATTTATAAAATGAAACCAAGTCTCTCTCGCTTTATCAGAAGCTCCCAATGGTTTTAACTAATAGGGAATCTCATGTTTCCTATAGTTCGTGGTATAACAATGGACTAGTTGCTTTTAATGACAGCCACCTAACCTAACCATTGGTCAATCAAGTGAAATGCCATCCCTGATTCAATCAGAAAAAAATCATTGAAATCTGTCGTCAAAGAAAATATCATCGTGAAAGCATACTGCCCATTGGCGCAACCAAAGCAGGAGCTTAGATGGCCTCTATTTATATATGATGCTGGAGCAATGGACCAATATAATACCAATTAGCGGATGATTCCGTTCTCGAATATGAGGAATCATTGAATATTAATTATTTTTTGTATACTTTCTTAAAATAAATAAAGGCTACTCTGGTATGGATCTCTCACGCAGATCCTATGTCAATTGGCCATCCTGATCGTGCGATATGAGTTTCAATAAGTCGCAGCCACATAAGCCACAAACCACCGGTATCCTTAAAGTTAACCTACTCCACGCCATTGTTCAAACTTGCTTCATCTTGGCTTGTCGTCTTCGTACATTTGGCCTTCCACATGGCGAAACCGCGTGTGCTACGATTTTATGACCTTCCATTTAACAACAATTAAGGAATTCAAGAAATTTCTTCTGGTTTATATTCCACCGATCGAAACAAATTTCCGGATTAATCAATTACTTATAAGCCCTTGAAAAATCTTCGTATTAAGCGATTTAAATTATAACTACAAATATATAATAATTAGAAACGGTTGGTTGATAGTCGCATGATGATTCGCACATGTGCCTACTTTCAAGAACCTATAACTACCACAATGTATTTTATGACATCAAGAACCATTTATATTCCCACCCTTTGCATTAAGTAGGCATACGTTGTAGTTATAAAACATCAAAGAGGGTTGGATATGGGTTTTTTTTTTTTTTTTTTGCAAAGAATGACAAATTCCATTGTCATGGGCACGTGCGCAAATTTCCAGCTGCTATGACCATAATACTTAAACTTATCCCTCTTTTCAAATTGAAATTCACAATAAGTAGTTATAGAGAAGGACTAAACAAAAAAATAAAATATTTCTCTAGCATAACATAATATGACCTTGGTAGCAGATGCTACTACTAAATCACCTAGTTAAGTAGTAATTGTACTTCCATAATATGCAAAACAAAAGCTTTAATTCAAACCAGTATGAGATATTCCCAAGTTTCCACTTACACTGTGTGTGTTGAGTAAAGTTTTAGGTTAAATCATATAACAATGACACGGCTACTGCTACGGCGGTGGTCGTAATCAAAATGCAATCCAAGAGCTGGGCTAGATGTGACAGTGAAAGTAGATTGTGTCATAATGCCAATAGGAACAAAAAATAACCATTTTCATTGTTTATGTCTGCAAAAACCAACACTACCTACATTAATTTTTTGCTCATTTTTTGTATTTGAATCAAAATGCTTCTTCCTAATGGGTGAAATTCAAACAAAACAAGGTATTATACAACCTAGGAATAAAATAAAAACAGAAAAATAAAACAAAAACAACCAACATGGAGTAAACGTTCATCGCGCTACTGCTACAGCTGAGTTCAATGGTTCAATCACACACGACCGCCAGACCAGCAGTATAGTTGAAGTCTGCATTGATTGAAACGAAAACAACAAAAGGCACAAGGGGAAGTTATTGTTGCTGCCGGAAGTTATGTGCATCGACCGTTCAATGCAGCCTCTGACACCCGTTGTACCTACTTAGTTGGACGGACTGCTGGAATAAAAAAACTCATCAAGTGGACATGGACAGAGGAGAATATCTCTATTGACTCACGTACTTAACATGCAACATAACTTCGGTTTGTTGGTTTTTATTTTACAAAATTGAAAAAATTCTTAAATCTTTCAAACTGTTTAAAATTTCTCTTGCGGTCTTTATGACCTGGTTTGCAACAAAGATGATTTGTTGAATTATTAAAAGGCACCCACTATCATGGTGGCCAGCACTGACGACATGTTTTTTTTTTTGCCGTTTAACAATTCAATTCTGCGGCTTCAGGGGGGAAATTCATCTTAAAATCAAATCCACAAATCCAAACCCAGCATCATTCATTCACTCAATTTTGCTTTTATAAATTAATATTTAATGACTCGCTTTATTTACATCTTACATGAGGTGAATAATTATAAAGACGCCTTCGTAGATTTTCATCTTTCATTTTTTCTTTATTTTTTTTTTGTGATTCATTATGCGATTTTTTAGCAGTAGAGAGTAGGTACTTATTTAGAGATAGATAGATAAACGTTCTGTGGAATACAAAAATGCCAACTCACATTTGGAATGGACACAGGCGTCAGGGAAGTGGGTAGGTAAATAATTGTAGCTTCTACTTTATTTATACTATACATTGCAATTGTTTGGTGTTTTTCTATTTTAGTATGATAAAGTATGCTCTGTGGAATAGTTAATTCAATGGCGATTTATTTGGTTATCTATAAGTCTTATGGATAAAATCTCAATTATTTACTTTCTTTAAGGTATAGGCAGGTACTTGTAATAATTTCATAATAATTTTTGTTTGTTAAATTTCAGATTACAGCAAAGGAATTCCCAGGTGATACAAATTTTAGAGAGTAGATGATTATGAACTAAGTGAAGAGGCAGCATAGAAAAGAGACAAGATGAGGTTTATGACACATATATATCCATTACCGGATGCATCTGAGCCGGGCATGTCATTTTAGCACTACAGGTATCTGTGTTGAATGCAATCATTCATTATAAATGATGATGCGAAACTTTGCCGTTTGACTAAAAACATCAACAACAGGATTCGCTAGTAGCCCAGGTAGGTACTTGCAGAGATAGAAGGAACAAAAAAATTCAACCGTCTCACACAAGGGCCAAATGTATGAATTCTTGGCAGAACTTGTTTTAAGGCATTAAACTGTTGGAAAATTAATTGAAAGCACATATCTAGTGTTTAAATAATATTATTTTATGTTTTAATGTAGAACATTTTTTTTTTTAAATCGGAAATGAAAAATGTCATTCCCGTTTGATACATATAGTCGGAGAGCTAGCGACGAAAAATGAAGGTCATAAATTGCAAGGACAAAAATTGCAGAAATCGACAGCTCTATTGATAGGTAAGAAAAACCCTCTAGCGGAAGTCGAAAGTGGGGTCGGAGGGCGGGGGCACAATAACAAAACTGAAAATTTAGGATAACATAGTTTATATGAATTCTATGAAGGGAAACAAATTGGCAGAAGCGTAAGTAAGGCCAAAGGATGGCCAGATGTCTTCAAACACAAAAAACTAAAAATATGATTCAAAATAAACCTGATGAGATAAAAGGCTGAAAATTGGTACCATAATAGGATTTGTCAATATAAGAATGTAAACAAATTGTCAGAATCGTGGGTTGGTGTAAAAGGGTTGCCTGAATTCATATATATAAATCGAAAAATTAAAGAAATTAATTTAAAAAAAAACTTGGAAAATACAGGGCTGAAAATTGGTGCAACTAGAGTTGTGGAGGTGATCAAGGTGGATCCAAAGATTTGCCAGAAGACACTAAATTTGAAACCTTTAACAAAATTTATAAAAAAAACTTGAAAAGGTACAAAGCTGAAAATGAATACCTACAAAATTAATACCTACATACATGTATATGTATATGTTCTCAAAAATTTACTTAATCACATCGAAATACAATTTTACATTAATAAAGTTCAAAAAGTCGTGCTGGTTTAATCCATTGCAAAAAAAATATATACAAGTTAAAAAAACTGCTAAATATTTCAATATAACACTTGTTCCTCTTTTCGATTTAAATACAGCTGCTAGTATCACTTCTCCCAATTCACAAGTTCAAACGATTGACTTGGTCAACATGGGTACAGTATTATCAAAATCATAACGTGGTTGTACACAGTTTGGGTAGTTCATATTTTTTTTTAAACACATACATATACATATGTACAGTATATTAATTTAAGTTGAGAAAGGACCCATTACCCACCCATAAACAAAATAAAAAATAGTTTTTTTTGTTTGTTATCGTTCGGAGCTTTGATAAAGAATTTGCTATTGAAGTGCATTAACTTGAATTTAAATTTGTGTAAAACTCATAAGGTGCTTACTATTTTTTAATTTTTTTAATTAACGAAAAATTCGATGTTTAAAGCTGACCGAATACGTACATTGGTATATTTAATTCGAAAAGACTTCTAATTAAAAATGCCTAGCCTTTTATTATAAAAAAGTAAATTGACAGATTAAAATTCTATAACTGTATTCGAAAAGCTACTTTTTCTTCTTTTAAGTTTCATTTCTTCATCCAGGTACTAAGCCATATATGTATGTATCTGTCAATTTTGTACTGAGTACTAGGTAGAACTAGTTGTTAGTTAGCTCGTCCAAATCAGCTAGTACCTGGTTATTATACCAATTGTAAGTACTCAAAGTGATTTCGTCACAGAATTACTAAGCCGTAATTGTGTGAAATTGGTACCGAACCGAGTACTCGTTAGGACTCGGTTTAAGCAAGGAGCTTAAAATCAATAGGCTAGTGGCATTAATACTTGAATCAGAGTTAGATAACTAATTTTTTTAAAAGTTTCTTGGCTTTTGAATTCTTAAAAATAAGTAAAGATTGCATTTTTTATTTCTTTTTTACTTGCTCTATAAAGCAAATACATATTGGTTTCGTGTCAAAAAAAAAAAAATTGAGCTTTTAATCAAAACCAACATTACGATGATGGAGAAAACTAAAAAAGTGGTTTTCGTTGTCGTCCTTCGGTCTGTGCGCCTGTGCGTCTGTGCGTCCGTGAGTCCATCTGTACACATTTCTACTGCCCAAACGCGTGGACTGTCTTCAAATTTGGTAGAGATGATTTTTATGTAATTTCAAAAGTTTTATTTTTGAATATCTCATCTAGAACAAGTAAAATATATCTTTCCGGTAAGAATAAAATTTATAATCATATCCGCACAGAAAAAAAAATTATTAATATTATCTATTTCGTGCCCAAAAGAATTTAAAAATTCACTGACGCATGTTTTTTATTATTTGGAAAAGGAATTTGACTTGTAAACTGTTTATCAGTTCAATGTCGCCTGGACCCAATCCATACTTCTCTACAATTCCAGCTAGTTAACTTAAACCAGGGACCTGTGAAGAGTCTAAGTTTGTTACCTACAGCCACCTATTAAGTGTTTGTGAAATGTCATCTAGAACAAGTACCTCCCATGCAACATTTTTGAGTTATTCGAGTTTCCTGGAAAACAGCTCTAACGATTTTGATAAAACTTTTTGATATAATATTTTCAATAACGGTAAATTTTTAGAATTTTTTTTGAAAAATCTAAAACGAATGAATTTCAAACGATTCACCAAATTACGAATTAGAAACACAAATTTGCAGTTGAAACCTACATTATTTAACAAATTTGTCATTTTTTGGAAATCAGTGAAACTGAAATTGGTACCTAATTGTAAATGTTTAAAATAAAAAACAGTTTTTTAAAAAGTGGTTCTAAATTTAAATTATAGTTTGTTGGTTGGTCAAGCATTAACTTGTCCAGTCAAAATGACACACATCTTCCACAGATCAATACAAATTCAATTGTTTTTATGAGACAGTGGGATCCTTAAGTTTAAAGAAAATATTTTGAAATAGCGTAAAGAACATATTGAAATCGAAGAAGCATTCGAAAACAGCTCCATATGAAGCTTGCGCAAGTCAAATGACACTAGCATCTGCAAACCATTTATAACCACAAACTCATAAATAGTGTCCGACCGAAGGTCGATTTTCAGCCGAGGCCGAAGCCGAATTATTAGGCTGAAAGAAAATCTTCGGCCGAAGCCGAAGCTTCGGTCGGACACTAGTGTCAGGCAAAATTCAAAAATTGAAATTTTGTTCGGCGCCTACTATGAATGATGGCACATACATATGTGTTTTGAAATTTTTGAATACCTAAGATTGCAATCTTTTCTTCGGTAGGTATTCAAAAATTTCAAAAATTTAAATTTTTTCTAGCGCCTGGTACGATGCTCCATATAATAAACGAATTCTTCGGCTAAGGCCAAAACTTTAAAAAAACATTAAACAAACATTAAAAAAAAAAAAATGAATAGAAAAATAATGAAACAATGGAAGTACCAAAATCTACTAATTCATCCAGAACATCCTTTTCATTTTTCTTTGTAAGTTTTAAGATTCCTAGATATTCATCGAGTTCGTTTGCTTAGTTTTATTAATTTTTTCCATGTTTTAAATTAATTTATTGTTCTTTTGTCCATTTTCAAAATGTTTATTTTGTACAAATATCAAAATAAAAAAAAATCGAATGCCAAAATTGTTCATAAGCGTTGTAAATGACGTTGTTTTGGACTGATCGGAACAGAACAGAAAAGTACAACTTTTTGCTGGTCAATAAGGTTTTTCTGTTTCAACTATTCTAGTTTGCTGTTCAATGACGCTGTCCAGAAAAGTTTAGAAAAGGATTTTTTGTACTTGCTTTTTAGCCAGAACAGATCACAACAGATTCGTGAAAACTGTCAAATGTGTTTGTTGTTGTTTTCTGTTCTGACGGTTCTCACGAAACTCTTCTGATCTAACTTTTTCCTCGTTGAACACAGCTATTTGCTCGTTGAACAGAGCTTATAAGTCAAAATAATAAAACAAAAATCAATGGGCTTCATTTATTTGATAGGGAGTGAATGAAGAGAAAATTTAATGGAGTGTTCATTATCATAGCTCTAAAATAAACAAGATTTTTGGTTAATACAATAAATTGGACTGTATTTAAGCTAAAGCTGTGATAATACGCATTTTTTTTATATCAGAAGCTCACTATTGATAATTTTTTTCGGTTTTATGTTTCTTACCTTTTTTTTTATAAAATATATCTTTCCGGTAAGAATAAAATTTATAATCATACCTATCCGCACAGAAAAAAAAATTATTGATATTATCTATTTCGTGCCCAAAAGAATTTAAAAATTCACTGACGCATGTTTTTTTATTATTTGGAAAAGGAATTTGACTTGTAAACTGTTTATCAGTTCAATGTCGCCTGGACCCAATCCATACTTCTCTACAATTCCAGCTAGTTAACTTAAACCAGGGACCTGTGAAGAGTCTAAGTTTGTTAGCTACAGCCACCTATTAAGTGTTTGTGAAATGTACTTTTTAAAAGTAATGCCTTCAGGTAACATTTTAAATGTTTGTTTACATTTTTTTAAGAAACACAAAAATGCACAACAAATTTCTTTAAATGATTCCATCTTTTTCATTTCTCTTTTCCTATAGAATAACAACTGCTCAAATTAGGAATCACGACAACCATGTCTAGAAGCGAATAAGAAGTCAAATAAAACTAGGAACTGCTTTTTTCTTCACTAACCTAGGTAGGTATTATGTTTCTTCTCAACACAGCGGTCGATTTTTGTTGTATTTATTTAAAGCATTAGCAACGGAACATAACTTACAAAGGCCTAGCATCATCAGTCAAGCTTCGAATTCAAATCGTGCGCTTAAATTTAATGCATAACAATAAATAACAATCGCAGCGACACAATACAGCACAGAATTACTTATGTTCTACGTGAGTGATTCCCCTTTCACTCGTCGTAGATACTAGTCCGATAGTCTTGCCCATACTCAGGGCTAATTCAGTGTAATCCCTTGAAGGTTCCCGACATAAACAACTGCACACGGAGCAACAAGCGACCAATACACAAATACACAAAAGCATGTAATTTAAAGAGTGCTCGTTGAACCGTAATCATGGTGATTCAATAGAAGGAACATCATGCTCATGCTACGTAATTATTTAGTTCCCAATCGATTTTTGTTTTATTTTTTATTCCTTGTCCAAGTGCCAAGCACAACACACAACGAAACTAATAAGAAAATTAATCACCTGTGAATTTTGAATTCCAAAATTCTAATAGTATGACACTACGAGGGAAATATTGCTCCGCGGAGAAACAGCGAACCAAAGCAGTGCCACGGCACAGCACAAGGAAAAGGAGAACACAAAATGCAGGTAGAGAAAAAGACCAGTAAAACAAGAACAACAACCAGACCAGGCGAAAGGAATGAATACGAAGCAGAAGATCATCATGTCTCCGTACTCCAACTCGTCGTCCAACTACGAATACGAATTGCCAGCTTGGAACTTGCTTTGGAATGCAAAAATGTTGAATTGAAATGTCAATCATCCGCGAACTTATTTCTAGTGCACCCCTTCACTTGCTGCGTGTGTGAGCTCACATTCCATATGGAAGTGGAATCGCCGAATCAGCGAAATATCAAGAAACCGGCTAAAAATATTATTTGACACCTTACCTGTTGATTGTTGCTGACGGAAGACGACGACGAACGACAGACAAAGATCGAGCTTGTATCCACTCCGATGACTGTGTAGGTTAACTACTAATTACGAAGGTAAGCCAATGGATGAGGTTAATTTTCCTTTTGTTGAGGGAAAAAAACAGGTATAATCCCTTTGCGCAATGGCAACGAATTGAGATGGGTTTTTTTTTATTTATTTTTTCACAATTTTGTTTATATTTTCTATTCTTTGCATCTAATATTTATCAAAAATATAAAATTAAGAAAATAATAACACTGAATTTTCTTCAATTATTCAATAATAATTGAAACACACTTGAAATTCTGTTTTATTTTGTCGTAAATTAACCGCGAAACACACCCATCGATGAGAACCGTTAAACTCCAACTGAAGTTGAATTCAATTCGATTTCTTGAATGAAGCGAAAATTCGAAATGGAAAATTGTGCTAAAAAGGAATGAGAAAATATAGAAGCAGGGTGTATAAAGGAATGTCAAAATTATTTATGGCCGCTGGAAAAAGGAAAAAAAGAAATGGGGTTCTTTTTCGAAAATGGGATGGCTGTGTTCGTGAAGTGAGTGTTACAGAATTGAAAAAAAAGAATGACTGGTATCATTTTAAATTCTTTTCGAGAAGTAAATTGATTTTTTTTTTATATATTTCAATAAAATGAATCTTTGTATAGAAATGAAAATGTCCTTTTTGTTAATTAATGCTTCGTTAATACTGTTGTGCAAGACAAAACGAGAACTTCAGATAAGTTTGGATCCCTTTAATAATGCCTATATAACATCTACATATATGAAACTTAAGCGAAGGTGAACCGTAGCTGTTGAGTTTTGAAAGAAATCATAGGAAGGACTACTCTAGCTGCACAAATCATAAAGGCAGACAAAAGGTGTTGAATTTCATTTTTCAATGCAGTAAAATAATACAGTTGAAACAAAGAGGGTTCTCACATGCGAGCACGGTTCAACGAACATAAAACAACCTACTCCGATGAAAATGAAAACTTTTGAATTTTTTTTAGGCCATGAGAACCTTAGTGGCACTTCACTTTGTTTTTAAAGATGAAAACTTATGTTTACTTTTACAATATTTGGTTCTATTTGAAAGGAATATTTCTACGAACATGTAATATTCTGTTACTGTTGAAAAATCTTTTATTTTTGTAACGGTATATCGTCAGCTCGTAATAACTACATCTTTGACTATTAAAAAAGGTATAAATTGTGTAATATCCTCAATCAATGTTTTTTACAGTTAATTCGATTCCTTTTTATTCAATCAATTCAATTGCAAATTAAACAGTACGGAACTGTGAAAAGTATAGTCAATTGTGTACTCGAGAAAGAAGGCATTTTAAGGCTTGCCCAAACCAGAGTGCGACAGTGCGACACGACAGTGCGATACGACAACACCAAAATTTATTTACACAGCGTCATATGAGAGTACCACCACACACCAAATACGATTAATCAGAAGTTAAGCTAATTAACCGATTTTGGTTGATTAGCTTAACTAGAACCTGTGAAAATTATGCTAAAAACTTTACCCACTGTGACAAACTAGCACTGAGCTCCACAAGGAAAAATTCAAGTACCTACCAACTGCCGTTATTTATAGTAAAAAAAACTAACAAGGAAATGCTAAACTTTGCATAATTTTGTTTATATTTCACCAATATCTCGGTAATTACTCAAAAGATTTAAACAAAATTTAAATAAAATTTCAAGAACGAGACTCTCTGTGTTGCCTGCAAGCCCCAAAAGAGTGTGACTCTCTTCGCTGAAGTTTATTCACAGCGGTTTAAGTTTTTAACGTAATTTTTCTAGTTCTAGTTCTCGTTAAATGGCGCTAATCAACTAAAATCGGTTGATTACCTTTATCCTTGATAAGCAACCAAAACTATGAATTCTCAGAAAAAAAATTATTTTAAATAGTCATTCGTTGATTTACAGTTGGCAATAATCATGGATTAACGATGATCAAAGATAAACAAATTGGCCTTAATCATTCAGTTAAGGCAAACTACCTGTAAATAGAATTCATTTTTGGTGAAGGAAGTAAAATTCTTGCTTTTAGTTTGTTATTGTTTTGTACATTATTTATTATTTCTTAATAATTTTCATAAATTTTATTGTTATTTGTTTTTGTATCGTTAGCTGGCTTGCCTGGTAGCCGTTATTATTTTTAACAAACGCCAAATTAGCAAAATCACCCACGCAAAATAGCATAAATGCAGGTTATTCAAAACATCCTAACACGAATCTCATTCCCACAATGCCACATCAATGAAGAAATGTTCCAAGAAACAAAAATATTTCGTTTTAAATACATTTAAAGTCCGTTCAGTCGCTATCGTAATCATTTTTGCCACCCGCATTTAAAGGACGCCTTGATTCGTCCTCCGAACCGTAAACTACCTCCTCATCTGAATCGTTTATCATTGAAAACGCTGGATTATCTTTAGTTACAGCTAATTCTGAAAAAAAAACATAAATTAATGTTTTGATTAAAGAAGTAATATAAATTCATTGTATTACCTAAAGAAACACGTCCATTCGGTGAGTACACATACGCCATGGTGTACAGATAAAAATTTAAAAGTCCATAAAAGCACATAAATTGTGCTGAACTGTGATACGTAGTGTTCAATGAGGCTACAAAGTTATCTTCTAAAATTCCAAAACCAAAACGACAAGTTGTAACGGTTATGGTAATTGATAGGACGAATAGCATAAGTAACGTTAAAAATTTAAGACGCATATCTGAAAAATAGAATAAAACACAAAAACTTACATAATAAGGATCAAAATATATAAAAGTATGACTAGTACCGAAATATGGCATTGAGCGTAATTCTGTGTACGCTCTAAGGACCAACAAAGACAAATACATGATGTACATTACACCGGCAATGTAGAAAAACAATTTGAATCCCTAGAAATTTTTGAAACAAAATTATTTAATAGATAAGATTCTTTTGGAAAAGATTAAAGAGGACTTACATTATAGTTTTTCGTGTCTACAAAATGACTATAAGTTGGATCTCTCAACTCGTTGCATTTCTCCCACGTTGCTAAGACAATTGCACACAGCCAAATAGGTAAAACTACAATTACTTTGGGTAAATAAAACCGCGTAAAACGTCTTTCGTTTTGCCGCAGTCCATGATAGATACAAAGCCAAAACATCAGCAGAGCACAAAGAAAAGTTGCCTGCAGAACTGCATCTAACATTCCCGGAAACCAGGAGTTGAACAAGAATATCGCGGGGAAGAAGGGATCTGTTAAAGAGAAAATTATATTATAATTATTTAAAAAAAAAAATGGCAATTAATTAAAAAACGTGATAGAAGTTCTCTGAAACCAGATTTAGATTCAGACAAGTCCAATCTTACATAATTTCAAAAAATTATATGAAGGACAAAAAAAATGTTTAATTTTGCAGACCAGTGTAATCTAAGAATTTTGAATGAGGGTATAACAGAAATTTGCATTGATTTTAAAATGTTTCAATGATTTTTAAAATTTAAAAATGGTTGAATGGACGGAATTTTCAAAAATGTGCACCATTCAAATTTTAACATAAGAACCAGTAAAAAAATTATTTTTTTTTGTAGCAAATTTCTGGCAACGTAAAGCCACCACAAAAATTCTTCACTTTGTTTCTTCTTATTTTGAGTTTTCTAAAGGAATTAGCCTTACATCAAAGTATCAAAAATCTTAAGGTACTTACTATCGTAAAAGAGAAGTAAAGGCAGCAAAATTGACATCCACTTCTGTTCAATGGACCAATCCATTGCTGGATATCTCCTTAATGTGTGCGCATACCAAATCTAAATTTAATCAAGCAGAATACAAAAACATTAATTGAGTTCTTCTATCAAATCCATCCAAACTTACAATTACAATAAATGTAAACAACAGAAATATAAAACGAAACCAAATTTCGATTTGTGTAAATTCGGGACTGTAAGTCTTGAACTGAAAGACGACAAAAAGATTACAATTTACAGGACTATCCATCATAAGGTCAAATTTAATTCAGCTCACTTACATAAAAAGTAATTTCTTTTATTGTATACTTCTGATGAAAAGATTCCAATCCAAGGAATCTTACTGTTATGATGTAATGCGCGTAATCAATAAATCCCAAATGAACCACTGTAAACTCTTTGCAATTGTTCCTTTCACAGTGCAAGTGTCTCGTTCGATTTCTCACATTATCCTCTGTAAGGATACTCAAAGGAGTATGCTTCGAAGTGATACCTTCGATGCCAACACTGATTTGAAAACTTTTGTCATAAGTTTCATCTGAAAAAAACACACAAAATTATTTAGATTCTAATGTTTTATCATTCATTAATTATATTAAACTTACCATCATTATTATCTGTGACCAGCTTGGCAATAAGCCACATCTGCTGGGAGTATGTCGTCATAAGTGGAGTCTTCATAGCAAAGGGGCCCGTTCCTAGAATACTTGTATCATTGGCTAGTGACGTGTTAGCTAAGATGGACCTATCAGTTATCTGTGAAGTACTGGTTATAGGCGGTCCCGCCAAACCAATCACAATGCCCAGGCCAAAACACGTAAAAAACCCCAGGAAGACCATAACAAATTCACGTTTATGCATAGAATACAGACGCATGTGAACGGATCGCTCACAACGGTCATGGTGATAAGCAGGAGCAATGTACCTGTTGAACTCACTAAAGAGATCACTAAATTGCGACAGGGAGCTCTTAAGGCGTAGAAACAGTCCACCAGATGGCATGTGGTAGGAATATCCAAGGCCAGAGGTATCTGTCGGTGGTTTCGACATTTCGAAGGAATAGGGGGGGTTGGTTTATTCTCTATCTAATAATCAAAGGAACTAGGGGGTACTTAATTGCAGTATACTTTTCGTAATAGTAAATAATTTCACTTAAAATCGATTCTTATCAGAAGAAAAGAGGGATTTGGTATTCCGTATGTGGATTCCATTTGGGATGGAAATTACATGGTTCAGTGGCTTTTTACACTCGATAGGCATGTAGGTAAACACTTTGATAAGAGGACATCCAACTTGAAAACGACACTTTTTGCGCCTTAATATGATTTCGAACGATTTTAAAAACTGTATTCGTAAAGATTAACGATTAAAATGTTATTAAATTAATATTTTTATGAAGTAAAATCTATTTTATTTTGCAGTAAAAAACGACTGAAAATATTTTTGCACTTGCTTTGTGAGCAATTGACTGTGCTCTGTTTCGGGGGATGTGAAAAAATCGATTTTAAAAACCGTGTAACATGATAAACAGAGTGGTGAAGATGTTAAGTTTGTGGTGAGTATATGGGGTTGTTTTGATGGAAAAGGGCTGTTAATGCGCAACTGCTAATCAAATGTCATATTTGTTTATGTTCGTTATTTTTGAAAATAAAATTAAAAGTTTCCGGTTAATGAACTTTTAAAGAAACCCGAAATTCAAAACAAGTATAGTCTGTATAATTTTCCATATACACGCTGTAAATATTTGTGAATAAATATGGGTACACAACAATTGTTTATATACACAAAAAGATAGGTCACGCAAAAAAGTCGTCTGACTAATAATTGTTAACGGATTAAAAAATGTAATAAACCTTTAAAATGTTCAATAGAAACGAATGTTACGCATATGCTACAGTGACCAGTTAAAATAAAATGCACGACTGGGTCGCACGAACTTGCTTATGTAGTCAAAGGCTTTTATGTATTAACTTAGCTTGAAAATGTAAGCTTTGGGTCATGTGACTTATTTACGAGAAAATTGGAAAAAATAAAAAAAAATGTTTTATTTTTTTTATTTTTTGTTAATATTCTTTATTTTTTTTTATTTAATTATATTGTTAAGGTCTATATAAAATATCGGTTTACAAGTTTTAATCGAAATTGGTTGAACCACTAACGAGATATACACAAATTAAAAAAAAAACAAAGTGGCAACACTGTTTTTGCATTCTCCTATTTAGTTTTTAGAAAAACTAAAAACTCAGTTTTGGTGGAATTACTTTGAATAATAGACACACAAATTTTAATCAAAATCGTTTGAGCCGTTTTCGAGAAAACTCGAATATATTCAAAATGTTATAGACCAGATATTCAAAAACAAAAAAAGCTACTTTCGAAATTACATAAAAATCATCTACGCCAAGTTGGAAGAAAATCCGTTCAAGCGTTTGGGCAGTGGAAATGTGTACAGATGGAGGCACAGACCGACGCGTCGGACGACATGACGTAATGTTGGTTTTGATTAAAACCTCGATTTATTTATTGACACCGAACCAATACTTTTCTATTAGGCTAGATTAGTGCCAATAATTTTTTTGCGATTTATATAAAAAGTAGACCTCCAATCGAAAAAAATATAAGGTGGTTGTATAGGTGGTAAAAAGATCTACAACTTTTGTTCAGTATTGTGAAATATAAAAAAATAATTTAATTTTTATTTTAATCTTCTCCAAAAATGATTAGATTTTAATAAAACTTGACGAAATTGACGAAAAAAATATTGATTTTTTTTTAAATTTTGAGATGGATTCTATTTGGTTAAGTCCTCTTTTCTAAGACTAAGTAAGCAAACAACACAGTTATTGTAGAAACAATTTTCAAGAATTGCAAAAAAAAACAAAAAAAAAACGCATTTTTATGATCGATTTTCCGTAAATGACAGTAATAAGCTGGCGAAGAGTGGTCATAGAAACCAAACTTATCTTTTGCAAAAGATTTTGACTCTCTCAATTCGAATTTAGTATCAGAATTGCTCTAACATGAAAAGTTTTTGAGACCAAAAATACCATTTTTGTGATGTTTTGGTTAAATTGATATTTCATTTTCAGAAAGAAGAACATGTTTTTCAAGCCCCAATAATTAATTTCATTGAAAAAACAAGTGTTCAGCACATCGAAAGTTTTGGAAAAAATATGGTCCTGTTTCTAAAAATTAAATCTTGCTTTACCCAAAACGCTTTACCAATCACAAAAACCGTGTTTTTGGCAAGTTGAAAATTCAATACCTCAAGAACTTTGCATAAAAGAGCAATTCTAAAACTAGGATTCGAGTTCAGAGTGAAAATCTTTTGCAGAAGTTTAATTTAGTTTCAATGACCACTCGTGGCTGACTGATATTACTGTCATTTACGAAAAAATCGACCTTTGGGCTACCAATATTTTCAGTTTGGGTCATTACGAATGGTTTTCATTAGAAAAACGCTTTGTTGCGTTTGCGACGTGTACCCTCATATGACGCTGTACAAATAAACTTGTGGTGTGGAATCCGCCTGAATTTCCAATAAAAGATGCGTTAAGTCAACTTATCACCGAAAAAGTTATTATGTATTTTAAATAATTGTTGTCAAAATGTAATAAGGTCACAACAAGAAAACAAGTGTTTAAAAGAAGGCAAAGTTCTCCTATAAAAAAACAACTGTTTCAATAAAGTCAGGCACAAAAAGGAGTGATATAAAAAACAACTTTACCAGGTATATGGAAAAATTGACAATGAACAAAGTAAAGGAATTTTAAGGGAACCACGAACTTGGTATAATTTAAAATATATCTCACTCCTTTTTATACCAGACTTTATGGAAACAGTTGTTTTTTTTATAGAAGAACCTAGTCCTTCTTTTTACACTTGTGCTCTTGTTGTGATATAGGATAACCAAAAAACACTTTCCACTCCACACACTAATTTAAAACAAATAAGATGCATTTTTAGAATTTAGGAACAGGCGAAAACGATTTCGCCCATGATTTATTCTTCATTATTCTAATTGAAATAAAGGTGATTTTCCAAGAATTTTTTTTAAATACTCACCAATTTTGGAATCATATAAATTACTTCTGAAAAAGAGTATTTTTGCTGTTAAAAAATATTCTTGTTTCAATAGTTTCTTCAAACTTCTTTCTTAATGCTTCACATTTCCTATTCTATCAAGGAAAAAAAGTAATAATAATCGATCATGTAAATGAAACTTATATAGTATAATATTTTTTAACCGTCCAAGTGCACAAAATAAAAAAAAAAAGAACATATTCAATTTAATCCCAAAACTTAAGCAACCCATCCCATCCGGCTGTGACCACCTTGCTGGGTTCGTGTGGATGCCAAAGCGTACTTATACACACACCCTCGTGTGCTTGCCATTTTTTGTACATTTTTGTCGTCTTCCAATCCCAAATATAACACTTGCCATCACCATCTCCCGATATCAAATAACTCATGTCCGGAGAAAAGTCCAAATTGCATGCGTAACCCGACACCATGTGGCCCGAAAAGGATTTCTTTCGATTCATTTTGAATCGATTTAGCGCAGAGAATATCACAATTTTGTTATCTAAACTCTGGCAGGCCAACCATTTGCCATTGGGTGCTAATGTTACAGCGGGCATGGAGTGCATTGTAGGATCGGCAATGTATTTCATGTCGACAGGAATGTCCCATTCCCAAATTCGCATACTCTTGTCATCGGATGTTGTGACAAATCGTCGATTCTCGTCAACGAAAGTGATTGTATTTACAGCTCCCAGATGCCGATCGTATTCCTGGACAATATCACCACTTCGAGTATCCCACTGAAATTAAAATAGAAATAACATTGATAGAAACAGAATCTAAAAATCCTTACACAAATGATCTTCTTATCTGAAGTTCCAGCGACGAATAAATGCTGTTTTCCATTGTCTGGATGGAATTTGACACAAAAAGGCATTTTTCTAGCTGTAAATCGGGACACCACATCTCCAGTCTCGGCATCCCAGAGCTTAATATAACGATCGTACGAGGCCGATAGAAAATGAGTTCCCTTATTGTTCCAGCCAACATCTTTGATGGCTTGTCGGTGGCCAAAATAGGTACGAATGCAGCGACGTTCTCCGTAAACTTCCCACAGCTTAACACGACAATCCATGCTGCCAGAGAGCAGAAGATGGGCAGTTTTGGGAAACCATCTGATTGAAGATATACCCTTGGTGTGTCCTTGCCATGTGTGGATGTGTGCTTTTGGCAGAAAACACTTTGTTGGAGGTACATTTGATCGTAGATTGACCCCAACGTCATGCGGAGCATGTAGGTATGAACGTCCTTGATAGTCAACGGCATCTTTGACTGAAAATATATACGAAAATTTTGTTTAGTTTTTTTTGGTGATGGAGGAAGAAATCGATGCAAAATAACTTCGCTTTAAAGGATATTTGAAACCAGGATTGTAGGTAAATATAGCCTGTATGAATTCTGCACTTTAAAAACCTGGTTAATCTTATTGATTTCGTAGTGGGGAAACCTAAGACGCTAGACCAGAGACAATGAGAAGCAAATACAAGTTTATTTTAACAACTTAATGAACACCTTATATGGGCTAGTCCGACATATATGTAGTCCGACATCAGAGCACAGGAGCATTTTGTGATCACAGGAAGACCTAGGCAAGAAGACAATATTCATAAGGGAAGAATTTATGAACATCGAGTTGATCCAGGCCTACGCCTTCACAACCAAGGAAGCATTATGTCTGGAAAAGTAACTTCCTTTTCACCAGAGGAACAAATACCAGAGGAACAAATTACAAGCGTTAACAGAACAAAATTCCTGGAATATTTCGATTGGGAAAAAGATTCCCCGGGAAATTTCATTCCCGATAGGAGTGAATGTCTCCAAAGTAGTACTTTCAAGTGTCAGATTGCTAGGTTAGGCAGTTTATGGCAGCGAGAATTAAGAAGATGTAGTGCAGCATAAGCATCAGTTTTACCGCTGATTCCTCGTCTGTAGCTGACTAAGGATGTAATAAAATCTCCCTGTCTGATTAGAGCATTTTCTTGAGGTCGCTGACGCAGTGTTTAGCAGACACTCATTATTCTATTTTATGGCAACGAGCTCAAGTGCAATGGGAATCACCTTTATAGAGCTCAGCTTCTAAATGTGGAGGTGGAGAGAAAACTTTAAGCTGTCTTAACTTGTTTTCTCTATTTAAAAGTTACTAAACTAATGCCATTCAACTTTACGGAACGAAATAACTAACGCTGCTCTACTGGGCCAAGCACAGTTATTGTATGAAAAATCTAATTTCATTGGATATAGGACATTCAAGCATAAATTTTATATAATTATAATGCCAGTATAAAAATCGTCCTATTGAATACCAATATATTATACAATATATATTATTATTTGTATATTGGACAAATAAGCACAAAATTCATCGAAAACAATTGGTTTGTAGGACAAAATCAATTTTTTTTGATTTTGAAAACTAGACGAGGTAAGAGATCTGTCCGAAGATCAGATAAAGTTTACAGCCCAGCTACTATAGCAGCAGAGAGAAATAAGCTAGAGTCTTCGCATCTTATGGAGATGAGGGAAGTAAATCGTACCATGCACGGTGATAAGCGTAAAATCTACTGTTTAAAGGATCAGGAAGGAATTCACAGCAGTGCAAAGCTCGAAACAACATTCGGTGAAAGATGTACATTGTAGACAGTTTTTGTTTTTTTTTTTCAAATTGGTGTTCGCCAGCAATGAGCATTCAATACCTTATGACTCGTCCGAAGTAACAATGCTTGCATACGCATCGTACTTCCCAGTAGATAAGAGATCTTATTCGCGATTAAAATTCTGAAGAACGACAAGGCAGTAGGACTTCGCCGTATTAACGCTCTTGTAAGCAGCGACAACGACATTGAAATCGAGCGAACTACTGCATCCATTCATAGACAGAGGATATGCGTACTGCTGGTCACAAGCAAATTCCAGGAAACAAATCTTGGAGAGTTCTTTTCCTAAAAATACTGAAAAAGTCCAAGTTTGTGTAAATTAACTGACATCTTCAGAGACGTATTGTTTATGTAAAGGTGAGTTTGTTCAGAATATGCTTATTAAATATTTTCATTAATACCAAAAAAAAGAACACCGATTTGGCCACATATCAAGGACTTACTGTGTAAAATAGATTTCTCTTCAAGTGGTTTATCTTCCGGAATTCGTCCTCGTTTGTGTCGTTTGGCTAAAATCTCATCCAACTCAGCCTTCTCTTCATCTGTTGGCTTGGCCACACTTTGTTCATTTTCATATCTTCCCCATGGCCCAACAAATCCTTCGATATCTTCTGGACAATCATTTTTCTCTTGTTTTCGCTTCTTCTTTGGTTTGGGTGACTCAAAGACAGTCTTGCCATCAGTGTTATAGGCTTCTTGTAAATCCCCAACAAAACTCTGGCCATCGGCGGTTTCATCAGTCGATGGATCCATAGCATAGCCATATGTATGAAAAGTTCGTCTTTGATTCTCAAATTGAAAAGCATTTATGTGAGCCTTTTCCAGAAAGCCAGCAAGTGTGTTTTTGGCGGCACGTTCTTGGTTTGTTTGATTGGGTTTTTCGGGACCTTGTACGGGTGTAAATAGTTCTTCATACTTGGGATTGTAGAGGACTTCTTTTGTAGTAGGATCAACTACACGAGGAACTGCTACTGTACCCAGGGGTATGACATTGGGTGCTGCACACACAGCTAGAGTTTTGGCTACGGAATTTGTTGGATCTGCCACTGGTTTGAGGTGTATGTTGGTTTCTTCGGATGCATCATCATCGGAATCACTTGAACTTGAACTGTTTCCGTAGTTTTTTAATCCTAGCATTATAATATTCTTTGTATTTTTTAATTAATAAAATAAATAAAAGAAACAATTTTATGCGTAGCAAACAAAAAAAAATAGTGAACGTTTTCGATGCAAGTAGCGTTGACGTTTTGATGACATTTCTCTTCTGACAAGTGACACTGACAGATGTACATAATGTCGATATTGCAGTAGAATTGCAATTTGCCGGTAGGTAGAGTGGTTCATGTATGTGATAAACGTGCGTTGGTAAGCGATGGATTTCTTGCTAATTTTTGAAATTTGAATTAAAGCGATGAGTGATGATTCAATTAATGACGTGAGTGTAAAATATTCTTACTTGTTAATATTTTGAGGAACAAATTAAAATAAATTAAAAGAATTCGTAGGTCTATTTTGGGTACTCCCCAAAACAACGACTATTTTTGAGTCAAAATCTTGTCAAGTCTGTCCTGAGAGAAGCAGGAGGATAATTTATTTAACCTTTAATGAAAAATTCAGCCCAATGAAATTCTTGGGCAAAATATGGGTTCTTTCCAAGTCATTTGATACAACAAATTAAAAAAAAAAACATGAGTAGCCAGTAGGTATATTTTTCTTGTAGCATTTGTCAAAAAAAGAGAATTTAAGAAAAGAGTTTTAAATCAATTAAAAAGAGAATTATTATCCAACTAAAAAAAGAAAGTACAGTTTCTGAAGTTTTTGAGAGAATTTTTGTATCCTCTGAAAAAATTGACAATTTTCATATATTAGCCCAGAAAGTTAGTACCCATACGTATCTCGTGTGGGTTCAATGTTAAATTTTAGCCATTTTAATTTTTAAAAAGAATTCGAAATTAAGGCGGTATTCACCCAGTCCTCATAACTTAATGCCGGCCTTACACGACACAATATTATTGCGCAGTACTCAGTATTGTGGAAAAATATTGACGGTGTAAGGACTCTATTGCACAATATTTTCGGTTTGCACAATATATTGAGTGATATTAAAAAAGTTTAATATTTTCCGAGTTTTTGTTCAATATTTTTCGTTTCCAAAACGAGGCAGATACGGAATACACAAAGAGACATAGAAATGTTGCGCAGTTATATTGAATCGTGTACGGACGACCCTTTCTCGCACAATATTTTTGGGCAATATTATTGCACAATAATATTGTGTCGTGTAAGGCGGGCATAAGAGCAATCATAAACCTATTTCCGAAGGAGTAGTTTTTGACTAATGTATGAGCATTCTACACCCAAGATATACAAAATACAAGGTAGTTTACCTAGATTTCCGTCATCCTATCTCTTTCATTTATGTGGTGTCAGCTGAATTTGTCTGCTTTTTTTATACGTGGTGATGAGCAGCTTTCAACTTTGGCAAAACAACAACATTTGGATTCAGATGACATCAATAAAATGGCGGGTGTATACTTACCTTGTATTCTGTATATCTTGGTCTCGACCACTCTCAGGCCGATAATTCATCGAGCGCTCATAAACCTATTCACCAGGGAGTATAAGTCACTTATGAGTAGTCCCGACCACTCATAAGGCTGAGAGCGCTGACTCCGAAAACTCCGGTACGAGCGCTCATAACTTATGAGCCCTTCATGAATATCGGCCTTAGTCAGAAGTCAGTGCTTCCAACTTTAAGACCGATATTCTTCGAAAACTCAGTGCCTCTTATCGGGGTTTAAGGAATCAGCGCTCTTAACTTGTAAGACTGATATTCATCAAGCACTCGCATAAGTTATGAGCGCTAATATAGGATTTTATGAAGTCAGCTCACTCAACCTTAAGACTGGTATTTACCAAGCGCTCATAAGTTTTGAGCGCTATATCGAAGTTTTCGGAGGAATATTAGTGACTTAGATCAAGCGCTCATAAGTTATGTCAGCGCTGTCAACTTTAGGAGTGATCCAGACCACTCATAAGTCATTAATATTTGTCCGAAAACTCCGATATGAGCGCTCATAACTTATATGAGCGCTTGGTGAATACCAGTCTAAGAGTGGCCATCACCACTCATAAGTCACTAATATTTCTTAGTAATAAGGTTTATGAGTTCTTTCCTCTATAAATTTCTGCGCTTTTCTCTGTGTTATTGTTCTGTGGTACTTAGCTTCTTTTTCATGATATGTCTTACTTTTCTCCGAGGTATTCTGCGATCTTCCCGTGTTCCGTTCTTTTTCCACGGTATTCCGCGCTTTTTGCTGGTCTAGTTCACGGGAGTCCACAATTTTTCACACATTTTTCCATTACTTTCCGTGCTTTAAAATTGAATTCAAATAAAATTGCTTATAAATCGTCGTGCACGTCTCACCAGCTAGCAAATTTTAATTGTTATTCTGTTTTCGGAGACGAATCCAACAAATCAGAGATCAGTTCAATTGGTTCAGCAGTTCTTGAGAATTGTGTAACTAACTCGACTATGTTTTTTACATTTAGAACTTTTACACGCTAGTGTCAAAATTTATCCAACATTTTAACTCAATTGAAAAACACGCTTCATTTTATAAGCAAATGGGCAATTTTTTTTCAGAGTTATTACTTGTATTAAAAATAGTACGTATACGCCACAGTGACTATAATATTTTTCAAAACGTATAAAAAAACGATAAATAAATTTGTTAAAATTCCCATTCTATAGATAACAACTGTTAGACCGTTATTACACGCCCGCATGTTTAGCCCCGCATGCAAGAAAACAGTAAGAATGTTTTATTACCTTTCTCGTTTGCACTTCATACATGCGAGGCTAAATATGCGGCGTGTAATACAAGTCTTAGCAAATAATAAATTCTTAGAACACAAAACTTATGCGTAATGAATATACCTATAAGAAATGCAAAAAAGCTAAATAAGTTATCTAATAACTAGGATAATCAAAATTTTCAAGACTGAGTGAAGGCTGATCTATATAGCTCATCCAGTGGCGGATTTCAGTGCACTCTTTTCACCTACAATGCTTAACGTTTGTTTTATGAGCTGCAGCTTCCCAACCTCACTTTATCAACTCCAGTTCACAAATAATTTATAATAAAACGCTTTGGTAGGATATGACGATTTATTTTATTAAAAAAAAGTACTCATACGCCTCAGTGATCTTTCAAAATTTAAAAACGAATTAACGATTTTACTAAGCAGGATCAAAAATTCATCCAATTTCTCCGGGTTTCTATTAATATAGTCTAAGATCCTACAACAAATTTTGTAATTGGAGTGAAAACCAAAATCTGAGTGTGCAGTTTTAAGTTCCCTGATTTCAAACTTGCGGGCAATATTTTCTTTCAATACAAAAATGTAAATCGTATTTTACAAAGAAAAATCAAAACTAGAAATACTGTTTATACCTTATACCCTTATGCTTGAAGTTTACCCAACAGCTAATTCAATTCAAGGACAGTAAATACACTCCACCCAAAAAATTATGCGAGTATATGCATCATGTATATGCAACGATGTGTAATGAATATTATACAAGTACATAAGCAAGTTCTAAATTTCAAGGTTAATTTCTTTCATGGAGCCAATCCATTCTCTTGAGCAAATCGTACCTCATTTTTCCAACTAAATGAACTTTTTTCCGATAGGCGATTACTATTCGGAAAAAAATAAATAATTCAATTGATAACTTTGAGTCCGGAGAAGAGAAAAAAATGTGGTTTAAATTTTTCATAAAATTTTTATTTTTATCATTTTTGTATCATTTTTTTTTTTTAATTTTTGTAAGTTTTGTAAATTTAATTAAGACATTGTTTATTTAATTTTAATTATTATAGTTTTTTTTTTTTTGATTAAAATACACGTATTGAATGTATATAATAATATAACACTGTTTCTTCTTGTTTTCTTTTTTTTTTATTATTAATTTATCAATAATTTCTTAATATTTAAAATCAATCGCTTTGTTTTTTTATTTCTTTTTTAATAATATAATAATGCATCTTAAATTTTACAATCATATTTATATATATATATATATTTTTATTATTTATATATAAAAAAAACAAATCTCCCACATTTTTCTATACATTTTCGTATTTTATTTGGCAAGTTTAAAAAAATATTTCATCATTTTTTCTTCAAAGTTTACAAAAAAAAATAACAAAAAAAAAATATAAAACTTAAAAATAAATTGCAAAAATTATAACTAACCTATAATGTAGAAATATATGTATAATGTATATATAAAAAATGTATGCAATTATTGCACATCAACAACGTGTGTGTTTATTTCTGTGTTCTTGAGTATTTATAATGTTTTGTTTTGTTTTCTAAAAAAAAAAATATTTACAATAATAATAAGAGAAATAAAAACATATAAAAATTGCTTAGCACAAGGGGGAGATAATTGTAGTTTATATTATTTTTTTGTTTATTTTGTTTTTAAGAAATAATTATTAAATAAAATGTCATTTTTATAACTAACATTTGTTTGTAAGGCCCTAATGCATCATCTTTGACATAATATATATATATTTAACTCTCTTAGTATTTTCTTATTCGTTTTTTTGTTTTGTAACACCATTTCAATAATATAAAAACAAAAAAATACTTTAACCTAATATACTCTGCAAAAATTTTATACTTAATTAAAAAAAAAACATACTTCTTATAACTAAATTAGTTTTTTTTGTTTATATCTGAAAATTATTCAGTTTTATAGTACACATGTCTTTGGATTTTCTAGCTTTTCTTTTGTTTAAAGTTTTCTCTTTTTTAGTTTTTATATTTAATCGAAACAAATTTACAAGATTTTTTTTTTAATAATAAAAAAATTAAAAATTTACAAAACAACATAAAAAATGTAAAAAAAAAATAAAGTAAATGCATTTTTTTAGGAAATTCTTTCAGTTTGTTTTTTTTTTTTCTCATATAAATGTAACTCTTCTTCGTTGTTTAGGAAACCTTAGATATTTGAATTTATAACTGTAAGTGTGGTAAATTTTGTTTATTGCACAAAATAGCCATGGTTCTGAATTTGAATTTTTAGAATCGAACAAAGCTGAGTGTATATATGTATATTATGAAATTTTCGTTGTTTGTGTGTTAAAAAATTAAAAAAAAAAATTAAGTAATTATTTTTAATGAAAACAAGATTTTGTTTATGACAGGGAGAAATTTAAATTTTTTTTATTTTTAGCTCATTAATATGATTATTAAGATTTTATTTGAAATTTTATTGTCCATTCAAAAACTTATTTAAATTTTTTTTACATACTTTTTTTTTTTTTTTTTGTTTTGATAAGAGAGAGGAAACATTTTTGCTTTAGCACAACTCAGCTTAAATTTTAAGTATTTTTTACAATATTTTTATTTATTTTTAAAGAAAATTATTTAAATTAAGGCCAAATGAATTTTATTACAACTATATTTTTTTTTGTTTAGTATTTTTTTCTAGTTGTGGAATGATCGTTCTTTTTTTTAAATTTTTTATTATAATTTTGTTTAAAATTTAATTTTTTAAATATTTTCCATGTAATGAAGAAAAATGTTTAATTTTAACGCGAATTTTTTATTTTTTGTTTGTTTTCTTTTTTTTTTATTTATTTTACACTATATGCAAGGAATTTTGTTTGAATTATTATAAATTTCTTTGGGTAGAAGCTTCCATATGATAAGAAAATGTACAATTTTTTTTTTTTAATAATTATCAATTAGTGTTAATTATAATTTTTAACTAACCATAAGAAAAAGACACTGTAACACAGGCTGAGATTTTATTTTGTTAATTTATTTTTTTTTTTTTTTTTTCAACAGGATTTTCTAATTTTTCCTAAGGACCGGTGGGTGGAAAAAGGCTTTTCAAAAATGAATCTTTAACAAATTAAAGTTTATACTGATAATTTTATTATTTTAATGGTTATACTGTTTTTTTTTAACTATTGTATATTTTGGTGCGTAAAATTGTTTTTGTTATTAATTTTTTTGTTGTTGTAAAAAAAAGTTATAAATATAAATACAAAATACTTCTATTTCTTTGGAGTCCTGTGTGAAATCCTGCAAAGTCGTTTGCTTATTTATTAATCCCAACACTGCCTGATTAATAATAATTTAATTTATATTCTTCTTTTTTTTTTGTCTAATTTAATTTTTTTATTTATACATTTTTACATGAACAATTTTACAAATTTGATTTATTAATTTTCGGTATTTTCTGTTTTTGTTTATTTTTTTTTTCCATTGAGAGAGAAATAAAATGAGTTTTAAATATTTAAATATGTTTAAGTATATTTTATTTACTTAAATTTAATTTCAAGTTTGCGAATAATTTATTGTATTGTCATGTTAACACCTTGTGGTCCAAGAATATCTGCTCATTTTGAGTATTTTTTTTGTTGTTTTTGTTTCATATTCGAGAGAAGTGATGATTGAGATAGTGATGTTTTTTTTTTGTTTTTGTTTCTTAATAAATTATATACATAAATGATAATAAGAAATGAATAAATTTAATTTTATTCTACTGAAAATAATTGCGAAATGACCCAGCCTGACTTTGTCAAGAAATTTTGATAGAAATTAAACTAAAAATTAAAAAAAAAATTATATACCAAAATAAAAAAAAAATTAAAGCGGCTGCTAAAAAAATTATAAAATAAAAAAACAAATTCATTAAAATGAAAGTTTATTTTTCAACTTTTGTTTTTTTAAACGAAATAATATATATATAAATTATGTATATTAAATTATGGCACTTAGTAAACGCAAAATTTGAGTATTTCAACAGGTACCCAAAGGATGCTGGAAGATACATTTGGTTCAACTTAATTGTAAAAAAAAACACATAAATGTTAATGTTAAATCATAAAATTAATAATAATTTTTATAAAAAATGAACTATAACAAAATTAAAATGATAAATTCTTTGAAGAAAGGTTGTTTTTCATTTCTTAAACATAACGAAAAAAAAGCTATTTCAAATATTAATTAAATAAATTAAAAAATCCAAAAATATTAAATAACTAAATAAAAATAAAATAAAATATTCTACTGCACATTTTTATGATTTTTCAAAAGAATAAAAAATACTTTTCTCGATTTGATTTTTTCAACTTTCTTGATAATATTAAGTTTTGTGTGAATTGTTTTTTTTTTTTTCATTTAAGTACGCTCTCGAAAAGCCTGGCAAATATAATTAAGAATTAAATTTAAATTCTTTTTTTATATATAAATTTTGTATATATATTTTCTTTTCTTTTTTGATCACAATCCGTTTTATGTTTTTTTTTTTTGTTCTGCTGAATTCTCACTCGATTTAGAATTTGCGATGGAAACCGCTTAATGCAGCAAAATGCTCTGCTTGTAAACGTTGCTGCTGTTGTTGCATTTGCAATTGTTGAAGCGGGTGTAAGCTATTTAGATGAGTTTGTTGTTGCATCATTGGCCAGAATGAGGGTGGAATCGTTGGTTGGGGAGGTGGTGGCGGTTGCTGTACCGTTTGTTGTACACCCCGTCTGGCATTATTATTGTTATTGTTGGTTAAGTGATGACGATTGTAAAACGTGCCGAGCTGCTGTTGTTGTTGATTTTGTTGCGACGAAGGTGGTTGCTTTCGAAAATCAAGATTCAGCAGGGCGGACGCCTCGCTTACCTATTCCCTATATGGTTTGCAATACGAGTACCTGTGGTTCATGTGCTGGCTGTAGGAGCCGGAATGTGAGAAACGTTTCAAGCATTTGGAGCATTGGAAGGGTTTTTCACCACTGTGCAAACGCTTATGTTCGGTTAGATGGTGTTTGTGTTTGAATGCTTTGGGACAGTCGACGCATTTGTAAGGGCGTTGACCTGAAAGAAAAAAAGGAAATAATGTTAAAATAAGTCAATTTAGAACAAATAATGAAAAAATACAGGCAGATGTGGTGAAAAATTTTGAGTAAAATAAGTTTGAAAATTTTGGAAATGAGAAATAAATTGGCATTTAATTTCTTTGAAGAATGATATTGAAATTTATCTTTGAAAAAATCACCATCAGAAACTTGAAATTGAAATGTAGAAACTCACCACACTAAAAATTATTCAAACAAAAATTTTAAATACTTATTGGTGTTAAACTCCCTACACACAGATATTTCGTAGAAGTGGTGATTTCTAAGTAGACTATTGGGGATCACGTAAATCGTTCACTGAAATCTGTTCCTGACATTAGTGGTGAAAAATTTACCATTGAAATTTAAAAGTGTATGTGGAAGAATTTACGTAAACAAACATGGTTGTTTTATTTATGGTAAATGGTGATGAAAAATGTTACAAAAGAAACTCACCACTATGAAATTTGGTGAATATTAATAAGAGAAAGAGTTTACTGTTAAAAAATATTGTTATTCAACTTATTTCACTACAACTAGATACACATAATAATCAAAAATATCTTCAACTCACCAGAATGTTCATATTTATGTCTCGCCAGCGAGCTCTGTTTTGCGAACGCCTTATCGCATTGATCACATATAAATGGCAGATCTGGATCACCCGCATGTCCATGTGTTTCAATCTTCATTCGTTTCTGTTGCGGTGGCATTAGACTTGAAGCCGCTGCTACAGCAGCTGCAGCCGCCATATATTCATCGTCATGTGAAATTCTAGATTCATCGTCACGCCATGATCGTTTCTCCGAACCAGGACTCAAACTAGTACCACGATCACTACTTCCACCCAGTTTCATGTTGCCCATCAAATGACTACGGGTATATTCGGGAGCCATTTGAAAAAGGCATTCCATGGGTACCATTGCCCGTGGACCATTACCATTTGGCATCATATAAGGATTGGTGTTTGTGGGATATCTTGGCATCGGTGGCATTGCTTCATTTGGCGATGGCGTTTGACGAATGTGATGTGGTGGCACTGGAATGTCTGAAGGACGTTGATTTGGCATGGTGGCGCCATAATAAAAAGGCTGTTTGTACAAAATCGGACTCGGTGAGAACTTTCGACTCAGATTGATTGCTTCATTGGTGTCCGCCTGCATGGGAACACTCCCATACAGGGGCGAATTTCCCGGTTGTTGAGGACTCTCTTTTTTTAGAGACAAATCAAGAGGTTGATCTTCTCCGCTGGGAAGTTTAATTGATTCGACCACAGCTGGTGGTGGTGGTGGTGGAGTATTGGCGGCTTGGATGGGTTCAGAAATCATTGGCGGATAGGATTTATTGATTCCATTAAAACAATTATTCATTTTCCTTTCGCGAGATCGGTTATTTTGGAACCAAACTTGAACCACTCGGGCGTCAAGTGACAGTCGATTAGCGATACCTCGAAATTCATCCCGACTTGGTCGAGCATTTACCGCATAGTGTTGCTTTAGCACTGCTTGCTGTTCTTCCGTTATTGCTGTACGGACACGAACCTTTCGTTCACCAGCTTCACTGCCATTCTTTGACTCTCGATCCTCTAATTCTTCTTCACTACCAGAATGAAGATACGAAGAATTTCCGGCATCGGATTCATTTGATTGAAATTGCTGATGTTGTATTTGATGTTGTTGTTGCTCAAGTTGCTGATGTTGTTGATGTTGTTGATGTTGTTGATGTTGCTGTTTCTCAAGCTCTTGCTTGATCAATCCACAAAGAATCTTTTCATGTTGGACCAATTCGGTTGGGTGGTTAAATTGTTTATCACAACGACTGCAGCGTAACTCATTTACTGGTTCAGGTTCGTCAATTTCTTCTTCTTGAGGTGTCTTCTTTTCTTCATCTTCCTCCTCTTCTTCTTCTTCGACTTTGATTTCCGGTGAATGGGGACGGTCTTCCATCAGCGGTGGCGGCGCGGGACTAGGACTCCGAACTCTCTGCATTTTAACATCTTCAGCGTTCGAGTCTTCATAGGTTTGCTTCAGTGGCGAACTATTATTACTATTACGACTATCATCACCATCATCTTCATCATCACTGCGATTATAAGTACGAGTCTGATCCTCCTCGGTATCCTTTTCACAATCATCCAAGTCCATCACAAGTTTTGGCTCATCGGCCACATCTTCCGTAACTTCTTCAATGAGATCTTCCGGATCCGATTGTAGTCTTTGATTACCGGCAGCAGTAAGTTCCAACAATCGATGTATACTAAATGGATGGATATTTGGATTCAGTGCAGCCATATTGTAAAATGGATTCTGGAATGTAGCCAACAAGGCGGCATTCATCGCCCCATAGTCACTGTATTTCGGCAGCATTTGATAAAACGAATTGCTACCATTCGGTGGATTTGCCGGTCCATCGGGTCCACCGCCAACCAAACCATGTGGAAAGTAATTCAAAGGATTCGTTCCAACTGGAGATTGTCCTACGCCTCCAGGACGTTTACCATTCGGACTTCCTCCCAATATGCCGCTCTTCTCTAAACTCTTCAACATTGCCCGGTTATTGTTTAACTTGAGGCCCATACTGATGCATTTTTTCGATGTCATATGACTCGAAAACGAACCGGAATGTGAGAAACGTTTACCACAATTATCACAACCGAATGGTTTTTCGCCGGAATGGATGCGTACGTGTTCTTTGAGATGATGTTTAAATTTAAATGCTTTGTCGCATTGAGTGCACTTGAATTTGCGAAGGAGTGCTGATTCATCATGGCTGATCATGTGCCGTTGTAAGCGATATACATTAGCGAATGCTTTGTGGCAGATTTTACAACTCTGGAAAGATAAAAAAAAAGATATTTTGTTAGAATTTTTTTGTTAAAGAATGGATACTTATTTTTAGTAATTATAATAAGATTGGCCCCAAAGATAAAATTTTAAAGTGAATTTGTTGAGGTGCCTATTGGAGTACTTCAAATTAAGAACCCCATGAATACAGAAGGAAGTACCAAGTAGAAGAAACTGTACTTCTTCCCCAAAGTAAAACTCTAAAAAAGTTTTCTTTCGTTAAGTTTTACATTTCATTGGAAACCGTTATTCGAAAATCTTGAAGTCTGTTGAAAATGAAGCCGAACCTTATTTTGTGTGAATTTAAAGCCATATTTCTCAAATTCTGTGATAAGGTTACTGAAAACATTTAAAATCATTAAAAGGGACAGTTTTTGTCCCTAAAAATAGTTAAAGCGTCCTTTTTTTCCAAAAACGGTGGGTGTTTCGTGATGCCAAATACAAGATTTTGAGCAATTTCTTATTGGGAAACTATTGGAAAATTATAAAAACCTGTACCACTGAAAAAATGTTCGCACCAAGAAAGCACGATCGTGCCACAAACCCAACACTGCTAGCAGAAGCAAAACATAAACTTGTATTTACCTTCATCAAACAAGATTCCATATAAAAAAATCGATAAAATTTATGCAAACATCCTGCAGATTAACACACATTCAGTTTAAGCATAATTAAATTTTATACAGATCCAAAAAGTAAAACTGAAAATTCTAAATAAATCTTCGAAAACATTTTCGCTTAAAATTGGAGCAAAACGTGCTTCTGTCGTAATTTTCAATTTTCACTCCTCCAAAAACTCAAAAAATAAATCTTTTCCTGGATTTTGCAAATTTACACCTACTGATTGTTGCAAAGCAAAAAACAAAAAAAAAATCAACTTTTGTTTGTGCTAAATTAATAATATTTATCGTATTTTTCAATTTCCACCACATACCTACGTTAAATATCTACCAGAGGGGGAATTTCGCAAACAAAAATATGAATTTAATTGGTTCGCTGGATCAAATGCAGGTGTTTGGAAGATACGCCCCTTTTTTTTATAAATAAATTGTTGATAGACATACAAAGAAATATCGTTAATTATAATACGTATCTGTCAATGTAAGCAAAATAAAAAAAAGATTCATCATCATGGATTCACATCGCCAGAAATATAAATTATTGAAAACAACACACGATTAGGTACATATTATGTATTTTTTGTTTCTTGTTTATTTATTGATATTTGAATTTGCTTGTGTGTCCGTTTCTAATGGACTTCAGCGGAAGAATTATGGAAAATATTAATTTTTTAAGTGTTTTCGTTGATGGGTTCTATAAAAAAAAAATGGTTCTGATTCATAAAAGAATCTTTATATAAAAATGTACCGCTATACCTGCTAGCTGGAGAAGATTTTAGTTCAATTGAGGTTATTGGGTGTTTTTACATTTTGAAATATGTAAATATGAAATAGTGTGTGTGGTGAATATTGAGGGCAATTGAATTTATTTAACCTTGAGAATATCTGGAGTAGATTTAAGATTTTTCTTTGTTTTTCGACATTCACATGGTTTCTAAAAAAAAAAAAAAAAACACTTCAATTCATGATCATTTTTGTTGGTTTTGAATATTTGATGGAGAGGAGATATATAATGTAGTGAGTAACTATTCTATTTGCATATTTCTTAACGTGAACCTATCTGCATTAGTATTAAACAGTTATTTTTCCGAATATTACTTCTTTTCGCCACGATGTATAATGTAACATACTTTATTTCTAGTCTAGTAGGTATTTCAGAATTCATTATCTGAACAATATATTTGCTTAACGATGAGAGTTCAAAACAGCATTTAACTTGTTTCATTTAAGAAAAGGTACACATAACATAAAATATCATATTCACCACACATTGCGAACTTAAGCTTTTCATGATTCCCTAAGATTAACAGGTAAACTTTAAATAAAATTTAATTGTTTAATATTTATTTACCACTCGAGAGATACTTAGTAAAAAAACGTGCTCTATCGTGGTGAGTTTTAAATACTGAGTTATTTTGTATTTTTGTAAATAAAAGAAACTTCAGGTTTTAATTGACAGTTTTAAAAAAGCAACAAACACTTTCGAATGCTTTTTTTTTTTTAAAAGTCGTGGTAAAAACATGAAATGCAGTTTAAAAATACACTTGTTGTATGTGGATTGGGGTAGATGCAATATTGCGAAAGCTTCCCTTACTTTTTGACAGAACTGACTAATATTTGCATCAAACCAATGTATTTATAATTAATTTTTTCGATTTTACCACAACTCCTAAAAATTATAATTGCCCCCCTTTCGATGCAAGGTCCTCAGTAATTATAAATTATACAAAACAAGAGTTTTGGATGATAATCACTAACATCCATATTATTGAAAAATTTCAAAACAAGTTTTATATCAAAACATGTTTTGTAGAGGTTAAAAGTTCGAATATGTCTACCAATTGGTAATATTAACGAAAAATAATTTAACATTCGAAGTCTTGGACGCATCCAAACTCTCCAAGACTTTTGCTTCACTGTGGAAAATCTGCTTCTTTTAACTTCTTCAAAACATGTTCTCATTAAAACATGTTTTGAAAAAAGTCAATAAAGTAAGTTAATTACCAACGAAAAAAGTGCTCTATTGTGGTGAATTTAAAATAAAATGTAATTATAGTGATTTTAAGATATTGAAACACATTATTTAAATGACTATACTTTCTCACTCTTCAAAATAATGTTTTTCACTTGAATACATTATATTGGAATAAACACCTTTGTATAAATGGCTTTAAAAAAGCTAAAGCTTCGTACCACTTCATATTCACCACACTCTAAAAACACCGTGAAGAAAGAATTACGAATAGAATACAGTAAAATATGTGAGTAGAATCTGCCAAGAGGAAACTTTCCAAATCTGTCAAAGTCGAAAGTGACAGCTGATACTTTGTTGAAACTGACAGATGCAAAGCTAAAATAATGGTTTATAACCAATTTTTTGAAACCACAGTGGCTAGTTGGTAATGGAAAGTTATTAAATTGATTTGCTTTAACACAAATAAACTTAAATAATTTCTTTAAATGCTTTGAAATAAAAAAAATATATAAGTTTCAATAAGGTAGAAGTTTTGCCGTTTATATTTTATAAGCTAAATGTACAATTTTTGTATTTAAAAACATTTTAAAACTAAAAACAATTCAACAAAAACTTTTTAAAAATCAATGAATTCTTAAAAATTGCAGACTTCTTAAACAGGTAAATTTGCACCGTACTCTGTTAAAGGTGAAAGCAATATGAAAAAAATTATAAAAGAATCATATTTAGGTACCTACCATTGAGAATGAGTTAAAAATTCTTCTTACAGTTTTCATCTTAACACGCTTTTTATTATAAACATTAATGAAAGTTAAAAACAAATTAATTTAAATCATGTATAGGTACGAATAAAAAAAATATAAAAACAAATAACCACTTCAATTCATTTGCGATTTAAATGAAACAAGAAAATGTTCCATACTAGTCCAGGCAGCTAGCAAGGTATTCCACATAAGCTTCACGCTATCGAACGAAATTAAAAAAAGAAAAAAAAAATCCAATTAAAGTTATCACGAACCGAGTGATGCGAGTTGCTGCTGCATGCCGGTGAGAGTGTGTGTGTGAATGGGTACGATTTCAAACCAAAATAAGAAAAACCCCGGTGATAAAACATCCGCTGCCATTAAATCATTGAGACTAATCAACTGAGGTGTGGTTGCAGATGCGCGCTCATTTAAGGCGATCGACACGATCGCCATCATATGCTTGTATGTTTGAAGAAGCGAGATGGAGATACACCACCTATAGAAATGTACCTACCTTACCTCTAGAGTGTTTTCTAGTTGATTGAGCAGCAATAATAGAAACAGAAACAGTTTGGTATGGATGTGCCCACCGCTAATGTGTTCCTCTTATCCATCATGGCATGGGCTCGAAGAGAAAGAAGGGGGCAAAAATGGATACGTACCTATACTAATTCTGGAGAGGTGTGTGCCGCATACACCGCACACCGGCTCCAACCATATGTTTGTTTGTATGTCAGCACTTGATTCAAATTGGATTGTATTTCTGTGTCCGTTGTTTTCTTCGTGTTCGAAGAAGCAACCGTTATAGGACAAGATGTTTTGATTTTAAGTTCTGAATCTGAACAGTGTGCCTCTCAGTACTGAGTGCTGCCGTGAAGGCACTTAAAGGTGCCCCGATGATGATCGCCATCACGTCATCTTGGCTGAAGAGCTGAAGAGTCAAGGGCTTCAAATTACCAGAGGTTTACCTCTTACACCTCGATGATCACAGTGTGGCAAACAAAAACCACGTCAAATATAAATAATTTTTAATATGTGTTTTGAATATACGAAGAAAAACAAAAGAAAAACGAGATCAAAACAAAGAAACAAAAAAATGAGGGATCCAGCCAAGTGCAACGTATCGAATCTCTTTTTTCTCTTTCTGCAACTAAACCACCAGAACGAGAGATGCAGATGAGTGATCCAACATTGTTGCACCTTGCTACTAATGGAGAAAAGGAGTTTCAGGAAAAAAATAAACTGGGAGCCAGCAGAAGAGCATCCAATATTCAAAATAAAACAACAACAGCACCGCACTCACCACAACAACCTAGACTGGGTATACCTAGAAGGCTAATAATTCAATTATGCATTAGGGCACGAGCGCTGAATGAAGAGTTTCTATTATTATTATTTTTTTTTCAAAGTTTTTGTTTTTATTTTTTTTGTTTGATTTCTAAGAAATTCAACACACAGAATCCAATCCACTTTTATACCCCAGGTGGATTCAATTGAAATTTTCTTTTGATTAGAAAAATTTAATAAGAAAAAATCATGTGTGGATGGATTTTTCATTTGAAAATGGCGAGGAGTTTCTAAATATGGCATCGAAAATATTATAATTAAGATCATTCTGTTGTAATCTTAGAACTTTTAGATCTTTTCAAAAAATTAATTTGAATAAAGCAGCTGTTTTATGGATTAAAGGTTGATTGGCTTATTTTATGGAGGCAAGTTCATATTCATGTTAATTCTTTGAAGAAATGTCAACAAAGCTATCGTTTTTTTTTGACGAATAGTTAGATGCGACGGAGAAAAATCATCCAGCCAATTGAAGTTTGAAAAAATAAGACCAGTTTCATTAAAATTGGCAAGTCGTTCAAATGACAGTAGGTATCATCTTGGCAACAACTGTCAACTTCGGCTACACATTTCGTTGAGCGATATGTCAAAAATGTGTAACTATTATGTTCTAATTTCGGAGCGGCCCATGAGTGCTCTTTCTCTCCGAAGCAAAATTTATCGAAAACTGCACGAAACGTAGCGAAACGTATTCATGGGCACGTACATTGAATTGCTTGTATTCGCTCGGTTGTGTACGAGCGCGTAAGTTGGGATCCGTCTATTAAAGTTCTACCTTTAGTCAGAATGTTAGTCTTATTCACCAGCGAATGATAAAAATTCAAAAGTTTTGAATTTGTGTTGAGAGTTTCGATAGTTCGAAGAAGAGATGAACGTTTCAGAAACCTGAACTAGCTTAATATATATGTACCTGATGTAAAAAACTTGACAAAGAAATATCAAATGGAAATAGGCTTGTTCAGATAAATGAGATCCCATAGGTCTTAGGTATCACTAACCTGAGAGAACAGTCAATATCAAACTGTTAAAGTCTAAACTATAATGACATTAAGCAAACCAAAGCTAACGTCAAAACTAAACGGAAAGTTCAGAGAAATTATCGTTAAATCAAACATTGCCCATAATAGCTTAAGGTAACTTAAGGAAATGTTAATAAACTTTAAATACGAGAGTAATTCTTTTTGAATTTTAATGGGTTTTAAAATTGACATTTTCATAGAGCCATTTCGATTTCACGAAAGTTAACGAAACTGATCGGAACGGCTATTATGGTTAACGACATATTATAATGCTTTGCATTTGCTTGGTTGCTTAAGCAGACTTACGCTCTATTAAGTCTATTATAGTTGGGCCATGGACAAAAATCTGGTTTCTCTTGCTGATTTGTTCACACAGGTAGTTCTTTGAGACCCCATGAAACTGAATTGATTTAGTACAATTTACTTATTACCAGACCATATTCAAGTTCCATAGCTTTTGTCTATTATTTGGGGAAAACTAATTTGCTGGATTTACTTCTTCAGATATTTGCATTGGAAATTTTCTGAGACCTCAAAACCCTATAGATTGTCTATATAAGTTAACCTACTTCTGATTTCTTCCAAATCGTCTAGTCTCTGTATAAAATTCTATAGAAATATATTTCTAATAATACAAGGCAAACATGCAGTTGTATTCATTAAACGGCCATTTCTAAGAAGTGCCATTATCAATTTATAACCACTTAATCACCAGCAACCGATAAGCAGCGATATCTTCATCAGTCTTCATAGATAAATATAAGTAAACGTCATAATTTCTATTATGTATCGCCATTTTGATTCTCTTCCTCATTCCTCTCAAACAAAAAAAGGCGGTTAATTTGTATAACGAATCCATGTATATTGTATAGAGATTCAATTCTTAGTCATCCAAAAAGATAAAACTATCAGTGCGTCTAGCTCTATCTAGATAGAAGGCAGATATGTAGATATACGATAGAGGATAGAGGTAGGTATATTGTATACAAGTTTTGCCCCATCATAAACTGAGAATTGAGACTCAAAACGAACAAGAGCTGGTGATGATGATGTCATTTCATTTCACTCTGTAATTTAGAGTATATCTCCCTCTCCATTCCATATACATTGAAGTGATGTGCCTGAATAATGTTCTTTTGTGCTGTGATCTTTTTTAAACCATACAAAAAAAGTATGTAGATGTCCCATACACAATATGTATGCTATATTATTTTTATTTGTTGTTTCTTTGAAAAGGATGACACCTCAAGTGTCTTTTTCCATATGTGGGGATATAAAATTCGCGTACACAGAAGCCAAATTGAAGAGAAGATGGCATCAGAACAATCTTAGCTTGGGGTCTGTCTCTCCACTCATGGATGGATGATGTGTGTGGATCTTAAGTGCCCTAACTGACAGTGTGACTAACAATCATTAATTTGCAGAAATATGTATCGCCGCTTTATTTTATATTTTTTTTTTTTTATTTTAAGATGAAGGTAGTATAACTCTAGATTTAGATATAAGTCGAGCATATAGAGAAGCAAGAAAAATAACAAACCAAGGATGTAGTCGCAGTAAAACAGAGAAGATGTTATCATTTTATTTTTTATACTTTACCACATATGAATATCTATATACCTATTTAAAAGTGTAGATGTATAGAGTAGAGAGAGAGGTATGAACTTTTGTTAAAAAGATGCAAAAGATGACGGCACAGAGATACTCTCTGTTTTGTTTGTTTGTAATTTTTGTAGCGATTCACTCGTGATTCATCCATCATACAATTAAAATCTACGGAATAACTTCAATTAAGCTCAAGTCAGGGTGTGACTCGTTTATCATAAAAAAAAAAAATAAAAACTTTAGATGGGGTGAATTTGACTTAACGACGAACGACACAGTGGACAGACGGATGCGACGAAGGATGATCTGTCATTTTACATACACGAGTTTTATGTGCGAAAGTCATAAAACCAATTATATGAATTTCAAAAAAAAAGTGTGATAGACAGCAATGTGTTTCAATTAATACGCAAAGCAATCATCAGCCACTTTGTATATGAACAAAAATGAAGAAAGAATTGAAAGTATTTTTTCTCAGAACTTGATTACAATGTTTTGATATTTTAATTGACTTTTTGTAGGTTAAACTTTAAGTTGGATGAATTACAATAGCAAGAAAGTCGATCAATTAAAGAGTTTTCATATTTTAAACGTTGGTACTTTTGCTTTTATGGCTAGGGAACTGGAAAACTGTGTGTCGGTAGATGGTCTTCAATTTATCATAATATTTTCCAAAATGTGATTAGGTAATGCTTCGAATAATCAATCCCCAGAAGACAAATCAACTTAAAGTATTTGAACGTGAACTACTGCGTTGACATCTGCGTTTAAACGAATTTCTGAGTCAATTCATTAAGGGGGTTTCGCATTAACTAACTTACCGGACGACCAACTGACAGCTCTCTCATTTGACAAATACGAAAATCATTTGAAAACTATCCGACCGATGTCAATCCGGCCATTTTGATAGTTCATCGTCTGATCAGTTAGTCAATGTGAACTCACCTATTGATTTATTTTTGTTGACGAAGTCTCTGAATTCAATCCACGACGCAAAAAAAAAAACCATGACGATGTTCACATTGGACGCTCTCAACCCATTTATTTTGACCGAAGTCCACCCCGTGGGTCTTGTTCAGACACAAAATTGTGTGAACACCTGGATTTTCATAACTTCTATATTTTTTCTTGCTCTTACCTTAGAAGAACATAGGAAAAAACAAATGTCAAAATAGCAAATGTCAAAAAAAAAATCAATAGATTTTTAAAAAAGGTTAAAAATCCTGCATTACTTTGTCATCTCTTTCTCACCATGCAGAGGGAGTGATATAAAGCAAAGAGACGTCAAAATAAGTGGGCGGACTGAGTCAAATGTGAACAGTCTTGTAGCAAGCAGTCTTGACATTTGCGTTCCAATTTCGGAATTCCAGTATAGGAAACTTTCTCAAACTGTCAGAGTCAAAAATGACAGCCGTACTTTGCTGAAACTGTTAGATGCATAATTGCAAGATAAATAAAAGCTGGAGGTGACAAAAGGTGTTAAGGTAAATAACAAGATTGATTTACTCCGTTTTAACACAATTTGAACTCTACAATGCTACTTAAAGGTAATATTTGTGTCAATATTTTTCTTGATTTGGTAAGATTTCTGACAACGAAGCTTAAAGTAACAAACTTCACATTGGTGAGAAAATAGGGAACTTTCCGAATAGGTATTTCAAAATCAAAAGTGGCATTTCAACAAAGTAGAAACTGACAGATGCTAAGTTGCAAAATAAATAAAAGTAGTTTTTAAACCTTTTATAACAGATCGGGCGAATTGTTTTAAAGAAAAAATATACAAAACAATTTCTGTTATGTTTTCAAACTAATAAATAAATGTCAGTTTTAACAAATTAGATATTTTGACATTTATTTTCTGCTTAAAAGTCCTACTATTCACCACATTTCAGAAATGTCATAATTTTGACATTTTGATTTGTCATTTTGTCTTCACAAATATAAGATGTATCTTATTCTAACTCTAATTTACCCTACCTACAAAACAAAACAAAAAAAAACACCATCGCATTAAAAAACGTCGATTGTTTTGAAAAATGTTTCCATTTCCGTTCTGCGGGTAGAGTAGGTAGGTACTTTGTTATTCTACCTGTTCAAATGGATGACACTAATGCGGGGTAACATCCGCTTACAAAAATATTTATTTATTTTTTTTCTCTTTGAAAATAAAATAAAAATATTTTAATTTGTTTTTACTTCTAGTTCGGTTTTTTTTTTTTTTTAATAATAATTTTTGTTCTAGTCTGCGCGATTTATTTTTTAAGATACAAAATGTATACATAAATGAAGTAGATTATAGAAGAAGTGTGGGCACGTACGTCCACGTTATGGCACGGCTGCAAGCCAGCTAGCTATATGCTCGTCTCGTCGGTCTATGATGATGTTGATGTTGATTTGCCGACGAAGCAAGCTGCTGCCAGTGCTGCTGCTGATGATGATGATGATGATGATGATTATGATGAGCAGAAAGAATAACAATTATAATAGCGCACGTCTCTTTTTTTATGCGCGAGGAGTTGTTGTTACAAAAAAGAAACAAAAAGGCGATCATCTGCGCACCAATACCAAAAGCATTTAGGTATAGGTGAACGCAAATTTATGACAGGCTATATGAACAAAAAGAAGGGGAAATAGCCAAAACTTATACAATGAACAATAAAAACTTTGTCCGAGGAAGATGGTGGGGTTTCGAGGGGGGAAATATGTGTTGCGTGTGCCATGATATAGGGTTGCCAGGTCTTTAAATAATCCTAGAGATGAAACTGAAATGGTAAAATATTGATCACTATTTATAGAAACTGTGTTCTCAGAACCTACTTGGAATAATTGTTAATTATAACATTTAAAAAATTAAGTGAAAATAATTGTCTTAGACAGCATAAGACTGCATAAGAATGTTAAGAGCAGAACTCTACAAACATTGACTATCAACTGTTTAAGCCCCAGGGAATTGAAATTTAAAACAAATGACAAATTATAGGTTATGACAGAATCCCAAAATCCAGTAGGTAACCCAGAAAAGCCAATATTTCGAAAACTCCAACTCACTTAAAATCCAGAATGCTGAAAAAAAACCAAAATAAAACAAAATACCGAAAACGCAATATCTCGAAGTTCTAAAATCCCGTTACAAAAATGGAATAATATATTTTTATGAAACAAATATTGCACAAATAAACCAAACAAAACCCAATATTCCCAATATGAGCCGAATATTGGGCTTTCTGAATTTACTGTTTTCATGATTTTTCATTTTCGAGATTGCGGTTTTTAAGATTTGTTCCTATCAGTTTGCTAAAACAAGACTTAACGATGGTAACCCTGTTCGTAATCACAATGAACGCACAATGTACAAAAAAGAAAAAAAAAAATCAAAACAAAAAGTCTGCCATTAAAGTGGATTTCTTTTTTTTTTTTATTTTGACTCTCTCTTAGGTTTTTAATTTCCTTCGTGATCAGTTTTTGTTGATCTAAAGCACCGCAACTATTATGAAGGTGTACTTCTGCTTATAACCCACCAGCAGCAAAAAAACGCATGTACACCGCTTTCGATATTTTTGATTCTTATTATACTTTTAATAATTTTAATTTACTTCACTATACACGTGCGTATAACATATTAAGTTTTGTTTTTGTTTAAATAAAAATATTTGTTTGCCAAAACTTTTTACTATACAGTTTTTCAAAAAAGAAGAAAGAAGCAAAAAAAAAAAATAAAATGACAATGGAAAAACAAATGTTTAGTTTATTCGCGTTTTTATTTGGGTTAAAATAAAATAAACTATAAACTCAGTTTGTTTTTTTTTTCTTGTTTTCATGAAAAATTATTTACAATGAATACAAAAAAAAAAAGAAACCCAGAATATATAATTTATTATGGTGAATGGGCCATATTGTCGGGCGCCACAAATATTTTTTTTTTTTTCAAAACTCAATTTATATTTCAAAATTCGGAAAGGTGGTCGAATAAATATAAAATATTATTGTACAATATTATGTGCGAAATAGTTATTTTATTTTAATTTATAAATATGCGTTTGTATGTATGTAGTAGGTATCTGTCATTATATTTTTGATTAATTTAATTATAATGATTGTGTGGGGGAAATCCGATGAATTATTATTTCCTATCTAAATTTAGGTGGCAGTTTAGGTAGGTATATTGAAGTGCTCTAGTTTTTTTTTTATTTTTTTTTTTTTGAGTTACCAACACGCGCAATTACTTCCCACATAAAATGAAATGCGATATATTAGAATGAAAAAAAAAATTCAAGGGTTTTTACATTTTAAATAAATAAAATGATTTGAAAAAGATTTTGAATTTTAAATTTATTTTGTTTGCGAATGCGAAATTACTTAAAATCTTTGATAATTGGTTCGTTCGTAATCTTTCTATTTGGACAGATTCTCAGAAACCTTGATAAATGTTGAGAGTAAAAAAATTACATGCGAACTAAACTGATAATAATTCTTTGATCAACGTATTACTGGTTGCCATGATGACACATTATTTACTTTTGGATTGACCCACATACAGTTCCGATAAGTAGTTTAAAAATTTAAGTGAAAGTTTAGTTGTTGAACGGCTCGAGTTTTCCCAGATATGTAACTGAGAATAAATTTCAAATACATTTAATTCTGGGATAGATTCAAAATATGACAGACAAAATTCCTATAGAAAATAGATGGCTTATGCTAGTGTCAATTTGCTCATACGGCTCTTTTTAAAGTATATTTTTAATTTGTATTCGTTATAGAAACCTTGTAGCTGTAATAAATTATTATGACAATTATGTTGATAAAATGAAGTTTTTAAAAGTTGTACGCATTTTATTTAAAAAAAAATCACTTTTTTTTTTGTTTTCTGTTATCAGTTTGTTGTCGTTCTTTTAAAAGTAGAAACATGCCTATCATCCATTTAATTTGGAAAAAAAATGTATTCCAAATAGTTGTTTACTCATTATAAACAAATAATAAATGAATCATTCTTAATAAAGTTGTCTTATCTTTTTTATAGGTAATGAGAATGACGTCAATCCTTTTCTTCCACAAAAAGTAAAGAGATATGTACCTGAAACACAAGTGAAAAAACTTATAGACTTTTTTCAACAATATTTCAACCTGTCATGTCAATGTCAAATCAAAATGTTTAGACATCTAATATCTTTAAGTAAAAATTTACACATCTCTATATCCCCCTTGTCTGAAATGAATTCATCCGACAAAATACAAATAAGAAAAAACTCACCGACAAATTACTCTCCTGATGGCGCTAAGTTTGATTTTACAATTTCACCAACTTTCCGGACAAAATCTAACTAATATTGTGTCTAAAAGTATTTTGACACATTTTTGTTAGTTTCATTTAGTTGTAGAAGGAAAGATATAAACAAAAACAAAAAAACTAAAGAGAACACAAATTCCTATACCTCACTCACCTGTTAATAGATTGACAGTCTGTCATTCAAAATGGAAGAAACATAAAAGTATATTAAAACAATTAGGTGTACAGTTATGTGGAGACTGAAAGAAACACCATCTATCAAATTCAGAGATTTTTTTTTTTTAATTTTAACATTTCAGTATCACAAAAAAGAGACCCTCAGTCAAGCTATGTGTATATTTAGATGTAAAATTGCTTTGAAATTTAAAAAAATAGCACAGTATTTTGTACAGGGGGCACCTTAGGACACTTTTTACAAAAAACGCTCTAGATTCGTTAAAAATCGGAGTATCACTTCGAATATTGATAATTATTGGTCCTTGTTTGGAGCAGTTTCCTTTTTTTTTTTGTAATTTCTTACTATTTTTGCATAGATAAGGCAGATTGGGGCATGTCGAAGAGTCACCCTATTGTCCGAGAGTGGCCCCGAGAGGGACAAAAAACTAAAATCTTTTTGTTTGAAGTTGTCCTAAACTGTCCCCTTCTCCCCTAAATTAATTTGTCTACCTCTTATTTTTTTTTTACATTTTATTATTGAAAATGAAAAATATTTACTTACTGTTAGTCAGACAAGTTCGTATATAAACCAAGTACGAAAGTAAAATTCATAAAAAATAAACACTGAACATGATTGAATCAGGAAAAATAATAATATGGGCTTTATACCAGTGTATATTAACAAAACTACACAACATTCACTCCATATTGCTGCCCAACAAAATGTTCATTAAAACATTACAAGTTTATACCATTCAACTCATTTTTAACGAAATATCAAATGAAATTTAATTTTAAATCAAAAACCATTTGCTTATTCTAATAAACTTTTAGACTAGTTTATACCATTTAAAAAAAAAATGAAAATGTGCTTAATTAGTGGAAACATTTCTTTAAAACTTATTTGAAACAAGTTAAAAGAATACATATTTTGTAAGGAATTATTATTAGACCAGTTTATAAAATGCAAGCTAAAAGAAAATATAGTTAACATAGTTTTAAAGCTATTGGTTTTTTTAATTTGTGCTCAGAATATTTTTAAATAATAGTATAGTACTTAGAAATCAGTTTTCGGGAATACTAATGTATGTATTCTGACGAAAAAATTTAGACCAGTTAATTAAAGAAAGAGTACTATATATGTTTTGCTAGTTTTTAAGTGAATACCATTGCTTTGAAAGCATATTTTTTTAGAAAAACATATAATTTTTGCCTGCAAGTTCTGTTTTATTAAAATTATACCAGTTTATAACAATTAGACTAAACATAAAAGCTCCTCTACAAATTTTCTCATACATAATCAACTTAAGTGTTAACACTTATTGTGTTGTAAGAAATCATTTTTATACCAGTTTTATACCAGTCAGACACTTATATGTTAAAAATTTCGAATTTCATAGTAAAAATCTACAATTTTCAGTTTTGTATTAGATTTCTCAAAAGACATTATTCAAAAAAACTAAAATTTAGGTAACCTACATTCCTCCTACACACAGAATGGTATCCAGGTATCTTTTATCTAAAAATAAAACTCCAAGATGTCTATTGAATAAGAATCCATATCTATCTCTCTTGAGACAAATCTATATATAACTCATTTATATTCCCAATAAAGGTTAAACATTAATACATTTTCTAGGTATCATCTGTCAGAGAAACGTATAAGAAATTCCAACACCTATATACAAACTTCCTGTGCCTGGGAATTTTTACATTTTTTTTTTTTTTTCACAGTATAAATGCGACTTATAAAACAAAAAAACAAAAGTAGATATCCTTAAAAAAAATCATATTAAAAAGTAGAAACTTTTACATTAAGTATATGTTATAGTCATAGAATACCTACCTAAGATTATGCAAAAACAAAAAAAAAAAAATATAAGAAAGGACATAAAACTGTAGTGGACTATATGGACACAAAAGGGACATGTGATGTTTTCTAAAAATATTCTCATGTTTTTCCTACACAGACCTACATTATAGATTTTTACATTTTCTTAATGTTTTTTTTTTCATTCTTATATCGAATCTTCATGTTAGCATAAAGAACCCATACCAAGTGTAACATAGGTGTCCTTTTAGTCACACATGTGTATCGACACGAAAAAAAGGTGATTTTTCTTTTTTCACGTCGTCGTTGTTTTTCTTAGGTACAAAGTCAAAGTAGTCATCGTTCGACGTCATGTGTTTTTGAGGATTCATTTTCAGAGAAGTCCCCTTTTGTTTTTATTTCATCCACATAACACTACAATATGATTATATGCTCAAGAACACATGCAGTTTTATGACCTGAGTGCATTATGTGATCAGCACATTCACGTGGGGGTGTCACATACACGTAAGTATAGGTATGCCATATTGAAACATAATAATCACAAGGTTACATCAGGGTCTTTGAGAGAATTACAAGAGCCCTGCTCCGAAACTCACTTTTTGTTATGTCGCCAGTTCAAAAAAGTCAAAGGTTTTTTTTTTTTTTGATTTTATTTGTTCATCTCATAAAAATCCAAAAAATTCATTCAAAAAAATATTAAAATGGGGAAGTAAAAAAAAAAAAAAATTTAAATTTACACAACACAAAATTCGTGTTGTCACATCAACGATCTGCTCAATTTGTATCTGAATGCAAGAATTGCTTTTTGTCATAAATTTTCGATATAAATAAATAAAAGAAAAATGGGAAAACCTACCCACCACCACCACCACCCAATGCATATTTGTGTGGGGACTGGAGAGTCCCCCCAAAATATAAATAAGATGTATTATAACTCTGCTTAATTGCCCAGAGTGCGGGTCTGGTGGGAATATAAATGTTAAATATATTATATTTACGGATGTGAGTGATTATATGGATTAAATATTTTTTTATATATATCTTAAACTCTGAGCAGTTTAATTTTTTATTTAATTCAAAAGAAAAACGCACGACAAAATCGTATAATGAGTTTTGATTTTTTTTTTTTTTTTAATTAATTGTGTTTCTTAATTTCCGTCATTTTATTTTATCATTTCATTAAATTGTTTGTTTTTGTAAATTCTTACCACATAATTAATTATATTTATAAAAGCGTATCAAATAACAGGAAAATATACAAAAACCCACAAACGCTATAGGTATTTGACCTCAGAGTTCTCACCGCGTTTTTCTCAAAACTCATCAGCATTCAATCACTGCCCTCAAACTGATAACCTATACAACACATTCCTGAGGTTGTTTTTTTTTTCTTCTCTCTTTCTTTGCCGCAGTCATAGAGGCACTAAAACTTCATTCAAAATTAATTTTACTATCACTGCCACTAAGATGACTTGTGAAAAAAATTACAAAAAAAAAAGGAAAAAATATTTAGAAATATATTAAAATATTATTTCCATCTTGCACGAGATTGATAATGATTTAGGTCGCTGCTTGGCCGACAGTGTGTGTTGTGTATAAAATTATAGTTAGGTGCGCGTAATTTTTTTTTTTTTTTTTCATTGAACGTAAACAGAATGTTGTTATTTTTTCTATAATAAGTGATAAGCTCTTTCAGAACATATACATAATATTGAGAAATAAATTATTATGAAGTTAACCACAAAGCAAAATGTTTTAATTAAGAAACAAACAAAAAAACACACAGTTTTGAAGCTTGATAATTATTTTATACTTAGTTGTTTTTGTTTGATGGTTTTTTGCTCGTGGAATCAGAATCATTGAACTAATTATTGTAGAATTTTCGATATTCTTAGGGTCTTAGATAGGAATTTGCAAGGTTTTGGAAGGTTCGTAAGGCCAATCGCTTTTTCACTAAAATTGAACCCAAGAAACCACAGGTAGTTGAAGTGATCCTAGGTAGGCTCAAGTTAGCTCAGTTTATTAGCCCAGGAAGAATAAAGTTAGCCAAGTTATTGCTATTCATTCAAAAATATCTAAAATGCGACCGAGGAAGCTTAAATAAACCCAAGCGAGCACAATAATCAAGTACAATTAAAACAAACTGAACTAAAAGTTATCTTAGTACACAATTTTGAAGTATCCCAAGTGATCTCAGGTGAGCCCAGTAAGTCCAAGGGTACACAGGGAATCATAAGTGAATTCAAATAAACTGATATAAGTTCCAGTGATTATAAATCAATAGTGATATAAGTAGCCCAATAAAAAAAGTGTTTATCAAACAGATCGGGAAGCAATTTTAGTCAATTTTGTATAGCTAAGAAAAGTAGTTTTCTTGAAAGAGCTCAAGTAGCCCAATTGAGATAAAATAAGCCCAAATAAGATTAAATAAACTAAACTAATGATATCAAGTAGCCCAATTTAAAAAAAAAATGTTTAACAAACAGATCTGGAAGCAATTTTAATCAATTTTTGTTTAGATAAGAAAAGCAGTTTTCTTGAATGAGCTGAAGTAACCCAATTGAAATAAAATAAGCCCAAATAATTTTAAATAAACTCAAATGAGCTCAATAATTAAGTCAAATTTAAATGATTTATTAACCCAAACTGAGCAAAAAAAAGTAACTACAATTGTGCCCGAGTAGCCCAGCAGGTGAATCCAAGCCCATGAAAACTCATGTAATCAAGTTGGCCCAAATAAACCGAGGTGAGTACAAGTGATTATAAATCAAACGTGATATCAAGAAAATCCAAGTGAAAAGTAGACCCTGTGACTTAAATAGCCCAAATGATTGTAGGTGAGTCTAAGTCACAAGAAGCTCATGTAATCATATGTTAATTCATATATACCAATGTGATAATAAATCAATATGCAAAATAAATCCAAATTAGCGCAATTTAGCCCAATTAAAACAATATTTAACGAACGGATCTGTAAGCAATATTGGTCGATTTTGTATAAGAAATGTTTTGTATTCCACAAGAAATCGAAAGTTTAAAATAAATTAAATTAAATTAAATTTAAAAATAAATATTAAGCCCAAATAAAAAAAAAAACCTTACTAAGGATATGTTTAAAATCTCCTATGTGGTATGTGTTTTACTCCTTTAGTGGAACCCATTTTGTTTGAAGAATTTTTACATTTTTTTTTAACAATTAAATGACAATTAACAAAAAAATATCACTTAACATAATTTTTGTTTTTAAATTTCTATGTAGGTAAAGTAGTTTTTCTACCATTAAGTCTGATTAATTACGTACTCAATTAAAAGAAACAAAAAACCAAATTGAAGAGGTCATATCCATTTGTCACCACTGATGATAATAATTAAAATATATTATTATTTTTTTTTTAATACACAATAAATAGAAGAGGAAAAAGTTTTTTTTATTTTTTTTTCATATAACAATTCAACTCTTTGTGTAAATTCAACAGAGTACCTAACAGAACAGAAAAAAAATGAATAAAAATTAAAACAAAAGGACTCCACAAAATGGTCAAAGTTGGTCAACAATAATAAATTCACAGATGAAAGCATTTTTCATGTCCATAGATTGTGATGGGATATGCATTTTTTTTTTGTTTTTGATTTTTTGTTCACTGTGCCTTTTTATGTTGGTTTTTTTTTTATTTTTATATATTTTTTCCTATAAGTTCTGCATTCAATTGTCACCGCACATTGTTGGACTGTTAAACCATTAAATGACCCACATATACTTACGTGCGTATAGGTAGGTGACGGTGTATACTATAGTGTCCTGGAAAAAATGCCTCTACAAAAAGCAGCAAGTTGGGAGTTCGCCTGTCCTGACTAACTTTTTATTTCATTTTTGTCAACAATCATTTTCATTGGTGAGAGAGTCTGTTGGGTTTGGTGCACGCGGGGACAACATTCTGGGTCGATTTCGTCCTGGAGAGGAAGCTTTTAGACGAATGCCGGAAACGATTTCGTATTCGCAGGAGAGTTGGTAAATTGCAATATCCATCGGATAGATAGATAGATTTCCATTTCCATATAACGCATACATATATGGATGCAGATGTATGTTGAGGTACACAGAGGCAGTCATCTTTTGTGGCACGTGATGCACGGCTTTTTTGCGGTAAAATAAAGTGCATTTGAATTGTTTGGATGGGAAATAATGGGGAATGACCTGCCATGCCGCCGCCGCCGTCGACAGACCTAAAGGTTGGCTTTTTTTTTTGCACCGGAGCCATTGTTTAAACAGCAAATAAACTGTATAAACAACTAGGACGACTGAAAGTTGAATAAAAAAAAAAATTAAATCAACAACAAAACTGGTTGCCTCAGACAGCCTCAACCAGGAACCGAAAATACAAAAAAAAAAAAAAAAAAATTGTAAAAAAAACATAACAAAAGTTCAACGTAAACATTCGGCTGCCCATAAATTATTGGTCAACTTGGTGTTGGTTTTTTTATTTATACGAATTTTTGTTTATTCTTCTGAATATTTGTTTAATTTTATGATCAATTTAAATGAACAAAAAAAAAATTAAAACAACAGAGATATCCGTATCTATTAAGTCAGTTTGTTGTTGATATGAAAAATGGGAATTCCACCTGTTAGTTGTTGGTTATTCGAAAATTCAGATTCTCTACTCTCAATGATGCGCGGGTTTGCGCCCTTCAATTTTAGGGTAAAATTAAAAAAAAAAGATTGACATTTAAATATAAAAAAAAAATACTTAACAATAAATTCTTTCGTTCAAAAAAAAAAACTCAAGAAATCAGTTTTTGAACAAAAATGTCTCCCAAGGGTGTAAAGTCTGTTGGGTGAGAGTAAACTATACACTTGCTGATGTTATATGGCCACCGACACAACATTAAGTTGCTTGAAAAAAAATAAAAAAAATAAAAAGACACATCTCATAAAGATAAAATTATTTTTTTTTTTTTTATATAGTGGAGATACATCTAAATGAAAATGTCCCCGCAGGCCCATTTGTTTGTTGATGTGGATAAATTACCTAATGGTGTTAAAAAATTAGCTGATTGATTTAGCTGTTAAGTAAAATAATAAATCAAAGTGAAATGAAATATTTTCTTTTATTTTTTTTATAAACTAAGCATTTTTTAAGTAGTCAAAACAATTTTTTTTTATGCTGCCTTAAATTTATAATTAGATTAGTCTAGAGAGGTAGAATCGTAAGACAAAAAAAAAGTATGTATGTCAACCTGGTTAAGTGCTGCGGCAAGTTCAAAAAATGTCTCCGAATTGTGAAATAAAACCAAACAAAAAATGTGAAGACAAATTGAAACTTTTTGTTTAATTTTTTTTTTTTTATAAAAGACAAAAAAAATTTGCTTAAGCATTTTGACCTTGTCTTCGTCTGTGTTAATATGACTTTGACTAATCTGTGTGGACGTAATCAGAAAAAAAAATATGCTTAATAATGAGAGGCTTGATGGGAATTTTCTCTTAGTTTTTGGTATGCCTGAAAAATTCAGAAAACAAAATTGTCTGATACTAAAATAAAAATTTCGAGGTCTTATTTCAAAATCGGCAATGCCTGCTGAACATAGCCTTAAGACTTTTGCAAAAAAATTGTGTCAATTACCTACATTCGTCTGAGTGACGTCGATTATAGAGGTTTTAGTTGAAAATCGGCACTGAATTCTGTTGTCTGATTGTCGATTATATGGTCCTCAATACTATTTTGGCATTAAAGGACCTATAGGCCTTAAGACTTCTGCAAAGTAGTGAATGAAACAACAATGTTTAGTAAAACTGGAGTATAATTTTGTCCGTGACCCCAAAAAAATACTTTTCTGAAGGATTTTTGTCCGCTGAATTTGAATCTGAAAGTGAGAAAAAATCAATGACGTGACGTTTTCAAAATAATTTTACACAAAAATATCTCGAAAACTAAACGTAATAAATTTTCTGATTCCAGATTTGAATTCAGCATACCAAAATCCATTAGATAAGTATATTTTTGGCTCACAGAAAAAACTATACTCAGTTTTATTGAACATTGTTGTTTCATATTATTTTGCGTTTTTCAGTCGTTGGCTTAGAAGTTGGTTTTGGCAACACTAAAACTTTAAAATTGTCCATTCTATTAATGACGACTAATTAGTAAGATCTCAAAAATGCTTCTGACATACAGAAAATCAAATAAATAGTCCAAAAAATTGCTCTAAGCGTGTACGCTAAAGTATGTGGATATTGTGGGCAATTGCAGTCAGTATTTAAGGACATATTTTGCATAAATCTAGCCAAAATTCTGACTTAGAGAACAATTTGTTTTCAGTTTATCGTTTGCATTGCTGGTTCGGGCCGCCATATTGGAGCCCCACCATTTTGTATATAAAAAACTTGGCACACTTTTTGAATTTTCCGTAATAAAATCTCTAAGTGTACAAAATTTCATCAATTTTTGTTAAGAAATGGCCACGGAAATTAATTTTGTCGCTTAAAAATAGAATAGAAAGCACCACTGTGCTTTATCTCGTCAAATCATACTTCAAAAATCTATCACATTGGGAATTTCTTTTAGATTCGAATGAAGTAGGTATCTTACCTTCCTATTTCGATCACAAAAACTACTTCGGAAGTACTCAGATAAACCTAGTTCTTCTAGTTTGATGAAAACTATTCGAAATACTAACAAGTATGGTAAGTATTTGCTGATAAACGTCAAACCATTCAGACCTTAGCATCCGTTCTTATTGATTACGAAAAAAAAAAAATATATTACAAATAGTGGAGTGGACAAAATTTGCTACCTACCATTCCTTCTATACCTGATATTTTAACCTGAAAACATTTCAACCAATCATCTATCGCTAAGTACTTTATCTATACCATACACTTACACAAATACTAAATTGATTAAAAAAATAAAGATAAACAGGTAGTTTTCCATTTTGCTCGCCCCCTCATTTGCTGTGTGTGTGTGTGTGTGTGGTAAACAAAGAAACTTATTTGTTTCCCAATAATTCCAACTGGCATTCCCATAAAAAAAGAAAAAAAAAAAATAAATACAAAAAAAAAAACATAAAAGAAACCAAAAACCAAACCGATGAAAAAGATAACCAAAGTCGAATATGGCTGCTGCAACTGTTACCATTTCCATGCCACCACACACACCTACACGGACAGACAAAACAAACAACAACAACAACAAAAAAACAACAACATACCATCCAACACAGAATGGACAAAGCAGCCATTGTGGCATTCAACTTCATTTTTGATTAATTCCACTCTTCACTTTCGTTTTTTTTTTATTTTTTTATGTTTGTGTAGAGAAATTGATGGTATGTCTGTTTTTTTTTCTGTAAATGCATTCTCCATTTCTTTTCATTCGTTTATCCGTGTGATTACTGCAATTATTATAACTGTACCTACTGAATAAAGTCAGAATACCACAGGTTTTTTTTATTTCATTATTTAACTGAAGAGGTAGATGTACACAAAAAAAATGCTGGTGGAGGGCAAAAGATAAAACAGAAAAAAATAAATATAAAAAAAGAACAGAATTATCGGCTGGAAAAAAAGAGGCGGACCACAACACACCGGATGTTACCAATTGAATTCCACCTTAATTCTTATTTCGTTTTTTTTTTGTTTTTTTATTATTTTATGAGAAATTTAATTCTTTATGGCTCTTATTTTAAATTTTATTTTTATTATTACTTTTTTTTTTTTTAAATTAGTTCGGTTGTTTATTACAACGATAAATGAAAAAAAAAAAAAAATATATACATACACATGTGATATGGGGAATGAAATTAATGAGAATAATTAATTCAATTGAAATGAGAAGAGTACCAGCAAATAAAACAGAAAACAAGACAAAAAAAAATAAAAAAAATACACAACATACATTTTCATCGCTAAAGTAAATCTCTCGAGTGCATAATATAAATCTTTCTCTTACAAACAGTATGTTAAACATGTCAGGATCTTCTCCCTTTCCATCAGTTCAGCACAATGTATGTATATTTTATATTAAATAAATGGCGTCAGTCTGGTGCGATTCTTATCTAAAGGTAATTAATACAACACAAAGAAAACATTAAGCAAACAAAATATCATACCTACCTCAGCTTACTTTTCTACCTATGCAAGCAAAAGATACGATAGCGAAGTATGTGATTGCAAATAACAAATAAACAAATAATAAATTAAATTATCTTATCTGGGGTTTAACTGACTTCATATTTTTTCACCATTCATAATCGAATCAAGGCCGGACTATGAAAAAAAAGCTTTTGGTTTGCAGGAATTCCACTGGAGGGCCTATTTAAGCTTGGATATTTCGACACATATTTACGAAAATGTTTGGATATCTTTCGAACCCACGTCACGAAGTTATTTTTTTTATGCGTAAACGTCACCGCGTCGATCACAAAATGTACCCTTTAATTAGGATAAGGATACCCAAAAAGTATTTGAATAGCCTTTGGTTCCCCGTAACCAAGTTATTCTTTTTTTATTTTGGGTAAATGTGGATCACACAGTTTACCCGTTTAATAAAACAAGAATATTCGAAAAGTATCTGGATCCCTTCTACCAAGTTTTTCTTATTTGGGTGTTATGCGGAATTTACCCATAAAATAAAATGAGATTACCCGGGTAGCCCGAAATTATTTTTTTGTGCGTAAACGCTGAGTAACAGACGACATCTTAGGACTCTTTAAAAATATAAGATCAACTTGTTTTCGTTGGCCACGTAATTTATTACCAATAACCAGTTTCGGGTATACTTTTTTAGATTGGTCAATTGTCCTAAATATTACACTCAGAGAAATAATATTTTTTTTTTCGTTTGCGGCTGATAAATATTCTTTGAATTAAATGGAAATCATTTTCTGGAAAAATAATACAATCCCCGCAAAAGTATTACATTTGATCCAAATTGTAATTCTATTGCAGCAAACATAATGCAAAATAACATGCGTTGATTGCGGCAAACGACAATGTTTCCCACATTTTTTGATTGCTAGCAAATTCTTTTGTTTGCAGCAAACGAATAAATAGTTTATGGAGAACGTTTAAAGGTTCAATCAACGATGTAACGCTGAACTTTTTTTTTATTTGGTCGTTCGCATAAAGTGTTTGACCCAAACGAATTTAGGAGTTTGCTGCAAACGAGTTGAAATCGAAAAATTATAATCCAAAGTTAACAAACGAAGTGACACAAACGATTCGCTCTCTCATTTTGATCATATGCATTCTACGCTAATCATAAATTGTACAGTCTGTAGCAACGAATGACAAGATACTCGCTTTGCAAGCGTAGGCTCGCAGGTTGAATTACAGGAATTGCGCTGAACTTTTTTTTTTATCAGTCGCAAAAAGTATTTAACCCCCAAAAAAAATTGCCTTTTAGCTGCAAACGAATTCGAAAAATCGTCCAGCAAACGAAAAAGTCGTTTGGGCAATTTTTGCGTTTGCCGCAAACGATTTGTTCACTCAGTATATGGAATGGGTATGAGACTGGTAAGGTAGGTACTCTAAAACATTAGGGCTGATGTCCCGGGTATGCCCATGAGTTACCGAATATACCCGCACCCATAAGCCGGGTGCCGAGGATAATACTGCTTCCAGGTATTAACGCACTTTTTGTTGTTGAGATGTTGAGTAGTTGCGACATTGTCGACTATTTGGCTTCCCATAATTCATGGAATGTTTCCAAGGTTGGGTATCAATAAACATTGGGAGTGGGGCAAAGGTCTTCCCGTGGTTGTAGGGTTTGCTTAGTGCACCACGATGACAATATTTCATTCACTAAATATAAACAAAATGGGCCCTTTAGTTGACGGGCCTAAGTCTATTGTCTTCTTTACTTTATAGATAACTCACAACTATTCACACAAAATCGTTCAATAAAACAGTGATGAATGATGACGATGAGTAAGAAAATCGAAGTTTATTAAGTTGTGATCAATAAATATTTTTATAAATTACATCGGACTTCGGATTGGACAAAGTCAGAAAGGTATAAAAGTAGAAGTGCGTAGTTAACAGAATATACACATATTTATGAGATAAGAATGTTATAATTTATAATTGTTGATGTATAAGTAAGTATATTAAAGTAGGTGGCTGTTGATGATACACTTGTATACTTTTTTATTTAGATTAATGAATAATAATAATAAGAATAATTCTCTTATCATTACCTTCGTCATTGCTTACCGCAACTAAAAATTTGTGGTCAGCAAAATGTCAGCAAAAATAAAAAAAAATAAATTAAATTTTATTAAAAAAAAAAAACAAAAAAACAACACCACGGCACATCCGTTCGTTAAGGGAGTAAAGAAAAAAAAATTAAATATTTATTTTAGTCAATATACCTCATTGCCATTAACGGTTCTACGTAAAAAAAATATAAATTTTAAAAAGATGATAAGAAAAGTTTCTGTTTGAAGTAAGTCTTTTTTTTTTTTTTAATGATGTGAAGGTTTTTAACCTCATCTCAGCACTTTATCGCTTAAATGATTTTTTATTAAAAAAAAAAAAAAAATTGTAGTTTATAGGCACCTTAGCAGATGAAAAAAAAAAAATAATTAAAACTTATTTCATCATAAAACGAAATTTTACTATGCCTACACTATACAATAATAGTTTTTGGTAATCTTTGTCCAGTTTTTAGTAAAACCAAATTTTTTTTATACATAACGGTAAATATAGGTACCTACTATGCGATAAGATATTTTTGAACTTTTTGAAATAAGAAAGGTCAAAGAAGCAATAATTATTCCTTTACGATTTGAATACCACATAATATGATAGGATGCAAAGTAGGTATAACATCGTATTTAGTTTCGGTATTCCTGTTCAATTAGTTGTTAGTCCATTTGTGCAGGATAATTCTACTAAACAATAAATGAACGCTTCTCGGTCAGGGTTGGTAAAGGTCTCACCGATACTTTGTTTTTTTAGAAAAAGAGTAAAATTAAGAGTTCTAGAGTTCTTGATGGGTTTTAGAAAGAGTTCTGCAAAATTGGAAAAGATAGGGTTACCTTAGGTTCCCATTGACTTAGGGCGCAATTTTGAAATATCAAAAAATAAAACAAAATTAAAGAGTTCTAATTAGAGTTCCCGGTAGGCAACAAAAATTTTAATAACTAACTTTGTGCTAATTAACGACTTTTTCTTTCTGGGAACAAGGAAACTAAACTTACTAAACTAAAGAGTTAATGGTGGTACGAATTTGATGGCTAGGTCATAAGGCCGTAGGTAGGTACCAATACTCTGGTTCGGAAGGACAGCGCAGTAGTAGGTATGCCGTCTCTCAGATGTTGCAAGCAAGTGGAAGAAACTTGGCGTGCGTAACTGGAAACAGCTGCACAACTATTGGAATTGAGCTGACTCAAGAAATTTGATTGTGGAAGCTCTGGAGGTAAGTGGAGTTATGTAGACAAAAATTGCAAACTGTTTTGCGCACCGTTTCTGTGGTCCCTTTCATTTTTGTAAGTTCTAATAAATTCGTTAAGACCTCTATCTGTTGTCTTCGTGCAACAATATTACCTATGTACTGTTATTAATTTGTCTATAGATTTATTATAAATCATGAATCAATGAATAAATAAATTATAAACAATACTTTGTTAGACCTCAAGTGGAATTTAGAAAGCTAAGAAAAACAACGAAGTTATCAACGAATTTCGCATTTTCATTTTTAATCAGTACTTCGTTAACATGATTATAACGTACCTGTATGTACTTTATGATGTTTTTTTCTAGCTAAAGCACAACTCGTTACAAAAACATTAAGGGAAATTAAAAATAATAATAAATTAGTTAAGACCTCTAAATGTTTTACCCCTGCAACTCTTGGATTAACTTATATTTTAAAGCCTCTTAAGTTATAGCATAGAAAATCCTTAACTTTTTTGTGTAACAAATTAGGTAGCAACTATTTGTGATAAAGTCGAATGCTTTATGTCCTGTACATTTTTTCTCCTGCAACTCTTCTTTGTTTTTTTTTTTTTTTTTTTTTAACTTTAAGTTTAAAGCCTCTTAGGCTAGAAAACAGTAAACAGTCAATTATATATTTTGGGAGTTTAGAAAATAACCACCAGCTGGGTATATATTTATTAGACCCCAAATCAAATTTAGCCAATACAAAGTGTGGTAAAAAGTTCTTTTGAAAAAACCCCAAAGAATAATTGACACTATAAATTTCATTGTTTTCTAGTTAACTTAAGTTTATTATTGAGCTACATATTGAGCCTTTTAAAACCACATCCATTTTGTTTAGTATGAGAGCTTCTATCCATAAAAATATTTTCAAAACAATCGCTTCACCGCAAATTAAAAACAAAAATATTTATGCACCTACCACCAATCCACAATTTTTTTTTGGAGAACACAAAAAAAAAAAAAAAAAAAACTTCAAAACTTCCCCTATTGCTGTTTGATTCTGCCAAAAAAAAAATATCTAAACTGCAAACTAAAAACCACGCATATGTGTGCATCTGCCTATGGATAGTCATTTATATATGATTTGCTTAGACTTTAATAAGTCTCCGCCATAGATCTCATCATTCTCAGGGCTTCGTGTATAGGACATAGGGGGGTATTTGGGTACATTGCGGTTTCTCTGAAAGCCGGACATTGTTAGTCGCGGTTTCTTTCTGGATGAAATAACATCATAAAGACTCAACTCGAACAAAAAAAAAAAAAAAAAAAAAAACAGAACACAAAATTAAAAGTATATTTTTTGATGTGAATTGATTCTCAGGAAAAAATAACTTAACATTTCTTTATAAGAATTCATTCGTAAAAGATTTATGCGTAGGCTTGGGCATATTTAAAGACTATCGTCTGACGAGGAACGATGTTCTTCTTTATTATGTACTTTTGCCCTTTGGTTCTATACTCGACTTTGATTTCACTGGAAATATTATACGTATACGTCTGAGAGAAAAGATGCGTATTCATTTGTGTGTGTTATATACCTACTATATATGAAATAGGTGAACAAAGAATAACCATTGTTTTAACACAGATAATCCCTATACATTAATACCAGCAACAGAGAAACTTCATTTCACTATCTCTTGTCCATCATTCAGTAATAAAGTAAAAGATACTTACTCTATACACGTAGATATGAAATTAAAATGTATCTCTTGAGATTATGATTGAAGTTTTGACATTTTTGACGAATGTGTTGTTTTTCCAACGTGCCGCATTCTCGCAGCCTGTTCTATTTCACTATATTATATAGCTTATTAACAGATAAATAGAAGATGAATAATAAACAAATAAAATATGTAGAAGCTGACTCGCGTTTCCTGTTGGCAGAGTAATCATTTTGTTTCTTTTTTTTTTATATTTTTATTTATTTGTATCTAGATACCTACTATAGTTTATGATTGTTTTTTTTTTTTCATTTTTATCTTCTATCAAACTAAATCTACCGAACATATAACATTTTTTTATGCCATTTTTTCCAAAAAAATAATAGAAAAAAAAGCACATCATTCTCAAAAATAAACATAACAAAAGATACAAAAGTATCTATCTATAGATATTTCTGTGCAAAAAAACAAAAAAACAGACCTATATGCAGACTACCTACATAGATACCAGCAGGAAAATTCATTTCCTCTTGGATATATTCATTCAGGCGTATCCGTAAAAAAAAAACAAAATATTAAACTATCATCCTCTACCCAAAAAAATATGCAAGATACCTACCTCGCTACTCTATATACCTAGTCGGCCATATATAGATACTTTCGTATCTATGTGGATATTTATTTCTTTTTTTTCATATTTTTGTTATGCCTGCGATTTAGTAGGCGTAGAAAAGTGCCTACAGGCTACACGAGGAATATAAAAAAAATCAAAAAAAAAAAAAAAAACACACCGATAAGAAGTTTCTGCCCCAATCCCAAACAACTGATAAAATGTAGGCATAAAAAACTCTGTTTTGTTGAGGGTTTTATTTGTTTCTCTATACATTCACCGTCTTACCACTCGCCTCTGCCTCTCGTATGTCACAGGGGGTTTTTGATATCATAACTTAACAAACATTGACGACCTCCATTTTTGTTCGCTACACTTTCACATCTTTTCATTTCTTATACATATACGAGTATGTAGGCACACACATATCTCTATCTCCACCAGAGGTATAAGGTATAACTAATAAATAAGACAACACCCTTTTCTTATTACCAAAGCGTAGATAAGTATTTTTTTCTACTGTTTTTTATCACCACAGGTTAAATGAAAGATATTTAGAAGAAAAAAAAAAAAAAGAACGTCACTCGCATTGACTATATGAAAATTCTTATACGAATAAACACCACAGCCCTTTTGGAGTGGTCAATTGGCTACGGTTGTTTAGAAATGAGGGTGCAGATAATAATTTCATATCTCAAAATGTTGGCAGATATGTTGAAAAAATATTAGATTTTTTTTTTGGTTTCGTTTGTTACCTTTTGTTAAGAAATAACAAAAAAAAAAAAATAAAAATATATATCCTAAGGGGTCTTAGTTTTGATACATACATAATATTTGAAGTCAGTTTCCATATATATGAAGTGAAGAAAATCCCCAAGAGGTTGACCATATCATCAAACACAAATTTTATTACCTAACAAGAGGGGGAAGTTGAATATTTTTTTTTTTTTTTACTTCTAGAGTATTTTATTTTTAGTTTATGAGGTTAGAGCAGAAAGAAAACTTAGGTAGGTAGTTATTTCTATTTGTAAGGGGGAAATCAAATGTTGGTTTTATTGTAAGGTCAGTTTTGATAACAATTTTAAGTGCATATGACTAAACAGAATGTGAAGAAATTGCAAAGGAAAAAAAAAAATAAAGTGGCGCCCAACGAATATTATTTCGATGTTTAGGTACCGACTTGAGATTACAAAGTGCTAACTTTAAGTTGAACAAACATACACATATAAAAGCAAAATATTTGATTCTACTACTTTATACCAAGATCATGATTCTCAATTGGGCGCCAGTTAAATGTAATTTTGTTTAATGTCGGTAATGCAGTTTATGTGTTGTTTTTAATAACTTACGTTCTTGGTTAGTTTATGTACTACAATGTCAATCTAATGTTTTGGATGAGACAACCCCAACAAATAAATGGAAAACAAAGTCTTTGATGTGTAACTAACATTGGGCGCCATTTAATTATATTTTACTACTGCATCAAAAATTTTGGATTTAATAGTTTTTTTTTTTTAAGAAAGCCCGTAAAAATCGTATATAGAGAGAAAAATGTCTTTTTGTTTGGTTGGGCGCCATTTAATTTAATTTAACTCATTCATTAAAAATACTGCATTTGTTGATCTACGAATCGTATTTTATAAACAACTCTTGCAAAAATAGAATTCTGTTGGTTCCCAAATATTTCCAGCCTTGATATCAAAGGAACCAAAGCTTTCTCTGGTTACGAATTGGGCGCCAGCTAATTTTTTTTCCATCCCGTGTGGAAATAAAGCATTTGTTTAGTTTTAGATCGCAATTCATTAAAAAAATATGAAAAGAAGCTCTTATTTCTATTTAAACAATAAGAAATAACATTTATTTAAGAATCAGAATAGTCTTTGTTCGGTGTAGCTCGGTTTTAATCTATTTATTGGTGATGTGGTACCCAACATTTAATTTTCGTAATAATCGTGACGAAAGAGAGCTTTGTTTTTGACCTAAACAACATGAACATGTGGATGTGTTTAGTTTAAGGGAGTCTATACGGAACGTGATAAAACATTCAGAGAAAACTTATTTCTTATATACGAAGCAAGAAATTTCATTAGAATGCTTCATTAAATTTATGAATCATGATTATTCCCCAAAAAAAAAAAAAAAATAATAATCTCTGCATCACTTGCCTCAATGTATGCTTCATAAAACTATATAAGGTACACGTCCCCCGCAAAGTCTCGTGTCTGGAAAAAAAATTCGAAACAAAATGATTCACTAAAACAAAGCCAAGCCAGTAACATTCGAATTTTCTGTACATTATATCCGATTCATCTTCACGGACTCTTTTTTGTGTAGGTATATCACAGAGTCTTACTTAAAAGAGGGGTAATTACCTTTTTTTATGAAGGAAAGCGGAGGACTGAGGATGATTTAAAAAAAAAAATCAATTTACCGCTCGATTTGAGTTTCATAAACGCACAAAGAAACTTGGTAATTAAAGAAATTTGAGACATGGACCTCAAGATAAAGAATTTTTCGGAGGAGATGATTTTTTTCTTCGAAAACAATAGAAACAGAAATTCAACAACTCATAAAAAATTCAAAAATTATATGATTTTCAATTGGGCGCCAGTTAATCATTTTGTTTAATATTTATTAATATTATATATCCCCTTCCCTATTGATGAATTTAAAATTATACATACATTTTTACTAACCTGATTGACGCCTGATGAATTCGGCGAATGCAACAGCTCGTGCTTATCGAGGAGATCACGATTTGGGAATGCAGCCGAACATTGAGAACACTGATAAGGACCTGCCGACGACGATGATAATCCCAGCGACATCGACGATGACGACGACGATGATGATGCCGTTGATGCACCACAATTGCCATTGCCACCACCAACAATACTTCCATTGCCAACATTATGACCATTCAATGGACTTGTAGTTGACCGACTACCAGCCATGGCCATTGCCTCCGCTGCGGCCATGGCAGCTGCACTCGCATCATAACCATTTGAGGCGGCTGTGGCCGAAGTGGACATGCCAACGGCCAAAGCGGCCATTGCCATTGCATGATGGTGATACTGCGAACTGAGATCGGTGGGTGGTGTGTTGCGTTGCGCGCTAGCTCCCGCCAGGGGTGAATGCGACGATGGGGCCGGAGATGTTCTTCCAGCACTGCTGCCACCATTTGTTGGAATCAATGACAACGATGACATGGGGGAGGACGACGATGACAAGTGACAATTATTATTATTATGGTTGTTATTGTTGTTGTTGCTAATACTATACATTTTTAAATTGTTGTTATTATTATTTTTATTGCTGTTATTACTGTCGTTGTTGTTGTTATTGTTGCAATTGGTTAAATTGTTATTATTGTGATTTTGTTTTAAATGTTGTGGTTGTTGTTGATGTTGTTGTTGTCGACTGCTAAAGTCCAATTCACGATCTATGTGATAGCCATTTGGTGGTTGATTTTCGAAGGCGAACTTTTCGTGAGAGTGTTCATTTTCTATGTGTTCATGGAGGGCCTAAAATGACAACAAAAAAAAATATCACCAACAATAAATAATTTTAGTGTTAGAAAATTATGATTTTTAAAAAGTGATTATTATTTTTTTTTACTACTAACCTGAAAGCTTGACAACCGCTGATGACACTGCGGACACTTCATTATGTAGTCACCAATTCCAAGTCCACTACCGCCACCCTGCTGGGCTGTTGTGGCGGCCGATGATGCTTGGCTGCTATCATCGTTCTTAATTTGGCTATGGTGGTGTAGACTCGATGCCAGTGATGGAACTGTTAATGGAAAATGCAAAAAAAAAACACATAAATTAGATTCACATTAAGGAAATTAATTCAAATTGTTATAGGCACACATTTACATAAAGTTTGAAAAAGTGGCGCCCAACGAAACTTTTTGTTGGGCGCCATTTAAAAATAAATAAGTAGATTTTTGGAAGAACTAACGACGGAAGGACTGCCACTATTGATTATAACTGTTGGCAGGAATGGAGGGCGAACTACGATCTTGTACCGCGTCTGAATGACTTAGATAAGATGCACTTTCCGTAATAAGAATACCTTTAGAGGTTTGTCAATTCCTCTTTAATAGCGGGGACCCTGAAATAATAACAAGGTGGAAGGCTTAGGTTAAGATCAGGATCTGCTACATGAGGGTCCATCAAGACGAGGGGTACTACGTTGGGCGCCATTTATTGAGTTTTAAATATATTTCCTCGAATTTACATATCTATTTGCTGAAAATAAGCCGCTCATATTAAAATTAACCAGACCATATTAATTTTGAAGTGCTTGATTGGGCGCCATTTAGTGTTTTCTATAATACTAACTATAGAGAAGTTTATAAAAAAGTAAAAATGGCGCCCAACTAGTCCAAACTATTCGATTAAAAATATAAATTATTCAGAATTTCTCGTGATGAAAATAACATTTAATAAATAATCAAATAACAAAAACAACAACAAGAACAAAATAACCTCACCGCCATCATCAATTAAGCACATCACAAAAAGGCTATCAAATATGAGAAACATTTCAGTTAATTGAACAGAATTATTTTATCTTTTTTATTAAGTTTTTTTCTTTTTTTTTTTTGTGTTTTGAAATGCTCACATTTTTTCCTCGCGGCATTAATTAACTTGAATGCCGGTAAAAGATATCCCCACATCAGGGTAACTACTATATCCCTGGCTGTATAGATATTTTTGTTGGTGTTTCTTGTCCATTAAATGACTCGAAAACTCATATATTCAGTCAAGGAAAAAGAAGGGGTATACAAAAATAAAAAAAATAAAAAAAAAATCATTACACAAAAGATACAAAGATACGGTGATCTCATCGAATCTCTCACATACAAGTCTGGCCTTAAAGTCTGACAAGACAGAGATCTTCACATTTTTATACTTGAAGCAGACAAAAAACTTTCATTCATTAAAAAAAAAAAAAATAATATGAATCTTTTCGAGGTTCCGCTTATCTCGCGAAAGTATCTGTTAGATTAAAAAATGCCCTCGAATGGGCTTTTTTCTCAATTTATTTTTCTCATTCTTTGCGCGTCGTCGTCGTCGGTTGTTTCAAGAGGGCATTTTCAATTCCGATTTCTTCTTGAAATTTTTTTTTTTTTCAAAACTTGATTGTGTATATATGGGCTGAAGGCATGACAGCCACCATACGCGCCGCATGGTGTGTACCTTAATTTACGTCAATTAATCGCTTATTGTTGTGTTTTCTGGCTGTTTTTTTTTGTGTTTCTTGTTGTCATGTGTGCTTGTACGGGCCATACACTATACTGAGATACACCACCTATGAAATATATACAAACACAAAGAGGTCTGTATGCGCGTACAAAGTAAATACACTATATGTCATTCCATGAGGGGTCATGATACGCGGACTCTTGTTTTCATTTCGCTGCTATAAAAACGAACGCTTTACTTTGGCGAAGGGAGGGGGATGATGTTTTCAATTCATCCCATCATCATCATCATCATCGCATCGTGTCGTCGTCGTCGCATTGCATTTATATAGTGCAGTGCGTTGCCAGCGCCGCTACCGCCGCGCCGCCACTGTCGACCGCCTGTATGTTTCATTAATTTTTAACGGCTGAGAACGTGCGGGTACACAACACTATAAGAGACCTTATAGATACAATTTATGAATATTTTTTTTTTCTTCTTTTCAATTTGATGATGATGATGATGATTATTAAGGTAAAAACTATGACATCGTCAATGATTTTAGTTCGTTGACAGTAAAGATATACAAACAATCAACGCACCGCTACATCATCCCTTGCCTTCCTTCATATTTCTTCATCATTCTCTTCAATAAGATACGAAAGTATCTATGAGATGTATAATTTTATGAGATAAATGTTGCTTCTTTACTTTCGCATACAAAATATAAGTGTGTGCATGTGTGTGTGTGTAGTTGTGTACCTCTATACTGAATGTGTACTTATAAGATTCAAGAGTGAGATGAAAAGATATAAATTAATTGAAGTCTATTAACTTGCGGTGAGTAGTTTTTTTTTTTTGTTGTTGCTGGGATATCTCATATGAAGAAATATACGTTGTCTTTTGTCGCGACAAAGTAGTGCGTCTCTTATGTACCTATCTACTATAATATGTGAATCTAGTAAATTTTCAGACTTTGTTTGTAAGTAAAAAAAAAAAAAAATTACAATAAATACGTGATATGATGTTGAAAGATACATTTTTGCACGACAGAGATGATTTAATAGTGATTCCATTTTTTTAAACTGTTTTTTTTTTTTGTAAAACAAAAAAAATATCTGCGTTTCCAATCAAGAGTTTATAGAGAAGATCACTTGGATGGTTCAATTTTGTGATTTGTTAAAGCATGTGATGGTAATTCTGAGAAAATATACCAATTGGAACAAACCATATGGAAAGAGGTTGCTTAAATTGATCTTAACAGGAAATTTTAAATGGCTTTTAGATGAATGGTTGATCAATTTATACGGAAATGATAAATTATCCGGCTCGAAGGACCAAACTTTTTATAAATAAAAGCAAATTTATTATGTTACGTTTTATAATCTTTAAATTGAATAGAATTTTGTTTAGTTTGCAATGATTTTATTATCCGGCTCGAAGGACCAAGTATTATATTTTTTTTGGTTTTATAACGAAAAACTAGATGGGATGAATCAAATTTGTAACTTTTCTAATTAAAGCAATTTTTATCCTTTTAAAAGTCTAATACCATTTAAATTTTGTGGAGTACTACAGAAGTATCCGGGTTGGAGGACCATTTAAAAGGCGATAAGTTCTTCTTTAACGGAATTTATTTATTTATACAAAATTCATTATTGCAGAACTATTTACAATAAGCTTTAAAATATTCGTTGCTTTTAGACGTTGTATTACTAGGCACTGCCAGTTGAACAACAATGGTTGAGCACTGAATCTCGGTGTAGCTATTTAATCCGAAGAAATACAAGAGTTAACTCTTAAACCACTCTTCTACAATGCTCATAACTTAGATGTATCAAACATTAAGCGGGAAAAATCTTGTTAAAATGTTAACTCAATGCTAATGCACTAATGCAGTACTAGGCCTTACTGATTTCTAGGAATATGTAGAAACCGATAAACTTGGTCGCATGAGAAACCAAAACTCGATCCTATAAATTTGAAGCCACCAAACACTTTAATTGGTTTTTTATTCAAAATTTTAAAATTATCAGTCATTATGATCCGGGTCAAAAGGACCAAAAATCAGATTTAACGAAAAAGGACAATTTAATTTATGTCCTAATCATAGATCGTAAAAGTTGTGACGGAAGAAAATTATTACTTAATAATTGCATTTTCAAAATGTTTCTAATTAAAATACCTACATAAAAGACTGCAGTCCTAGGTTAAAATAATCATAAATAATAATATGAAAATATATTATGTAGAACCGCAGTAAAAAAAAAATATATAAACATTACGTCAATGCGTTTTATATATTATTTTAATTTCCACCAGATGTTAGTCCACCTATCACACAACTCACTTAACTACAAAATTTTAAGAGAGACAGAGAGAGGAGAGCGATCGTAAAAGTCCAGCAGTAAGTCGTAACTTTTTTGAAATGATAAAATCGTAAAACTTTTTAGAGGCTAATTTTAACCAAACGAACAAAATGGAACACCCAAAAGGTGTATGCTGTCTAATTAAATGAGTTTAACATTAATTTTTCGGTGACAAGTAATTTTTTTTTTGTTTTTATTATTATTTTTGTGTTTGACCTATTAGATGTTTTGCAAAATAATGCCAAGAACAAGAAACAAAACAAACAAAGTATTATAAAACATCTAAAGAATTTCTGTTTTTTTTGCTTTTATCTTTTTTTTTTTCATTCTCTATGAACAAAATACAAGATGTCATTCAAAGTTTTATTGCTAAATGAGTATCTTGTAGTTTATGTTTTGAATGTTTTTTAGTTTTATAGAAAATTTATATTATGCACAGTTCATAGGGCACATAGCTTTCATAATTTTAAATGTTATTATTATTATTTTTTTTCTTTTGTCAAAAACAATAAACTACGGTCTTGATTGTTTGCGTCTATTGCGTTGAAATTTTAATAGCATTCGTGTATAGTTATGTATATGGCACAAAAATATATAACATATTTAAGAAATTTTGAAAAAAAAAAATACATTTTTTTTTTGTTTTCTTAATTTGTAGGCACCAGCAAGATATTTGAAATTTCACACCCACTCGGAACAGGTGAATTCAAAGGCGCAAAAAAATATACAACAGATTTGATAGGTAGATGGATAGATAGATAAATATCTTAGAGATACGACAGCAACAAAAAAAAAAAAAAAACTGAATGAGTTTTATTAATTTTCTTTTAGGTGAAAGTGATAAATTATTTGCCATTTTTTTTTTTTTTTTTGTGAAATGTAACAAAAGCAATTTTTTTCATCTCTCGGTTTCATTGTCAACTTTTACGACTTTTATTCGGTTGTTAAACTGACATTTTAATTAATTCCAGTGACATATGATTTATTTAATAGATTAAGATTTTGATATTATTTGTTGTTGTTTTTTTTTTGGTTCATTTTTGGTTGATGTGATTAAAACTTTTTGAAAATTTTTAGGACATGCAAAATTTTAATGTACATTTTTGTGGTATTTACTAATTCAAAAATATTAATTTTAAACATTCTGTTTAATTAAGTCATATTTTTTTTTAAGATTTATTATCTATTGCAGAAATTAAAATGCATTTAGTTTTTCATTTACAATTTTATATTTTTTAAGAGAATTTTTATATATTTTGAAACTTTTGCGTGGAGGTTCCCCACTTTTTGATGTAGGAATGATCAATAATCCGGGTCGAAGGACCAAAGCATAGTGAGAATTACAAATTTGAATGTTTTTCACGAGATGATTATTCAAAAATAGGGCTCATTCTTGTGAAACGAGTCACCGAAATATTGACATAAAACATATTGAATGTTATCGTTTAGGCGTTTAAAGAAAAAAATTTTTTGTATTCTTGAAATTTCACTTCAATATTTATTTATAAGCCAACCAAATGTCGGAACACTAATCGGTAATTTTCCAGTTTTGATTTTAATTTGTGCAAAATTCATAAAATCAGATTTTCTATTTCTTTCAAAGAAATCGACATTAAAAAAAATTGTGAGTAGAGAATTTGGATTACTCAAGTTAAAAACTTTGTAACTACCATCCATGATATGTATTTTATAAATAGGTAATAATATTTCATGAATCATTTCGATTCAAAGTTAAAGTTTTTTGTTCGGCGAAGCGCGTATCATCATCTTATTCCAAATACCATTTGTAATTATTAATTTAAATTGATGAGCAAACAATATAATATAGTTTTACTGTTATTTTCTTAATAGTTCTATCGAACACAAAAAAAATCCACAATTAGTTAAGTAAATAAAATGTAATGTATCTTGCATATGTGTGGAAATTAGATCTCATTTGAAGAGCTTCTTATGAGCAGATTTTAATTAACATTAATGAATATAGTTTGTTTTTAATCAGTAAGCCCTCAATAATAATTAATTCAGAAATAATTTTAGAACGCAGTGCCTATATGAACCATAATGTTTTCCAATAAGACCAGCTATGACTATCGGTGCTTATAATTTTGTTCGGGTTGAAGATGAAAAAAACTATTTTCTCTTGGATTTTCTCCAGTTCTTACCCTACACTTCTCGTGAAATAATAAAAAACATTCTTTTATCCGGCTCAAAGGACCAAAAATTAAAAAAAAAAAACAATTTTCTCTTGGATTTTCTTCAATTCTTATCCTACACTTCTCGTGAAATAAAAAAATAATCCTTTTATCCGGCTCGAAGGACCAAAAATTAAAAAAAAAAACTATTTCCTCTGAGATTTTCTCTATTTCTTACCATTTTAAAGTCAAATTTCTTAATTGTAGCCTAATATTAAGACTCATTCCCTATATCACTATTGAGTAAGTCAATCTTAAAATAGCCCAGCCCTTGCTCTTTTTTTTATGATTATTTTCAGAAAAACCACCATCAAATTCACCTGAGATTTATCTACCACACATCCTCATATTGATATATTCAGGCTATCTAATCAATCGTATTTATACGACTACATCATTTAGATATTTTTTTTTTTAATTTTTAGATGCGCTACGATAGATGTTCATTCATCCCACACAATTCAACACCCCCCTTCAATAGATCATTTAATAAAACTTAACGTCAGCATGATTGTCGCGCTTGTATATTGTAATAGTTTTGATGCTCTGATGTGTGTGGTGCTCCCAAATGTTGCCTATTTTTTTTTTTTTTTTTTTTTAATTCCTGATGACTGCTTGTTAAGAGAAAACAAAATACATACATAATAGATAGATAGATATATTTTGTGTGTGATGTTATGCTCTTCAATCTAATTAATTGCCCTTTCATTGAACACCCAACACCATCATGTCGCGTCATCATCATCATTGGTTGTATCTCTATATTTTCTACATTTTTTTTATCTAATTTTTATTTACCGGTATTTTGTTTATACACATACCTTGATCATCAATTGGGAACAATTTGATTTATGCATTTTTTATAGTTTTTAATTTTTTCGCCTTGTTTTTACGATGCAACATGCTATGGTACTTAGATACGCAACAATCTACAACATAGTAAAAAAAAATAATACGAAATATGCGTGCATGTCCCAAAATAAACATCAAATGAGTTAAAATTTTCAAGGTAATCATCATTAAAAATGTATCTCATGTGACATAGAAGTTGTTGTGTATTTTGGATATTTTATGTATGCATGTTGTTGCTTCTGCACAACATCTGAAGCCCAAAGATCTCAGACATCATCGAAGAGGATAAGTCAAGCATCAGAGGCTATAAAATTCTCACACACTGAGAGTTTATTGGGATAGATTGGTGCGTCAGTCGTCTATAAATGTATACCTCTGGTATATTCTGTACAACAACTATACCTACCTACTGTATCCAAATTGTGCATCCTTTGAATGCCACTTCGACCCGACACTGCAGAAATATCTAAAAATATCACACCAAAATGCACCTTTTCCCTTTGGCAGGCATATTGACTGCATATAAGGCAGCCGCCACACAGTATTTTTTCCCTGCGCCATCACCGTCATCGGCCGGCAATCACATCATCTGTTATCATGACCGCACTGACTTGTGGGAAGACCTAAGGCCCATTGTTAAAAAAAATTAGCGTTTTTAGTGTTTTTAAGGTTTGATCCGAGGTCAATTGAGATTCGTTTTCAAACCAAAATTCGAAATTCAGAAGAATCAGCTGATACAAATTATTTTGACTACGATCAAAGTCTATTACACGGTGACTCAAGGGTCGTGATTTTGTTTTTCGAAAATCAATGCATAAACATACTCGTACAAGAGTCATGACTGTTGACTTCGAATTTTCGAACATCTGCAAGTGTCTTTGAGAAAAGCAAAGATAATCTTCACTCACGAGTATCTCGTGTTTTTCGAGTTCGTTTCAACATCAATAAATATTCGAAGTTAAAATTTCGAACCCAAATTCGAAGTAAAAAATAAATATGTTGAGTCAATATATGTAAGAAATCCAAAAATATTTGACTTCGAAATTTCGAAAATAAAATAAGAAAATTCTGCCTAGCCTGAAAGACCAGGATGATCTGAAGAGTAAAGTCACTCTTGGAAGTTTTAGTCAATTCCTCGCAAGAGTCAAGAGACCTCAGGCGTGATAGTTCAACGCAATGTAGAAAAAAGCTTAAATAAAAAAAAACACACACACAAATTTAAGCTTTTTTTACATTGGTCCAATGGTTAGCCTAAAATTTGTAGTTTCTTAATTTTCGACATCGAGATTTCGAAGATCAAGTCCATCGTCCAGTTTAATGCTTAGTGCTTTTTTTGGAGTTTCATACAAATGTCAATTGAAATTCGAAGTTATACAAAGCATTGTCTTCGAAATTTCGAAGATCAGGCCTATTTTCGAAAATTAAATTCAAGTACCAACAATAAACTTGGATTCGAAGTGAAAAAAAACATTAACATAGAAATTTCGAACCTCAGGACATTGGCCAATGGTACTATCAAATTATCAACCGAAATTCGAAGTCAAACACAAAATTCAAAAGTAAGAATGTTTGAATAAATTTAAGATTCGAAAAACAGGCCCTTGCTAGGCCCTTTTTAACGGCTGGTCCGCCTTTGACTGTACCTATTCTGATTTTGTTTTAGTTCTTCGAAACATATATTTTTATAAAAGAAGAGTGTGGTATTTAGTTGGAAAAAGGTGTAAAGTATCTAAAAATAACATCTTTTTTGTGCCGTTTTGTGTTCCAGCTGCGAAAAACTATAGACACACATTGGTTGCAATTGCAACACACAACATATGCTAAGTCCACATACGTAAATATCTACACATACTTGCATACATATATGAGGGACGTAAGTCATGATGCTGTTTGTGTATATTTGTTAGTATTAAATCCTTTGCTTGTCACGATAAAGTATCTGGAAATTTATTACACTTGGATTGGTTTTAAATAATCAAAAAAATAAAAGAAAAAAAAAATCCACCGTTGATACATTTTCTAAAACCATCGCAATAAAAAATCATGAAAGGTGCTGGTAGAATATTTTTTTTTTTTTAATTTATGATATTTTAAGCGAGAAGACAAAATTTAAACGATCGTTTCTTTGGACAGTCTAGATCGGTCCCGTGAGACTGAAGATACATCATGGAAAAAGACGCCACACATTCACTAACACACACACACACACAACACAAATAAGAAACATTCTATTAACCTATTAGATTGAAATACTAAAAGCATTTTTGTTCCACCTCATTTACAATGAAGGTATAATTTAATTATAAAATATACAAAATCGGATGACGAGAAATTAATATAATATTCTTTGTCAGGTGAAGTTTTTTTTTGCCTTCTTCTTTTTAAATTCAAAAGAAAGCATCTTTAATTGTCGACATAAAATTAAACGATAAATATTAATTTTAATTGCGTAAATTTATTACACTTGGGCAGGTAAGAAAATGCAAAAATCTTGGCACAAAAACTGTCGCCAACAAAATAGAAGATGAAATTTTGTATTTTTTTTTTTTTTGTTGTATTTTATAAATTTGTAAGTCATTTAGGTGAGAAAATTAAAATATAAAACATCTTGAGGAAAAAAATAAAAAAAATAGATGAGAGGAAACGGTGTGTGAACATGTGTCACGGTGTGAAATCGTGAATTAAGAAAGGTGATTTTGATTTTTTTTTAAATTTGTTTTAAGACCGAAGAAGATTTTTGCAAGTTTGAGGTCGCAATTTTTTTTTTTTTTTTTTAAGTTGTGAATGATATGCTGTCAGGTGGAAAATGACTTGGTAAATTATTGTATAAAATTTTTGCGAAATGGGAGATAACAATGTTGAAGGAAATCTTAATGGCAGAAAATTATGTGACAAGAGATTTGCTAAGCGATACAAAAATATTTAATTTATTTGAAATTATAATATTTAAACGTCTGTTTTTTTAAATTCATAATATACTCATGTGTGAAAATAGGAATCACGACCCGAAAAAAAAGAAAACAAACAAAAATTTAGAGATATTAAGGTAAAATGCTTTGTGAATCACCGTTTTCGCCAGCTCATCAAGATCAAGCAGTGATCCGGCTCGAAGGACCTAAGATTTTGACGAAATATTTTATCTGAGTTTGTTTTATGCTGATTAACATAGCTCAAAAATTAAATACTTTTGATTTAAAAAAATATAGCCTTGTCCAAAAATCCAAAAGATCAACAAAAATTACTTCACTGAAGTGCATTTATCAATTATAACAATAATTTTCAAAATAAAATTTTCTAAGAAGAAAGAGTCTCAAACATGGAAAACAAATCCAACAGATCCGGCTCGCAGGACCAAACTGAAATCTTGTTTTTTATGAAAAATTTAGATATTTTGTGTAAATTAAATTTTTTCTTCGGCGTAAATACAAAACCAAAAATATCCACAAAATGTCACTACCGCAGCATATTTAATTTTACTTTTGTTTGCTAAATAAAAAACACTTTGACATTTGTTTTATAACAATTGTAGAAAATGGTTTTAATACTTTTTTATAAATAAAGTTATTATTTTAAAAGCCTAACATTTTCAAAAGATCAAGTTTGAAAGGACCAAAATAAAAAGAAATAAGTAAGTGAGTATTATAAAGTTAACCTCCAGTTAACTCACTTAATTTGATAAGTTAACTCCTTGAAAAATTGACTACATTGTATTCTACGACCTTTAACGTTTTTGCTAAGTTAGAAAATAATAACCATTTTTTCAGTAAATTTTGTTCTTACATTTTCTTTGATATTCAAAAGCCAAACTAACACAAGACCGTTTTTTGTTTAATCTTAAAAAAAAAAACTTATTTTTTTATTTGAATGTAACGAATTTTAATTAATGCATTTTTCACTTGAATAGATAATCTCCTGTGAGAACTAATGTAACAGTGACTGTTTTTAGCCGATACGGGCTTAATTGTATATGATTTGTGCAGTTTTTAATGAAAAAAAAAATCAAAAAAAAAAAAAATCGAAAATCCGAGTCGGAGAACCAAATTGAGTTTTCCCTAAAGAAGTTGCAGGCTACAGGCTTCTATTATTTGTTAGGAGTAAATGTCAAAAGTTAAAAACAAAAAAAAAAAAACAATTAAAAGATAAAAACTAATCACAAAAAAAAAACCACAACCACCGACTACTAAATGCAAATTCAATTTCCATTACAGATTTGTATTTTTTTTTTATATATTTTTCAAACTACGTTCTATCTACAGAAGATGAGAAAAACAAAAAAAAAAAAAAATCCTTGTGCACTTATACATTCCACATGTATCCACTTTAACGGCCAACCCGCAAATGTGCACTTTTGAACATCAATCATTTATTCACGGATGACAAGTAGTTGTATTCTTAATTTTTCATTATGAAAATCACTCATTACACGGTGCAGTTTTCCTTCCTTGAACACAGTACAAAATGTATAAGCATAAGATATACACAAGGATTTATGTGTGTGAGAGAAAGAGAGTAATAGATATACAATCTATGTACCTATACTATAAAATACAAGCCATAAAATGATTAATTATACCCGCCCTATATTCATTCACTTTTTCTCTATACTTTTCCTCCAAGGAATATACAAGACTTCATTCATAATATACAAGAAGAAACATTTATAATGAATCATAATGTACGCCTTGGTTAGGTTGATGGCTGCTGCACTGCATCAGATTAATAATAATATTTCCGCTTAACACTTAAGAATGCTTTAATAAATTAATAAAATTTATTTTTGAAGAAAAAAACTAATTTTAAGTTAAATTTTTAAAATAATAAACAACTTGTTTTATATATTGTTTAATTATCAAGTTAACATGAACTCATACATCATACATTAACATCCATACAACATTGTGTACATTTGTTGTTTTATTTTTCGTTCAATCAAACTAATGGCAACGGACAAACATAATTAATCATCAAACACAAAACAGAAAAAAGTTTACAATTCATACATAATTTTTTTTGTTGTTGTTTTGTTTAATAATATTCATATTGTATGGGTTCTTAAAAAAATTACGATTTTTTTTTTTAAGTAGATGAAATGTTTATTAAAATTTAAATAAACAATCTGACATTTAACGATTTTTTTTCCAAAATGAATTCGATGCAAAATTGATTGCCTCGATTTTGTTTTGTTGATCTCAAACCAATAAAGTCGATAAATCATAAACCGATTTATTTTTTAGTGTGAACTGTAAAATATCTTAAACCTACGTCATACAAAGTTATATTTTTTTTTGGTTTGTTTGTTTAAAACAATCAACTTAACTGTCAGGTGAAGAAAACATAAAAAAAACAAGACAAATTTCGCATAACGACAGATTTTATGAAGTTTGTATTCTCCTTTAACATGAAATACTTTATCCTCAATTTATGATAAACAATAAAAATCCAGACAGTGAACGACAAAATATATACAAAACACAAAAAAAAAAATATATAAAAAAAACAAACAACATCAATGACAAATGAACGAAAGTAAATAATTCTGAATGAGGAATTTAGTTTTGATTGATTGGACCACTTGCAACTAAAAACCAAACAGAGAGCATACAACACACAACGAAACGACACAAAACATTTTAAATGCGAACGAACCATAACGAACAATAATGGCGACCACTTTGCTACCGTTACATTATAACCCAAAGTGATGAAGTTGATGGTGGCGCTGGCGACGCCGAAGCCATCGTTAAAACATTTACATACATATTTTTGAGGTGATATTTGTTAAAAATTCTAGTTCTGTCAACGTTTTCTTTTTTGTTGTATATTCATTCTTTGAAAATAGTGCGTAAACTAATCGATGACACTGTTTTGAATTTGGAGTTTTTAGTAAAAAATATATACGAGGATGAGATGGGTAGAAAAAGAAATGTTAATATCTTTTGACTTGAAATGTCGCTGAACATTGATATTAATTTGTTTGGATGTTTTATTTTGTTGATTTTTTTTCCGGAGGGGCTATTTTTTTGTGGAATGTTTTTTTTTACATGTTAATATTTTTGAAACTAAATTTTTGACAAAGTAAAAGGAATATATTAATGTTTTAGATGTTGTTTGGAACTTTCCCAGATTGAAACGATTTATTCGCAGAAGCGAAAGACACTTTCACCTGTCAAATTGTATTTAAACGGTGACGTACTACGCTTCAGCGATTAAGAGGAAGCAGCACAAACAAATTAAGTGCTGCGTTTTGTATGATCTTATTTGACAGTTCTATTTACTATTTCCACATATCTGTCATTTTTTTTTCATTTCAAGTTGACGTTTTGGGGTCTGATTTTAAAAGGTTTTTCGTAAACATACATTCTTTTCACGCATATGATAGGCATTTATTAGTAAAATTGCAAACTGTGCAAATAGGTAGGTAAACCTTTATGCCTATTATGGAATTCGCAATACTTTATTCCCAACGCAATTCGCAGGATTTACATTCGCAATAAAAGCAAATATGAACTTGTCAAGTGAACTATATTATCACTACCTTACCATTTTCACTTAAATATATCCTCATCTGCGAGTTGCACAATAGAAAGTTATGGCTAAAATAAGTGCGAATCCCGCCGCAACGCATTCGTCGGATTTCGTAATATAGGAGTGCATATCTGTCAAAAAAAATTCGAAATTCCAAATATTTATGTGTAGGATTTTCTGTGTCCTACGAAACAGATAAAATTCTGTCTTGATGTGGAATTGAGCCCTTGGTGGAACTGTACGACCGACATTTTAAATTTTGTATAACTTATTGGGCGATCGTGCACACTGGGGGAGTTGAACCGGGGTAAAATGAAGCTTGTGGACGAGGGATGTGGAATTGGGCCCCTGGCGCAGTTTAAAAAAAAACTTTAAGGTACGACCACAAAACAGAACTGAAAAAGAACATTTGGGTAAATGAACGAACGACATTTTTAAATGTTTATAACTTACTGGGCTTACCCAATAAGTTATAAAGTGTGCGATGTCGATGACCCTTTCGGTTCATTTGGTCTCAAAACATATTGCTTGTTGAGTAAGTTTAAACTGTCAAATTAACTCCTTATCGACATCAAACTACCTTATCATAAGCTTTTACTTAGCCACTACATGCGATTTTCACCTTAGAGGTCAAACAAACGAGCAATAAACAAACGAATTGTAGATCAAATTGCAACGTTTAATAGCAGTCGTAGTGAAAAGCCAAAAAAAAAAATGAATATCTTGCAATTTTGTCTTGCGGTTTAGTCTCAGGATAATTTTTTTCCAAAAAGCTTAAACAAACGAGTGACAAACAAACGAATTGCAATGCTTACAAGCAGTTTGAGCGAAATTAATACTAGCGAATCGTTATTCATCACACGAAAACATCGATTTCACAAGGTATTGTGATCAACTCGATATTGAAAATGAAGACCCTTTTCTACCTAAAAAATCATTATCAACACTAAAGATACAACTCTCTACCTCCCAGACTACCCGTTCTCATAATCTAAACAAAGAACCAAAAAAACTTCTTCAGCACTTTAAACTTCCAACCCATATCTTCAGGTGTAAAGGTATACACTACCTACATCCGTATCTTCCCTTCTATTCAATATCGGATGAGATTTTGATGTTTTCTTTTCCTGTCATCAAAATAAAAAATAAAAAAAAAAACGACAATTGTTTAGACCACACACAAGTTTATTGTATACCTTGCTTTTTTTTAGATGCAAACACAAGCCCACCATCCTTAACCATATTGACACACACGTCGCGTAGTCGATTGCCGTCTACGTATAGTCATATCTCTTTATTACGGTTTCGCCGATAAACGCTCAGATTTCGTTCGGTAGAAAATTTGCGCGTCAGTTTCAATAAAAATAATTAACAAAAAAAAACGAAATCAAATCACACCGCAACAGCAGCATCAGACAAACAAAAAAAAAAAACAATTCAACGTTCACCTTCTTGCATCAGCGAACTGAGAAAGAAAACCATTCACACCGCCTGCATCCATATGTTGGCTCATTTATGACACAAAGGATGTGTGATGGGCCCGATGAACGATGATGATGTTGTTGATGATAATAATGCATCTTATTTTTTTTACGCCTTTGTTCTTACCTTATCCTTTTTTTTTTTTTTTGTTTTGTAATTTCTTCAATAAACTCAAAAATGAATTTAAAAGGATTGCAAATCAATATTGTGCTGGTGGCGCGTCAGCATGCGTCGATTATACAAAAAAAATTGTGTGTTTATACAATTTATAGTATAATCTGTTTTGTGTATCCTCTTAGGAATTCATTTATAGGAAACAAACAAGCTATTATACCTTTACCCGCCATCACAACAACATGATTACTTATGTACACAAAATGAAATAAAAAAAAAAAAGAAAAAATATATTTGCAAATAGTTTTTTTTTTTGTTTTTAGTTCCCTCCCATGATTTTGTTAGATAACTATTTCTTTTGGCACGACGCACAATATGTATTTGAATTTAGCTAATTTTAAAAACAAAAGCAACCATTTGATTGGCTAATAGTTTTTAAGTTAACACGTGTTATCTATTTCATTGAAGACATTTTTCATATACAAGACATTGCCAACTTCAGATTGGGAGGTGACATAGTTTTAGTGTTTTTGTTTTTTTTTTTTTAATTTTCAACAAAAAACATTTAACGATTTAAAAAAAAAATAACGAAAAGGTATATTTATCTCATCTCTAAGTGATCTGTTCAGTTTATGTTTTATTTTATGTTTAAATTTGTATCTGGCAACACTGACGCAGCAACGAATAAACTAATATCGTTATTATCAAGTAGGTTACCAGTTTGTAATTGACAGGAGTTGTGTTTGACAGAACAAGGTGATCGATATGAAGGGTATATTACTCTTTTCAGTCTTTTCTCTTTTTAGTGTCACCCTGTTCTCTCAAATGTGTCTTTTGTCAGTTAAGAATTGACTGTAAAGTGGAAATCTAGCATAACTCGTCGATTCGTTTGTTCATATTTTTTCTACTCGCTTTCTCAGTTCCTCGTTACAATTTAAACTTGTTAATTAATTCTTTAATTGCTTAGAGATGTGTTAACTGGAATGTCCAACAACATTAAAAATCATTTATAATGAATTTTTGGGGAAACAAAAAAAAAATCATCTAAATTGATTATAATGTGTAATAATTGTCAAATAAAACACAATATATTGATATCACTAATGGGATTTCAGTTGACACAAACAAAAAAATCCAAACCACAAAAAACTCAATGAGATAAAAATATATGTACGTTTTATATTTATAAAAAAAACTTATATTTGGCATCTCTGTGTTGTGTTGTAAATTTGAATTCAACAAGAACCTAAGCAACATTATGTTAACAGTTATTGGTGATTCAAAATAATAATTATTAATTGAAGCTGTCCACCATTTAATAAATTCTTCTCTAATCACAAAAATAGGCTTTACACACACAAAATATCATGGAGAAAAATTTTATTCAGATAAAATGGAAAAACATTTCTACTATGGTAGAGGAAGGAAAATGTTATTTTTGAAATAAATTCAAATGTAAACAGTTTTTTTAAACTTCTTGTTTTGTTTTTTTTTTTTGTTGTTGTTGTGTGTGTTGGAAATGCACACGCATTTTTATTGGAAATAGGTGATACAAAATTATAGGGATATTTTATGGGTGCATATACTGTCTACACGAACATTCAAATTCACACCTTTGGGAAATATAGAAAATGGAAATGGAATTGCTATGGATTCAAATTGAAATGAGAACTGTTTAGTGATAGGTTTATGGTTTGTTTATATTACTTGGTTGGAGTTTGTTTGTTAGCTGGGGGTAAGTTTTTATTGAAATTGGTTTAAATTGTTTTGTGGTTTTAAATACCATCAGGGAGGTGTTTGGATGGGATGTGTGAATGTGGAGCAATTGGGAATTCAACTAGAAACAATCCAAGACAAAATTTAAACATTTAAGATTGGAATTTTTAAGACTATATAACTCTGTCATTGTATTTCAGATAGATATGCACTAAAACAGCAAAGGAAATGTTTTCTATTTCTTTAAAAAGCTAGTTTTGATTGACTGTTAAATGGCGCCCAATGCCAAATAAACAAGCTATCTGAGTTAGAATATCGAGTGCTTCCCTAATATTCTACTACATTTATGATATTAAATTATATTTGGATACGTTGGGTGCCAACGCTTAAGGAAACGATTTTTGTGTAGATGCACTCAATTTGGTAAAGATCTTTATCAAATATATACTTTATTCCCTGCATCCGGCTGTCTATAGTTTTACTTTCGATACTTTCGCTGCTTTCTCACTTAAGCTTGGATCACACCTAGACGGTTTTAGAATGCTGATTTAGCATTTCACCTACATCAGATGGTATTTGCCTCCGTATCGTAAATACTTTGCCAATCGCTTAAAATACTTTCTGGCTGATGGCACTATTTTTATGGTCACATCCCGCTGACAGCAGTGGCTACTTTAAGCTACTTAACTAGGTGTGAGCTGCAACTCACTGGGCTTTTTTTAACTGTTCACATAAAACTTCAACACGCATTTATCCATCTCTTAATAACATCACGGGTACGTTGGGCGCCATTTAAACGTTAAAACTGAATGATTCAGAGTATGTCCGATGGTTGTGATAATTCAAGAATAACGCAAGAATATTTAAACAAGTAGACCCATCTATTGTGATCCTATCAAATACGATCATAGATTTGATGCTCCTTAAAACGTTGCTAGCTACTAAATGGCGCCCAACGCATAATAATTGAAAATGAATGCCTAATTTGACATCATTTACTACATTTCTAACAAACAAAGTGACTAATTCATTATTTGTCAACATCCAAAATGTCAATTTTATCAATAAATAAACATTTCCCGGCTTATGAACCCTAATTAACTTATCTTTTACCTTTGTAATAATAGGTTGAGTGATAAAACTACTAGTGTGGCACCTTTTTTTCTAGCCAAATAAACAAAATAAACAGGTATGTGTCACTTTGTAAACAAACACAAGTGTGTGAGCCTTAAATCCAAACAAAAATAATATTATTTCTCTTACCTCAATTATCTCACCGACATACACCATCACCCTTATATTTTGGTATCAATTCAGGGTATCACAACAAAAAAATAATAAACATTGTTCTATCTCAATAGCATGCGCCATCATAAGCCCACGTGAGAGGATACGACAGGTATCCTATACCAAAAAACCTAACAGGTATGTATATACAGGTAGTCCCTCCTAAAGGATAATAACAAGGACAGACCGCCCTATTTGTTGACTCTTTCCCTCTCTCTCTGTTACCAATAAAAACAACGTTGGACACAAAAAACCAGGAGTTACGGCGCACAAACTGTTTAGACATGCTGTCGGCTTTTTGAGAAAAAATGATTTGTTGTTATCATGCGTCGGTCGTCGACGTCGCGTCGGTGTAAAATCGTATACCTACCTACAATTATTGTGGTTTCACCTGTATTAACTGTATCCATGTTGGTGTATACCATTGTTAACTTTTATATCTTCCCAGACGAGACGTGTGTTGTGTGTGCCTTTCAGCATACAATTTGGAATGGTGTGGTTGTAAAAGAATGATTCATGTTTTGTTTTGACGGGATGAATGTTTTTATGGTAAACAGAAAACCTGTACAAAAACGTGATGTCTGGCAAGAGAACGAACGACACAGTAAACAACAATGATGATGATGATGATGATTATGATGGTGATTTTTGATGAATGGCAGTCAGTAGCAGGTAAAGATACTTACAGGTGATAAGTAACTTGTTTTCTGATTTATGACTGCGTCACGATTGGTTGGGTTTTTGTGTTGGCGGCTTTTGATTTGTGACTTTGTAAGGTATTTGTTGTTTTATTTTGTGTGTTTTGTTTTTATTTTAAATGGCAGACTGGAAATCCGGCTGAAAATGACCGTGGTTTATGCTCTCGGAAGAGGCAGACTCGTGAAGTTTGTGTTGTTGCATTTCTCACTAAAGTAAAGCAATCCTTTACTGTTTGGGGACTGCAGTTTCGGTTAGTGGTTTACACAGTAAAAATGACTGCTCAGTAAAATTTAATTTTTAAATTTATGCGTTGGGCGCCATTTAGTAGATGGTTAGGTTTAAAGAAGCTTTAAAGGCGTGATTACAGCACTAGGAATCGAATTGAAAATTTTAGTTTCAAGCTTCAAGTAGCAATTTGGATTTAAGGAAGCATCAAGTGTAAGCTCAAATTTGATACTGGGACTCCGGTCGAAAATTCGCTTGGAATATGGCCCCGGAAAAGACTTTAAATTGAAACTTTAAATTGCATAGAACGTGATTTACTGACTCAAGTGAAATTTTGAAAGTTTGATGGAATTTAATTTGTTGTATAAATAATTATATATAATTATTGAGCGTTGGGCGCCATTTAGTTTTGATAGTTCAGTAAGAAGAAGCTTAAAAGCGTGATTGCTATACTAGGAGATGGCTTCCAAGTATGAGCTTGGTCTATGGTTACAAAAGAGGCAGTTAAGTTTGTATTCAACCAACCTTAAATTCTAAGAAAGAAGCTCGAAATACCAATATTTGAAGCTTTTAAAGTTAAATTTAACTTTTTTTTAACTATTTTGCGTTAGGCGCCATTTAAAAGTTATGTAAAAATTGAAAATTATGGTCGCATTTAATAGTAAAGATGGAATAGCAAGAAAATTGCTATTTCAATTCAAAGAAATTCGATTTTCAAACATAGCTTGGATACCTACTTAGTTTTTGTTAAAAATTAAATTCAAAGAAATTTCAATCTACCTTCCTCCTGTCAAATCAAAAAAAAAAAAAAAAAACTAAGTACAAATGTACACATTTGATTGAAAAATATTCACATCTGTGTAATTTTGTTTTCCACAAAAAAAAAAACACTCCATTTACATATTCGTAAAAGAAAATACCTACACTTTTCTTCTTTTTCTGCAATTTAATTTATCCGATTCCCGAACAATGTGAAAACCAACATCTCATTCTTCAGCACTCACTCTCTACATCCTCAGGACAATAAATCAATTGCAATGCCTCTTCTCTGTGGTTTGGAAAAATAAAAAAAAAAAATCGTGAAAATCCCATACCCAATCCCATCTGGTAGACAGATATTCCCGAAAACGAATATCAACCAAAAAAAAGAAAAGAAAATGTTGAAAAAATCGCCTCTTCTTTGACTTGTATGTTTCTACAACCACAATATGTCTTAAAAGTCCTTGTTTTAGTCCCCACGGCAGCACAGATCCAGGGAAGAGACTGCGATTTTGATTCACCAAAAAAAAAAGAAAAACCAAAAAAATTGTGTTTTACGAAAAAAAAAGTGTAAAAATTATCTTTGTTCTGCCCGATGTTGTGTGGGAAAAGATAAAATAAAATACAACAAATAAAATTCATTAAAATAGGTGTTGCATGTTAAGCAAAAGTAATTTTTTTGCTGCAAAACAAAAAAAAGGAAGAAAATTGGAACCATACAAAGGAATCGGAGTATTTTTGCCAAAAAATTTCACAAATAATTGAAATAAAACAAAACAAAAAGAAAACTTTGCACCTACATCGAATTCGAATGCCCATTCCCATCTGATGTTGGATGCTGATGCTGCTGGATGGATCCGTATCCGTATCTTTTCCATCTGCAACTCGCTTTTGTGTGAAGTTTTTTGTGTTTTTTGTTTTTTTTTTTGTATTTTTCAGCTTAATTTTTCAACTGTGCTCTGATAGTAAAACAAAGGAATTCCGGGATTATTTTGCTATTTTTGTTGTTGTTCTATTTTGTTTCTTTTGGTCATGCGGCGGGCGCTCTCCTATATTTTTTCGGTTTATTTTTATTTTGTAATGTTTCGTTATTATTCCCCCTTGAAGGCATTTTTTTGTGTGTCTAGATCAGAGAGAAGGCGATATAATATTGGACCAGATGAGTTCCGGATACTAGAGGTGGTTACACCATATACAACAAATATCGGAAAAATTACAGCAAAAAAAAAAAGAATAAATGTAAAATAAAATGTTTAATCGCACGTTGCATGAGTTTTAAAAATATTTTTTTTATTTAATTTTTTTAAACACACATTTTTCTATGGAGGTACAATGTTACTGTTGGATCAATGATATATATAGAGTTTAAGGAATGAAGAGTATTTTTTTTTTTTTTTAATATCAACCTACTAGCCAAAATTTTAAAAGAACAAGTTTTTGTATCGTGAAAGGAATTCAGGAAATTATAAAAACAAATTGTTTAAATTTAATCGAAGTTTATTTACCGAAGATGCGTTTTTTTATGTGTTTTGTTTACACTTCCTTCATCGATTGCAATTGAACAAAAAAGAGTAACAAGAAATGAAATGGACCATAAATTAAGGAAATATATGATATACCATTTATATGTGTATTGTATATTTTATTGGAACGGGTTCTATTTTAAAAATATAGGTAGACACCAAAATGGTTTGCATATTTGGGATGCCTCAGGGTTCTCATTAAGGACCTTATTATTTTTGTCAGTTAATTTTCATTTGATTCATTTTGTTTTTGAGTTTATACTTCAATATAATATACAAAAACCTTGTTTAGTTTTCCTTGAAAAAGAAAATGAGAAAAATAATGTCAACATCAATTTAAGAGTAGAATTGTGTACAAATCTAGCCCCCAAAACGATGGAATCTTCTAATTGTTCTATAAGTCTTTTTTATTTTCAGCTATTACTGTGCATCGTTTTTATTGGTTAAAAGTTTAAGTAAATGTATTTTCTTTAGTAAGAAATAAATCATAAAGAGTTAATTAATTTTCTTTAATTCTTTTTGTTTTCAAATTTACACAAAAATGCCAAACAAAATTTATATTAAGTTTAGGTAACACGTTCAAATAAAGTTTAAAATAAGATAAACATTATTATTCCGATTTTGAGAACATTTGAAAAAATAGCATCTATACCAAAAAGTTCATTTCATTTTTGATTTTTGAGATACAAAAATAATCCAAAAGTAAAACCCTTATGCCAAAAAAAAAAAAAATATGTAGTTACAAATTGAAAAAAAAAAATGAAATTTATTGGCTTAGATTGTTAAATAGGTGCAATTTTTGTAACACAAAAAAAAATATCTGCTAACCATTTGAGAAGATAATAAAAAATTTCTTTAAATTTTGATAACTTTTTAAAATTCTATTTTAGTAGGTAGGTACAATGTCCTATCATCGTTTTAAATTTCATAATAAATTATTATTGGAGGTGATCCACTGTACTCCGTTCATTTTTATGCGTGTCTTCATGAAAATTTTGTAAAATATTTTCACAAAACCTATCTGGATTCGTTGATTTGACAGGAGTAAGGAAGGTAAAGCAAAAATTGGTGTTAAAATGAAATGAAAAATTTCAAAAAAAAACAAGACTAGATATATTCCGTTAAAGAAAACAAATGCCTTTTAAAATATAGAACAAAGATGGTCGCTCTTCGTAAGAGATTACTAGTTATTTAATCTTATTCTCCCTATTAAATTGTTATTTAATTTTTTATTTTATATTAGAATTTTCAGTTTTTGTAAAATACCTATAATCAGGTTAGGTTTCTGCCATAGTGTGATATTCGAATGTTCCTAATTTATATATCAGCAATAGGTTAAAAGGTTTTACGTACCTACTTAACCTACTTATACCGATTACATTTAAATATTTAGTCGATTATACCTATTAAACAAAAAATTGGTAGACAAGATTGAACATTTTTGTTGTTTTTAGGTTTTTGTTCTGTCAAATAGTGGACTTGTGAAATATTTTATCTCTGTTATAAAGTATTTCTGGTTTATGAGATCTTAAACTATTTTTCCGACAGAAACGAAAGCACAAGTTACTAATGTTGCTGAGGAATGGATTGTTTTGCCAAACTATAGTAGGTATTATAGTAGGTATTATTATAAAATTAAATAAATATAAATGTATATGTGTTATGTGTTACTTATAATTTTTTTTTTGATTTTTCATTAAATTTAGACTCAAGCTATTGGGTAAATTTTTAGTTCTTTCAAAATGACTTTGTCTCTGCTGAACTTAAATGGGGTTAAACCTGTTTATAAACAATTGAAACCCATTTTTTAACTATAAAATGTCAAATTCTATGAATAACAACCGTGTCTTTTCTGTGTGTTGGCTTTTTATTCAAGTTCAGTTAAACTCATGATACAAAAAAAATATTTTGTTAATTTATTTGTAAAAATACAATGAATACAAAACAAATCCGGCCTGTTTTCCAAAAAGGTAGGTACCTAACTATAAAATGAAGTTAAAACCTCAAATAAAGGTCTCAAAGTTGTCTTTAATTTTTGTCCAAAAAAACAAAAACTACATAGATCTAAGAGTACCTACCTACCAACGAAAAAATTAAATAAGCATCATTGACTCTTATGATTTAATAAGATAATACCAAGAATCGAAAATCAACACTTTCAAAATTTCAACACATACCTTACCTATTAATGTTCTCTTTATTTTCTTTGCATAAACTGTCACATAAATGCATGTGTTGAACTTAAATGATCAACGTTTTACTAAAGATTTTCAGTTCGAAGCAAAAAGGCTTAATATTGTACTGAATTCAATAATATTGGGCCTTTCCAAGTACGCAAATACCTCTTTTCAATTTTCAGTACTATTTTTACAATTTGGAGGTTTTAAAAGCCTTGAAGAAAACCAATCAAAATGTATGTGAAGCGCTTAAAAGATAAAGGTTCGAGGTGTAATTTTTTTAAATTTTTTTGCTTTTTTTTTTACAGAAATATTTGAAAAAACTCAAATTTTGGCGTCATCAGTTGGAGTATCGCCTAGATTCTTTTATTGGTTAGATAAAAAACCAATATTGACAATTGATTTATCTAAAAACCATTACCAGTCAATGTTATTATATTGTGGAACTGAGACCGCAAAGTCTTACACCTGTCAAAATATATAGGTAATATGAAATTTAACTTATAAGATTTAAAAAGTTCTACATTGCAATTCTGAAAGATTTAGTAAAATGATCAAAGCTGTAATTTTGTATGCTCAGATTATTTCAATTGAAACTACCTATATTTTGATTTAAATTTTATTTTCGGCGAAAAATAATAAAATTACGTTATTGATGATTATTATAGAGGTCTTTTGAAAAATTTAAATATTTAAACAAGTAATTGGTAATATACATTTCTATTCACGAGTTTTTGAGGACTTATGAAAAATCAATCCGACAACTTTCCTAATAAAAATTGAATCTTGTATTCACAATTCTACCGCGATTCGAACCAGCAATAATAAAAAAATCAAAAATCTTATACAAAATTTGTAAAGCTTTGTTGCATAAGCAAAAAATCCTTTGAACAAAAATCAAGAACACAAACCTCTTAAAAAATAGAAACTTCTTAATATAAATATTAAGATTGTAGGAAAACTTGATTTGTCTTTAATTAAAGTTGCTTCCACCATCCACAAAAAAATTTATTTTTATTTTACATAAATATTTAATTTATTATTTGCTTTGTTTTTTTTTGTTTTTTTAAATTTTTACCTTTATCTTATGGAGTTAACGAGTTGCAGTACAATTTTGCCTATTTCGGTACCCACTATTTTGTTTCAATTTTCAGTATAATTGAAAAAAGTCCATTTTCATCACAACTTCACCTAACCTATGTATGATCGTAACGTAGGTATTAACCCGATTAACAAATAAGAACGATCTACAAAATATTTTCACTGCTCTTTGAATTGAAAACAGTGATAAAAACTCAGAAATTTTATGTACCTAAATATTGATGTTGGCTCAATGATACTTTCAGGTATATTAATTCAGGTGGGCTACTATGGTAGGTATAAAATTTCTTAATCTGCAAAATAATTTCAAAACCAAACTTGAAAACATGCAAATTTAGGTAGGTACGAACTTTGTCGTCTTAAACAACATACATAGACAGGTACTACTTCTTTGTAGTTTACATTTCACAATTCCTACCTATTTTAACTGGCAGTATCAGTTCTGTGTAATTTACTGAGGTATGGAATAGAAAGTTTCAATATTATTTATTATCACTGAAAAACAGCAAATATAAACTGTTAATGTTTGTTTAATGTAAGACATAAAACTGATGAAAACTAAAGTCACATATAGATTGAGTCATACAAAGCGGTAAGCGGTTTAATAGAATCAAAATCTATTTTATGTAACTATACATAGGTAGTAGGTACCTATGACTTTTCTGATCATGAATAGTTATTTCTGAGTTGCTGTTGAAAACAAATTCATGTTCTTTCAAAATTGTTAAAATATAACGAATGTTAAATTTGAATTGTCTAGAACCAGTTGACTACTGTTAGATATTTTTAACTTTTCTTATATTCAGCACTGAGAAATCGTCAAACAAATGTAGACAAATAAAAAGTGAAGATAAAGAGGTCCAGTTATAACCAGTTTTTTTTTTTTTTGTAGACATTGCCAATTTGGATATTTACGTTCTGACAATAAGTTCGAAGAACGTTGAGAACTAAGCACTAATTAGAACCTTAAGGTGCTATCAACAAGGGAATTTCTTTGCTATTAGTTTCTATGTCACAAACAAAAATTGTTTCATCCAACCGAAATATGTACCTATAGTATTTTTGCGTACCTACTATTTGTTCAACAGTATAGTACACATATGGTACAATAGATACTATATATTATAGTACTGTTGGGAACCCTAATAACAGTATTCACGAAACTCAATTTTGTTCATGAATTGATGGGGAGAATGTTTGGTAGCCTGCACTACACGAATGTTAGCACACACAAACCGCTTTCATTACTAAGCAAATTTTTATTTTCTTTAAGGTATGGTAGAGAATTATACATAGTAAAACAACAAAAACAAAAAAATCACTTACACTGCATTGAGAACGCTGGTGACGATGGCATACTACTGATTTTATCCTCTTGTCCAAAACGGGGTGGTACCAAACAAGACAACATTGGAATGATCAATTTTTTTTTCTATTTATTTCCACTTGTATAATTTTTTTCAAAAATTTCACTTAAATTTAATTTTTTTGATAATTTCTATTCCCACATTTTTCACTTTATTTTCATAATTTTTTCCTGTGCCTTATTCACTTTGATTTTATTTCACTCCACCTTATCGAAGAAAACAAGTAGTAAAACAAGAATTATTATAACAACAACAATTGTGTGCGTACGAGGAACAAAAAACACAAAATGGATGAAGATTCATAAAAATAAGGGAAGAAGTGCGTTTTTTGTTCTAATGAATCTATAAGATTTGTGTTGTGCGGGAGGAGGAGTGAGTGATGTTTTTTTTTCTATGGTGGGGTAAAGTGCAGCAGGTTGAAATATTTTTTGTTGTTTTTTTTTTTGTCAAGGATCACTCTTAACGTTCTTTAGTTGATTCCATTGATTTATCCAACAGGAATCTTTTATTTAAATTAATAACTTTATCCAGTGAATGCATATCTAAGGCATTATCCTTCAAAAATAATTCACAATATAGATTGTTTCATATTAGTATCCGACAGGTGCGCGTCTTTAATAATAATCAACTTAAATATCAATTCACAGTTGGAAGGTAATTTTTAATCACTGTTATTCACTAACCGCTCGATTAACAAATCCCATTGAAATAGGAAAAAAACTTCATTAATTCTAGATTTTTGTTTTGTAATCTTTTTTGTTTTGTTTTGTTAGAAAATCGTTTTCTTTAAAATGTTTCTTCTTTTGTTTTTATTTATATTTTCTTTCTTTTTTTTTTTGCGTGAAGACCGCTTGTTGAAAAAGCACGTTGTTGATGCCGCGACGTTCTGGTCGCTACTATATTCGTTTGGTAATTGTATTGTGGAAAAAAGCGCCCGCCGCCACCGTCGACGACACCGTGTGTTTTCCCCGAAAGTATCTGAGTATCTCTGAATAAACACAAAAGAACAGCAGCCAGCCAGCCAGCAGCAGGAGGACGACACACACAACTCGGTGGAATACGAAACGAATAAAAAAAAAAATATTGTATAAAACGCTTTTTCTACCCTCAACTCAACTCTGTGAGCAGAGTGGATGATTTCTATATTCCGTACGATGAACGGAGAAACGAACGTAAATAAAGAAGGAACAACAAAAAAAAAAAAAAACAACCAACAACCGTTTTAACAGAGAAAAACTCCCGTAACTCGCTCGATGTTCAAAAGAAGTCTTCTTCTCATTGGTATAACGGTGTGTACCTCTTACGTACGTTATGTACCACGTACGTACTGAGAATACCTAGGACAGATACTTGAGATTCACAACAAACATCGCATCTCAGAATCTCGAAAACTATAAGAACCGAAAACGCGCTCCAGGCTGATGTGTTCTCAGTTTCAGCAGCAGCAGATCATATTGACAACAACACAACTACACAAATACGCTTGCATGTGTGTGTATAGTTGGCATAGATACAGAAACACAGATACACTCCAACTGTACTCTCTGTGAGTGTTATTTTGTCGAACTGGATGCGATATTATGAGGATGACGATGATGACGACAAAAACACAAGTACCGTACCGTTACCGTTAGTAAGAAAATGGATGGGGGGATGATTATCAGAAGATGCGTACATGCACAAGTAGTGTGTGTATGTTTACACGTAGGTAGATTATGTACTTACGGACAGTACACTCCTCCTTATGAACTGCGTATTCATATGGAGTTTGAGTATACTTGGAGCTTCGAGATGCTCACGGTACGGTACATACTTTTTTTTCCTACCTCTACAACCTGAAGATGGAAACTTTTTGTGCTCTGCTATCACATTTACCGCACAACAGGGGTGGTTTAGTAATGTGAATGTAGTTGTGCCTCTCTTTTCTATATAGAAATTGAGTGAGTTTTACTTAGGGGAAGTTGTTTTGAGTGAATATCTAATAGCAAGTTCGTCGCACCCTCTTGTGAGGTTGTAGATTGTCAATTAAGCTGGTGCTTGCGTTCATTCGAATTGGAATCAAATGGAACAACACCTTTGTACAGAGAATGATAAGGTGCTTACTAAGGGGAAGTGCATTTTGAGTGTATTGGTTGTATTTAAATGTGTTCTGGGTGGAGAAAAAAGCTCAAGTTGATATTGAGAGATTTGTTAAGTGTATTTGAGAGACATTGGAGTTCATATTATTAAGTAGATAACGTTTTTAGCTACTTAAACTTTAACAGATTATGTTAAATAGTAGTGGGGCGGTACAAGGAGTTCATTTTGGGGAATGAATTTTTTATATTATTCGAGATTTGAGTGAAATGTCATTTTAGTAAAACTTAGAGAAAGAATCTAGTGTAATTTTTTTTTTTGTCTGATGATGTTTTTTGTTTTGTATCTTACAAATGCAGCATTCGTGCGTATGGATGCTGACATGTGAAGAGGAATATACTGCCTGTTGAGTTGGTGTTTTCATAATAAAAGAGAATTCGCTTTTTCTTTGTCTTTAGTTGTTGGATGTTGTTGTTGGAGGTTGCTGATTTTTAATAGGATTCGCTTTAATAATTGTCGATTGTTAAGGTTAAGTATTTTGAAGTAAATACCTCAAAAGGTGAAGAAACTTATAACGTGTTCTACCTACCTATCTTTAACTAGTAAATCAATTGATTCATTAACAAATCAGTGCACACCTTTAATAAATCACACCATTATGCAGTCAACTCTCTCTCAGTCGAATTTTTACAAAATATCAAAATTCAAAATTAGGTTTTTCACTTTTCACAGTTTGAACCATTACTTTTAGAAGATCATGTGAAAATGATAGAGTTTGATATCATACAATTTATGTGTAAGTAGTTAGGTATAATTCTAAGTTAGACTGTCCCGTACAGACGAAGGAAAAAGCTTGGAATTTCGTCAATACTTGACGCTTTGTTCTATTCCATATTATCCAAAGTTGTACCTACAGTGGAAGCAATAAGTATAACGACACATATGGTCAGAATGCTTGTTTGGATTTCACTTCAAAATCATGCAAGTTTTGAAGTTCATATATTATAATAAAAAAAAGTCTTTATTAAATCCAGCAAGCAACAAAACAAAATTTAAAAAATACTAGGTATCCATCACATCGGAAATTATTTAGGTTCATCGTAGATGAACTGCAAAACCAATCAATTTTCCTTCGAAATAAGTATAAAAACTGTGAACATTAAAGCATTTAAACATTGAAATTTTGTGTTTTATCTCTTAAACGGTAGATTTGGACTTGGTATAACATTTTTGATTCTTAAAAATTCTGTTTGGCTAGAATTTATGAAGTTTTGTTAGTTTTTTGCTTATCTCGATCCATGCCAGGGTTAATTGCATTTTTTTTTCTTTAACATTCCTACAATGCTCCCAATAGAATAAGCTTGTTTGACGGTGAACCCCCAGGAGTTTTTTTATTAGGTAAGGTCCAAGACCATGTTATGAAAACTCCGTGGACTGTCCTTGGCATGTGAACAGGAGCATAATCTTGCTGAAAAATAAAGTTTTCCATCACAGGAACATCTTCAAATTAATAGTTCTGGATAATTCTATCATTAAACCAACCAATTCATTACACTTTCAATTCCGGAGTGTCCACTCATTTAAATTACTGTTTTATGTCTCAATCATGCCAATTCAATCAAAAACAAGCGGGACCGTCTAAATTAAACTGAAGAAACGTTTGTATATGCCATATGGCATCTCTGGAAAACCTAAGTCGGACTTTTTATGATGCTGCTGCAAATTTTTTATCATTTTGATGGCTATGATTGTCGTTTAACAACAATTAGTAACAAAGTCTCCACGTCAAATTAAGAGGTTTGAGAGTTACTGTATTTATACCTATTTCAGCTACTGTATGTAGCTTGTCCAGTAAATTTTGGTGATCTTCGTATAGACTTACAGGTGATGGTGGTACACAACTAACATTTAAGTTGGATCATCAGTTTCTTAAATCATTATTAGAATGATCTGCTAAGATTTTATTTCTTAGAATATATAGACAATTATTGTTTGGGCAATTTAGGCCACGGTCCTCCAAGGTGCTTCACACTGTTTCAAAATGCTTTAAATTACTTGCAAGACATGCGTTTTTGAATGTTAAAGAAGTCTGTAAGTAGGTATTGTACTCGGTTCAACTCATTCGCCAGTACCCAATTTAATGGGAAACATTTTTTCAAGCTTTTTACATGCGATATGACGTAATACGCTACAACGAAACTGAGATGCAAACGTCCTATTTTATTTTTTACTGACATTTTTTTTGGGGGACAGAGTATGGAAAAGATATAAGTCCAAATTAAAATTTGTGAGATGATATTTGGACGCTATTTAGTGAATCTGTTATCATCAGCTTTATTGTGTGTAGATTATAAAAACAGAGCTATGGATGTACCTAGTAATTTATGAATTTATAAGGCCGAAGCCTAGTCATGAACTAAGCACATTCTTGCAACAATATGATTGTGAGCTGTTTCTGAAATAAATTAAAAAAAAAAAAACAATGAATTCGGTTTTAAAAGCTTTTTTTTACTTATTTCTTTGAATATCGCTTTTAAATCCATAATATTGTTTGAATTCTGGAACGTATAGCTAGGGCCTATTGCAGTTAAGGATTCTTCACTACATTGCTAATGAGGATTCTTCAGTAATCTTTACACAGATTTATTTAATTTTAACTAAGTTGGCATTTATATACATAGGAGCAAACCTGGAGAAGAATTTTTTTTAGAAATCTTAGCAGAGTACATAATCTCCCCCAAAACTTTTCAAACTCACTAGAAAACACTATTCTCTTACTACGAACTCTTAGTAAAAACCTAAACGAGAACGCCCATGTTATCTCTGGCCCATGTTATCTTTTGGTGGAAAATCAAACTTTTCATCAATTTTTCTTAAATCTTTATTATTTGAAGCTATTTGATATTTATTAACAGCTAATTGACGACTTTTTCAAAAAAAAAAAAGATGCAATATTTTGCACAAATATATCTGAATTTTTCAAGCTCAAAATTAATTTTTTCTTTGTATAGTGATTTGAAGCACAATTTGGGGCTCTTGATAATCTTTAGTCCATGATTATCGTCAAATGTCCATTAAACTAATTTTTTTGGATTTAGCTAATCCACCGATTTTGGTTGATTAGCACCATTTAACTATAGAGCTTCTGAAAATTATGCAAAAAACTTAACCCGCTGTGAACAAACTAGTCATAACTATCTTTTTTTTAAGTTTGAGAGAACTCCTTGAAAGGCGAACTTTTAGGAAATACTTTCAGAAGTCATAAAGCTTAAATACTCATGAAGGAATAGGTACCTACCTGTTATAAGCTAAAACACTAATTGTCACAATTCTCCACTTTTTCACCTAAATAAACCGTCTATGGCAATTTACCAATATGTCCCAAGATATAGCTAAGACCTCAAAAAATTGAATATGAGGTCAGAGTAAAGGATAAAAAACACCTTTTCAATCATTCTAAGCACGTGGTCCTTAGCAGTATTGATTCTAATGAGCATCGGATTGTTTTTAGGAGTTTTTATCAATCTTGCATTATTTAGACAGGGTGTTTTTGCAATAGTTGCACAATGTCCTTTACAACTGAAAAAACACTCTCTGACCCAAAATATTTGAATGGACTTTTTTGGTCCTGGATTCTTATGGCATTTGAAAGCTTCATACCAAATTGTATAAATGTACCATTATTTTAAAAAGGTTTACGCAAACAAGTTGCAACGAAAATATATGCCTATGTCATTGCAAAAAAGTTATTTATTATTTTCGGTCTTATTCGATCCAGCATTAAGAATATCTTAAATCGTATCTTATAATCTCGGATAGTGTTAACATATATTCTTCAGCTTGATAAACCTTCACATCCCCCACTATACTCCCTCTCTTTAAATGCAGTTTAAAAAAAAGCCAATAGGGGGATTTTGGGGGACTTTGAACCAGCTATAGAGGTCAATTCATTATAATATAATAATACATTTCCTATCTTTCCTAGTCTAGAATTAAGAAATTATAAAAAAAAACGTTTTCGCAGTTTTCGAAGCAGTTTTTTGGGGTAAAAAAGGTTTTCTGTGATGTTTTAATGGTAATATCTTAAAAATGAGAGCTGGTAGAAAAATTTTCTCTTTGGATTCGATTTAAACACATTGCAAACCTTTGTATAGTTTTGTTTCGGCAACAAGAATCTTTGTTGACCAATATAAAACGAAAAATAAATAAATTTCAAATTAAGATTTCTCGGAGGTATCCCTTTAGAAACACTTATCAAACTTTGAGCAACATAAACCTTGTTAAACAGTGTTATATCTATATTTTTCAAAAAAGAAAATACAAATTGAGAGTGGTGAAGTACAAAATTAAATTATCATTTCAAATTTTTGTTTTACGCTCCCAGGCATACTCCTTCTATCGAATATAATCAAAAGTGCAAGTTTGAAGCGAACTATCAAAAATTATATCTATAGTTAGGATCATACCTATCTGCAGCCTTATGAACCTAAGTATATTCTACATATTTACCTGTTTTTATAAATAAACAATTCCTACAGTATTACTTAAACTAAATCAAAATACCTACCTACCTACGAAATAAAGACCTAAGACATAGGGGGACTCTGAGGAACTACTTCACTCAATCGCAACAATACTATTTCGACAGCTCTGGATCACTCAAACAAAAAGCTTTTTTGGAATGAAATATTAGTTATTGTTCAAGCGCAAAAGTAAACAAGTACATAGTTAAAACCACCTGTGAATGTTTCGTATTCGTATCCGATCGCGTAAAACTTTGTTTTGTTGCATTTTTCTGTTGCCTTGTTATTGTAAACAGAAGATTTATACCAAAAGTTGCACCCCAAATACAAACAATACTGCATTAAAGCATTTGTTTGTTGTTCTTGCTGCACTTCATTATGTTTTGTTATTATTACATTTTACCATTATCACAGATACAAGTTCTTTATTCTTCATCTCAATTATTCAACAACAAAAAAAAAGAGAAAAGCTTTCTTGAGATATTTTCCACCACCACCATTATACAAAAGTTACCATTTTAAAAAGTAGGTGGAGCTTGTCTTTGACCTCACTCAATACAACAATCAGCAGGTTATTCTGGTTTTCTCTTTTATGCGCCATGTTCGGAGAGGTTCACCCACGTGAATGTAAAAAGATACTAGCAGCAAGCAGACACACCACCCAAACCAAACACTATTTTTGTGTCATCTCTTTTCTACCTCTGGATAGTATTTTTTTTTCATTTAACTTATTTTTATTCAGATTCAGAGACAAAATGTGCGCACCTGCCATTCTTGACTCTTTGTTCATCAAATTGTTGCAAAGGTAGAAAGAGAAGTAGGATTAATGGGGGGAGACAAGTGAATGCATTGACGTAGTATGGAAAAATTAATTTTAGGGGCCATCATATATATTTGCGTTCTGCCTGCGGATAAAAGAACAGCTTGAAGACACACTTGACGAGGAACAAACAGGTTTCTGGGCTGAATCATACAGTGTTGACCAAATTAACACCTTGAGGATCAATTTTTAACAGTGCGTCGAATATCGATGTTCATTGATTTCGAAAAAGGGTTCGACAGTGTCAACACAGAATTCATTTGCATTCACGCAGGAGGGGCATCCCAAATAAGATAATTGCCATGTTCTGCATAAAGGAAGGTTTTCAGATAAATTTGAAGTCCAAAATGGTGTCCGGCAGAGGCATCGTTTGCCTCTATCTACTGCTAGGAAAGAAGAATTCCTGAATTGCACCATATAAAGCAGTTCTAGTAATATCGCTCACAAAAAATATTCTGTCGTATTTATTGTATGAATGCTTTAAGTCGTTCGTCAAGAAGGCACATGCGACCCTAATTAATCTAGCTTAAAGCTAGAAGAGTAAAAAAGTTTGAAAAACAGTTTCAGTGGCGTATTAAGGGGGTCTCATGGGATCAAGCCCCCCCCCCCCAAGCTTCCAATATCATGATATTATTTAGATTATTTAATCATAAATTACATAATTTACTGAATTTTTTCGTAAATCTTAGAGATTTAGAGGGGGCTCAGGTACTAGAGCCCCCCCTAATTTTTTTGAGCCCCCCCCACCCTACCAAATTTTTTTCCGGATACGCTACTATTCATACCAGATCCTCAGCACTGACATCCTGTCAACTAAAGGTTTCCCATTTTCATCACGCCAGGCTTTTATCCTGTGCTGATATGGATATCCTTGGATAGATCTTCCTTTGATATAACTTTAAAGTATCACCAATATACCTACCTACAATACTTTTGAGAAAAGACTCTGGTGAGAAAACTCAATGCCATTTTGTAACGAATAGTGGTAACTCTCACTTAAAATCCAGCGGACTAATATTTCGAAAGATTCGGAAGCAAGTAAGCAAGTAATCAAGTAAGCAAATAAGCAAGTAAGCAATTAAGCAAGTAAGCAAGTAAGCAAGTAAGCAAGTAAGCAAGTAAGCAAGTAAGCAAGTAAGCAAGTAAGCAAGTAAGCAAGTAAGCAAGTAAGCAAGTAAGCAAGTAAGCAAGTAAGCAAGTAAGCAAGTAAGCAAGTAAGCAAGTAAGCAAGTAAGCAAGTAAGCAAGTAAGCAAGTAAGCAAGTAAGCAAGTAAGCAAGTAAGCAAGTAAGCAAGTAAGCAAGTAAGCAAGTAAGCAAGTAAGCAAGTAATCAAGTAAGCAAGTAAGCAAGCAAGCAAGTAAGCAAGTAAGCAAGTATGTAAGTAAGCAAGTAAGCAAATAAGCAAGTAAGCAACTAATCTCAAGTAAGCAAGTAAATAAATAAGAACTTTTCCTTCGGTACCGCAATGGTTGATGTGTTTTTCTTCCTCACTGAACTATAATAATCATAGTTTCTCTGGACTTTATTTTGTGTAGAATGTCCTTACAAAAAAATTAAAATGTTATTCGAAATTGCTATAAACATACAAAAATTTACCAAACCACACAACCCTAATAACTTACCATCTTGAAACCAAGAAAACAAAAAAAAAAAAACTAAGTGTTTTTATTCCCATTTAACTCTGTTTCAACTTATTTACTGCTAATTAAAATCCAGTGCAACCCTCGCAATTCAATCCTTTTCTAATTTCCCAGAAATAAATAAAAACACAGAAATGTTACTTTAGATGTGTTGTACCACAAAACATGGGAAAAAGATTTCTCAAGTCCCCAATTTTCTAAAATAAGGTACCTACTTAATCCTTCTCTGCCAGATTCGGTATATATGTATGTATGTAATTCTTTTTCCTTGTTCTGCTGTGGGTTTTTAACACGATTCGAAAAACATAAGAGTTATCTATAAATAACCGCTACACAGTGTGTCCTTTTAATTAATCCATATGCAACCGTTTCGGAACTCTTTTTTGTTTCCCGTTCACACGATATAATTTTAGTATTTTTGTTACAGAAGAGTCATGGAGTTCCTGACAAATGTTCCGCATGCACTATGGTCACACATTAGATTTCCATTAAAATTTAAGACTTTTCTATTTTTTTTGGTTTTTGAAATTCGATTTATCGGTGAAATGCTGAAACTGCGAGTAATTTTCAAGTTAAAGGGTGGCGTTTTAGTTGATCCTTTCGATTTATGCCGGTACCAGCACTTTCAACATGTTAGCGTTCTAAAAATTTTCTATTTTCGAAATTTTAATTGAAATTGGGATAATTACTGTGGGAATGGATATTTTGCAAAATGAGTGCATTTTATATTGAGATTGAGAATTGACTGTATAAAAATCTCAAGCATGGGTAGGTGGTTGTTTTTTTTTTTTTTGTCGGTGTTGGAAAGGAAAAGGTAAAATGCGGGCACGAGCTACTGCCAAGTCAAAATCCATCATTTTCGGGTTTTGTTTGATCAGCTGTGAGAATAGAAAGAAGTAATAATAAATACTTTTATGAGTTTCTATCATAATATCGGATTTCTTTTATTAGGCGACCCTCGTTTTGCAAAGTAGAAGCATTAGCAACTCGTCAAAAGGGAAACTGAAACTGTATAATAGGATCAAATATGAATTCGTATAGGTACGAGTATATGTGTGCTAGAGGGGATGATGGAAGAAATATGCAATTCATAGAACTTGTAATTTGTTCCATTAGGGTGACCATATACCTAGTCTGATTTCAAGTCCAACTAGCATTCAGCGGGGAGAAATCTTAAGCATTTGCTCAACCAAAGTTCGTTTTCAAAGACAAAATGGAGACTAATGAGGTTATCATCAAGTAAATACTTAAGAATTCCCTCACAATCTTAATTAAGAATAGCTCAAGTATCAAGTATCCAAAAAGTGTTGCGTAGCGTAAGGTAATCCTGGTTCGGGTCCCCAGGCCTGACAAAGTCTTGGACACTTTTGAGACATATATTTTTCCTTAAATACTTGTACTTTTTGGTAGGCCGCAATTGCTAGACCTGGGTTCCAGGTTGTGATATGTTAGCGGTTGTCACTTAAAGTAATAGAGTTATAAGACCTTAAGACTTCAATAACAAAGGCATAGCAGAATCTCAACGTATATACTTCTCTTAGCGACCTGATAGATATCATGCTGAAAAGCAGAATGATAAATGCGAAACTAGGCAGCTTTTCTACAAGAAGGTCAGTCAGCAGAGGTACTCCAAAAGGTGGAGTCCATCTCCTATATAATATGGTATATTTCATGAGCTTCTAATAAGTCTAGAAGCAGAAGGATTCAAAGTGACTGAATACACTGATGACATTGCCATTACTTTCTATATACGCAAACTTCATTTAGGAGACTACTTCTACAATGAACCTAGCGATCTCAATAACACAGACATTTATAGTCTTCTTGGCTTCATCAGAAGCTCCTTATAGTTTGGACCTCTACTGGTCTAACTGGTGTGTCAGATGCTTTAAATGACAGCCAATTCAACCTAACCTAACCTAACTTGAGACCTTAAGAGAATAACTCTTATGACAATAATTATGACTTAAATTTTAGTTTTTTTTTTTTGTTAAACGTAAGATATTGGTTTTGCTCAAGCTTTGTGGGGGCCCCACTTAGTCCGGGGCCCTCGGCCCGGCCCCTTGTGCTCCTATGGGTAAAATGGGACTATATGGCCTAGAGTGAACACGAATTTTTCGGAATACCGTTCTATTAAACATCGCGAAAAAAAAATGCATTCCAAGAAGTCAAAACCTTGATTAATCGAAACGTGATTATTATGATGGAATACTTTTCGCACCATTTTAAAGACCTTTTATTTGATAATAATATAAGCTGTGTTAAACGAGGAAAAAGTTAGATCAGAACAAGACAGATCAGAACAGTTTCGTGAGAAACGTCAGAACAGAAAACAACAACAAACACATTTGACAGTTCTCACGAATCTGTTCTGATATGTTCTGACTCAAAGCAAGTACAGAAAATTCTAATTTACACTATTCTTGACACCGTCATTGAACAGCAAACTAGAACAGTCTGGGACAGAAAAACCTCATTGAACAGGAAAAAAATTGTACTTTTCGGTTCCGAACAGTCCAGAACAACGTCAATGAACAGACTTATAATTTGTCTAAGTCATTTAATTGAGTCCCCTGAGCCCCCCTCAATACGCCACTGTACACTGGGTCTTACCAAGTTTATCCTGGTCAGTGCCCGCTACCTGATATCTTCAAGGTTAAACTTGGTACTATTTCTATAGCCAATTTGGAACTATTGATTTGGTGATTTTTCTACTTAAAAAAGATTAAATGGTCACCTTAGCAAGGATTACTAAACAATAAAATATAAAAACGAGTTTTCAATATCGGAATCGAAAGCACGAATCGAAAATCCTTTCGTTCCGATTGTCATTTTATCTAGAACCACGAGTATTTCAAGGCACACACATCAGCTTCAACGTCAGCCAGGTATAATACCGACCAAGTGTATATGTGGCAGAAGACAGGACTCATAAAACTGTAAGTGGTGTTGGCATATTCCAGGGGTGGCAGGCGACAAGCATTGCAACAGCATCAGAAATCACATTTGACAAAATCCTAATATCACCAGAGGGAGAAATGTACATTTTTTTCAAAAAAAAAAAAAAAAAAAAAGGTGTTTGATGCGGTGTAGTAGCAGCAGCATAGAACAACCGTTTTTCAACAACAAAAGCAGGACAAGGTGTCTGTAGCACATTTCTCGGTCTTATTTTTTGTTGTTGTTATTTGATGCAGAATATGAGCAATGTTCCCATATACGTACTAGGCTAGGATAGCGTATAGGGGTGGTTGACATTGTGACAATAAGTTTTTTTTTTTGTGGAATGTTGTCGCGATTAGAATATTAGGGTGTCACCGTGTCGTGCAAGTGACATTTTGGTTTGATCGAGTGGATTCTTTTATTTTGTGTTTTTCATAGAAAAGAGAAACAAACACGTTTCATAAAGTTTTTTTCTTTTTTTTTGCCTTCTTCTTCTTTCAATATGCACATATTTTTGTGGTTATATTAGATAGGTATACAGGCGGGTAAGGTATAGTGTGGGTTTAGTGTTTACAAAAGACTGAATGGTTATAATTAATGAACCCTTTCATTTTAATGTGCATTTTGGTTAATGTAATAAATATATGCATTTACAAAAGGGTAACTTGCACTATTTTTGATTGCCAATATAACTAATAAAAATAAGTATACATTATGTACACATTATTTATTGGCGAGGTTATTTAGATATTGCTCTATTTTAGAAGTAAATAAAATCGTCCATTTAAGGGATAAACAGGTTTTGAGAAAACTGTTTCCAGATGGTTTTCATTTATAAAGGCTCGTTCATGTGGTATTTTATTCAATTTATAAATGAAATATTAAATTGAACTACATAATCATATTTATCGCTGACATGTCTATTTTGTAGCCATTAAGATCTTAACAAATAGTACTGCGACTGTAAATGTTAGTTCTATTTATTGACTAATAGGTAGGTACTTATAAAATATTCGGTGGAGAGCTGAACGCTAAGATTATAAAATATAAAATGAGAAACTCAATGGTATTTAATTCATTGTACCAAAAATAAGTGCAATATTGAAAAATGTGCCTTTTTTAACACCCCCCCCGCCTATTCGTGGTAACCACGTTTAACCAAGTTTAACCATTTATAAATAAATTAGTAAATATTGTGGCAAGACTAGCTCACGAAGAACAAAGGCCTTATGACTGACACTTGCAACCATTTTCTGTGCGAGTACAGTTTGCAGGAATCGAGGGGCACTACAATTTTCTTCTGTTCAAAACGACTATCTGATTGTGAGATGCACTTTTCTTCGCAACCACCAGTACACTTGGCGGATTTGTCAATTCATATCGCAAGTCGCAAGGCAAGGCTGGAAATCGAATAGGCGTAGGATTACTTACCTCATAAGTCATAAGTTTAGAGATTTAAGTTGGTGTCACATGAAAAATTAGTTGATACTGAAAATCAAAATATAAATTTTCAATTTTATAATTTGCATTACTTTATGCATCATAACTTTTTAGTTTATTTAAAATGGAAAACAATAATATAGGACGTTTTTCCTTTTACCGAACAGAACCTAAACTGTTAATAAAAATTGTACTTTTTATTTTTTCAGTGCGTTCAGGGCTTTAATTTTGTATTTCTTTTTTAATTCAGAGAATTTGCTGAACATGTTCAGAGCGTATTCAATGAGCTCCGGAAAAAATCACCGGGCAACTGGACAAAAATGCTGAACGCAAATAAAAGGAGAAAAACAAGAGAAAAAAAACAGAAAGTCAACTATTGCTTTTGCTTTTAACTATGTCAAATATGTTACATTTTGACTGAAAAATTAGTGTTTGCATTGTTTTTTTCCATTTAAATAGGTTTGCTGTATACTTATACTCATTTTAGAGTGGGCACCCTCCATTTTTTGAATAGAAGACAGTTAAGCTAACATTTGATGCACGTTTTAGCCTTTAGCTCCTCTAAAATTCATACTTTTTTTGTTCTTTACATAAGAACTATTTGAGTGTGTTTTTCAGCTAGACAGGGTTACCCTTGTCTCTAATTGAATTGATTATGTCAAAAATATATACCAAGTCAAAGCAATAAATCTAGCCAATTTCTAAAATTTTATGATGAATTTTCTTATACTAACAAAACCTGTAAGCTAGTCTGTCAAACATTTTGGCTCATGGCAACCCCGCCAGACTCTATTTTTTAATTAGTATCAAAGAAAATATGAGTATAGGAATGGATAACAACTTTATAAACAATAAAAGGACGTTAATTTTATGTTTTATACCTATTAAAAATTTGTTTAAAAAAAGGATGGCAACCCTAGAACTACGATAACCTAAATATATATCATAAGGCTCTGATTAAATGATCATGTAAAAAAAAATTAAGCCATAAAATAATATGATAAATTATTATAACAAACTTAAGGCTCATTTGGCAAGCACTTCGACCTGGGGCAACCCTGCCAGACTTAACTTTTTGTATTAAGCTAAAACTAATGAAAATATTCCCAAAGCACGAGAAAGTATAAGGTTGTACATATCAACAATACAGACCTCTGAAAGTACGTTATTTTCATTTTTTATAACTATTTTAAATTTAATTATTACAAAAAATGTGGCTACTCCAGAACTGCGGAAACCCTCATATATTATAAAAGTCTTGTTAAACTGTTTATGTAAAAAAAACACCAAGATTGAACAACAACTATAGCCAATGTCTTAAAATATGTGCTGATTTTTTTTTGTTTTAACTTAAGGCTCGTTTGGCAACCCTGCCCACGGAAACCCTACCAGACCGTAGTTTTTTCAAACTTTACTAGTACCTTAGCTGTTGTGTACAAAAATTTAGGCCTTGCGAAAGATGGTTAGTTTTGACAATTTTTTCGCATTTAAAAAAAAACTGATTGGCAACCCCGGGCCAATGGCAACCCTGCCAGACTTGGTTTTTTGTTCATAACTAGTACCAAAGCAATTGTAAGCAAAATTTCAAAGTGGCTGCTAGTTCTGAGACTATTTGTTGAGCATTTATGTATATTATAGGATAATGTTTTGTGATACCTAACAGGAAAACTTAGGAAATGCTTGGTCTTGCAAATAAATCATATGCTTTGAAAATATGAAAATATTACACTCCTCCAAGCAACCGAAAGAGAGAAACGTATTAAAGTTGGCTGAAATACGACAAGTCAAGTGACTTTAACGCTAAGACCAGCAAGCAAGCAATCTTTGGGTCAGCTGTCGAAAGACACAGTCTAACCCATAACACCTCTGAGAATGAACTAAGAGTCGGAGCGGAGCACGAGATCTTTGATTCAATGCTGAAGACTAGAGCCAGAATTGTTCAGGAAGCTCAACTTAACTTTTAAAATAAAATTGAGGAACACCAACTCCTCAGACGGAAGAAAAGGAGACAAGCACTATGGTCTATTAAAGGCATCCTATATGGAAGGAGACATTTTAGAAACTTCAATCAAAAGGTGCAACAATCTGAAATATAAAATAAAAGTTCAGAACAGAAGTCTTCCGTGATGAGAATGGGAATACGGTAGGAGATACACAGTTAGTTCTGAGAATTTGGAAAAACTTTTCGAAATGGTCAAACAGAGAATCCGCAATACATTCTAACTGAACGATTATGGCCAAAAAATATATCAACCTGACCTACACGATTATAGAACACCGATATTCAAACTTTAGTCACAAATTTCGGTTGGGGTGAGAGATTACTTGCTCAGGTGTATACACTAACACTGAGAGAAATAATATTTTTACTTTCGTTTGCGATTGCGGGTAATGAATAACCTTTGAATTAAATGAAAATCGAAAATCATTTGAAGGATAGCTAATAAAATTACCGCAAAAGTTTTTTACATTTCATCGAAATTGTAATTTTATAAACAAAACAACCCATTGGAGATCATTTTTATGAGTTGATTGCGGTAAACGATAATGCTTCCTGCATCTAAACACATTTCCGTTTACTAGAAAATTTTATTGTTTGCAGCAAACGAATGAATGGTTTGTGAAGAACTTCTCCAGTTTGTTTCAAAGAATGTAAATAAATATACAAGCAAATTACTACAGAAAACAAATTTCCTTAATAATTGACTTTATGTTTCTGGTGATCATTATGCATATTCTATGCTACACGAAAGTTATTTAGTTCGTGGCGCAATAACAACAGCCTTTGTACGAAATTGAGAGGGTACAGGTTCAATCACCGATGTTACGCTGATTTTTTTTTTATTTCTTCGTTTGCATAAATTGATTCACCGAAACGAATTTAAGGGTTTGCTGCGAACAAAGTTAAAGTCGAAAAATGTCTATTCAACAAACGAAAAGTCGTTTTGTGCAAACGATTTGTTCTCTCAAATTGTTTATATGCATTCTACGCCAATCATAAATTATACAATCTGTAGCGAAATGACAAGATACTCTTACAATTTAGTAATGAAGCTTGATACTTAGGTAATCGCTCTTCAATATAAAAGAGAGGATCACTTCCTTCCTGGGTACCATCATCAATGTTTTTTTTTTTTTTTTCTTAAGAGAAAATCCGAAATATTTTTACTGAAATGCTTTGTTCATTAAAAAGTATTTTTTACCAAACCCCCTTTCAATCCAAAACTGCAAAAGCAAAATCCTCTAAAGTCTAAATCATTAATATGAAAGTGAAACTTAAATAGAACAAAAATCATCTCCCTTCGGTTATGCACTTTTATTGCACCCAACAGAGTTAAAAGCAATGCGAAATTGGTTTTGTGTTGGTTTGTATGGCCATTAGCAGGCTTTTATCCATACAAAAAAAAAAAAAAACCCAACACAAAAAATAGAAAATCACCAAAAAATATCGATTAAAAAACTTAAAATCATCAGCAGTTGCATTGCATTGTCAAAAAGTCTATTATAGCCACGCAGAAAAAAAAATCCATTCTCACTCAATGCAATCTAAACAGGCATAACGCACCTCATAACCAATCCACCCTTGAATATAAAAGGTAGAGTTATAGGTACACAATACAAAGAAGAAAAAACCTAAATACAAAAGAACCAAACAAAAGAGGAATCTCATTCACCTTTAATCACCCAGCAGCCAGAAGCCAGCATTAAACCGACCATATACCGTTACCACCCCAAAATCCCACTATACCTTGTGTGCTGCACTGCAACAGTAGTAGGTAGGTAGAGTAAGGTAGGTATAGTCGCCCTAATCCGCCCAAATAACAATGCGATTGGGGTGACTTCTACAGACGAAATCAAACCTGTACAACAACAATTCAAAATCACACGCACACACACACATGAAGAACCAACAACAAACAACAACAAAACCGAAAAAAAAAGAACACCGAACGGCTTACCTTTGGCTTGCAATCAGAAACCCCTGATCGCTGGGATCAGCTGTTCTCACGTCGGTTTCCACATTTAAATGCCATTTACTGCGGCCTTCAATTGTGTGTCTAAAAGTCTATCCTTGAAGCCTTGCACACAACTGCGGGCTTCCCAACTCTCGAATTCGCGTGCTACATTCTCGGCAATTTAACCCTCAAAAAAAGAGGAAAAAAAAAATATTCGTTAGATTCGCACCCCGTGCCAAATTCCAAATATCCTTCGATAAGGACACAGGTTACGAGGATATCCCGTTCGGATAGGTGAGTGTGTGAGTTGTGAAAGCAATCAAAATCACTACACCGACACGATATTAGAGAGTAATCAACTTGAAGTATCCGTTTTTTTTGTGAGACCAAAGCAATCAGGACAACGACTTCGTCTATCGCTTCGATAGCATCCTTGTGCCTGATGTGCCTGTGTACACAATCATATTGCCAAAAGGTATAGATTATTCCCGATTTATATACATAATAGGGGTTGTAGGATTTCAGATGGTGGTACGCTTATTAAAGGTGGAAGGAAGAAGGAACAGTAACATCAGTGGTGCGTCCTTTTTGTGATTTAAAAGTAGAAGTTGAAGCCGTATCCTGTGTATCACAGCGCGACATGACATAAGGTAGGTCGTGTGTCGCGTGTCGCATATAGTTTTGATTGAACACACGTTGTGTGTGCTCTGAATCAGCAATACTGTTATTTTAAGAACACATCACACAGAGGCAGACGTATTCCAATATTCATTCAAATTGTACAAACCTGGAGTATTTTTGTTTTTTTTTTTCCTTGGCATCAGGATCAAGGTGTGTACACAAAGCGAGCGTGTGCGTTTGTTTTGTTTGCATCGAAGGACAGTTATTATAATTTTTTTTTGTTTTCAATATTATTTTCTTTCTGTTTTTGTAACAGTACTGCCAATTCGAGTGCTGGAAATGGTTCAAATCAAAACACTTTTTGGATCAACATTAGGTATAGATATGCCTGGTTCTCTGTAAATAAGGATAAAAGGATATGAGTTTGCTGTTTGTGAAAAAGGCAGAAGAATGATGATGATAATGATGAACGGGGTTGACGGGGTAGAGACATTATGTGGCTTGGTAATGAGTCATTATTATTTTTTTTTCTTTTCGAAACTTCAGCAGCAGGCAAAAAAGGAATTCATATTCTTTTTTCATGATATTGGATTGTTTTTTTGCCTTCGTACCTAGGTCGTTGAAACTAGGAACATGAGAGACCCTCTCAATACTTCTAAAGGAGTACTATTCAACTAGCTTGGAACTTACTACTGGAACACACCTATTTTTGGAAGAAATCGAGTCATTTATATAACAGAGTTTTTGATTAAACAATTAAATAAAACGATTTGATGATACCAATCATCGCCAAATCCAAGCCAAAGAAGTCATCAGCTTCCAACTAAACTGCTTCCAAAATAAGTTATTCCTGACAGTATCATCATTAATAAGTGCATCAGCAACTGTTACTCTTTCTTCCTTCAGATCTAGTTGGCATCATTGTAGCAATTCCAAATAGTCCAATAGTCTATAGGGTTACCTATACATAGATTTAAATTGGTGTGAAATGAAATATGTATATTTCCTTATCCCTTTACATATATTTTGTCTAAAAACTATTGTTTTGGTGTATTTCCTCATTCAAAATGGGATGAAAGTTTATATTGTTTAGGTAGAAGAAATGTCAAACTTAAGTTTTATGTATATTTTAGCCTATGACTGAAAAACTAGTCTTTTTAAGGTTTTCTACATTCAAATATGGTTGCCGTGTATTTTACCCCATTCAAGAGATAGCACCTGACATTTTTTGATTGAAGGGAGTCCAGACTAAAATTGCTTGTATTATTGTTTTAGTTTTAAACTTTACTATGATTGAAACATTTTTGTTTAATTAAGAATTATTTAAGTGTATTTTGCATTTGAATAGGGTTACCACATTCTCAGCGTTACAATGTAACCTAATAAACCTAATAAGGCTCACTCAAATTTTTGATGGGCCTTAATAGGAAAACGAACTACTTTTTTTATAAAAACATAAACAAAAAATCTAGCAACTACATATAAATAAAACTTAGCAATAATTCATCTTAATTTGATACATTTTACCATAAAAATAAAAAATAAAAATCGCACTTACTTAGTTCGAAATTCTAGAAAATTATAAACTTGTGGAACCACTTTTTTTATAATAACACCTCTCTTTCCAACATAAATTTGGCAGCAAATTCCCCAGGAATGAATGAAAAATACATTAAATAGAGCTTCCGGAAATACTGAAGCCATCAGAAATTTATTATGGATGTTTCCAAAATGACTGTGGTATTCTAAAAACTATGTCGATCTGAATTATGTATTATTATATAAAATTTATTAATCAAATATGACTGCATTTCAGTTTTTTTATGGATATATTCCGTACAAAAATCCGCTTTTCTACATTTCCAGAATACCTACGAAATAGATAACTTTTTTAAGTTTTCTTAAAAACTTAATAATAAAACTCCATATTTCAGCCTTATTTACCTACATTATATAATGACTTCAAATACCAAAAATATACAAAACGCGTTCCCGGAAATGAAGTTCACGAAAATTATGTTTTGATCATTATTATCGTTTTTTTTTTTTTTAACAAAAGCAAATGAGATATTTTTGAGGTTTTATTGTAGTGGGGTTGATTTGGCATGATAACTAAAGCAAATTGTCTTAAAACTCCGATTTGGATGATTTTTTCCAAATGTTGGTACTTAAGACTACTTAAACAATTACCGATTAAAAATTACCGCTCTTATCTGATTTTTACTTGCGATATGGGTACCATATATCAAGTTATGCATTCGTAAAAAAAAAAGTTGAGATAACAATCAAACATGACATTACGATGATAGAGAATGAGAAAAAAGTGGGTCTGACAATTCTGTCTGTCTGTCTGTCTGTATGTATCAGAGACCAAAGCCTAAGCGGATGGGTCGATTTACTTCAAACTTATTATGTGGCGTTTTTTGGAGAATATCCCCAGACGTTTTTTTGATTTTTTTTTTGGACCCCAAATAACGGTACCTGTCATAAACCGGTTTTAGAAAAACTCATTTTTTCTCAAAAACGGTGCATACGATTTTGATTAAAAAAATCATGGTCATTGTTTTGGGTAAGGTCTATTTTTGAATGAGAACCATTTTTTTTTCAAAAACCGTTATTAACGGTACCTGCTATAGAACGGTTTTTTTTTAAATTCTGATTATCTCCTTCATGACTCAATCAATTTCAATCATTTTTGTTATATGAAAGCATTTAGGTTGCCGTAATAGTTTTTAGTAAAAAAAATTTCGAAAATTATTTTTTTGGATTTTTAAAAAAAAGTTGAAATTTTTTTTTTTGAAAAATCATTTTTTCAAAAACTACTAATAATTTTTTTTCAAAATTTAATTTTTAGATGTTGATTAATAATGTCTTAAAAATGGCGTACCAATTTTTTCTTATAAAAGTCCTTGCAAAATTTTATATGGAAAAAATAGTTTTAAAAAAAACGGCTCTAACGATTTTCAAAATTTTTTTTCTAAAAATGCATCATTAAAGGGGAAATCAAATTGCATACTTTGTTTTCAGGTTAAATTCATTTAAAAAGCAATTTTAGTCATTTGAAAATCGAATTTGTTTCCAAAACTGCGTTTACAAATTTTTAATTAAAAAAGCTTAGCATAAATAGTAACTTTATCTATAAGAGCAAGTACGTGCAACCCAGTCGTGCATTTTATTTAACAGCTTATTAATAAGATTTTTGTGAACAAACATTTAGTTATCAAAAAATGTTGTTAAAATTTTATAAAATAAACTGTGCCAAATATTTTTTAAGGCTTCTTTATGGAAAACGACTAGTAAAAATAGGGGTCCTATTTTCACTTATTCAGCTGGGAGAGGGAAATTTCTCAAAAGTTGGCTTAAAGTAGACGAAATGCAACGGAGTTAAATACAATACCAAATTATGTATATGTTTTTTGATAATCAGAAAAACCTTCTTTTATAAACATTTTAAATAAAATTAACCCAATCAATAGTTTAAGAAGAACATGATTTTCAAGCTCAGAATTTTTAAAATAAAAAAAAATTCAATCAAAATTGTTAACTATTTTTTTTAACAAAACTCTTATAGTTCAGCACATATTAAAAATATGTTTATAGGAATGGAAATTTTTAACCGAACCGGTTAACAACTGTTAAAGTATTTTTGAATGCCAACATTTGAAACAAAATAAAAACATCCAAATCGGAGCAGTTTCGCCGAGTACCGAGATAAATGCTTTATTTTGAGCTTTATTTACTGCACTATGCCGTATTAATTGTGTGCTTCTTATTCATTGAAAATAGTGGAAACTAACCTAGATCTGTTCAATGTTGTAACTAGTGTTCAGTGGTGCATATCTAAATTATGTACTGCAACGTTTGAACCCTTATATACGTGAACATATCAAGAAACTTAGCGAAAGAGCCTTAGGGGGCAAATTTCAGGATACTGCATAGGCCTGCAAAAATTGTAACTGTGCCTTCTTTATGGTAGTAAGCAGAAAACCAGCTGTACTATAAATCGAATCTTGCCTTAGGCTAAACTAGTCCCTTGTTCTAATACTTTACCTATAACCTACCTTACCAAATCTGATAAAAGTACCTATAGTACCTTAATGCATAACAACCTGAATGCAACCTTGTTATTCCGGTTCACCGAATGATTTTCCTTTCAGTTTCAATTCATATAACAAATATTTGCCTGACATAAATTTATTATTCCCTCAAAAACGATGACACACCGACACACACTTACGTCGCATGCTCGTATATTATTCATTTTCTTCCGTTTCTTTTTTTTTACCACCACAATCAACCCAAAAAACTTACCCAACAACATTATCCTGATGATGTAATTGATGCACTTGATCACAATTGAATTTACATAAAACGATAAAAAAAAAAGAAATCCGAAAGAATTCTAAAAAAATAAGAGGAAAACCAAAAAAACCCTCACATTTGCCCGTATGTCATCATTCCCCCTTTCTATGTGTTCTGTTGACACGAGCTGCTACTATTAAAATAGCGAGCGGTGAATTTCATACCTGCCACCAGGAGGAATTCAGGAGAAAATTGTCTCTGATGGCAGAGACTGGCAACTGGGAATCCCTCTATGCGGTGGTCTTGTCCTTACCATCATTTATATGGGCAAGAGCAAGGGAAGAGTAGACGGATTGGCGGAAAGGAGAATTACGAAGCGGCACACGAACCAGCATTAATCCTTCTGCTCGATTCGATTCCAGCTCGCATATCAAATTCATCGCATCACATTGTTCGTTGATTATTATTATTTGCTTCAAAAAGGATCTTAAATCCCCGTGTGTGTGTGTGTGTGTAACGACACAGAGGTGAAAAACCACCCCATCCATATGACAGATGGCAATCCTCGCGGGCTGCATTTGGCACACGTTCGGTTTTTTCTTCTTCTTCTATTTGTTCGGATTGCAAAGGGGACGGCGGCGACGATTCTGCATTTGGATGTAATAAAAGTCGATATCAAGGTATACACATAGTTCTTCATTCTGATTCTAATTCGAGAGAAAGGACCAACTCGATCTCATCAGGATGTGGTTTAAATTCGTCCTTTCTTCCTGGCCCTGCTCAAATCTATTCCTACCTAAAATATAGAAAGAGCATTAAAATTATGTGAATGTATTGGAATAAATCCTTTTTCACCTTGATATGCAGCACATTGCTTATTCATGAGGAAGGATTTTAATTCACGTGTTAGACTTTGGGGTGGCAAAAGGACTATTAGTGCAACCCCGTGTGCCGTTGTATTTTTTTTGATGAATTTTTAAATGTACACAAAAATTAGATTAATTGATTGAGCGGCAGCTTCTGCGCGCATTGCCTCCTGTCCGTTTTTTTTTGTTTTGTGTTCTTAATGAGATTTCGTCCTTGCGTGCACAGGATTTTACAGCAGCAAGTGAATGAATGGACGCATATAGCTGTTAAACAGGATGAATATGGTAAACCGATTACAACGCATATAGTTCCATTCATTTAAGTCTCGCACAGATGCGTTATACCTACACGGTGGTGTATGGAAGCTAAATGTGCGTTCCGTTAATAAGACTATCCCATGGAAGGGTGTCAAATTTGAGGAATTTAAAAATGACTTTGTTATCCTTGCTGGCTATATGCTATAAGATGTCTCTGGAAAATAAAATTCAAATCACTCATCATAGCAGGGGTTCATTTACCTTATTTGCTTAGTCAAATGCACATACAGCTATAGCTAGCTACCTTCAAATGGGATCCTTGCTATCATAAATCAGTGTCATCATTGAGGCACTATAATGGACGTGAATTGAACCCACATGATGCCTGGCATGTCTTGCAATGGCAATGGCAAGGACCTTTTCTTTTGATGATTTCATTCAACATGTGTTGGCCAAATGTGTATGAATACGCTTAGTTCAGCTTAGAGAAGGTGTGAATTGATTTCGTTCAGACATCAGTCATTCAATGATCCTTGTGTTTTGCTTAAAGGATGCTCATTTTGTCCCAATAGGTAGGTAGGTATAAGATGAGAAGACCATAAGTATGCATTGAAAATTATTTTGCCTTTCATTTCGATTTCAAAATAGGTTCGGTACCTACAATTTCATTTGTTTGATTTTGGCTTTATTTTCATTTAAAGGATAACGCCAGGAGGCGCTAGATTTTCTTTATTTAAACACGTTTTGGGTGTTAGTTTTGGAAATTGTAAAAGGTGTAATTATATTTTTCTATAATGGCCCTTGCATATTGTTTGGATTATTTCAATGCGGGCGCTAAGGTATAGCGCCTTTTTCTTTTGTTTGGCAGTTCCAAAGATTTAAACCTACCCACCTTTACTATAATAGGAAATGTATAGGAACCAAACAACAAACAATACATACCTGATAAGGTAAAGATTATTTTATGAATGAAATTTTCATTCAGTTTAGGGAATGGTCTTGGATAAGACTCCATTGACTATAGTTTTTTTTATACATGTTGTACGAAAAATTGACAGGCGTGTAGAACTAGTAGCGTTGTTGTTGTTGTAGTTGTTGTAGATTCATACAAAAGTTGTTGTTGGCAGTTGTTGTTAAATTAAACAAATTTGTGCGAACTTGATCTAGTACCGGGTTGGACATTTAGCTAATGGAATTGTTCACAAAAACTACCAAAGAAGTTCAAAGATTTGAAAAAGCCGAAAAGTAAAATAAAATACATGACCGTACAAAAATGCAGTTCATTTAATTCAGTTCTTTGTTTTAAAAATACATTTTTTCGTAAAGATTTCTAAAAGAAGCTCATGGTAGGCAATCTTTTTTACTAGTTTAGTAGCTTCTTTCGTTCCGCACTAGCTCTTTACGACTAATAGTAACCGAGATTGAACACAGATATGTTCGGCTCCAATACGTTGCATTGGCAAAACAGTTGCAAGGTTCATTAATTGCAGTATTTTTTTTTCCTACCAACTTTCACTCGGCTTTAGACAGTTATTTCATTCGAATTTAAGTTAAATGAAGACCGTTGAAAGATCGCAAAATTCTTTAAAGAAAGTAATGAAAGAAGTTCTTAACAGTACGGGAAAAAGCGTAAAATATTGTGGAAAAGCAAAGAGATTCACAGAAAAAATTGTTAAAAGTCATGGAAAAATATGCGAAAAACTGCAGGCTATTGCATTAAAAAGAGATGTAAAAACTGCAGTCTTTTCGGTACTAAGTATATATAGTTAACTGACTAAAAAGACTAAATTTCTTAAATCTTTTAACTTACAAAAGTAATTTGACTGTAAAATTACAGTCAGCAATCAATGCTAAAATAATGACAAAAAGTTAACTATCTGCATTACTTTTTGATTGGTTTTAGTATTCTAGTCATTAGAAAGTTTTTGTACTGTTGTGTTTTAAATTTTTGTCAGGCGTACTGCCCACTTTCTTGTAGTAGGTATATAGAGCTCTGAAAGTAACTTTAAGGTATAGGTATACAAAAAAAAAAAGAATTTTAGTACTGACTGCTAACTGCTTATTTTGCAGTTAAAGTACTAACTTGAGGTAGTTAAAATTAAAGTCAATTAACTGCAACTGAATTGACGGCATTACGAATTGACTGCTATAATTTACAGCTCTATTATACAAAATGCGGTATTGTATATTGGTTGCATTATGCTATGAATAAAAGACAATATTGATTTATACGACAGACACTTATTTATTCCTCAGGAGAAGTTGAAAGAAGTTGGTGGTCTGAATCGAAAAGAAAGATTAGCCATGCATTTGAGTTAAGCTCACAGTATTTTGCAGTATTCAGGAAAATCAAATAACATATCAAAAGCAAATGTAAAAGAGAGTTATAATCGGATTCTAACTCCGATACCAAAAACATAGGGTAAATGATACTTATGTTTGGCACATTTTTACTAATCGAAATATTTTTAATCAAGAAGTTGCACAAAATTAATTTATAGAATTGACTTGATCAAAAATGATTAATTTAAAAATAAATAAATAAAATGAAGTAAAGTATTAAACACATAATTTGATTTTAATATGCAATTTGTAGTTAGTAGAAATGTATTCCGACTTGTAACTCCACATCGCTGGTTCAAAATTTTTGTTTCAAAGATGAGTGACTTTGGTTCAACTGTACTTTTTTTTTTGAAGTTTCTGCTTCGAAGCTAAATCATTCCGAAAAATAGTTAAATTGAAGTGGTTTTCTTTAATTATACCTACGTTGTTTTTTTTTCTCCAGGTGTAGGCAGCCGGACAAAAGCGAAAACAGTGAAAATATGCGAAAAAGATGTGAGATACTGTGGATAAAAGCGCGGTGAAAGAACTTTTAAACACCACTTTATTTTCCATGAACTTCCGCGCATATTCCCATGATATTTAACGCATTTATTCGCAGATGTATTCCACACTTTTTATATTTTTTGCCTTGACTTTTTATAATTTTTTTTTGTGATCTAATTGAAGGTTTTTTTCTCGGTATTCAGCGGACAATTGTAAAAAAAAACCAATAGGCATTTTTTAAGAACTTTCTACCTGTTATAGAAGTTGACATTCTGCATCGATACCGCAATTAAACAAAAACATGAATGAATTTTTTTACCCTAGAACCTAAATATCTTTATAGGTTAAAGTGGCCTTCTCCCTCATCCACATAATTTGGAAAAACTGCAAACTTATTTTTAATAAAGTTTTTATTTCTTTCATACTTTATGTTTTTAGGGTTGCTAAATCTGAATATGAAGACTTAGTTTACCTAGCACTGCAACTTTTGAAAACTTAACTATATTATTACATCCTTCTATAATACTACATCATCTTTAAAAATGGTGAAACACTAATAAAATTTGGTATGAATCTTTCAATTGTCATGAGAATCCAAGATCAAAAGAGTCCATATAAATATTTTGGGTGAAAGGGTGTTTTTTTCTTGGCAGCAACTAATGTTGTGCAACAAGTAAAAGTACCAAAACACCCTGTGAAAATAATGTTGTTCAAAATTTCTAAAATTATTCAGATGTTCATAAGAACCAAGATTACAAAAGACAAAATGCATATCATGAATAAAAGAGTGTTTTTTCCATTACCTTCGATTTAGTTCGGTCTTGACTTTACCTTGGGTTTGTTAAATTTCGGTAATTACCATGAAGAGTTTGTTTAAGCTTCAAATTTAGTATTTTAGACTATGTGTACTTGTTTTACAAAAAAAGGTAAAACAATTATAAATAAAACACCCTGTTAAAAGTGACATTCACAACAACTATACGTGCAAGTGCATCACAACAGGAATTTACTTCAATAATTAATATAAAACCAGCGCTCATAGCTCAAACAATACCCCCGGTCGGTGGTGGGTCGGTCGGTCCTCGTCACAATAAAAGATAACTCTCACGCTTCAATTGCAATTGCAACAGATAAGCAATTAATTCGCACACATTTTCCAACATTTTATTACACTTGTTTTAATGTTCCACTGTTGCCATCAGTCGTTGTATTACAATTTGCATGATGACAGCTCAGTTCTAAAAATAGCTCGGCCGTCATCGCTTCTTTCCAAGCTTGAGTTTGTTAACCCGGGCCGGGCGGCATGCATTGGCATTCCTCTCACTTGAATTCACCGTTGATTCTTGATTCCCATGCCATAAAGCCTAGGGACTAATTAACGCCCTTTGAGTACAGTACTCAGCTCAGTGTGCATAGTGAATAGAGTGTCATCTAATTGCTGGATGTATATAATGTTTCCGTGATCCAGCCAGAGAGCGCAGCGGCCTGTGCGGCGGTATTCCAATTCCAATTGGGTATAAAAATAACGCACAACGCAGAAGTTTCTTGTTTTAAATAATCCACGTTGCTCGCTTATAGTAATCTTTACGCCAGCAGCATATCAATTCCATTTGAAGCGTTCACGGGGTTAAGTGAAACGGCCAGGCCGAGTGCAAAGTGTTATTAAAGTGCCTGGGAAACAGAAGACCTCAATATTATATGTAGTTTTAGCTTGCTAGGGTAATCTCAGGGAATCAACCATCCCGTCAGGCAGTTGGAGCATGCGACAGATAGTTTTGTCATTTTTTCTTCCTATAGAACCTACTCTCGGTTCTCAGATTGTTGGCGTCAACGAGAATGGTAATAATTTTACTTTTATTTATTATTTTTAGGAAAAGACATGTTTTGTTTAATGTTGATGTCATATTGAAGAGTATGAAGTGTTAGAGTTTATAATAAAATTTTGAAATATGTACATTATGTTATTGATTTGACAGGTTCTTTTAAATTCAGGCCAATACTATAAATTAAGGTATGTTCACACTTAAATATGCATTGCTGGTAGATTAGGCTTATCGTTTTCAAAAAGTTCAATTTAGAGCATTTGACGCTTCTAGGTAATTTCAAAACGTATAAAGGCTAATCATGAAATAAATTTTATTGAATAGACAAATTGAAATGATAATGATATTTGGTTAAAAAAAATCTAAAAAATCAACTTGTCAAGTAATAATTATTTTCCGAAATAAAATATTTTTTTAAACCTTGGAAAAAGATGTTTTATTGAAAAACTAACTATGCATATTGATTAGGTACATTAAACACGGATTATACTCAAAATGATCCATGATGGTTTTTTTGAGGTTTAAAAAAATTATTTTGTAATTGAGTTTAAAAGTTAGGGAATAACGGAAAAATTATTTTGTCAAAACGACATTTAGATTTACTTTTACCCAAGGCTCATAAAGTTATGATTCAACTCTATTGAGCATCACGATCATATTACCTTTAATTTGATATATCACACATATAGCTGTATATGCTGGAAAAACTTCACAAACTTGAAAAGCGTTTTACCGCAATCAACAAATCGTCGAAACTCGACCAGCCACCAGTGGACAACGGTACCGTTGGCTCATAAATGGATTCGAGATGGTTCGCTTATATTTTTAACAAAATTTTCAATTTTTTGTTGACTGTCGGACAGAATTTAGCGAGAAAAATTAAAAAAAATAACATGCACGACTGGGTCGCACGTACTTGCTCCTGAAGATAAAGTTACTATTTATGCTAAGCCCTTTTAATTAAAAATTTGTAAATGCAGTTTAAAAAAAAAAAACAATTAAAAACGCATAAAATTCGGTTTTCAAATGACTAAAACAGCTTCTTAAATGAATTTAACCTCAAAACAAAGTACGCAATTTGATTTCTTCTATAATGATACATTTTTAGAAAAAAAAATTTGAAAATCGTTAGAGCCGTTTTCTAAACAAAACAATTTTTTCTATATAAAAAATTGCAAGGACTTTTATAAAAAAAAATTGGTACGCCATTTTTAAGATATTATTTATCAACATCTAAAAACTAAAATTTGAAAAAAAAATATTGAATAATTTTCGAAAAAATGATTTTTCAAAAAAAAATTTCAGATATTTTTTAAAAATCCAAAAAAATAATTTTCGAAATTTTTTTTACTGAATATTATTACGGCAACTTAAAAGCATCAATGTAAAAAAAAAGGTTGAAATTGATTGAGTCATGAAGGAGATAATCTGAATTTAAAAAAAAAACGGTTCTATGGCAGGTACCGTTAATAACGGTTTTTGAAAAAAATGGTTCTCATTTAAAGATAGACCTTACCCAAAGAAATGACCATGATTTTTTTAATCAAAATCATAGGCACCGTTTTTGAGAAAAATGAGTTTTTCTAAAACCGGTATATCACAGGTACCGTTATTCGGGGTCCAAAAAAAAATTAAAAAAAACGTCTGGGGATATTCTTTAAAAAACGCCACATACTCGTACCAAGTTTAAAGTAAATCGACCCATCCGTTTAGGCTTTGGTCTCTGATACATACAGACAGACAGAGAGACAGACAGACAGACAGACAGACAGAATTGTCGGACCCACTTTTTACTCATTCTCTATCATCGTAATGTCATGTTTGATTGTTATCTCAACTTTTTTTTTGTACGAATGCATAACTTGGTATATGGTATCCATATAGCAAGTAAAAATCACACATAAAAGTTGATTTCATTGGCTATTAAAATCTGTAACTTTAGTTTTAATTGCAGGATTTTAATAAATTCAACAGATTCTATTAGATAAAATATTGGAGCATAACTCTGCATAAACTATTGGACAATTATTTTATTAAACATTACCACAGAGGTCGTTAGGTGAAACTATGTTTTTAATGAATGAATGCGTTAAAATTACAAAATTTATTGAAAAAAATAGATAATTTTGGATACATATTTAGCTTAATTCCAAGATGATCTGTTCGCTTAAACAATGCTATACAAAATTCATTGATTAAATTAAAAATAAAGACTGTAAATAATATATTACAGAAAAGACATCGAACAATATGCACTTTTTATGCTCCTTTGACCAATTGTAACATTCATAACATTTGACTATGCCTACTTAAATAATTTAAAATTTCTATAAAATTAAGTATACCTAAAACATAAACAAATATTTTGATACACAATTTGTTTCAATGAGACACTCAAAAGTCCGCAATATCATTAAATAATATCATAAATAGTACCTATACATTAGAATTCTCACATAAATCTGTTAAAAAATTCAAAATATTAATAAAATAGTTATTTGCGGTAATTTTGTATTTTATAATATGGATCAGCAACAAGCTTTAAAAAGACCAATTGAAATTGGCCGAACGCAAAAATTAACCAAATTACAGGGGTCGATAAAACATCAATTAACTGTATAAAATATTTGAATTAATTTCTCAAGAAAAAAAAACACACACTATGCTTCTTTTCACTACATTTCTTAAATAATTTTAAATATCAAAAAAAAAAATACAAATATAAATAATTGTTTATAGGCAATTTATGTGATTTCATCAAAAAATTATGGCTAGGCAAGTATAAAAATGTATGCAAACAAAAGGTGGCATTTGAAAGTTTCTAATTAGAACTTTTTAAAGCATTTTGGTTTGAGTAATAACTGGGTACTTAATCAAGGTGCTCTGTAGTGGATGTTTCACTTGGATTGGAATCCTCATTTAATTTTAGTGAAGCACTGTCTTGTTCAGTTGGACCACCGTGATTTTTTGTACACCAAAATTCAAAATGAAATTTAGACCTTAATGGTGCACTTAAACTTTGATATGTTTATGACTCACAAATTTAAATAGCATTTTTTAATCTTTATCTTGTATAAGAGTTCAAGTCATCGCATTGCTCATAAAGTAAAACGGTGAAATAATAATTTTTGTTTACACTTTTTTTTTTCAAACACGATAAGAAAAACACTTCATGGATAAATTTAAAACAAAAATACCCAACCCTATCAGGCCGAGAAGGTATTCAACTTCATCATATTCACATAATCCATACCCCAAAGAGCTCTTAAAGTATTTATGTTATCAAAACAAAAAAATTCCACAAGTCGACCTCTGAAAAATATCTCACCATACAGTGACCAGATGTTGGTTGAAACCCTTTATCTTTGCATTTCCTACAGCCACCACACCGCCTTCTACGGTTTTCAATGCAAGCCGCTCGTTTTTTCAAGGCACACAATTTTGTTTATAAGATGAATGCAATTGACACTTTATCTTTAAGAAAATTTCAAAACATAAAAGTGTTATCTTTAGATCCACGTCCAGGAGGATGCCTTGTAAGGCCTTGTATTGATTGTATAAACAAAGAAATTATCATTTCCAAAAGTGCGTCTTCCATTTTCATATCGTTGATTTTACTTTGTACACAAATGCTGCACCAATTGGCCACGAAAGGACCTTTTATGCAAATGAATCGCCTTTTGACTAATTGATAACACTGCTCGTACAAGGTGCCCAATATATTCGTACGTAGAGTGAGTTTGGAACCAGCAGTATAGGGTTGTCCGGAGTGTGAAAGCTGTTTAGGTTAGTTAGTTAATTAAAGATGAATTCTCGGTTTGCCAAACACTATCTGTTTGAGGCATAGCAATAGCAAAGGATACGTATTATTTGGAAACAGGATTACAGTTTGTTGCTTATTTGAATAGTTTGTGTGTTGCATGCCCACATGTTTACACGTGAGAGAGGGTGTGCTAATGGTCAATGTGGTAACAACATGTTGAAGTTGTTTTTAAATTTGTATATTTTCTCTTTTTTTTTAAATTGGGATCTTTACATTCGGATTCTTTGTTTTCATTTTCGGTAGGAGATGCTTATTTGATTAGGACATCATGATTTTGAATCAACAGTGTGAAGCTATTTTTTTACCCGACAAAAAATATAGTTTGTTATGAAAAGGTGTTTCTTTTAGGTATAGATTCTGTTTATTCTACTAACTAGCTATTAAAATTTTTAATTATATACATAAACTCTGTTGTCAAATTTATTCACGTTATTTTAAAATTCTGCTGTGCTTAGTTATTTTTTCAAGACATTTCAATATAAATTTAGTATTGATAGAAAAAATGTGCTTTCTTTTTGTTTAGTTATTTAAAACATGATTATGAAATTATTTAAGAAATGTAGTGAAAAGATCTAGAAGGGAAACTTTTTCAAAGAATCATAATGTACTTTTTTGTGAAATTAATTAAAAAAAATCATATAGTGGATATTTTATCCACTAGGAGTAATTTGGTTTATTCTTGCGTATGGTCAGTTAAAAATGGTCTTTTTGAAGCTTGTAGCTGTCCCAAATTATTGTTTGTTACTTCAAAATGGATTCGCTGACTCTGTTATTATGATAAATTTAAATCAAAATAATAAACAAAAAAAAATGTAGAAATTGTTGTTTAATAAACAATTTTTGAATGTTTTACTGTGGCTCCAATCTTTCCATTGATACCTCAACTTTAAAAATCAGTTAAGTTTTACTAAAGTTAAAATCTATTTTGTTTACGTGAAAAGTATATTTTGGGAAATAGAATTTATAATATTTTTGGTATTATTTAATGATTTTCCGAAACATAAGAGTGTCTTATTAAAACAAATTGTATATCAAAATATTTTTTAATATTTTAGGCGAAGTTTTATAGAAATTTATAATTGTTTAAGTAGACATAGCCAGATGTTATGAATTTTACAATTGGTCAAAGGAGTATAAAAAGTGCATTTTGTTCGACGTTTTTTCTGTAATACATCATTTACAGTATTTGTTTTTTTAATTAATCAGTAAACTTTCTTCAATGTTATTAAAAAAAAAAAAAACAAATACATCTTAAAATTAAGTTAAAAATGTATTCAAAATTATCAATTTTTTCATTTAATTTTGTAATTTTAACGCATTCATTAAAAACATATTTTCTGTGGCAATGTTTAGTAAAATAACTGTCAAATATTGTTATGCACAATTATACTCCAACATTTTATCTAATAAAATCTGTTCAATTTATTAAAATCCTGCAAACAAAAGTTACAGATTTTAATATCCAATGAAATCATCTTTTTATGTGTTTTTTTTAAATTTTTCTCTATAAATTCTGTAAATATGCTTTTATACATTTATAAATAATTATTGTCTATCAAGGACACTTGTACCAATAATATTGTCAGTTGTTGTTGTTGTTCAAAAATTCAATGAATATTGTAATACATTGTTTTATGAAATTCAAAAATATTTCATACCATTTTGTAGAAAGAAAAAGAAAACAAAATTGATTTTGCTTTCCATTAAATTTTCTCATTATTTTTGTGTGTAACCTTATAAAGTAAAATGCACGACTAAATCAGACGAACTTGCTCTTGTAGCTCAAAATTATTATGTATCTGTGTATTTTGTATATTGAAAAAAAAAAAAATCATTTTTTTGTTTAATTTTTTTTCAAAACTTTTTTTTTTTAAACTAAATAAACAATGGAAACTACCTGGTCACAAGTTTTGAACGAAATTAGTTGAGCCAGTCATGATATAATACGGAAATAATTAAAAAAAAAAAATGAAAAAAATCCCGAAAATCGTGTTCATCATATTTCCGTTATTCGTATTTTTTGAAAAAAATTAAAAACGCAGTATTGTTACAATCACTTATAACATAACATACACTAAGTTTAATCAAATTCGTTAGAGCCGTTTTTGAGAAAAATCCAATAACTCGAAACCTTTAAATGGGAGGTATTCGTTGTAATCGAGATATTCAAAAACTAAAAAAAAAAAAACTTGGAAATTACAAAAAAGTAATCTGTACCAAATTGCATGCAAATCCGTCAAAACGTTTAGGCCGTAGACGAACAGACGCACAGACCATCATCGTAATGTTGGTTTTGATTAAAACCAATACTTGCTCTTTAGAGCAACCATTCTTTAAAATCCGGCGATAAACAACAAAATAACAAATTTTATAAGCGACCCATCTCGAATCCATTTGTGAGCCAACGGTACTGTTCTCCACTACTGACTGGTCGAGTTCCGACGAACAAAGAAGACAATTTGGTGAATTTTTATGAAACTCTTTTCAAGTTTGTGAAGGATTTTATAGCATGTACAGTTATGAGTGATACATCAAAAAGCTGATTTGATCGTGGCGCTCAATATTGATGAATCATAATTTTATAACGCTTGAGAAATAGTTACTAAGCGCCGCGTAAAAACAAACTCTTTTTACGCTTATCTCAGCTCACAGACTTCAGAAAATTGTGAAACTTTGTACAAAAATATATATTGGCTGCGTAAATTTTACGTTTAAGAACGTAAAATATTTTACCGTTTAAAAGGCAGTATGACAAAATATTTTTCCCGTTATTACCTGATTTTTAAAATCAATTAAACCACCCAAATAATTTTTTAAGAACGTATGTGGTTTTGAAAGTTTAAAAAACACAACCATTATGAAGCATTTTGAATATAATCCGTAAATTATATTTTTTTTTTATTATCTTTCAAAGAGAATAATTAGTTTTTTAAGAAATTATCAACTTTATCCACAATAACATCATTTTCAAATGTCTAAAAAAAAAATTTGACATTGGAAAATAATATTTAACTTGAAAATTTGTTTTACTAGAATTTTTTTTAGTAAAAACTCATCATCATTGCAATTTTTTTTCTATTCAATTAATTTTATTTCATAATTTTAACCTTTATACTTTTCGAGGTGTACATTTTTTTTACCACATTTTACCCTAACTTTCCGGTGGAATTTTATTTGGTGTATTTATTTTTTTTCTACCACTGAAAATAAATCAGCCAGATTATTTATCACTAACAATGGCCGACTTCTGTAATTTAATAAATTAATTGTGTGTGCAAAAAAAAAAACAAAAAAACGGTATAAAATGTAAGTGTGTTGTTACTCTATACCTACTTATATTGTCTGTGTGAAAAAAACAGTAATAAATGGACTGAAAAAGTCTATTTGTTATTACTGGTTAAATATTTTTAAAAACACCGGTAAAGAAGTTTAACTTCAAAAATTAATCACAAAATAAGAAAACTTAAACTTACGATTCATTTTATGCCCTGCTGATGTAAATGGAATATAAGTTCCTCGACGAACTTTGTTACTCTCCTATTGTCTCATAGAGTGATGCGGAAATTATTCTACATAAACGAAGAAATCAAATACCTGATTATGTGAGACTTATGCGGAGAAGAATTAACTATGTCCCTGCTCCAAAAAATCGCCATTCTAACCCACATTTTTAGATGTCATCACTTTGAGATTCAATATACTTGGAAGTGTTTGATGCCAATCTAATTACCTTCAGAGTGTCTCAAGGTGTATCCTCCTTTGATGAATTTATAGAAAAAGCCTTACCCTATGGGTTTTTTTTATATTTCTTATTCGCATTCATAAGGAACTAAGATTTCAGTCGTGGTCATTTGTTAAACGTTGCCGCACTGTGGATCATTTGGACCTTTTTTTTGTGACATATTCAGTTTTTTTTAAGAATTACTTTATGCTAAGAAATGTTTTGTTTGTTTCCACCACTAGAAAAGTGACAACAACAACTATCCAACGAAATAAAAAACCAATAGTATAATTTTGGGATTGTGTCTATAAACTTCTTATCTCAACTTTTCAAATCATTACGGCAATTATATAGAATTAATGATTTTTGTGTTAAGAAAAAAACCAAAAAGAGCCACAGTATATACCTACCACCGTGCGCTGTGCTATTTTGCTATTGCACACCAACAGTGCCAAGAAAAATTTCAATTTTTCAACCTGTCAAAAAAGCAAACATCACAATCCATTTGTTTGAGGTAGATAGATAGATATCTGCTGAATGCCACCTCGTCGATCTTTTCGCAACTATTTTCGTCAAACGGTAGATAGACGGATGTAGTGCACGCCTCGACCACCCACGTTGCGTGTGGCTGAGTCTATGTTGCGGTAGCGTATAGCCATCATCAGTGTACAACCAACCGACTGCCCCACTAGATGGGAAGGTGCAGCTAGAATATTTGGCATTAACATTTTACCGTTTTGTTATTGTTTCGTTTCCATTCGACCATGCAGAACTACGTAGAGAGAAAGCAGGGACCGTCCTGACCCAAAATGCCTGGTGTGCTGCTTCTTTTGACTTCTGAGTCTCGCTTGTCGGCTGCTGCTGGGCTGGCTGATGCTCTGCCTATAATATAGTCTATGCTCGCAGAATATTTTGAATTTAAATTCACAACACCATTGGTGGTGGTGTACATTAGCGGTGGCTGTTTTCGGTCGCATTTCGTGGATTATTTCACTCGAAATCACTTTCGAAGCAATTGACTTTTATCGAGCGGCAACCGTCGAAATGTCATTGGCAATCGCCATTACACAACAAAAACCATTTCCGCTAAGCGAACAGCCAGGAAGTTCAAAATTAGCCACTTGACAGTTTGAAATAATTACCTCTCGCATAGAAAATAGCATCTAGCAAGCATCCAGCCAGCAACATCAACATCAACATCATCAGCAGAGCGAGCAAAGCGATGTCATAGTATATACTGTGCTGAAAAATTGCTCTTCCTTTCGGGGGGTTGACTTGGGGTTTTTCACCCAAAGACACCCATTATGGTCCTTTTTTAAACATCACAAGGGTTATTCCTTGGTGTAGCTTTATGCGATTCATTTAACTCCTGGGCCACTTAATACCTTCATCATTTTAATTCCAAAAGGACTGAGACACTATTGTCTCCTCATACAAAGCATAGAGTGTGTACCCATCAACCTTCCCTTCTGATGGGTTTGCCCAAAAGGGTTACTATAACTATAGCATTACTTTACTCTCTCTTAAAGAAAATCTACTCAAGAAGATACAAGGATCTTATTGTACACCTCAAGCTATTCCACTTGGATTGTCCTTTTCATGTGCGAGTGGTTGGAGGCAAGATTGTGAGCAACATTTACATTCTTTGAAGCCCAGGCAGGCAACACATGGGGATGATAAATTTTCATAAAAGGCCGCTATCGTCGTCGCCCACTATACACCACTAAAACTACCTATCATACTGCCTCCCCAACTCCTATACTGGAAAAAAAAAGGAACACGACAACAACACGTCGTGTTAAACTCTTGGAAACCACATAATAATTCTTAAGACCGACAGGACAACAAATTTAATTTAAAGTTATTCGAATGAAGTGAAGGCGGTATAGTTGGGATGACTGGTTGATGGTGCCATGGTGGTGGTGATTGTGGACAACTATAGTTGCTTAAGGTATAAATACAGTAGGGCCAGCAAGAAGAATACGAAGAAAGCAAATGAGAACTTCCTCTGTTTATCATTGCCTGGCATTGGAGACTCTACGGGCTGCAGGGCCAATGTATATTCGTTCAACACGTTCTAACCCCTAAAACATAGCTTATTGAAAACTAGTCATCAGTGACCACTATAGTTTTTCGCTGTATATCTTCTTTTCTGTAGTTCTTCTTACTAACACAAATCTTAACGTGGCGAAGGAACTTACAGCAAGATACGATCGCTGAACCTGCTTCTGAAGAAAGGTCACCCGTGATCGACAGTGGAATGGTAATCACTATACTAATTATCCCCAAACGACACTGACGGAGTGATCCCACCAGAGCGCTTCCGCCAGCGGACGAATTCTTTGGATGGAATGAACGTTATAGCGCCTCATTAGTTACAGTCAGTTCAAACTAGTTGGTGAACACCTTCTTGTCGGTCAGACCACGGAAAAATGAAACAACGAGTCTCGAAATGGATGGTCGCAGAAATGGCTGGATGTTCCCCGTCATCAATGGATGACGACCCCGACAAACGAAGCCCGACAAACGATATACAGTGGCTGTCTGATCTGCACGTGAAAGAGGTAAAACCTAAACAAACCAGGTGAAACTGAACAAAGTACGTCTTCAACATTGTTCTTATAGTGATTTACAAGATTTGAAAGAAAGGTATCTTTGTTTCGAGGACAGATCAAGCACGACAACGGCAACACTTCCGAAAAAGAACTCAGGCTGATTTTTGTGGCAGGGCGAAAATTCATCGAATCAAGCATTTTTCCCCCCACCTAAATATTCACAGGGGATCTATAATGGTGGTATCCACAGCAACCAGTGTAAATCAAATAGCTCATGTTGCGATCTTCATTCCATTCCTAGAAATTTCGAACGTTCAGAACCAACATGGATTCAGATCACTACTTGGTGGGACATAAAGCTATTAGTTGGATACCCATGGGGCACCCAGCATGGATATTATGATAAAGCTCGACGTCACGTTGCCGTTGATGAACACAAGCAGCCAACACCAAACCCTATGAAGCCAGTACCTAAAGGATAGAAACTGGTGACACGACAGTTTGCTAGCTGTATGATGTGCATAGGGAAGGGAGGATCACCGACTTCTCAAAAGAGAAGCGGGTGATCAGAACAACACACCAGAGCCTTTGATGTCGAGAAAGTTGTGGTATCCTCCCAACTGCAACCTCTTTATTATGGTTCTTGAAGCAATTAAGTACAACTCAAAAGAAAACAGAAGAGGCACAATTGCAACACAAGCTGTCTGTAATGCCTTTATCTGTCAGTGGTTATATTTACAGCACTTAAATGAAGCAGGAGAAAAAAACAAGAATACTCTGTTGCATATAATTATCATTGTGAAGATTGGATGAAAGCCAGCAGGCCTACCTTGAGAGAAAGATTCTTCGAGTTCAGCCCAGCCAGAGTGTATCGGTTAACAGTTAAAGTCGAGATTCGACAGCAAACTTAACGGGACATTTACTAGTAGAAGAAATTAAAATAGTCTTGTATGACTATGCTAGATGGAAAATCGTTAAGAGAAATATTGTCGAAATATACCACGTGGTAGATGAAGATCTCATATTACGTGGCTCGATCAAGTGAAAATGTTAGAACTGAGGTTACCTAAATGAAGAATACCTTCTGCTCATTGCAGTCTCTTTGCATTAGCAGATCATACAGCTCGAAAAACAATGTGCATATAAAGAACTTATTTGGTTATTTCTGAAATATATTTACTGCTGAAGCATAATACTTACTATACTTACTTATATAGGTCCTCAGATCTTGATAAGTTCGTTATTATCCCTTTAAGGGACATAAGGACCTAAACTACTCGTACGCACGTAGGAGATGTGTACGGTTTCTGTAAATACACAGCAGTTCTCTCTAACTCTTTCCAAGCTGTGCAGATTTCCTTTCGATTGTTCTGTGCCATTTGCTTCCCTGTGGACCCGATCTTCTACCTGCTTGTGTTAGTGGTTTCTAGTGCATCGCTTGGTGTATCGTCATTGTCAGGCGTCATTTTTTGTTCGAAGCGTATGACCAATCCACTGTCACTTACGTCTGCGTATAGTACTGTCTATAGATTCTTTACCTGTTCTCCTATAAAGATCTTCATTATAAATACGATTGTTCCAGAAAATCCTTAAGATGTTCCGTAGACACCTATTTATGAACGAATGCAGCTTACTTGTGACTGTGGTTAAGAGTTTCCACGTGCTACAGCCATACAGAAGCACAGTCTTAACTTGATCTTTGAGCTGATTATTATTTTTTTTCATTATTTCTCCATGTCTTGGACAGCATTCCGAAAGCAGCATTTGCCTTTTTCATATGTCTGTCGACTTCTTGTTCGGTTCCACCTTTTGTAGAGACAAAACTCCCAAGATATTGAAAGACTTCTACTTTCTTTATCGGTTGTTCAGAAATATTGACTTGAAAGGATGAGTTGCTTTCGAGGCTCATCATTTTTGTTTTTGCCAAGTTAATTTTCAGCCCCACGATTTATTCTCCCTCCACTCTTATTGTCACTTGATGAAGATCCATGATCATTTCAGTAAGTAAGGAAACGTCCCGTTGCCGCGTAGTCCAGATGTTTTAGTTTGGATGTGAGACTCAATTTAATTCCACCATTTCCGTTCAACAGGGCTGCCAAGCACGCTGCAAATCACTTATCACTTACGGGAAAAGTAGGTATCGGCGATAGTGTGCAACCCTGCCTGACTCCATACTGGATTTCGAATCGACCAAGGCATGAGGTTCAAATGCCTTAAGGTCTTCTGGAGCTTGAAGTTCCCTGCTTAGTTCCCGGGATATCTTAAACTTTAATGGTTTCAGACATGTGGTTCGAATAAAAAAATTTTCTTCACTCTGGAGGTCTTATCACATCTTTAGGCAGATCATAGAATTTCCTGTAGGTATATTTTCTCCTCCATTCTCCCTCCTCGCATAAATGAACACCCATCATAATCTCATTTTTTGATAATCGCCCACTCGGTGCCATCACTCGAAACTCGCAGAACTCGTGTTAAGCTGAGCTAATGCCTTAAATTTCTATTGAATCTTTCTGTATAGGGCCTATAACTATAAAACTACCAGAGAAATCTTACACGTTTCCATACAAAATTGTGCAATTTCACTTGTAGTGCAAGTACTTGTAGTGTTCTCCTTTAAGCCCCTGTTCTTAGCCATTATATTTCCATCAAGGTAAAGTTGAGTGTAAATCATAAAAAAGGTTGTTTATGCTGAAATCCATATGATTTTATAGAAGGATAGTGAAGATAACACTTTTTTAAAGGTCATGGCACCTGAACATCTATCTGGCATCATCCCATCAATAGAGGTCTTCTTTCTTCATTCAGAAAAGGGCCTGAAATTTCAGAAATAACGTTTGCCTTTTGCGTTCAGAGCTTCAGAACTCGAAGTACAAGCTTAGAAAAATTCACTCGAGCATTCGGAACACGTTCAGAGTCTGCTCACTGTTCAGAGGTTTCTTCCGAACTAAAAAATAAAAACCATTTTTATATACCACCGTATGTGAATCAAAAAAAAAATGGATATTTAATAAAATCAGCTTGAAATGCTTTCAGAGTCTGATGGAAGTAATTCGTCCATCTTCCGAAAATTTCTTGTAACCTTTCTTGCAAACTCTACTTTCATTCTGGGTTATTCAACCCCACTTCTCTTAAAGTCTGCAGCGAAAGTTTCCTTTTTGTGATGACGTCTTCTGACCTGAAGCAAAACTTCCCTCTTTTACACAATGAATACTACCATCTACAATACCTCCTTAAGGCATCATGGTGGCTGGTTTTGCTCACACACATGTGCTCAACAAAGTAACAACAACAACAACAACAAAAGCTATACCTAACATAGAGTACCTAAATGCTTGCATCCATTTAACTTGAAGTATACTTTTGAGCAATTTGGTCGGTGTCGATGTAAAATTATCTCACAATTTCCATTGCCCGGAACCCACCCGTCCAAGCCTTTTTAGAAAATCCCCCTTTCGGATTGTTAGGTGAGGTGTCTTAACCAACATCTTGGGAACATCATGTTATCTAATGAAATAAATTTCTTGGGTCTGGACTTTTCCTCTTCGTTTTAAGTTGAACTAATTAATAAATATTAGCCTCTTAAGTTGGATTAATTGGCATGCGTTAGTTATATGGGATAAGTTTCTTAAGGGCAGCTTCTCACAAGATGTAGGTCCACATATACATACATATTCTGCTTCTTCCATAACCATACCTATCCATTTTATGGAGAAGATATTGTTGAAATTATTCCACAGGGAGCTTGTTGGTTGTATTTTTGTATCGAAAGGAGGAAGAGTTTATCAATGGTGAACACAGTTTGAGATGACAATTTTGAATTTGTGGAAATATAGTCAAAAAGGTATGAAGCAGCCATTTGGCATGTGTAGTGTGTAGGCTATTTGATGATGATGGTCTATTAACGTTGACATTTAACAGTGCGGTTTATATGCGTCAATAAATTTTGGATTGTTTTTAACTTTGACTTAATTGTTTTTATCTGAATGTGTCAGCAGAAATGGTAGTTAAGAAGTTATGTACCTAAGCTTGATGACAATAAGTAATAATTTTATTTTATTGGCCAATGTGGCCATATCAAGGTATCATCAGTAGTGTAGCCAAAAACAAGTTGTTGTTGACCAGACAGAGACACAATAAGGAACCACTCAGTGCAACGAAGTAGAATACTGCTGCAGCTATGAAAAACAGTTGACTTCTGAAAACTCTGCAAGGCAAACAACGGAAGACTCGACTCGTTTTTCTTTTGCCTTGACGAAAATTTTGTAGTAAATTGTCGTTGTCGTGCTTGAAGAATTTTGAAGGTAAATTAGAGTGAGCAGTTTTGGGAACAAAATGTTACTAAACATTTTCAACATTGTAATTGTTGGATCTTTATTTACTGGAAATTTCTTTTTTTTTCTTATAATATGTGTATTGATATATTACAGAAGCATGACGTCATAGCCCAGGGCGCAAAACTATAAGACTCCGACACTAGGAAACTCAAAACTCTTATCTACATAAAAGAAACTAAAATGCATCGTTTTATTCCCTTATTGGTATCAATTCAATAGTGAAGGTATTGGTCTGGATAACATAATCAATGATTTTATTTCTGACTTGAATTTGAGTCTTAAAATAATATCTCAGTATGAAAATTCAATCCGCAACTGATACTTTATTACCTTTTATACCTACACTGCTTATCAGAAGTTGATATTTTTATCTTAATTTCAATAATTCTGACACAATTCTTCGACTTATAATGAAGCTGATACCATCCGTTCTCAAATTTCGAATCATAATAAACACATCTGCACCTTATAAAGAAGTCCACAAAAATAAATTGCTGAACCATGACAAACAAAAAGCAGTCCACATTGTCTGACTCAAAACAAAATAATTATAATGGAACGTGTCATATTGCAAAATTGAAAACTTTAAATGATCAACCAACCAAGATTGCCACCCAAATTGATTTCTTCGAAATCGGAGGTGACCGTCCGTCACCATAAGGTAATATCGTATTGGACCAAACATGATCACTTTTTGACTGTCGTCATTCTCCGGGTGTGCCATGAATGTCATTTTCGGATACACAGAACACAATATATTCTCTGTCATTCTCGTTCAGCAGATGCAAATTTAGTTTATTTTTTCCCATTAATTTTATGAACGCAGATTTTCATTCGAAATATTGTTGACTACTCAGTGAGGGCGATTTATGAACACACAAAATATCAAAAGAAAAAAGAAAACTAAAACCAAAACCAAAATTTGGCCTCAATTTCTAAGAACTATATTATACAGTTCAGTAAGTAGTTTTTAATTTAAAATTTTAATTTATTTTTGAGTTGATTACCTAAGCTTTGAGATAATACGATACCACTACAATAAGGGCCTAAGCTAATTTGAATCATTTGATATATCGATGTTTGAATTTGAAATACAAAATTTTAACGCTTATAACTTCAAAACTGGATTGATAAGAAATAAAATGAAAAATAACATCTCGTAGCCCTCTTTGGACAAAAATTTCGATTTACCAAATGTCATATCGTCAAAAAGGTGAGTGTGGGGTCGTTTTGATTCTTAGGGACAGAACTCTAGACGTTTAAAGAAACCTGCACCTGAGATAGCAGTTTTCAATTTAATTGCAACAAAAGTTGCGTGAGGAGGACTGACCCTCGTGATTCATCATGATTCGTCCATCAGTCTAACACTAGAGTCTAGATTGTCAAAATTCTGACATTAAACAGCGAGTGATGCGATTTTTCAAAAAAAAAAAAAAAATGAGTTTGTGGTACATAGAAACTATAAGTAGATACAAAACAACACACTTACATTTCATACTGGGTTTATTTTTTTTATTTGCATTTCGTGCACAACACAATAATTTTATTAAATTACAGAAGTGAGCAGTTGTGATAATCAGACTGATTCATTTTCTACATTATAAATGATAGAAAAAATCTAATTACACTAAAAGATAGGTGGTATAATGTTAGATTTCGATTAAATAGGATTTTTTTAAATTGCACCAGGAAGTTAGGGTAAAATGGGGTAAATGAAAAAACAAACTTTTTTTGCATCTCAAAAACTATAAAGGTAAGAATTATGAAATAAATTTGGCTTAGGCAAAAATTCTTAAAAAATCAACCTTTCAAGTTAAAAATTTACTGTTATTTCTAAAATCAAATATTTTTTTAGACCTTTCTGGAAATGTATGGGTAAAACTGATCTTTTATTGCAAAGACTAATATTGTACATTGATAGATAATAAAAAAAAATTAAGTGCCTTCTACGGATTATATTCAAAATGCTCCATAACGGTTTTTTTTGAGCTTCAAATAACAAATACGTTTTTGAAAGTTTATGTGGGTGGTTTAATTGATTTTAAAAATTATAAAATAACTGGAAAATATTCTGTCAAAACGTCTTTTAGATTTATGTGTTGTCTATAAAATTTTGAAGAAATTAGATTTTTTAACATTTTTTTTCAATGAATAACAGTAAAATTTTTTTACCGTTTCCAACGGTGTATGTATTAGGGAAATACATTTTTGTACAATTTTGTGTAGTCTGTGAGCCGAGACAACGGTAAAAACAGTTTTTTTTTTTTTATAATGGGCGCTTAATTACTATTTACCCAACCCACATTTGTATTTGTACCTTTAAATTGATGTATAAGACATGAAATAATTTTGAATTTCATAAAACAATTTACTACAATATTGTTTGTACAAATATCCTTGAAAGGCAGTAATTTAAAAAAAAAAACTACACAAGCGGAAAAAATTAAAGGATAAAAAATAAAAATTTTCAGGTGTTTTTGAACAGGCCTTTACTTGCTGGCAAATGGTCGCACAGAAATTATAAACAAAGAAAATTTTAGATCTAAGCATTTAGTTTTTGGATCTTAATTTCGAATTTGTTAAGCGTCAGTGATTTTTGAGTAATCCTAGGAAAACCACCGACAAAAAAAAATTGTAAGTTTTTTGAAGTTTTTTTTTTAATAACTTAAACGCTGTTTGTGATAAAAATGTTAAGATATCTTAATTTTTTTTTCATTTTGTCAAAGATTATGATTTTAATTGGAGTAAAAACCGTGATCCTTGAATTTTTTCAAAAATTCAATCGAGTAAAACAAAGAAACTGCTGGTTGGAATGAATGGAATCTCTGTAGGGTTTTTATGGGTATATTGAACTGTAAAAGGCACACTTAAGATCATTGGTTTCTTCCATATTTTCGATTCAGCGCAAATTCATGTAAAGAATGGAATTTTTTTTTTAGCTAAATCTATGTTTCAAGTTTTTAAAACTTACCTTTAATTTTTTTTGGTTGCTGAGATTCCGATAATCAAACACAAAATATTGCTTTTTCATACAAAAAACAATATTTTGGCAAATATAAATACACCAAAAATCGTATTTGTTTTTTATTTTTGAGGTGAAAAAAAAATTTGAGTGAACTAAAAATACCATACCGCTATCCTGGGTTTATCGTGGGCAAACGAACCACAATTTCAAAGTTACGATTGTACACAAACATTTTTTTGGCTGCTGTGTTGATCCACGGTGTCTTTAACATTTAGATGAGGTTAAACTCGGTTGAAAATGAGTTTCCCCAATGACAATTATCTTGGTTTCATCCAGAGAGTTAGAGTGCCAGGATATTTAGACAGATTTTAGCCTTCTTAACTTCACACAAAAGATTTTATGAACGTCTTCAGACTTTTGCTGCAGATTTAATAGGACCTTTTAAACTGGAAAATCTACCACCGACCAGATCTATTACATTGAGCCAGGTTTTGGCGAAGACCCAAAGACTCAATTAAAAACTTCATAATCGTGTCATGTCTAGCTTATATCACTGTCAAGTCCATAAGACTGATCAAGGTGACGCGACGTTGGAAAGACCTCGCTGCTTCGTCAATATTGGAAGAAATTTTACGGAAACCTTCGAAACCACTAGAGGGTGTCTGTATGCTTGTGAAAGGTGGTACGCAATACCCAAGTCAATATGCCAAGAACTACGTTTCTAATCAACTTCTTAGGTTCATTGAAGACCTTATGATAGCATATATTTCGTTTGATAAATACTTAAATTTACAGAATGACTGCTCAGTTCAAATTAATTCTGACCCCACATTTAAATCAACCATGAAATTACAAACTTAGAAATGGGTCTGACCAAAAGTAAACGCATACATTGGCAGCTTTCCCATAAGCATCCCTTAGATTTAGATTTGCTTACTTTTTTTATCAAATAACAAACAGTTATTTTTTTCTATCTTCAAACTTAAGACTATGCTAAAATTAATAAACCCTTCCATGCATTAAAAAAAAAACAACAACCACTTTGGTAGACAATAAAAATTTGGAAAATAAATAAAAATATTTGTGTATCCTCGAACGTACGACCAGACCCGACCGCATCATGTGGAAAACTCATCATCCTGTTGCGAGGCTTAATTGAATTCAATAAAACTGAAGAGCACTTCATCAATTTCATATTCATCCAAAGTAAATAAAGAGAGATAGAGATGATATATAAATCTCATCTTGCTAGAATGTATCCCATCGCACCCATCCAACTTACATCCAAATCCAAACCCTATTCAAAAATTCTCAAGTACCTATCTACTGTATACCTTTTTATTCATAAATCCTTCGCTACATCTGCCTTTCGAAGACAGCACACTTCGTTCGAACTATCGAAGGCATCATCGTGCTTAACTTAAAGTTTCCTCCATCATCCAATCCGCTCAAATATCCTTTGTATAGCCTCAACCCTCATGATGGCATGGGAATACCTACGGCACACAATACTCATACCTCCCCCGAGAGACTTTTTAGCCAAACTCTTTAGTTTAACTTTACATTAATTTCAATTGTAAGTTTGCACTTGTTTGTCAGAGTGAGTAAAGGATACGCAAACATCATGATGTGTGTGTGTTTTGAGATGTATCTTTGCATCTGTAACATTTTTCTGCCGTCTACCTTAAGAGCTTCTAAATATATCTACAAACTATATCTATGTTCCTTGAGAAGTCGAGTGATTCAGCGAACGCCCAAGGAGAGATGTACAACAGTCACTGTACTTGAACAAATGGCTGAAAATCTTCTCCGGAAGGAATTTTATTCGACAAAACTTTGTCCTCGTAACATTCAAAAGGTTTTTAGATAAATAAAGGAAACGCACATTCTATTCGGGTGGATGCACCTTCGTCGTAAGCTTATTTCTGAGCTCAAATATTGACTCCTCGAGCATACTTCCGGGGCATGGCGGAGCACTTCCTCCACTATGGCACCCTATACGCTACATTCACGTCAACGACGATGCACGAAGCAACGACGACGTCATCATGATTTGTTGAAGGAATTTTCGCAGGTAATATATCCTTCGAAAGGAAGATCGATTTACGATTACGGAGGACTTAACGATTTGTGAATATCGGATGGGGTTTATTTTCGACAACGTTGTTGAAAGCGTTTGTATGTGCGACACGCTTTGTTTTCCTTAAGGAACCATCCGGCAAGTGTGTGTATGCAAAACTTTACGAATCAAGATAAATAGCTTTTTGAAAATACCACACATTAGAAGATTGCACTCTGTTGTAGCTACACATAGCGCTCTACTCCTTTTTCTTGTGTGTGTCTTATAAAATGTGGAATGAAGTTATCCTCTTTAGTTTTTGGGAATCTTATGTGATTTGTTTGCGCTATTGAAATGCAAATCAACAGGATATTGAGAGCGAGTAAAGTTTATGAAATAGTTTTGGGGACTCAATTGGTTTTGATAAAAAAGTTTACTTTTGGATTTGAAGAGATAGTTTTAAAGTAAATTTACCTACATGAATTTAAGTTTGCTCAGTTTAATATCATATTTCGAAAAAATTCAAAAGTTATTGAAAGAAATTGAAAGTAAGCCTGGTTAGAGGGATGAAGATAGTAATTAATATATTTTTGGCACGACTAGCCTAAGAAGAACACAAGTCTATTTCTTTTGAGTGTGTTGTTAGTCAGCGGGAATGGAGTGGATCAACAATTTCTTGAAAGTTTGACATTCTTTTTATTTTGTTGTCTTTTTACTTCGAGGTCTGTCTTTTCATGGCTAAGCACATCTTCTCTGTTTTTTTCAGACGTAGGAGAGAGAGTGCTACATCGGATTGAAGGCGCTTACTTTAATCTTCAAATTATCTTCTTTAGTTAGGTCCGCAAACTTGTTGCTGTCATCCGTCCCACATCTTCCTTGGTTATGTATTTGAACTCTTTCTCTGATAACAAAGAGTCTATATTTTTGTTCTTGAACATTGGCTTCCGCCGAGCAGATGCTTTGGCTTAAGTTTGGACAAATTATCATTGCAAATCCACAGCATTAATTACGTACTTCGTAACTTTATACAGCCGACGTTTTAGAAGTAGTCTCCTGGAACGTCAGGAACAGAGGTGGGGAAGGCATGGGAATAGTCCGGGACCATCATATGGTAGCTCTGTTAACATTACGCACAACCGTTTAACACCGACAGTCTAAAGGACCCCGCAATACGGCAACAACTAGATGACTATCTTTTCCAAGGACTGTTTTATAACCGTTGCTGAAAGAATAGTCGTAAGGGCACAATAAGAAAGAAATATTGCTTGGCTGTCAGCGGAAACCTGGACAAATATTGACGAAAGAAAACATCTTAGAGCTCGCATCGCAGATATTTGACCAGCAGAGAGAAACAAGCAAGAGACTTCGTTTCGCATGAAGATGAGAGAAGTGTAACTTAATGTCAACGCATTGGCTAAGGCCGAAAAGAACATGGCGCAGGACATTCGAAAGGCAATCTGCACAAATTGGGAAGAGTTGGAGAGAACTGCGGTATATTTCCAGAAACCGTACTCAATAGCGCGTTAGGAGTAGTGAAGACCTCTTAAGGGAAACACAATATGGACTCAACAAGGTCTGAGGACCTAAGTAACTAGTAGGCAAGTAACCTTTTACCAATATTCATCACAGCAGACTTCTAAATCTTTTCACATTTTTGGTAGATTTTTCAAAACAACACCGGTAACATATAAATATCTTGTTTTTCATTCTTCAATTTCTTGCTTCATGGGATGTTTTTGCTAAAGGGTTTTTGGAGATAAATGATCGAATGTTTATTTCATTATAAAGAGGAAGGTATGCCGTTAATAATGGAACACAACATCAGCCAAATGGCCGTCAAGATTACGCTTACAGGACCATATCCTTTTCATGAAATTTTCCATAACCAAATCGCAAAGTGGCTGCCCTATGTCCTCGATAGCCTCACGAATTTCATCTTTGAGGTCTTGAATCGACGCTGGGCTGTTTGCGTAGACCTTATCTTTCACGTGGCCCCAAAGGAAGAAGTCGCAAGGTGTTAAATCACAAGATCTCGGTGGCCAATTGTGATCACCTCTTCGAGAGATAACACGGTCCGGAAACTTTTCCCGTAAAAGATCGATGGTTTCATTGCTTGTGTGGCACGAAGCGCCGTCTTGTTGAAAGTAAACGTTGTCCAGATCAAAACCATCCAATTCAGGCCATAAAAAATTATTAATCATCTCTCAATAGCGCAATCCATTGACCGTAACTGTTGCTCCAGCCTCATTTTCGAAAAAGTAAGGTCCAATGACCCCGCGCGACCATAAACCGCACCAAACAGTCACGCGTTGAGGATGGAGAGGCTTTTCAACAATAGCTCTTGGGTTTTCCGAGCCCCAGATGCGACAGTTTTGCTTGTTGACGTAGCCTCCGAGGTGGAAATGGGCCTCATCAGTCAAGATGATTTTTCGATGAAATTCCGGTTCATTTTCATGCATTTCAAGGACCCAATCAGCAAAGACACGACGTTGTTGATGATCAGCCGGCTTGAGTTCTTGTGTTAACTGAACTTTATAAGCCTTAAGACCCAAGTCTTTATGCAAAATACGGTGTAATGACGTTTGTGGAATGCCTAATTCCAAAGAACGACGAGGAATGGACAAACCTGGGTTTTCTTCATCACTTTGGGCTACAATAGCAATATTCTCAGTTGTTCTTGAGCGACGTGCACGGGTTTTATTCTTCACATCACTAACTTGTCCCAACAGCTCGAATTTGTCCACCAATTTCTGTATTGCGGTCCGACAAGGTGCTTCACGACGACCCAAAAATGTTTTAGTTTTACGAACCGTCTCTGCCAAATTTTCACCATTTTTATAGTGAATTTTAATAATTTCAATGCGTTGTTGAAGCGTGTATCGTTCCATTTTTATTAATAGCGTAGTTTTTACTTGTCAAATGTCAAAAAATGACAGCTTCAAAAGTGACAGCTACCGAAATAGCGGGCTATTCAAAATAACACCTCTTATTGGAAAACCCTTTACTTGCTGTTTGCAGTTTTTGTAGTAATCTTCTCCAAAAGATATTTTCACGCTCATATTTTAAGTTAAGTTATCATTTTTTTATAGTTCCTAGACAGGCATGGCTAAAATAATTGTTATTTTTATTTTGCCGCAAAATATTGAAATTTGAGTATAGATTCATTTAAAAAGTGGATAAATTCCAATAACTAAGTCAAAATCAGTATAAATTGCTGAATTTTATATAGAATTTTTATTAATTAATATAATCTCATTTTTATTCAATTTTAACGCGTAGCACTTAGTATTGGCCAGATTGATATAATTTTGAATTACTTAAAAAATATACAAGATTTTGAATTAAGAAATGCACAAAATAGCGTTCCCGGAAATGATAAAGGCATAAGAAAATGATGGATATTTTTCCAAAACCATTTTTCAAGCCATATTTGCATTAGATTCTGACTTAAAATACCAAAATTTTTCAGATTTGTTTTCGAGAATACTGTATAACTTATTTATAGCTTAAAAGCGTTCTCGAAAATAACGTTCCTGAAAATAACGTTTTGCTAATTTATAATCGTTTATTTTTTTTCAAACAAATTCAATCGGAATATTTTTTAGGTTTTGTTGTAGTGGTTTCGATTTTACATCATAATATTGAAATTCTAATTCTAATCTTTATTCTTTAATCAAAACAGGCGTTCCCGGAATGACGCTAAATTGATGTACACTCCTTATACTGTGAAGCTTTTTATCAAAGGCTAATGTAAGCTCGCCGGTTTCCAGGATCCTTCCCAAAGAAGCAACAAACTTGGGCTTGAAGGACAAAATCTCCGATAAATGTAAACACTTGTTGGTTTCAGAGTTTTGATTTTCAATTTCAGCTTTTATTCAATTTTCTTAGTTTCTATAATTTTTACACTTTTTGACAATGTTTCGGTTTAAAAAGAATAATAAAGTATTTCATATACTTGTCCAAAGAGCCCCTTGAAGAGGAACCCCGAGGAACGGCCTTTGGGGATCGTTACGGAAACCCTTAATGTCTCTGGACAATACCCAGAGAAGAACCTTTCGGAACTCACCTAAAGTGTCCCTGGCACGCAAACCAGAGGAAGAACCTTGCGGAACTCACAGATGTCCAAAGAGACCTCGAAGAGGAACTCTAAGGAAAGTTCTTTGGGAATCTTGTCGAAACCCTGAATGTCTCTGAACAATAACCAGAGAAGAACCTTTCGTAACTCACCTTAAGTGTCCTCGGCACACAAACCAGAGGAAGAACCTTGCGGAACTCACAGATGTCCAATGAGACCTCGAAGAGGAACTCAAAGGAAAGTTCTTTGGGAATCTTGGCGAAACCCTGAATGTCTCTGACAAAATCCAGAGAAGAACCTTTCGGAACTCACCTTAAGTGTCCTCGGCACACAAACCAGAGGAAGAACCTTGCGGAACTCACAGATGTCCAAAGAGACCTCGAAGAGGAACTCTAAGGAAAGTTCTTTGGGAATCTTGTCGAAACCCTGAATGTCTCTGAACAATAACCAGAGAAGAACCTTTCGTAACTCACCTTAAGTGTCCTCGGCACACAAACTAGAGGAAGAACCTTGCGGAACTCACAGTTGTCCAATGAGACCTCGAAGAGGAACTCAAAGGAAAGTTCTTTGGGAATCTTGGCGAAACCCTGAATGTCTCTGACAAAATCCAGAGAAGAACCTTTCGGAACTCACCTTAAGTGTCCTCGGCACACAAACCAGAGGAAGAACCTTGCGGAACTCACAGATGTCCAATGAGACCTCAAAGAGGAACTCAAAGGAAAGTTCTTTGGGAATCTGGGCGAAACCCTGAATGTCTCTGGACAAGTCCCAGAGAAGAACCTTTCGGAACTCACCTTATATGGCCAAAGACTCTTTGAGTTTCATCTCAATTATATTAACCGGTATGTCAAAAGTGAATTGGAATCTAATGTTGTTTTGAATTAAGTGAAAGCCTGGACATCAAATTTTCCACCTCCTTGGTTTTGGCCCATATATCCGATTGTTCCGACCAACTTTTGTTAGATCCCTGAGTTTTCTAAAAATCTGAGTGTCTTACAAACTATTTGATCTTTCAGTTCTGTGATCTTTATCTTCAAGCTGAACTTACACCTTAAAAGCGAATTATATTGGTCTGCCTTAAACTCCCATCACAAATAATTTGAATTATTGAATTTTTCCATCGCTGCATTTTATTATTTTTTTTTTTTAGTTTACACCCCATTTGGGTTTTATCTTTGCCATCTTAAGATCCATGATAATATCGCTCAAGCTAAGAGCTTACATCATAACAGCCATTATGGGTAGTTGCTGTAAATTGAAAATAAAATTAACATCCTGTTGCCATATATTGTAAACATAATCGAGGTCTATTATCATAAAAGCAAACTTTTCTCCACTTGCATAGATGTGAAGAGGATAGACATCGTCATGTTGCACTCAGGACATCATCGGCAGGAACCCAGAGGCAGAGGCAGGATACATGTGCGATATATTTTGTTTGCTTTTGTTTTTTTTTCTTCTTCAAATATTAACGGGAACGCAGATATTAGCGTCCACATGATGAAGATAGTAATGTTTTATATTTTATAATGAAGATGGGCGGAAATAATAAACTTAATCATCCATTATTATTATCCTTGCAACAAAATTATGAAAAAAAAAGAGAAATCATAATGAAAAGGATAAAATCTTAAGACAACATCAAGTCGACCAAGCATGCTGCAACTAGAAAGGCTAACTCGCTATACTCTCTGCCTACACCATCTCTTACTCCATTCTGAAATGTTTGGAGCCATTTTGTATTCATTTGGCACATCCTTTTCGAAGGACTCTTGTCATATTTTTCACTACATAACATTACACAGTTTACTGTCTGTTATTAGTGTCATTTTCATCTTTGAATAATATTTTTTTTTGTTTTGTTGGTTCTTTGTATTGTTCTTGTTCTTCTTTTTGTATGCTTTTGGCGCTAATATTAAAACGGATATGTGGAATATCTTGGCCATAATCGCATAAAGTGGATATAATACAAGGCGGAAGATGATAGTTGTCCTTTTTGGCATAACGGAACAATAAATTGTTCTTTATGGAATCATATCCTATATGTTCTATGTACAAATATAAACAAAATACATGTACATGAGATTGTTTCGACATTGTTATTTGGGAGGTAATTAGGGAAAAAAGTTATTTTCCAGTTGATATTATATTGCGGGGTTTGGTCGGTTGCTCGGTCTATCATTGGGATTGAGCCCAATGCCTCGTTGTAGGATGTGATAAATGTGGTCGAACAAATGACAGCAATTTGCTTACAACCAAACTATACACATTTGATTACTGAACACAATGTCCTTAGAATAATAATTGGATGATAGTTGGTATATGCATAATAAATAAGAAAGTCTTCTTTGGCAAATTTTCAAGAAAAAATATTACTGACGATCTGGTATGGATCTGATATATGTGAAACAAACAGAAATGAATTGGATAGGTCTATGTTTTTCATAATTTTGTTTTCAAATAACTCCTGATGTACACTACATAGTTTGCAAGCAAATCTTCTTAATTAGGTATTAAGCAGAACTCTTGAAAGCAGAACTCTTAAATTAAATTTTGGCCTAACAGCAGGTGAAGATAAGCCCATATACCTGATTGGAAGTGAAAAGACAAATCTGTAGAATGGGATCGTCTGCTAAAAAAAGTTATGACCTAGCAAATAAACATAGTCAAGTTTGAATCGAAAGCAGTGCAATCTTTAAACTAAGCTTAAGTTATTCTAAAAGCATGAGCTCATTACCAGAGCTGCAAGATACTGCAGTCAATTCGATCACACTTAATTTACTTTAATTTAACTGCAGTTCTAGGTAATACTTCTGCAAGAACTCTAACTGCACAATTAGCAGATGGCAGCCAGTACTAAAATACTGACTGTACCGTTGATTAAAGCAGTTAGTTAGCTAAAATTTAATTAACTGCAATACTTTTTGACTGGTTTAAGTCTTCTAGTCAGTAGAAAGTTTTTTTACTATTGCTTTTAACATTTTAGTCAGGCGTACTGCCACACTTCCACGACATTTGCTTCCAGGAATATAAAGCTATGAATGTAACTTTTAGTTAAAAGAATACAAAAAAAGAGCTGTACAAGAAACTTTCCGCTAACTAGAAGACTTAAACCAGTTAAAAATAATAATCTTATAATCAATTAGCTGCTTTTATGAACTATACAATCAGTAGTAGCAGTACGAACTTGCAGTCAAAATTAAAGTCAATTAACTGCGACTGAATTGACTGCATTACCTTTTGACTGCAGTCTTTTACAGCTCTGCTGATTTGAGTGTTTTATTAGAAAGTTAATTGTGCTTTTGTGTGTCTAAAGTCAAAAAGTCATGCAGTTATTTGCCTTTTAGTCAATTAACTGCTTCTATTGACTAAACAGTGTACAGTCAGCATTTAAATACTGAATGCTGATTGCAGTTTTACAGTCAGTAATTTATTTAGTAAAAAGATTTAAAGGACTTTGTCTTTTTATTCAATTAACTGCAGTACTTAAATGAAGACCAATACATTTTGAATGAAGAGAATGATAAGGTAAGAGATTGGTGAATAACAGTCTAAATTCCTACAGAATTTTTCAAACAAAGCGATAAAATTCGATGTGGAAATAGCCAGACAAGAGGGCAATTTAAGCCTTCTCGATAAAATTAGCTTCAATCAGACAAAAATTCGAAAACCACAAAAACCACTTTGATGTTACATTTTTTCAAAATGATTTAACTTTGGAAAAATCAAATCAAAATGAAAACCAAACAAAGTTAATTCAAAGTGTATTTCTTAAAACAAAATGCAGTCGTGCATTTTATTTACTCAAGAAAACTTACACAAACTTCTGTTATTTTTCCTTGCTGTAAGACACCGTTATTTAGCATTAAAAAAAATCCGTATCAAAGGACTAATTTTTCTTTTTATTATCGACCGAAGGGTATATATTTTCGAAGGACCTTGGATAATTTTGATTTTAAAAAATCATATCTCGAATACATGATTTTTAAGCATTTCATGGCCGCCTAAGAATGTTCACCATTTTGATTCAGGTCGTGACACCCATCCATAGTGTACTTACTTTTTTCAGAACGCCAAAGCTTGTAATCATGGTTATGAAAATTGGTTTCTTTTGGAACAGTTATTATATCTATGACTTTTCAAAAAGTACAACTTTTTCAAAATGAACTGAATACTGCTAAAGTAAACATTAGTTTTGTACTTTCAAAATAAAGGAGGTACCTTTATTGTTAACCCGATGAAAAAATATTTTTTTTATTTAAAAAGTACGACCTTGCTTGTTGTTGTGTAGAAAAAAAAATGTTAGTCAAGATCGTTAGAGCCGTTTTTGAGAAAATTAAGTTTTTCCATATTGGTTGTAGACAGGACCCGTTAATTTTGGTCTTTAAAAAAAATTGAGTGATTCCCTCACTCAAAATTCGTAACTACCAAATTTGAAGGAAATCGCTTTGGAACTTTAGGCTATAGCCTAAAGACTAACAGACAGAATTGCGAGACCTACTTTTTTCGTTTTCTCTATCATCGCAATGTCATGTCTGATTGTTATGTCGGGTTCGAGTTTTTTTACGAATCCTAAACTTGCCCGGTATAGTATACCTACATCGCAAGTAAAAATAACAAACATAACTTAATCACTTTTTTTTAATTTTGGCAGTGATTGTGCATAGTTGAAGGGCATTTTCAATTTTTTCTAAAATAAATTTCATCCAGGTACAACAGTGGACTTCACATAAAAATAAAATAATTTTCATTAGTTTTTCTTAAATATTTGTTTAAAATTAATGACGCCGAATCGCAAAAAAGTGGACCTGATAATTCTTTTCCACACCATTTAAACCTTTGTAATTTCTTACACTGCATTGTTGAAATCTTATTTATGTAGATAGTCATTTTATTAAAAATCTACCTTCATATAACTGAAATGTAAGATAAAGGCCTTTGGTTCACTGGGGCGTATTCGTAACCTTTTTTTTACATTTTTGTATTTAAAAACAATTGAAGCGTTAAGAGCAAAAACTGGTTATGTGACATTTTTAAACATTTGACTAATCAAGGCTTAGATCTTTACTTTCTCTTACAAATTATATGAAACCTCTGACCTTAGGAGATATCAAAAAGGTTCTAAAAGTAATACAAAAATTATATCGAGGACACAGAAATTTAAATTAACAAAAGGATCTTCTTTTTCTAATAAGAATTTCAAATTTCTTCTTGCTCTCATCGCTAGAAAATATCATGTGAATTCTCAAGTTGTAAATTAAATGTTTTCTTGTTTAATTCCACACCACTTAAATAAAAATAAGGATTTCAATTGAGATCAGAATGATTGTGGTTCATTGGTTCAGATTTTTGGCTTTGATTTTTAGAAAGAAAAATTTATAAAGAATTCATTCTTAAAACATAAAACCCAAAACCAAAATACGTTTTTGGTACTTTTTGCATAAACAAGGATCAAAATGATACAAAAGCTTGCAACGAATAAATGCTTGAAGAGAAACGTTAAACTTTAACATTTTTTGTACATTGAAACCATAAATGGGCTAAAGGCTGGTCATTAAGCAACGCGAAAACGGAGATAATAATGCTTTTCAATTATGCACAATCACTAACTGAATTCGAAAAAGAGATTAAGTTGTTTGGTATTTTGAATTTCAAATTAGAAGTTATTGTGATTGGTGCGATTTGTCGAAATGAATATTTTGACATTTCTCCACGTTTTGAGGACACAAGTGTGTATGTGTGTGTACGTTCGTGAGTTCGCGACACTTTCTTTCGTTAGTCATATCTCGAGAACTAATCAATATATAAACTCCGGTGAGTCAAGATAACCCGACTCACGACAGCTGGACTCAGGAGAGCATAAATTAAGAATTATTACAGATAAGACTTTGCATATACCCAAAATCATTTAGTGATCCTAAGTATTTGGATTGCAGGGGGTCAGCATTGGTTCCCCAAACATATCTCAACTTTTCAACGGAGTCGAGTTGTCAATCACAAAAACAGTATTTTTGGGAAGTTCAGAATTTGATATCTCAAGAACTTTGTACGATAGAGTAATTCTGATAGATGTATGTTCAGAAATTCAAAATCTTTCGTTTGGTTTCAATAACCCCGCCTCGCTGTCTGATATTAATGTTATTAACGGAAAAAACAACTTTAAGAATGCGTTTTTTGTTTTTTTTTTTCAATTTTTTGTGTTGTGTTTTACTATATCCTAAAAAGGAGGACTTAACCAAAAAGAATCCATCACAAAATTTTTAAAACTAAAAAAAATTGTTCGTCAAAAAGATAGAAATAGAAAACGCATTTTTTTTTTTTTTGGAAATTTAACAATAATCTTGAAGTTATATAGAAAAATTATCTGAACGAAAGTTGTAGATCTTTCTTTCACCTACAACTCTTGTATCAAACTTTTTTCCATAAAAGGTCTAGTTTTGATAAAAATCGTAAAAAAACACGATTCCCGACACCCATCCCACTTTTTCGAAAACCCACCCGCCAATCTGTTGGTGATCATTTTATTTTTCCCCTTTCAAATTCCATTTTTCCTATTTTTTCCTATCATCCATATCCTGGTAATAATAAAAATAATGGTATCAAAAGTGCATTGTTTTTTTTTTTTTTTTTGAATGGCTATTGCGTTTTCCATAATTTGATCTTATAGAACCTACATAAAAGTCAAAATCTATCATCTAGGAGTAGTAAATTTCTTTGAAAAGCCTTAAAGTTAATAACTCAAAAAGAAAACACAATCTACCGCGCACATATTTGTGTCAACGTATAATTCACGCTAATAAGATAGCATATTTAGCGAAATGTCGGAAAATCAGTCAAATGCAATCTTCTCATAATATTCTGCGAGGCAATATAATACGAGAGTATTTCTCAAAGGAGTCAACCGGATATTTACCATCACACACTGCATAATGTCAAACATTTTATAACCAAACTATACGACGACGACGGAAGTCGATAAGCAGAAAATTAATCAAAACAAACTGCATTGAGGTCTCCCATATGAGTTTCCAGTATATAGATACTCTGTGTTACTCTGTGCTTTGCTTGCTGATTGTTTCAACTTTTGCAGAGCAAACTGCATCAAAACCATCAAATTGCCACACAATCCCCATACGTCACTTTAGACTTCCACTACAAAAATATTCTATAAGCTGCATAGAGAGAGAGAGTCAAATGTGTAGAGAAATATTCGACTGATATGCGTACTAGTCGCATGCACAATTGAATGTCAATTGCCCCAAGGGAATTAAGTCATCATAAATATCCTGCAGCATGCCGCTGCAGCGCGCTCACAGAATAAACTAAACATATGACGAAGCCAAACATCATCAAATGCTATCAATGAAGGAATGCTGTCAAACGAAACTGTCGGCATGTCATCCAACCCGAGGATAGAAATGAAGACGAGCATGCTGAAGCTGATGATGATATGGCAACTGCATTCTCAGGGGACACCCCTCCGGACGGATTCTCCCGAAAAATGAAACTCTCTATACAAGATGTCGTTGGCGTCGTCACGCTTTTCGCGGTGCACATGCCTGGGACTAATTTTCTCAAACTTCAAAGGACGGGCTCAGGTCAATCATGATTATTATTTTTTTTTTTTTGGGAAAAATTACCAAAGGACACATCATTAATATGCAGAAACAATTTTTTCGCTAATTCCAATCCTCAGACCACTTCGATTAAGTTTCGTTTTTTCTTCGTTTTCTTCTTCTTTAAATTAAATAATCGTTCGATCAGAAGAAAGACGGAAGGAAGCTATTTTTTTTTATTTTATTGTTTTACACTAATTGAACTGTGAGTAATTATTCTATGAGACTGGATGGGGGTGCTGCAAGTGACGATGTGACGGAGATGTCCTTTTTTCTCAATAAAAAAAAGATGACATTTGTTGAATATTAATATAATTTCATTTTCATTGATATTCAGATTTTTTTGGAATTTTTTTACTCCCGCCGATTTTTTTGTGTTGGGTTAGAGATAAAAAAAAATTACTTCGCGTGTTAGCGGGTCATTCATACAGTGGTGTGCAAAATTATTGCGTACATTTTTGTCTAAAGGTTCGCACACTTAACAAAATAAACATTTGAACAAGTGTTCGTTCAAGCGGCGGCTATGGTCGGATTACTTAGCTGATGAGGTTAGATGATACTGAAAATAAAAACATAGGGGTGCAACCCTGTTTGAACGAAAAAGTTATATCACTTTATGCATTATTACTTTTAAGTTATGATGCATATGTTTCCAAACAAAAGCCAAAAATATGTAAAAAGTCAAAAAAAAATTAAGAGCGTAGAGCTGAGAATGTGGTAACCCTGTTTAAATACTAAAATAATTTGTAATTTAAACAATATAGAATACATTTTTGTTAAAAGCTAAATGTACATCAAATTTTAGCCTTAACTTTCTTCTAACTTAAAAAATGTCGGGTAGGAGTATGCGGCAACCCTATTACATTTTCGGTTGCCAATAACCATTTTAAAGTTGGCACCGGGCAGTTTTTAGATAGAAGAGAGCCCGATCTAAAAAATGATCTATTTTTAGCTTTTAACTCTGTCAAATATGATATATTTTGGCCGAAAAATTAGTGTTTTTATTGGTTTTTTGCATTCAAATAGGGTTGCCGTAAACTTATAGAAATTGTAGATTTTGCTCTCAACATTTTTTAGAAACTAAAGACCCTTATCTAAAAAAGTACATTTTAAGCTATTAACTCTGTCAAATATGGTACATTTTGACTGAAAAATTTGTGTTTCAAGTGTTTTTTTTTTTTGCATTCAAATAGGGCTACCGCATAATTATACCCATTTTGGACAGACACCCCATATATTTTAGACTGAAAAATTAGTGTTTTTAGTGTTTTTTCTTTGCATTCAAATAGGGTTACCCCAAAATTGTACCCATTTTAGAGCTGGCACCCGATATATTTTAGATTAGTGTTTTTAGTGTTTTTTTTGCAATCAAATAGGGTTACCGCATAATTGTACCCATTTTAGAGCTGGCACCTTACATATTTTAGAAAGAAGAGAGCCGTATCTTAAATTAGGTGTATTTTTAGTTTTTAACTCTTGAAAATGTGGTACACTTCCACTGAAAAAAATGTGTTTTTAGTGTATTTTGCATTCAAATAGGGTTACCGCATACTTATACGTATTTTTAAGTTGGCACCCGACATTTATCAGATAGAAGAGATGTAAGGATGAAATTTTATGTACATTCCAGCCTTTAACTTCACTAAAATGTAAACTATATTGTTTAAATAAGAATTTAATTTGGAACACCGAGTTACTACATTCTTAAATCTACGCTCTTAAATTTACTTTTTGATCTTTTCATGTTTTTGACTTTTTGCCAATATCAAAAATTTCTTTTTTTTTAATAAACTAAAAAGGTATGATGCAAAAAGTGATGTATCTTTGTTTTTGTTCAAATAGATTTGCCACTTTGATAGACCTATTTTAAAAGTGGCAACCCTATGTTTCTATTATCAATATCATCTTTTCTTTCATTTTTCACCAATTTAAATCTCTAGCCTTATGAGCTGAGAAATTTTACGGTAGCCTCCCCGACTATAAAAACGTTAGAAATTTGTTCGAATTCAAAAATTTAATTTACACAGCACTGTAGTAGAACTCACCCTTTCGCTATCTCATACTTCAATAAAGTGTTTTTAATTTTTTCACAGTTTCTTAATTTTGATGAAATAGGATAAGATGGAAGATTGGCCGCAAAAGTTCATTAGGGCGGTGCGGTGTGTACTCTTGTTGTTTTATTTTTCTTTTTTTTTTCATATATTTTTTTTCCAAAAGGAATATACCAAAATGTAATTTGTGTTACAAGCCATCAGGATGGCGAAAGAAACACAGGAATTTTTTTTGTTTCTTTTGAAGGACGACGTGGGTGATGTTTTAATTTGTTTCTCTTGTCAAAAGAATATAATTTTTGTATGTATATATTTTTTTTTTAACTGAGCCTTAACAGGAAGGGTTTGTGGCTAAGGGAAGTTACTGAAATGTTTTAATTGCATTTTTGTTATTTTGTATTATTTTGTTTTTTTTTTTTAAGAAAACAAAAAAAAAAAACCGTCATCAAAAGACTCTAAAATAGCGTTGGTGTAGTTCATAAATAAATTAAATTGTTTTTGTAGATAGGTGTGGGGAAAAGTATTAAGTTTTACAAAGAAGATAAACACGATATAAAAAGAATTTAAAATAAATTGATGTTTAAAAGTTTTATGAACTCGCTTTTTTATGAGTCGAAGAACTTTTGGAAAAATAAAGAATTTGCTTACGAAAACTGCTAGATATTATAATTTCTTGATTTTTTATCATTTAAGATTGTGATGATATGTTGGACTTTAAACAATCAATCAATGCATCCACTCATAACGAGTGCCTGGAACTCTGAGTGCTTCCCGGAGGAGTGGAAAAAGGGAATGATCGTCAAGCTCCTGAAGAAAGGAGATTTGATGCAGTGTGAAAACTGGAGAGGGATTTGCGTTCTGTCTGCGGTTGCCAAGATAGCCAAAAAAAATTGTATTAGAGCGAATAAAAGAACATCTAGAAGACCACACTCGACGCCGAACAAGCAGGTTTCCGCACTGGTGCATCCTGTGTTGACCACATTAACACCTTGCAGATCATTATTGAACAGTGCGTCAAATATCAATCACCACTTCACCTGCTGTTCATTGATTTTGAAAAAGCGTTTGATAGTGTTAACAAAGAATTTATTTGGATTGCCTTAACGCAGGAGAGGCATTCCAGATAAGTTAATCGCTATAATTAAAGCAACCTACGATGGATGCAAATGTCACGTTTTACATAGAGAAAGGTTGTCAGATGAATTCGAAGTCTATTATGGAGTCAGACAGGGTTGCATACTATCGCCAATACTTTTCCTGTTAATGATAAGTGATGTGCTGCGTGCAGACCTGTTAAACGAAAATGGTGGAATTCAATGGAGTCTGACATCCCAACTAAAACATTTGGACTACGCGGACGACGTATGCTTACTCTCTCATAGAATCATGGATCTCCATCAAATGACAACAAGGGTGGAGGGAGAAGCAGAAATCGTGGAGCTGAAAATCAACACGGCAAAAACAAAAATGATCAGCCTCGGAAGTAACTCATCCGTTCAAGTCAATATTTCTGGACAACGGGTAGAGAAAGTAGAAGACTTTCAATATCTTGGGAGTTTTGTTTCTACCAAAGGCGAAACCGAACAAGATGTCGACAGCCGTATCAAAAAAGCAAAGGCTGCTTTCGGAATGCTGTCCAAAATATGGAGAAACAACGCTATAAGCTTAAAGACCAAGCTGAGACTGTTCCGCTCCAATGTTGAATCCGTGCTTCTGTATGGGTGCAGCACTTGGAAAATCTTAACAAGCTGCAATCGTTCGTAAATAGGTGCCTAGGAAACATCTTAAGGATTTTTTGGTCCAACCGTACATATTTCTAATGAAGAACTTCAAAGAAGAATGGGTCAAGAATCCATTGACAGTACTATTCGCAGACGTAAGTGGCAGTGGATTGGTCATACGCTTCGAAAAGGCAACGATTGCATTTCTGGCCAAGCGATGCAATGGAACCCACTCACACAGGCAGGTAGAGGGTTGGGTCGGCCGAGAAGCACATGGCGCAGGACAGTCGAAAGTGAATCTGCACAGCTGGGGGAGAGTTGGAGAGAACTACATTATATTCCCAGAAACCGTACCTACACGATGGCGCGTAGGAGTAGTGGAGGGTCTATGCATTTTTGTGAAGTCAAATGCTAATTTGAATGTACTACATACTTGGTTTTCTTTTTACACTTGTGTTTAAAATACAGATTTCCAAAAATATTTTTTTTTACTTAAACCTCAACTTCCTCGATAGTATAGTGGTCAGTATCCCCGCCTGTCACGCGGGAGACCGGGGTTCAATTCCCCGTCGGGGAGACATAATACTTTTTTTTTTAATTTTTATTTAAATACTTATGAAGAATACGTACTTTGCGTGTATTTTTTGGTCGTTCTTAAGTTTCTTTATTCATCAAAATAAAAACTGTGATTTAAAACAATTTTGCAGAGAAAAAAGGTCTTTACCTTTACTATTTAAACCTTAAAGTATATTAAGCAAGCTCAAAACACAAAATGTACTTGAAGTTTGTCTTTTTTCGGAACCTTATGGAAAAAAAAAGATTTTCTCTCTGCGGATTGATCATCGATTTTACGAAGGTAGACATAGAAACGATTTTGATAGACAAAATAGTACCTACCGAAATTTATAGTAATGCCTAATTGCTCCATTATTATAATATTCATAAAACAATCAAACGTTTAAATCTAAATCCAAATTTCCTCATAAATCTGCATACGATTATGTTCCCTTCGTTTAGGTATAACAACTCGCTTCTTGTATACTTTAAAAATTCATCCATCTTCTTTATTTTATAATCACTGTGGTGAAATGTACCGAAAACGCAGACAACAAAAATGTAATAAAAAATTAATCATAGCAAAAAAATAAAAACCTTCTGACAAAAACAAACAACCATCTTACAAAAATACTTATTACTTGTTATAACCATCAGCCCTCACCAACCCATTTTCCCCTATCAGGGTGATGTTAAAAAAAAAGTATCGTTTCCGCTTGAAATTGCAACGTTATTACCTTCAGATTTACGTTTTCTTTATTTTTGTATTTCTTCCTTTTATTTTTCAATTGCGAAGGATACGAGCGGCAAAAAGCCGTTCTTCGCTTCTAAGAATTAACAAAGAAAAAAAAATCAAACAGTATCAAGGTGGAAAGGCAACACTAAGCTTCTTTTTGTTTAACATTCCATCTTTGAATTAATGGCAAACATCTTGAAATCGCATTTAAATACATTTGCACAGTGAATTCTTAGGAAAAAAAAAAATTAAATATCAAAGGAAGGAGGCATTAAGAAGACGACCGTCAGGACATTTGTATTTTCGGTACACATAGCACCCCTACACCATAGAAGCCACACGCGCAACATTTCTCCACAAGTGAAACCAAGACGCTCGAAATTAAATTAAATACGCTCAGTTTACTTTTTATCATCAAGGACTCGTACCGCCAACTCGACGTCAATACCAGTAACAGAGCACACCTTCAGCCTCCATTCCATCGACCCTCTTTACAGTTAGAGTGCAGTCAGTATCCTTGAAATTACTCCGGAGAATTAAGAAACAGCAAAGATTGTACTTTTGATAGGTACACCAACTCGCAGCACAGGCAGAGGGAATAAAATAAAAGTCCTACTAGCGGAATGGCATCACATGATACTCTTGAAGGTAAAGAGAGAAAGTATTTTATAAAGATTCCTAATTTATACGAAAAGTCCTGCGAACAGACTTGATTTCGAAATGAAATGAATTCGAATGGAAATAAAAGGACAAACTACGGAGGAAAATAAAATGGTCCATAGACTCCATAAAATCCCCAAACCAAGGAGCTACGTGCGACAACTACAGACAACCAAGGTGAAAGATGTTTTTATTCGTGGCTTACCATCTACACCACACCGGTCTCCCCCTCCGACTACAGCCAGTGTAGTGACAGTGTCCTTGGGGATAGAATTTTATGAACTTTTGATTATGTTGGCTTTGGCAGAATGTCTGAATCAGATAACTGAGAAAAAAGACGCGACAAGGCACTTATGAACTTGAGGAATTACTTATTTCCGTTTGTGACTTGTGAGTGCCATTTAGGTGCTCAATTGGAGCACTAGGAATTATTTCAATTACGGTCGGGATAAAGGAACTGAATCTTTTTGAGTCCTGTGGATAGAGGCGGTGGCAACAAACAGGTGTAGGAGATATAAGACTTTAAAATGTTGTTGTTCATATTCAAATATTCAATTTACGCCAGTTTATGTTGATGCAGCATCCGTCCACCTGAAATGGGGCCCATTTGGATCCCTCTACGGAAATTATAATAAAAACCATATTGTTTCTAGTAATAAGTTGTTTTATTTAGCCTAAAGTTGTAGGGAGTTCCGGGAGACATTTAACACATACGTTATTTGTGTGGCCAAGGCAGCAATGTCTTTTAAAACAATCGCAGGTGGTTCTGCTTTTCTTGTCTTCTGCTCTTTGACAAAGGTGACATCTGCTCCTTTTACAAGGAAACCTCTCATGGACTGTTCGTATTACTGACCCCAGTCTTTCCTATTGTGTATCGTGATGCAGGTTGTGAACGCTCACTCAGTTCCGACTCCATTAGTAAGTTGTAAAATGCAACCATCGGCCAGTGATTTGTTTGACCTGTTCAAGAATAAATGGATATCATTTGGTCAAATACATCGACTCCACCTTTGGTGAAATTGTAGTCAAGCATCATTACCGGTTTATTTTGACAACCGGAAGTGGCTTTCTCACAATTATGTTGCGTAGATAGCAGAATCACTTGTTGTTTGGTTTTGGAAAATAACTTACCAATGCCATCTTATCACAAAATCCAAAGATGCATGATTGGACTGGGCGATACTGCTTCTGTTGTTGACATTATTAAAGGCTCGTTATGGTCATCAAGAACCTCCTTCACTACGAGTTTTTTCGAATTGTGCCAAGGAAGGTGATTTTCTTATCGAGCAACTTCAAAGCCAAATACAAAGATGTGAAGAAGTTATCAATAGTAAGGTTGCGTCCAGTGTTAAAATATGATGACACCAACGACATCACTACATCAAATCCACGACCAAGTCCTGTAGTTTGGGCAGAGCTTCCTGTGTAGATTTTAAATTTTAATAGACAACAACATGTATTGGCAAAATATACAGCGGCCACGAAATCCTTTCAGCTGTTCATCGATTGTTAAATTGGAATGGAATGGTTTTTCATTAAGTTTATGACAGCTACAAAGGGTAAAATGGAAATCCCTATGAGGCTTATGGCAATTTTCATAGAATTTGATGACAAACATTTTTTTATTACCTTTTTACCTGATATAATTACTTTTCTAGTTGAATTTCAACTTTACTGTTTTGAAAAAGATTTGCACTTCATTAATACAGTAGGAGAAAAATTTATAATTGAAAAATTTATCAGAAAAATTTTTCCAATAAGAGGTGTTATTTTGAATAGCCAGCTATTTCGGTAGCTGTCACTTTTGAAGCTGTCATTTTTTGACATTTGACAAGTAGAAACTACGCTATTAATAAAAATGGAACGATACACGCTTCAACAACGCATTGAAATTATTAAAATTCACTATACAAATGGTCAAAATTTGGCAGAGACGGTTCGTAAAACTAAAACATTTTTGGGTCGTCGTGAAGCACCTTGTCGGACCGCAATACAGAAATTGGTGGGCAAATTCGAGCTGTTGGGACAAGTTAGTGATGTGAAGAATAAAACCCGTGCACGTTGCTCAAGAACAACTGTGAATATTGCTGTTGTAGCCCAAAGTGTTGAAGAAAACCCAGGTTTGTCCATTCCTCGTCGTTCTTTGGAATTAGGTATTCCACAAACGTCATTACACCGTATTTTGCATAAAGACTTGGGTCTTAAGGCTTATAAAGTTCAGTTAACACAAGAACTCAAGCCGGCTGATCATCAACAACGTCGTGTCTTTGCTGAGTGGGTCCTTGAAATGCATGAAAATGAACCGGAATTTCATCGAAAAATCATCTTGATTGAGGCTACGTCAACAAGCAAAGCAAAACTGGTCCCGCGGGGTCATTGGACCTTACTTTTTCGAAAATGAGGCTGGAGCAACAGTTACGGTCAATGGATTGCGCTATCGAGAGATGATTAATGATTTTGTATGGCCTGAATTGGATGGTATTGATCTGGACAACGTTTACTTTCAACAAGACAGCGCTACGTGCCACCCAAGCAATGAAACCATCGATCTTTTACGGGAAAAGTTTCCAGACCGTGTTATCTCTCGAAGATGTGATCACAATTGGCCACCGAGATCTTGTGATTTAACACCTTGCGATTTCTTCCTTTGGGGCCACGTGAAAGATAAGGTCTACGTCAACAGCCCAGCGTCGATTCAAGACCTCAAAGATGAAATTCGTGAGGCTATCGAGGACATAGGGCAGCCACTTTGCTGAGCCACCTCAGAAAAACTTTAACCAAATATTTTTAAATGTAATTATGCTTATTTTGGAACTCACATCCCAATAATAGTTTTATAAAATGTATTTACCAGTGAAGAAATTCGACAATAAATGTACAAAAACACGTTTTTGACATATTTATATTACTTTTCGAGATAGAAAACATGATGTGCTAGAGCAGTTTTGACCTAAGATTCGGAATCAGCGTGCCAAAATCATAGAAGACTAAGACTAATTTCATTGCAGACCAGTGTGATTAAGTAAACGACATTTGCGTCAAAAAATGTAAAAGATTTCAACAAATCTAGTACAGAATGCTTTTACATGTTAGAAACATCAGCTGGTTTCTGAAAACTAGTATAGTGAAAAAAAAAAAAATAATGAACTGGAGAAATAATAAAAAAGAATCAAGAAGTAAGATTTTCCCTGAAAGGGAATATGGAATTCATTTTTTCACAGGCATGTACAGATTTTGCTTCAAAAACCAATTCAGTGAAGCCGCCAACGATTATTTTGTTTTTTGATTAGAAACAAAATATAATTCATCACTTTTTTTAATACAAAATTTGTGATTGTTTTCCAGAATTTCTTTTCACAAGATTATCTTTAAGTCATTTGTCATCGATTTATGTTGTTTTTGTATGTAAAAACGAGTGAAAACAACGTAAAAATACCATTCGAAAAATTTTGCTGATTCGTTTACGATTATCGCTATTACTTTTTATATCCAATTTTTTGTAATACATTTTTCAAAGGTTTTAAATTCAATGTCTTCTGGCTCCACCAACACCTCTGCCGATTTTTTTCATACAAAATATTTATACCAACTATAGATGTACTAATTTCCAGACCTGTATCTTTTCAAGTATTTTTTTATTTTTTTGATTTGGATATTTGAGTTCTGGCAACCCTTTAACCACGATTCTGCCGATTTCTTTACGTTTTGATATGAAAAAAACTAATATGGTACCAAATTCAGCACCGTATCTTATCAGGTTTATTAAAAAAAAATTAAGAAAAATGTCTTTTGTGTTTGCTGACCTGGCAACCCTTTGTCCCCAATTAAGCTTCAGCCAATTTGTTTCCCGCCATAGAATCATAAAAAATATGTTATCCCAAATATTCAACCTTGCACCGATGACGTTTTTTTGATAAAAAAAAAGTTGCATGTTTAAACCCGCGCCACCTTCTTCCGCCCCACTGTGCTTTCGACTTATGTATATGGAAATTTTGTGCTTGGGGATTATGAATTTGTTTATTTAGAAAATAGAGTGCTAAATTTGCTTAAATATTTGCTTAAAAATGGAACGATATTTCCATGCTTCTAATACAAAAATATTCCCGCGGATAAGAAGCTAAAATAATAATAATTGAAGAAACAATAGAAAAATCTAACTTTCATTGGTTTCTTCAAAACAATATCCCATTACACTTTAAGACCCTCTGTTCTACATTACAGCTTCGACTATGGCCTTTCTTCAAAAGACCATCTATTTCACAAAAGAATAAAATCCTGCAGAGTCACGCTTTATTAGCTGAATAGCCAACATAACGCTTCAAAAGCGAAAAACTTTGACAAAAAAAAAAAAAACAAAGTAGGTATCAGAAAGAGCGGAATTAGTGTTTCGCATAATTGTCTCTATTGTCTAAGCAACTGACATTGTAATCTGCAGCACTCCCCCATCATCAATAGAAAAGAGACATCCACATAACACAAAAAACTTTCCCCCAAAAGAATCTTCCGCGTGGAAAACTTTTATTCAGGTTGTCCAACGTCATCATCATCAGCATCATCCAGCAACATCCTGATTCCTAAAATACTATTTTCCATCAACAATAAAACAATGCGTCGTCGCTCGCTAGTTGTGTTGCCCAAAAGTTGGATAGGCTAGAAACACATTAAGGACACCAATAAATGCGCGCCAGGGCAGGATAAAAAGTGCGTCATTATACCGGAAGACGAAGATGAAAAAGATCCTGACAGACGAAAGAGTGCGAGAAAAGCATTTGCGCTCCAGTGGGCCAATGAAATTCAGTTGTCATTGAAATAATGGTTTAATGTTCATTAGATTTTGCATTGTTTTCGATTTTTTTCCTTAAATAGTCCTGCAAGAGGGGACAACGATAAAACCTCATAGGAATTTCAAGGCAATAAAAACTTTAACAACTTCACTTAAGTTTTATGAATGTTCAACAAAAAAAAAAATAAAAAAACCAGGCATTCTTGAGCAAAAAGAACATCCAGCAAACATCAAAATCACCCTTGGCACCTTCTTAATCCTTGATTCAAAAAAAAAAAAAAAAACAGAAAAAATCCTTTGATTAACCTTAATTTTTCCAGACGGATGCTTCTTCACTTTTTAATCCTTACCTTAAGTTATGCCCCCCCCCCCCCAAAAAAAGTAAAAACCTTTTTTTGAGTGCAATTAAATTCGATAGGGCTCTTCAGCGTTATCTTAAAATTGCACTTTCTTAAACGCGTATAAGAAGACAAAAAAAGGGTTGAGTTAACCTCAGCATTCCTGAAAGATTCAAGGAAGAACAACAAAAAAAAAAAAATCAAAAGAAATAAAGGATGAAGAAGAGAAAAGTTTTAATTGGCGTGATTTTTAAATGCTAAATACTTTTGGTGGATGGCAGTTGGTAGGTAATTTTGGCAGCGGTGTAGAAATTGATTACTGAGATTAAAAGGAGTAAGGATAAGGACATTAGATTTTAAGCCTTTTAGATGAGCAGTGGTAACATTTGCAAGGAGGTGTTCAATTTCTTTTAAAGGGATATTGTTTTTCACAAAAAAAAAACAATCCTTTGGGGCTTAAATAAAACACGATTTCTACATTTTCTATGATGAAATAATTGAATTATATATTCTTTTAAGAGATTGGTTGCTTACCTACCCAAGCATATAGAGATCATTCTAAGTAGGTACACAAAATAATCATTTAATTTGAAATTTGATAATTTTTTTGCAATGAGTTTTTTGTATAATTTAAAACATTTTTCTTTTTCAGTTTAGACAAGTATTTGCTCGTACGAATACTATGAAAGGGCGATTAGAAAATTTTCGAATCTAAATGTGAAGCAGCCAACGCCGCGCCCGTCTCAATTAAAAATAAGGAAAGTAGTTTGTTCACCATTCGACATGTACTTGGCAAAATTTCATCAAAATTTTGGATGCCTAAATATTTTTGTGAAAATTGAAAAAAACAAAAATCGAAAATTGAGCTTTCATAAGGATGTATTAGTTTTTGAAAATTATTCTATACTAGAATATCAATGCTGTGTAAGCACATTTACCACCATGAAATTTTAGACAGCTGAGTCTTACCATGACCATGCCAGTTTGGGAGACGATGAACGTTTAGGACACTAAAACGGAAATCTCTGACGAAAACAGCGCCAAATTTAAAATAAAATTTTGTTAAACAATCACCATATTAAAGTGACGGAGAATCATACTTTGTGGTAAGAATTCGCAACGTTAATTTAAGAGAATCATATTTCATTGTAAGTTTCGACAAAATAACTCAAACTACGTAGGAAAATATTTGGCTACCAATAAATTATATGCGATGTAGTTTTTAAGTCTGTTCAAGTTCCAAGTCAAACATTATTTCCAACGGAAAGGAAGGAAGATGCGTAAGGCACTTGACTGCAATCTAATAGTTCAAGAGTGTGTGGGGTCTATCCCGCTCGATGCATTCCTCTATCTAGATCTAGATTTTCGGGAAATCGTCTGCTCGTACACGATTAGGGTGAAGAACCGTAGGCAGCTCCTGTATGACCGGGGGCTTATAAAAAAAAATTACAAGTATTTGTTTAAAAGTGAAATCTTACAATATTCCATACAAAAATGAGCCATTTCGCAAGTAGTTTTGTGTTATAGGCCCCAGGACGTCATCGCTCAAGGCAGAGACTAATCAATTCAGTTGGAATGTGTCCGACCGGGGCCGAAAACGTAGGGTGAAATAGATCTGCGTACAACTGCTTCAAAAACAATTTTCAATAGGTCGACTTGTGATAACGCGTCGACTTGTCTTAGACCTTCCTCAACATCAACTTTGACGGTGCAAAGAGAATAAAATTGGCAGTAGACAAAACAAAAAGCACGCCAAGAATTCCCCATACAAAATATATGGTACAATTGAAAATCATTTAGCAAGTTCTAAATATTGAAATAAAAATCTTTAATTTGGTGAGAAGTTTTTTTTTTTTTTTGGTCTAGAACAATATTCCGTCTGTTCTCTGAGAATTCAGATAGTTTGTTTAAAAACAAGCAGTTTAACTAATGAAATAGCCTTTTTACACCAATAGTGGAGTAGCTAAAGCAGATTATCTCAAAACCGGGCAAAACTGCTCGATTTAGATGATTTTTTTAAATGTTCATATTTCAAAATACTCTAAAAGTTACCGGTTGAAAATTGCTGCTCTTATAGGATTTTTTTTCCAACTGAACAGTAAGATTTTTGTGAACAAAAATTTTTTTTTTCAAAACATTTTGTTAAAATTTTATTATATAAACTATGCCAAAAAATTTTCAGGTCTGTTTCAGGAAAACAACTACAAAAGATAGGGGTCTTCTTTTACTCGTTCAGATGGGAGAGGGAATTTTCTCAAATACAAGATCCAAAAATATATTTTTAATTACAAGATCAAATTATATTTTTTATTGATAGCCAGAAAATCCTTCATTTATAAACATTTTAAATAAAGAAAATCCAATAAACAATACAAGAAAAAAATCATTTTCAAATTCAGAATTTTGAAAAAAAAAATTTTTAAATTTTACGTTATAAAATATAATTTTTTTTTCCACAATTCAATTAGAAGCCAAATGCTGAAAACTAAAATGTCTTATGAATTAGAGTTTTGAAATTAAGAAGTTATTGATTTTTAAGGAAAAATTTTAATATATCATTCATCATATCTTAAATTGCATAAGTATTAGAAAAAAAAATTAATATTAAACTTTTTGTATTAAACTAAAATAAAATAAAATAAATCTTTTAATAATACGGCAAGAATATTCAAAAATCAGCAATTTTTTTGAACGAAATGCAGCAAGGCTGATTTTTTCAGAAATTAAAGTAGAATTTTAAAAAAGCTTAAGTCCTGTTGTTCGGGATGCCAACAACTTGGCAAATCCGCCATTTTGGAAATCGTGAACGATGTATACTTCCGAAACTATTGGTAATAGTGGATATGGTTGTTTTATTTGAATCTGCATTTAGTTATGTGAGAGGTGTATTTTTAAAGTTATAATAACTTCATTTCTAGATTTTCAAATTACTTTGTATCCAAAAAAACTACGTTATTGCCTGCATGATAAGAAGTGAAGAGTACAAAATTTCCAACATTTTGATATATTTTTGAAGATCATGCAATATAGCAGTTAGAAGTTCAGCAATAAAAACTCGACCCGAAGTAATTAAGTACAATTTGGAGAAGAGTCTACCGCTATACAGGTAACATCGAAATGGTTCAAAGTAAAGACAATTTTTGACTGCAATAGCATTGTATCTTATGAGCCATGTCAAAAGTTGCGCACCATTTTCAAAAACATTCAAAATATAAATAGAAAATGTATTTATATGGGCCTTTTTGTAATGTTAACAACGCACAGTGAGACAATTCGTATATTTAGCAGCAAACAAAAAATGGTTTGTCTTAAAGTTTATACCTCCACTTTAGTGGCTATGCACATTTTTTATGAGCAAGAACTAAGTAGAACAACAAAAAAGTAGGTAAAATTTCATCTTTTTTACAGTTTTTAATAGGAATGTCTGTTTTAGGTACAATTGGATGGATTTCTTCAACAAGTGGTTCGTGTTAGTCAAAGTATAATTTTATTTTTATTATATAAATATAATATTAATGAATAGAAAAACAATTTTTTTTTGGAAAAAAGTGGTTTTATAAAAATAAGATTTGCTTAGAAGTTAAAAAATTAAGGTAAAAACCCGTATTGGTTTAAAGCGTTATATATGTGGAACCAAAAAGTGTCTTGAATTTCTTCGCACATGTGCACTTCTGATACTAAATTTTTCGTATTGTAGACCGGCAACCGAAATTTTGAAAAATTTTTGATAAAATTAAATTTAGTCGCTTTACTGCTGTATTTTGTTTCGTAATGGTTTATTTTAATAGTTTTGGCAATGTTGGTTAGATATACAAAAAGTAATGTTAACGTTGTTTCGAGATCAGTTCTTTTTACGCCAAACCAGCAAAAATCAGATAAAAGAAGTATTTTTCGTAGTTTTTAATTTTCTCAAAAACTAAGGCACATAAAATCATTTCGTTTTCTATGTTCAATAAAAGAATTATACAGACAATTAATAGTATAGTCTGGGGAAAACCGACCTGAACCCAAATTTTCTGTGTGTACAAAATATTTGATGGTTTCTAAATGAAAAAAGGGTGCTGAATCCGAAAATGCCGGGTATACCTCTGAAATTTTTGAGGCGTTTTTGTTATGACGTTATAAATGCAAAAAACTCGGTTAAAATTAATGTGATGAAAAAAAATGCAAAAAATCAAGTGTTCACGTGTCATGATTTCGAGTATAAAGAAGATGTTATCATACATGTTTTGTTCAGAACATGTTTGAAAAGTATATTTTTATCCTGAATCTAAGAAAACAAAAACTTAGATGATCCAACTACCCTAAATAAAAGTTATACCTTACTCTTTTCCATGTATAGTCTTTTATTGAAGCTTTTGCTTTTTAATTTTCTTCATCTTAAATCGTAACACGAGGACAAGTAATTTTTTTGAGACTTTTGGGTTAAGCCAAAACAAAGGGTATTGACAAAAAATTTGCCCGTTAGCATTCATTCCGAGGTTGTTAATAGGGCTCATTCCAGAATTTCCCCTTTCCATCAAAAAGCATCTATGTACCGCTCATGTAAAAGTATATTTTTATGGGTTATTTTTATTCTTGGCTCAGATGACCATTTAAATATTTCTGCCAAATTTTATCACTATACCACCACTATGGACGGATTTTTGGTAATAAGTTAACTGTTGACTGATACAACAATTAGATAAATGAAAAAAGGCCATAACTTTCGTGATCATTTTGAAATTAGTCTCTCTGAATTCTGCATCAAAATATACCTTAAGGTGATGTGCCATAATGTTCATTTAACACCAAAATTTGTTTCTTTAAAATTATTAATCTTCAACTTCCAGTTTCACATTGAAAGACGCGGCTTGCGGACATGTTCACTGTGACTTTTGTAAGTCATAGAACACCGAAAGAAAGATTTTAAAAAAAAAGTTTGACCGTTAGCATCCTTTCCACAGATGAATCCTTATGTTACTGGACTATTTTTGTTATTTTTGTTTCAGACTCATACAGCTAATCTTAATACAAATTTCAAACTTAGAATGAATCAAGCACATATGACTTTTTGTTTAAAAATATGTTTGCTCTTTGTCCTTGAAGAACCCATTACTTTTTAATAAAAAAAAAAAAAAAAAATAATAATTCAAAACTGCGATTCATGTCTTAAATCATCAAGCCAATTAGTCACTGACGCCTTTGCGGTGATCAAAAGTATTTTTCCCGGAAACACACCCCAGTTCTTTGTATTCGATATCAGAAGACCTTAATCACCTAACAAGCCCCGACATAATAGCTTCACTGCTTCACATCTACGGTTAATTCATTGTGTTGAACAATTTAAAATAGTGAGCTAATAATAATATCAAACAAAGGCAGAGACCAACTATACAGAACATTGGTGTTATCGCCGCAGTCAGCAGTCAGCTCGAAACCATGATTCCCTGCCTGTGACTGCCTGCCTGTCTTTATGCTATTGCACTTTTTTTTTTCTATTTCCCTCCTCCCCAGATTCCGCTAGCAAAGAATTCCAAAGTCGGTCTTGAGTTCACGTCGAAGTGGTGATAAGCACGCGAACGGCGAACAATCAGCCAGCAGCGTCCAAATGACGGACTTCGTCTTTCATCTGACAAAGTTCCAACTAAGAAAGACACGGAAGGGTTTGTAGATATACACACTCACTGTACTCAGTGTGACTGCATGTGGTGCAAGGGTTGATTACTCTCGGCACAGGCAAAAACGGACTCTGGACCGAGATCCAGAGCCATAGCCAGCCAGTTCTATACAACGAGTACCAGAACCGTATAACCGAGAGCCAAACAACGACAAAGTTGGCTTCCTCTTGCAACTGATAAAAAGTTAATTAAACCACGCATTCCCGCAGCCTGTGAAGCAAGAGATGGACTCGAAAATCTCCGTATCTCTGGATGTATCTTTGGACGTTTGCGGTCTTTTTTGAGGTTTTGTGTTGAGTGCGATATGGCACCACCACCACAACGTTTGGTTCCCTATCTTTTAGGGAGGAAGGAGAGGACACTTTTTGTACTTTTATTCCGGGAAGAGGATTTTTTTTTCATAATTTTTCTTCTTTTTTTTTTGTGAAGTGATGATGAATTAATGCGACGCAGATATGAAATTTTTATTCCTTTTCCCGAAAGGCGGTCCAAGGAATCTCAAAGAACGTTTCAGTGCGAGTTTTTTTTTTTTCTTTTTATTTTTTTTGTAATTTTTTGTTCATTCTGGAAGAATAACAGATATCAACATCATTGAAGTAGTTTCCCTGTTGATAACGAAGAGGAGTATTATTTTATATGATATTCACGACAAAGTGAAATATGAAATTGTAATTTACATTGCTCTGGTTTTTTTTTTTTTTTTGTATAATTTTTGTTTATTGCATTTTTATGTTTCGTTTTTAATTTCGTTTTGGTTAACTTTGTTAAAAACGAAAACGATACAAAGGGGATTTTTTTTTTAATTAACGACAAAGAATTCATTGTTTTGAATTAAAGAAATTAGGGCGAACGTTGGTCTTTTATATTATTATGTAAGGAAAAGAATCTGATTGAAATAAGTTTGTTGCTTTTTCATTAAATTAAAATTATATTTACACCATAATGAGGGTCCTTAACTGACAAAAGTGACCAGTACTCAGTGTCGGAAGTAGGTATTTGCCACAGGATATGTGCTAAATATAAATATTAATTTACTGTTCATTTATATTTAACTTGCCTTGCAAGCTTAAATAAATGATTTGTTTGTATAGTGTTTTAAGGAAGCAGGTAAGTTATCGTTTTTTACTCTTACTTGCTCTTGAGGGCAAGCATATGTACATTTTTCACAAAAAAGAATCTGGTGTTTTTTTTTATCAAAATCTTAATTATGATGATGAAAAATTCTAAAATAAAAAGTAGTTTTGTTTATACAGTATTTATCGCTAATAAGAAACACGCTTATAAGAAAACCTCGCTTAAAAGAAACTCGAACAAAAGCACCGTGTACTTTCCCATATATTTTAATGTTGCATTATGTGTTTATAAGAAACACGTTTATAAGAAAAACACTGATATAAGAAACATTTTTCAAATCACGAGCTTTCTTGTTCACACGTAAAGTTGGTTGGATATAAGAAACTTTAAAAAAACTCACGAATTAAAAAAAAAAAAATATGAACAGACCCTTAAGAGAAATTCAAAGCACCCTGTGCTTTGATGTCATTTGACTCAAATGTCATTTGAGTTTGACATTTAATATTTGTTACATAATTGGATTAAATATTTAGGCGAGGATAAGTTTTTGGTACTACTGGTAAGGTATATTTGTATAAGAAACTTGTTTCTTATATCCGTTCTAAGAATATAAGAAACACTCGGTTATAAGAAACAAATATTGTGCAATTTTTGAGTTTCTTATAAGCGTTATGTACTTATGAAGATTTGATTGTGCGTAGATACGCGACCTTTTGGATGTACGTTAATATCTTCTATATATACTTCTTGTTTTTTACTTTGTTTACATTAGTTTTTACTCCTTTTTTGTGCTTATATTTTTAGATACTCTACTTCTTAGTTCTAAATCTTAAAATTTGTTTGAACTATGTATTTCCGCTACTTTCAACTACTAAAATACTTTCTACTACTATGTTTACTACTTTCTACTTCTAATTGTTCTTGTCTTCACCGCGTTAAATAATATTTCTTAGGACCGTCAACTCGTTTTACTTTGCTTTTTCCACTAGTTCTTCTAACTATACTACCTTTTACTACTTTGTGCTCCTTTTGAAGACAATGTTAACAGGTATGAGCTATTTCTACTGCTTTTTACATGTACCTGTGGTACATTCTATGGTAGACGGCAGCGTGGTAGACCATGCTTGCGCTGGAGAGATGGCGTAGACCGGACGCCCGAAGCCTTGGGGTGAGCAACTTGATGGCGTCGCGTCGGCTCGAGAACGGGATGGGTGGAGATACTTGTTGAAAGGGGCCATGACCGGACCCCGGTTGTCGAGCCGATGATGATGATGAATATCTACCTGATTCATTTTTTTCAACTTTTTTACTTTTCCACTACTTTCTTCTACTATGCTACATTCAACTACTGATAATTCTTTATTTACTGGTTTCATTTAGTATTTTACAAAATTCCTTTTGCGTATTATATCTACTTCTTTGACTACTATTACCACAAATTTTCTACTACTACACTACTATTTAATACTTTTTATCACTCCTTCTGTATCTTTTTCTAATACGTACATATACCTGTCGGAAATTGTTGTTTCTACTATTTTCACTTCTTTGTGTTAAAACTTCGGTTTTTCGCAGTTATAATGATACAATGGAGTCAATGAAGAAAATAAGAACCTTGCAAAACTAGTGACTAGGTAAATTTTCAGCAAACAAACATTTTTATGCAAAAAATAAATTTCCATAAATTTTCAACTCCAAATTTCCGATCACGCGGAGTATCTTAGTGTGATGCTTGATAAAAGAAGGGCTTGAAGTTGTTGAAATTGAATTGGAGTCTCAACAATAGAGAAAAGCTAAGAAATAAAAGCTATCCTTGCCTTTTTTTGAAAAAAAAAAAATAAATTACTAGCAGGATATGGATGCTCGGTAAAATTAGGGAAAATACTCAAAAATAGGTGGTGGGTGGGCGAAAAAGTGGGGTGGGTGTCAAAAATCGTGTTTTTTTACGATTTCCACAAAAAGTAGACCTGCTATCGAAGAGAGTTCAATGAAAGAGTTGCAGATAATAAAACAAATCTACAACTTTTGTTTAGATAGTTTTTCTATATAACCTCAAAATTAATAAGAAAAATGCTACTCGTAAAATCATTTTTTTTTTTATTTCTATCATTTACAACAATTAATTAGATTTTAATGAAACTTGGGTTCAAAGTGTGTTGGGTTTAATGTGTTTTTAACTCATGACAATTTTATTTGCATCAAAATATTAATTTTTGTGACTTTGAGGAATTTATTTTGAAAAAATAGCCAAATTTCAATCAAATAAATCAAATAAATTGCACTACTGGATCGCACGTACTTGCTTTTTAGATGAAGAGTTACTATATTTGCTTAGCCTCTTTAATTTAAAATTTGTAAATGCAGTTTTAGAAAATTCGATTTTCAAATGACTAAAACGGCTTCTTAAATGAATTTAACCTCTAAACGAAGCATAAAATTGGATTTTTTCAATAATGATACATTTTTAGAAAAAAAATTTGAAAATAAATCGTTAGATCCATTAAAAAAAAAAAAGGACTTTTATTAAAAAAATTGGTACGCATTGGTACCGAACGGTTTTTGAAAAAATTGTTTTCGTTGAAAGCTAGACCTTATTCAAAAAAATGACCATGATTTTTTTAATCAAAATTGTAGGAACCAATTTTGTAAAAAAAACATCAAATTTTGATCTTCTCAAAAACACTGTTTAGATAAATTTAATTTTCACAAAGCAAGACCGTTCTAAAACTTTGGCCATAGGAAGATTGAGGCCCAACAGTTATAAAAAAAACCCTGTTCGCTCAATGAGATCTTAAATTTTAGGCTTGAAGTTGAAAAAAAGGTGCTCATTCACCTCATATTAACAAGGCTCATCTTTTAATATATATCGTTCATTGATCCGGTATACACAAGGAAATAACAGTGTAAGTGTAAGACGTTTTAGCGGCCAATGATATACTGTAACCCGCTCGAGGATGAAAGGTCTTAAAAAATGAGCTTTTAGCAAAAGTTTTGTTTTTAAAATTAAATTAACATTTTGCGGATAAAGTTATACAAAATGTTTTATTGAATCAATACGAGAAAAATATTGTTTAAAAATTGGTGTCTATTCTACGCGTTTGGAAAGGAGAGGCAATTTCCTTAAAGTTGCCTTAAAATTGGAAAAACAATTTTTGTTTACCCAACCGGCAACACTTACAATATCGTGATTTTACATTCTGTAGTAATTAATTTTTCGGGCTTAAAAAAAAAAAAAAAATGCAAAATTGCACCTTCAAAGTATAGTTTCAATTCTGATTCTGACAAGGTTTGACCAGAAAAATAACAATATTAAAAATAGAAACAAATTTCAACAAACTAGTGACCATTGTTAACAGTTTGGTTTCTGAAACTATAAATCCCTAACAAAAGAGCTTGCGAGCTCTGTCTCTTGATGCTTTTTCAACCACCTGGCAGATTGTATGAGTGAATGACGAATGTCAAACACGACCGCCCAAATCGATGATCGTAATCACAGTTCAACGAAAACGAGAGATTTTGAACGATTATCGTGATATGAGTTCTGTACCTTATCTTAATATGAAAATTGAAAAAAAAAAAAATAAAATAAGTGGTTAGAAAACTTTCATTCTTGTTACTATATAATTGAAAATTCTTAAATTATTTCTACTATTTTCTGCTACTATATTACCTTCTACTACTTTTTTCCACTACCCTTACAATATTTTAGGATTTTTTATGTAAATTTACATTATTAACTTCTACTATTTCTGCAACTTTCCACTTTTTTTCATCATTTTTTTTCACTACTTTCAACTACCTACTACTTTCTACTTCAATTATTTTCTTATATTTTAAAGGAGTGAAAAAATGGGGTCAAAATCCTTTTTTAATTTTTTTTCCAATAACTATTCATGCAGTTTTGTTCTACATATTCCAATGCTTAATTATAGTAACATATAGTAATAGTTTAATACTATTTGTGCAACCTTCAACATTTTTGTCTTCTATAACAACTTTATTTACTTTCCACTACTATTTACACTACTTAAAACGTACGCTTATTTCTGCTATTATATTCTGTTCTTTCTTCTATTATTTTTTTTTTTTTCATTTTGCTTAACTTAATTAAATACAAATGTACACTTCTTTCCTGCATTTATGCAGCAAGACAAAAGCTTATTTTCAGCAAGAAATGATATGTTTTTTGTATTGATTTAAAAAAACGAATTTATTATTTTTGGAAAAAGTGAATAATGCATCAATAACGTTGCATAGTAGATTTCAATATTACATAATTCATTTATTTACCTGCATACTTTTTCTATAGGACCCTTCTTATATTTTTTTAAAAAAGTAAGGAACATTATGCAAAGACATTATAGGTAGGCACATTATTTGCATCAACTAATTTTCATTTAAAAGTAATTCCACTTCAATTTGCGACCAAGATCTAGAGCATAACGTTAAAGAAAGCAATGTCTTAAGACCTTCAAGCCAAATGCACGAAAGCACTTATTACGCTAAATAAAATTTTGACTCAACCCTAAGACAATAAATACGAGAAAGTATTCTAATGAAATGAAATCAAGCCAGATTAGCCGGATATTTGTGATGTACCCATTCGGTATACATACACCCTCCACCCGCACTTCGTCGTCGCCCTCGCACAGCAATGATATGATGGTATTTCACAAGTCAGCTACCTATCCTTGGCACCAAACCGTGTATCCTTCGCATTCGCATTTACTTGCAATTACTTCCAGCGAATCAAATCCCCAATTGGAGGTTTGTCCTTGCCAACACCCCGTGTAGCAAATAAAAAGGATATCATTGTACAATAGACGCCGAAAACTGCTATGCGAGTTTGCTCATTTTGCTCATTTTGCTGCTATCATCTCTTCTCCTAGGTGGGATAGAATAAAAGAATAGAAAAATGTATAGAATACGAAAAATAAAAACCAAAAGGACTAAATCACACGTTTCATTACGAAGCGGGATTAATTTTATTTTCCTTTTTTCGTTTTTATTGGTCTTGGCACCCGCCATTGGTCTCATATAATTTTCGGGGAGACTTATGAAAAGAAATCTGGAACCAAAATCCAAAACACACCGATGCGATGCGATGATGGCACTCCTTGATGGTCCTTGTGCCAGCCATCATGCCAAATAAGGAGCCAATGAAGATGCTATTTTAAATTGTCGCTCTGCTCTCTAGTCGATTGCTGGGTGGCTGCGATATGTACCTTATACAGAAAATCCGAATCTGAAGGTACTCACGCGAAGGAGCAAATAAAATCTAGATTATCTTTGTGTGGAAATGAAAATGATTAGGTCCTGGGAGACTGAGAGTTGTGTCGTGTGACTGGGTCATTGATTCCATCGTCTTTATTTTCATCCTGGGGGATTATTTCTTCATCTGCGCGTCCTTATGCTGCGTTATTTGGGTTAATTGAAATAAAATTCGTTTCTTTATCTTTTGCTTTATTTTTTGTTTTTGTTTTTGTTTTTCATTTGTAAGATTCTTTTTTTTTGTCCTTATTTAGTTTATGGGAAAGATTTACCTTATGACCTTAAGAGTGTGCTCAGTTTTCAAGAGGAGAAATGTGAAGCTTGCGTGAGAAACCTAATTGTTAACGCTTCTGTAAACAGAGATCTTAAGATAAAAACCTTTATACTAAGTGTATCTTTTTAATTGAAAGAAGAAGGATGATACAAGAATGAAACAAAATGGGGATACGCATACAAAAATAAATTGCAATTACTGTAACCTATATGATGTGGATGTCGTTCTTTTGTTTTAAGCTTACCTTGTTCCAAATTTATGATATAGGATAAACTAATTATTAAGCTATTATAGCTTAATGAAATACTCAGACTGCCATAGTAAATCATTGCTCATTGCTAAAAAAACAACACTAAATTTCCTATGAACAATGCAGGTAATCGACTCGACTAAAAATGCCGAGTTTTCCAATCCCTCTCTAACGCTGACATTACACGACACAATATTATTGCGCAATACTCAGTATTGTGCAATTATATTGACCGTGTAAGGGCTGTATTGTACAATATTTGAGTGATTAACAAAAATTTAATATTTTCTGAGTTCTTACTGAATATTTTTCGTTTTCACAACGAAACAGATACAGAATATTAAGCAAAGAGACATAGAAATATTGAGCAATAATATTGAGTCGTGTAAGGCGGGCATTATACCTACTCTTACACGAGCTTATTTGTTTTTCATTTCATTTGACGATTTATTTCATTACAATTAAAATGTAAAATGTAAAATTAAACTCAGTATGAACTAGCTAAACTTAATTAAAATATAAATCTGAATTTTTTTTTCATATTTCATGTTTGTTGACAGAATTCATAGTTTCAGTTAAGAGAAAAACTTTTCAGAAAAATATTTTCTAAGATTGCTTGCCAATGTAAACTGGTTTTAGCAATTTGGCGAGGGATCGAAAATAAAATGCACGACTGGGTGGATGCTGTGGATTGCTGTGGATGCTAAAGCTTCATAGATAAAGTTTTTTAATTTTATAAGAAATTAAAAAAAAATAAAAATAAAATTTATTACTTAAATGACTTAAACAACTTCTTAAATTGTTTTAATCTCAAAACTAAATATTCCAATTGATTTTGTTTAAAAAAGATTAATTTAAAAAAAAAAATTAAAAATCGTTGTAGCCGTTTTTAAAAAAAATAATTTTTTATGTACAAAAATTCTAAAGCTTTGTTTAAAAAAAAAGTTTGAATGCCAATTTTAAGAAAATATTAATGGACATCTAAAACCAAAATTTAAAAAAAATCATTCACGCGTTTTCGAAAAATTGATTTTTGAAAAAAAAAATTTGAAACTTTTTTTAAAAATCAAAAAAAAAAAATTTTCAAAATTTTGATAAGAAATAACTTGTTCAAAAATTATTATCGAAATTTCAAAACAACGACCTTGCCTGTTGTATTACACATACAAATTTTAATCAAAATCGTTACAGCCGTTTTTGAGAAAATCAAGTTTTTCCATAATAGTTGTATGGCAGGTACCGTTAATTTTGGTCCTAAAAAACAATTTCAATTTCCCCTCCAGTCCCCTCGAATCTATTTGTGTGGCTGGTCAAGTTTCGACGACCAAAGAAGACAATTTGGTTGAATTTTGTTGAATTTTGATGAAACTCTTTTCAAGTTTGTGAAGGTTTTATAGCATGTACAGTTATGTGTGAAATTTCCAAAAAATTATGAAAGTTTGTAAAAAATGTACTTATCCAATATCTAATGGCTGTGTAATTTTTAAGAAAATTTTAATGTAAAAATAAAAAAAGATAAAAATAAAATACCGGTGGAAACAGTCAAAAAACTTGGACTGAAAAAACTTGTTTGCACCTACTGTTAATCATTTAAAAAAAAGTTTAAAGATCCAATTTCTTCACACATAATATAGGTATGCAATAATAGGTATAGAAAGCATATAAATCTAAAAGTCATTTTGACAAAATATTTTTCCCATTATTCTTTGATTTTTTAAATAAACTAAATCACCCACATAAACTTTCAAAACCGTTTGTGTTTTTTAAAGCTAACAAAAACCGATACGGAGAATTTTGAATATAGTTTGCCTCATTATTTGATTTTGAAAAATAATTCTTAACTTAAATAGCTGATTTTGAAGAATTTTTTTCTTCATTAAAACTCATCATCATTTTAATTTATCTGTTCAATAAAATTTATTTCGTAATTCTTTTGGTGTATTTATTTATTTTGTATCTATCATCTTATAGTATAGAAAATAAATTAGTCAGAATATAAATAACAATGGCAGACTTCTGTAATTTAATAAATTTATTGTAGACCGGGCAAATTAAACAGAAAAGAGGCCTGACCCGGACAAAATACCTTTCAGCATTTTTATTGGTGAAAATTGTTGGGAGTAATATCCTTACTCATATCCCAAAAGTTCCAACGAATACCATTTTGGGGTTTGGCCACTATCTTAAAAAAAACTGCATCAATAATGATAATTTTGGTTAAAGTTTATCTAATAAATTAAGTGTATTTGGGGGATCATTTAAATGGCAATACAAATTAATTTGTGTGTTGAATCCATTGAGATCAAAACCAAGACAGAACGACTACTCTTACTCTTAGTGCCTATAATAGTCCTTTTCATGTAAATACCTATTTTCAGTGCAACGCGGGTTTTTTTTTTAGAAAACCCCTTTTCAATAGTGCTACAGCGATAAAATTTGACATGAACGTTTAATTTGCCATGACAAACCAGAAAAAAAAAACGATTGCATTGAAATATTTCATTTTAAATGGTGTTTTTTTTAAAGGGGGGAAGAACGTTATGCAACGAGTACAAGAACACCCTATGAAAATACTCGTATATTCCGATGTTCATTAGAATCAAGAATGCAACATCATTATGCACATCATTATTCAAAAAAGTCTGTGTGTTATTACTGGTTGAATATTTGTATAAACGTCGGTACAGAAGTAGAACTTCAAAAAGATACAACGAATACTCATACAAAACTCAAGTTTTGATGAGTTTAGCAAAATGCACTCTAACTATTAAACGAAAATGAAAATAAATTTCCTACAAGTTTTTTTAATTTCTTTTTCTATAAAAATCAAAATAATCATTAAAAACAAGATGGCGGCTATATGACACTAGGTGTAGTTTCTCAAAATCTTAGGTACATTTCGGTTCGGTTCGATAGAACAACACGATTTGAGTTAATCTGTAATTTTTTCAACTTTTTGTATAATTACGGTTAATTTTCAAAAACAATTTATTCGAAAAAACAATAAAACAAAATAAAGATAATGATTTCAAGTATTTCGAAATGCATTATTGAAAGAAAAAATGACTAAGTATAAAAAAGATTGTAGTATGTTTAAGGCCATCACCCTCATCTTTAAATTTTGTTTTTGATTCTATTTAGTATACACAATTCAAGGTCCACATTATTTACTTTAATAAATCATTTTTAAGGCAGCAGTATAGGTTTATCATTTCTAGTAAACATGGTATCGAGGAACAAGAAAAATGTTTTCACGGAAGCTCCTTTTAGTTGATCCACTCAGTTAAATTATTTCAAAGCTGATCAGTAAATTATTTAAGAAAAAGTATCCCAACTTATGTTTTGCGTTTTCTTCTAAATATTAAACAAAAACAAAAAAAAAAACAAAAACGATTTGTTAAAAAAAAAAAACAGAAACAATATATTGCATATTAAAAATTAACAAATAAAAGTCTTAAGTTTGAGTTCAAAGTATTCCTTAACGAACAATCTTGATGGAAGTTGTGAAGCAGCACTCATCACCGGCACCACCTTTCAATCGCCACTTGATTTCGTAGTCGTTCAATGGGAACTTGGAACGAATAGGCAGTTCAAAGCTAAGAGTGTTCTTCTGGTCGTGCTTGTAGGGGCATTGGGAGTAATTGCAGCTATTGTGATCCATGTCCTCTAATTCCAAATCCTCAGTTTCACGAGCCCAAAAGACCGAAGAAGTTGCATTGTCACTATCGAATCCTGGAGTAAAGTCAAACGAGATGCTTGCTGGTTTGCGTCGCTTGATTTTGCAAGCCTTGTTTTCTGCTGCTTGTGGGCATGGATCGATACGAACCTCATGAACCACACAATTACCGGTGTAATCCCTGCATTGTTTGAAATGAACAACTTCTCCAAGTGCAAGACTGATTGCAATCAACAGGACTAAGCTTCGAATAAGAAACATATTGTTGGACGAATGATTTCTTGCTGAAATAATACGACGAACAAACGATGCCGAACACCAAATTGGAACTGATCGACCATAGAAAAAGTATTTGGCTGGAAATTTCGTAGCTTCGATATATTGATGAACTTCGACCTTCTGACTGCTGATAAGGCTGCGATAACAAAGACAAGGTTCCTAGGCTGTTTGCCTCTTTGTTAGCAAATTTGTATATACAGGAGCACTTAATAAATGCCTTTTCTCTTGTTTCCGATAAGAAGATGCTTCATTCAAACCAGCCATGCGTCGTCGGATGTGGTCCTTATCATTATATTTTTTTTGTTTTGTTTTTAGAAACTGCAGGAGAACGATAAGGTAAGTGCATTTTATTTAAAAATGAACGCGATAAATATGTTATCAAGAAAGTGTTGTTCAATTATAAATCACTGAGCTCAATTAATATAGAATTAACGTTTCTATAGAGTGTTTGTGGTATCAGTCAGAAAGTACGAATACTAAAATGAAAATATTATTCCTACTATTAGTTTAGTTCTTATCATCATTTTGACTATTTACTATAGTGTCGTGTACATTATTTTTTTCTACAGGGTGATTTTGAAACTTTTTAAAATACTTTTTCAGGTAGTTTTTTAATGTTTTTCTTAAATTTTAAGGTAAATGCTAACCCAAACCTGCGGTTTTGTATCATTTGGAAGATTCGATTATTTTCTTTTCTAGTAAACCGACAACCAGATTCAGAACTTTTGTTAAGGTATACAAAAAAGTTTGCTCAGAACTTTCAATTTTCCATACGGAAAACATTATTGTCATGCAAATGTCACACTATGTACTTTTGTAAAAAAATGAAGGATTCAGGAGAAAAACTGCCAAAAGGTCCATTGAAATTCTTTTCGAGAAAAACGCAATTTAAAATTATGTGTTTTCATACAACTTAACACCTAACTTAGTGCTAATGGTACATTTTTTGAAGAATTAAATTGGTTTTCTAAAAGTTAGATAATCCCCAGAAAGTTCTCAATAAATAGAGTTTGACAAAAAGTGGACATGTGCCACTTTTCTCGTTGGCCCTTCAAATAGAATGCAATGAATCTATGTAGGTACTTATTTTTGGTCAAAGTTTTCGGGGATGTTTAAGCCTTTTAATAATTACAATCTGAAGTTAGAAATGTTTTCGACTTAATTTTACACGAAAATACTAACTTATCTCAAATGCTTGACGTCAAAGATTTTTCCAGACTTCAGGTTCAAACTAGGCAGTCCAAAATCCTTTAGAACGCATATTTTGGTATCATAAAAAAAAATAAAAAATTTAACTTAAAATTGGGCCTGTGAGCTCGAAAATGTCAACCTGTCGGATAAAAGCATTATAATTTTTCCAGTGATTGCTTAGGTGCCAAGCTTTAAGTTTTTTAAAGGAGCCACCCCATCTGGCGGCCATCTTGGAACTAAAGCCACCATTTTGAAATATAGATATAACAGCAATATATCGTCTTTTAGATCACTAAGGAACAGAAATTTGGTGTCTAAGTATACATTTTGTGTATCAAGAAATACAACTAGATAATGTTCAAGTGTACCAGAGGGCGCGGGGGCCTCGAAACTTAACTGAATTACAAAGAAGAAGCTTCAACACGTGGATCAGTCAGCTCAACGATAAACTTCGTGTATAATTGTGCAAATTTTGGGTCAAGGAATAACCCTGCATAGTTCCCATATGTATCGGGCTGCATGGGGTACATGAAACCCCCCAGAACTATAGGGACTAAGCTTAAACACATGGGATCAGTTAGTTCGAATATTTTAACTTGCCGAGCAAATGCACCAATTTTCAGATAGGAGTCACTCCATCTGGTGGTCATCTTGGGACTAAGACCACCATTTTTAAATAAACGTATATCAGCAATATCTGTTCTTCTAGATCGATTGGGACCACAAACTTGGTATTAAGGTATATATTATATTTGGGTCAAGAAATTTGTAGTAATTTTGAGTATATTTTTGCATAATACATATTTGCACTAATAGACAAATAATACAAATTTTTTTAATGCATACATAACAAAATGTAGAGGGAAAGTGAAATGACGACATTCTTTTTTAGCCATTAGAATCATAATTTTCCGACCTCCCATTATTTGACGATGGAAGTTTGCGAATGATCGTCTTGAATATGTTGATATAAAACTTATTGCCGAAAGTGCCGTTGTTGTTCGTTTTCTCTCCACAACTGCAAGAATTGTCACATTTGATGATTATGCTGATCTCATATTCATTCCACACATCGGTCGTGTTGCTGTTGTATTTCTTGACTTAGTTTTGGAACGAAGTTACCACCTATCTCTTCAACAAAGAGAAAATATATAAGACAAAGAGAGGGGGGGGCGCCCTTATAAAACATTTCGAAACATGTGTACCTAGTGTCGGTGTTTATTCTAATGTATTGCCACTAGTCAGTTTTCTGTTGTACCGGTCAGTTTAAACAGGTTATAGTTTAAAAGCAGTTACTCATTTACCTTATTTTTCTTGTTTTTTGCCTACTTTTATTGGTTTTAGATTTATGTTTGGGTTTTTTGGAGAAATTTTGCTGTTTAAAACTTCAAATTTGTGCATCATCCCATTACGTTCTTATGTACATTATGACTATGAATATTGCTCCTCCATTGTAGTTATCTGACTTTCGACTTTCCATTTCAATTTTCATTGTGTTTTGAATCCATGGCACACACAATGACCATTAAAAATCCTAAACAGTAGTGGTGGTCGCGGCGGCGGCGGCTGCATCATCGTCATCATCGTCTCGTCAGCGGAAGTTCCCTGAAAAAAAAAAAATAAAAAAAAAAAAACTTAACCAACAACAACAATAAAAATCGCCAACCAAATGGTGTTCCGGGTGCGATGCTAATTATACAAAAATGTCTGTACGTAGAAATATATTTTAATGACGCGAAAGGAGTGAAATTTTAATTAGAACTCATTCCTAGACTCAAAAGAAGCTAACCAGAATCAGCCAACCAGGATACAGGATATGAAGTTGTGGTGGTTAAAAAAAAATATCTACATTCTACATAGCATCAAAAGTGAGAAGACCATCACTAACAAAAAGAAGACAACAAAAACAAAAAAAAAAGCATTGCGATTGCGAGGCGCGAATAAAAATGTAATTTTTTATTCGCATTTTAGTGTAGCCATAGCCTCTCACCAGCATCAGCAGCGTGTTAAAGCAAAAAAAAGTATATTAATGTCGAAATGGAGAAAAGAAATGATGTTTTTATTTGTGTCCTGTTTTTTTTGTTATTTTTTTATTTTTTAATTTAAGGGCATATTATTTTATAAAAAATTAGGATATGATGTTACAAATTGTTTGTCTTCATTTTAATGAATGAGTTTATAGCGATTTGGCAGTGGCTTGAAATTAAATATGTTTCTCAAATTAAAAATTATACACATAGATACAAATTTGTTTGTTGGTTATTAAGGATAAGTATAGAAAATTTACCATTATTTTGGATAATGTATTTCAAATATACATATGTATATTCAGAGTTGAAAATTTTTAGATGAAATATCAGCTCTATTCAATTTTAAATGTCAATAAAAATAAAATGCACAACTGGGTCGCACGCACTTTCTCTTGGGGTCAAAGTTGTTGTGGAAGCTAAAGCTTCTTATATCAAAATTTTAAAAATAAATAATTTTATAATAATAGAAATTAAAATTTAATTCTTTACTAAAATGACATAAGCAACTTCTTTAATTGTTTTGAACTCTAAACTATACTTTAATATAAGTATGCCATTTGATGCCATTTGATTGATTAAGAACAATGAATTTTCAGAAAAAAAATTGAAAATCGTTAGAGCCGTTTTCAAAAAAAAAACAATTTTTTATATATAAAAATTCTCACAGCTTGTTTAAAAATAAAGTTGGTTTGCCATTTTGAAGATAATATTATTGCACATCTAAAACCAAAACTTCAAAAAATAGATAGACCCATTTTCGAAAAATTCATTTTTCCAAAAAAAAATTTTGAAATTGTTTTTAAAAATCCAAAAATTATATATTTTTTTAAATTTTTATATCAAACCATTTTTTAATTGTTGAGGAGCGCCCGTATCAAAAAAATCATCAAAATTGGTTGAGTCGTTTAGGTGAAAGTCAAAAATAAATAAAACGGTTCTATGGGAGGTACCGTTAGTAAATTTTTTACAAATATTTCATTCATATCAAAAGTATGATCCTTCTATCGAAAGCAGACACATAAATTTTAATCAAAATCGTTAGAGCCGTTTTTGAAAAAAATGGTTATATGGCAGGTAGGTACCGTTTGTTTTGGCCCTGAAAAAAAAATTCTCTATCATCGTAATGGCATGTCGAGTTTAATTTTTTTTACGAATCCTAAACTGGCGCTATAGTTCCTATGTATATCGCAAGTAAAATTCGTGTCCACTTTCAACTAAATGTTAATTATGCATAAGACCGAAGTAAACAGCAAAGTAAAAAGTAAAAATATTAAATTCACTTTTACCAGCACTTTTACTTATCACGAGAGTAATATTTTAGTTGTAAGTTATATGCTTGAAACGGCATTTTATGTGTCATAAAAATAAAGTTGCATTGTAACTACGTATCTGCAGTGCTTTATAAAACAAAGAATCCCCTATTAACTAATATTCGATATTCTATGAAAAAATAAAGTTGAATTGATAATTCTACTTTTGCACCCAACGAAAGCAGTGAAATATGACGGATTTATGGTGAAATCTTCAAGGAGTTATGATTCAATTTAAAAGATTTATTGCGTATTGATTTTGAATAGCTTAGTCAATTGTGAAAATATATAATAAAATGAAATAGAAATGCATACCTACATTTTTTCATGAATTAGGTGTACAATTCATTATGGAATGGCATTTATTTGAAAAATTGATTTATTTGAAGAAATTTAAATTTTCACATTTGAATTCTTTACTACAAGAGTATTTAATACTCCTACTAGACCACGAAAGATACATACAGCGCGTTTCTCTATTTGCAAGAACTTGCCTTTAAGGTTTTTGCTTTAACCGAAACTCTTAGGTGATTTTAATCTCCGTAATCTGTCGTGGTCACGATCTGAAAATGACTCACATTTTGTTCCTAATAATGCAATAACTGAAAAGGAAATGTTATTCGTTAATAATCTTTCTGATTCTGGTTTATATCATATTAGTGATATTAAAAACAATTTAAGCCAATCGACAACAACACACCCGTGACACCCGTGGAATTGCTATATGGCGAGGTGCGATTTCGATGCAAAACTAGTCTTTTGCTTCTCCGTTGCATGTACCAATCGAGTATTAAAAGCAAAAGCAAACTGCGATAGTAAAAAAATTATTATTTTTATAATTTTTTCGGGAGGCAGACTACTGAATACGTTGTGTACTAGCAAGGAGCTTCGTTAACCGAGATCCACTTCTTCTAAGTGTATCTCCGACAAGAAGCCGTCAACCGGAGACCGACCGCTCACCGTTTATTCTCTAGCCTATCGCTAGAGACAGGACCATGTCCAACCGATACTTCTTTGGTTGCCCTTCTTCGTAGCGTACCACAGACAGGAGCCGTAGTCGGATACAGCTCACCGCTTATTCTCTAGTTCTAGTTGCTGCTGAAAACAGAAGTAAACCACCTTTGGTTTCTGCTTGCTTCGTTTCGAGATCCACTTCTTCTAAGTGTATCGTGAACAGTGCCGGTTTCTCCAGAGACCTGCTTCCACTCATTCTCTAGTCTTTTGCTAGGTACAGGACCCCTTCCGACCAATTATTCTGAGGTTACCCTTATTCTAAGCGTGGCACAGACAGGAGCCGCACCCGGATACCGCTAATCGATTTCTATTTGGGTAGTTGCCAGAAACAGAAATCTACACCACGTTGGGCATCTACTTGTATATTTTCACGATCTCCTTCTCCTAAGGGCGTCGTGCACAGAGCCGCTCTCTCCTGAGACCCGCCGCCACGGGTCGCTTTCGCTGGAGACAGAATGAATTGTACTAGTTTGTAAGAAAAGGTATATGAAATACCGTTCTATTTATTGTAAGAAATATCAGTATTGTTTACAATGTATATGAAATACCGTGTTAGTTTAGTTAATAAGAAAATGGTAATAAAAAGAGAGAAAAAAAAATAAACAAAAGGTTGATTGTTCTTCGGAGTTTGGTACTTTTAACCCAAGTTATATTTACTATCTTTGGGATCATCCCTGGACACCCACGAGTCTACCTCAGCCTCAATAAAAAAGCATCACAAATTGGCGCCCGAGCAGGGATGCCAATTTCGAAAGTATTATTTTTAACAATGTTTACTTTTATTGCAATTCATTATGGGTTTTCGAAAGGCAAATCTACGACCAATAATTTAACAGAATTTGTTTTTTACACCTTTTTTACACCTTAAATCCAATAAAAAAAAAAACGAAGTTGATGTTGTTGCTACAGATTTTAGCAAGGCCATTGATAAAATTTGTCACAAAATTTTTTCACAATAACTTAAGGCTCTCACTTTCTCGAAGCTATGAGCATTAACGTCAACTCGCATACTTTCTTAGATAAGTACCCCAATTTTATCAACCTCCTCACAGAACTGTTTATGGCAGAAGTGAACCAGTAACGAGAGGCGTGGGATAATTTATTTAAATTAAGGGTAATTTTAGATTAAAAACAAATTATTATGTTTCATGAAATTTTCCATAACCAAATCGCAAAGTGGCTGCCCTATGTCCTCGATAGCCTCACGAATTTCATCTTTGAGGTCTTGAATCGACGCTGGGCTGTTGGCGTAGACCTTATCTTTCACGTGGCCCCAAAGGAAGAAGTCGCAAGGTGTTAAATCACAAGATCTCGGTGGCCAATTGTGATCACCTCTTCGAGAGATAACACGGTCCGGAAACTTTTCCCGTAAAAGATCGATGGTTTCATTGCTTGTGTGGCACGTAGCGCCGTCTTGTTGAAAGTAAACGTTGTCCAGATCAATACCATCCAATTCAGGCCATAAAAAATCATTAATCATCTCTCGATATCGCAATCCATTGACCGTAACTGTTGCTCCAGCCAGTCACGGGTTGAGGATGGAGAGGCTTTTCAACAATAACTCTTGGGTTTTCCGAGCCCCAGATGCGACAGTTTTGCTTGTTGACGTAGCCTCCGAGGTGGAAATGGGCCTCATCAGTCAAGATGATTTTTCGATGAAATTCCGGTTCATTTTCATGCATTTCAAGGACCCAATCAGCAAAGACACGACGTTGTTGATGATCAGCCGGCTTGAGTTCTTGTGTTAACTGAACTTTATAAGCCTTAAGACCCAATTCTTTATGCAAAATACTGTGTAATGACGTTTGTGGAATGCCTAATTCCAAAGAACGACGAGGAATGGACAAACCTGGGTTTTCTTCAACACTTTGGGCTACAACAGCAATATTCTCAGTTGTTCTTGAGCGACGTGCACGGGTTTTATTCTTCACATCACTAACTTGTCCCAACAGCTCGAACTTGTCCACCAATTTCTGTATTGTGGTCCGACAAGGTGCTTCACGACGACCCAAAAATGTTTTAGTTTTACGAACTGTCTCTGCCAAATTTTCACCATTTTTATAGTGAATTTTAATAACTTCAATGCGTTGTTGAAGCGTATATCGTTCCATTTTTATTAATAACGTAGTTTCTACTTGTCAAATGTCAAAAAATGACAGCTTCAAAAGTGACAGCAACCGAAATCGCGGGCTATTCACAACACCTCTTATTGGAAAACCCTTTACTTCAAAAATAGTTCTGCAAAATTTAAAAAGTTATATACTGAAATTAAGGCGGCAAAAATTGGCTTAGCAGTTAATTAAACCGAAAGTCATTGAGAAGAGAAGCCAAACACCATAGATTGGAACAAGAAACCAAACAAATATAACTTCGAAGAAGTCAAGGTCTTGTATGGCTCTGGTTCACTTGTCAATTGCAAATTGGATTACAAAGATCAAATGTAGAATCATTCTATTCTTCGACATAAAATTAAGCATTTAAGCAGTTGGGCCCTCTCTGAAAGAAGCAAGAAGTCTTGTTTCGAAAGTTATAGTTTTTTACAAGACACTTGCAGCACTTATTTTTTGAAAACTTAAATTTTTTGTAATCCAGTGGCATAACACTAAGACTCTTTGCATTTTACTTTTCTTATCTTAAACTTGAACAGCTGTAGAAACTATAAAAAGATTTTCCAAAAATGTCATAACAATTTGGAATAAAAAACCATAAACAGCAAGTAAAAAAAAAAAGTTGGATTAGATACAATTTACATCAACATCAACCAAACACAAAAAAAAAAAAAAAATTATTCACTAAAACGACTTGAGCTCTATTAACATAAAAAAATCAATCAGCTATAAACATTTTTCTAAAGAAAAAAATAAGCCCCATAAAAAAAAACGTCCACAAAACTTATATTTTCATTACTTCAATCATTCATCATTCTAACGAAAACCACTTTGAGGACAGCGCAATAAAAATCTAGATAAACATTAAAAAAGAAAAAAAAAATACAAAAAAATAAGACTCTACACTTGAAACATTATTGTTTCACCCCCAACCCCGTCTGCTAAAAAGTAATGTTTATTTCGATGGCACCGGTATTTACCCCAGCGTCAGTCAATCGTTGCCCGAGACTCATAAGGACAACTGTCAAAAGAGCAGTAAAATCATTAAAAAATACAAAAAAAAAAACCGCACCCCAGCCTCCGCGACTTTAAATCAAGAAAAAAAAAAAAAATAAAAAATAAAGCATGAAAATCCTAATAACATTTTCGGTAACATGATACCGACACAGAAGGATATTTTCATACAACCCATCATCCACACGGCGCGGCGGCATCCCTCGAAGGCTGAGGTCAATTTTCATTGACAAGCTGGACCCCTCTCTCTGTTCCGTTTGGTTTGCATTCGGAGTGCGGTGTTCGGTAGATAGACAAACAAAATTCGACTAAAAAAGTCAGATTTTCAAATTTTCCTAGCACTTTGTAAACACCACAAATTGTGATTGTGATTTTTTTATGTTTTAATGGCTTCATCTTGTGTATGTCCTTTCAGTTTCAGGATCGACTGGCATGGTGGCATGATGGCATGGATGGCGGCGCGACACAACGGGCGAAAACGAAACCAATGGGTACACTGATATGGATGCAGGTGGTGTTGGACGTATTGTGCAAAGCAAATGGTACACAGAGGCAGTTTGATGTGGGGGCCTTAGTCCTTTGATATGAAAATTGAGGTCCTTGAAGCTTAAAGATGGCGCTGCAATAGAACTTTGGATAGATTTTGGTATTGTTTCAGATATGAACTGGTTGAACCGTTGTAATTACGACCATTAACCATATTACGGTAATGATAGTAGCGGCCATTTTGGATTGTAGTTTCTTGGGCCTTACTCCTAACAGTTGTTATTTTTCCCTTTTTTCTGAAGAACTTCATACCTTATCTGCATTCAGGCCCTGCTCTGTCATGCTGCGCTCCTGCTAGTGCGATGGTGCTGGCGATAGATGATGAGGCAGCGGTGAAGAAGGCCGCATCACATACTTTTTTATGACCGGGACCACCATTTAAATTAGAATTTTAATTATTCGACGACAAGGATCGACAATGGAGCGAGCGAAAGATAGATTTTGTGGTTGCACATACCAGGGTTTAGGGATTTTTTTTTTTTTTTTATTTTTCCCAAATGGTTAATAATTTTCCGTTTGGTCATGTTGAGGGTAGGTTTCTTTCTTCTTCTTTTTTTTATATTGTTCGATTTTTTTTTTGTTAAATAGAAAATTATTTGTGCCGGAAAATTAGCTCAACATGTTTATTTGTATTTTATTGAGTGAAGTGAAACAACAGCAGGTTAATGTAGGTACTGCGGTACTGGATTTTTATATTTTAATTTATTTCGTTGGAATTGATATTGTTTTTTGCTTTTTTACTGACATTACAAAGTGAATAGAGAGGGCATCGCACTATACCAACCACCGAAATAACGACAATAGGAGTATAGAGCAATGAGATTTTTCCGTTTGACGAACAATTTATTTGAATAATTTTTAATGACTTTCTTTTCTTTGATTAGACATTGGGGATGCATTAAAAACTAATTTGGTTATGGTTTAACGAGCCGAAGTGTTTTTTTTTTTCTTTAGAATTTTATTGACATTTCTGCGAAAAAACAAAACGACCATAGTAGTTGTATTGCATCTCGAGGGAGTATTAATGTTGAAATTAGTTCAATTGTTAGATAAGATGTTTCTGTATTATGACAGATGTCAAACATGTATTTGGCGGCTTATTCGAAAGTGTTACGAATCTTTAGCTGTTACTTAAAATTTAAGTTAAAAAAAAAACATTATCAAATAGTGGTTGCTGGGTCTGTACATTTAGCGGAAGAACTAATGCACTTAGGTTTGTTTAATTTTTCTAAGAACACAAAATATAGTTTATGGATTCCTGACCCGTCCTCATATGATGCTTATTATTTGATAAGCATATAAGACAATTCTTCTAATATATTGAAACTTTTCTATTTTTTCCAACGATGGTCTTGAAATTACGAATTCTGTATTACGATTTTTGCTTATCTCCCCACCCTTTTTCATTTGATGTATGTTTTAAGTTAAGATGTCTGTCAATTTTCAGTCATTGATATGCTCAAAGAATATGGCAAAAACAATATTGGTGATAGTATTCAGCCTTGCCTGACTCCACAGTCTGCATTGAACTCCACATCCAAAACATCACTTTTTCATGTATAATGGGACAGTTCCATTCATCGTGAGTTGTATTAAAAGGAGACAAAAAAAAACAAGTATAAATGCATTTCGCGAGTGACTAGACAGCACAAAAAAATCCAGTTCCTGTTTTCACACTGCATCAGGTCTACATTTGTCGGGAGCTTGGAGAATTCTTTCTTACACTCTTCGAGGAAGCACTCAGCTTTCACTTTTCTTATATTGAGATATTCCTTCGCACTTGTTGAGCTGAGGATTTCCTTGGAACTAAGGTACCTAGGTTCGGAATGTCGTCGTGAGTATTTACTGTTTATTCTTCCACAGTTGATTTCAGTTGTTGGAGAGGTTCCTTCAATTTTGTTTGCCGAAAGCATATAAGATATTATTTCAATGGTATTGGCATTGATTTTATGATGCTGTAACATTTCTGCTGGTCGAATAAAAGTCTGGTGTAGATCCCTACGATTTTCCTTTTGATTACTTGAACCTTTCTTAGTGATGTTGTACCACACTGAAGAGCTGAAGCAGATGAATGGTTTCAGAAGCTGCTTGTCAAATAAGGATGGTTGGCTAAGCAAAGGCCTTCAGTTATGGTATAATTTCAGCAATTCGTGGAAGTGGACTTTAATGTACTTCACGCTTTTTTTGACTGCGTTGGTTAAACCGTTTTCAGGTTTGAAGACCATTTTTCTACAGGTTGCTGATTATCAACTGCTACCGCTGTTCACAAGTATTCTAAAGCACACATGGGCATTGGTCAAGCTGTTGAATTTTATGGATAAGGAACGCTGACTGTCGAATGAATATAGAAGCCTTCTGTGATAAGTGACCTTTATAAAATTCAAACTTCATGATTGGGATGATTGCATTTTTGCTGCAGAACTTCTTGACTCTCATGAATAATACTTCCTCAGGGACTGTACTGATTTTGTTTTGGAGAAATATCGACCTGAAGTTTAAATCCAAGTTTTTCGTACACTTCTTGGTAAAACAAAATGGCTTGTTCCAAGCAGAAGTAGTTGCAAGATCTCTTTAAGAGCTGTATCTCCCTCGAATTCGTTTTCACTGGTAATGTGTTTCTTTCAAACCAAACGCGTGAACTTCTATATCTTCTCTTAGCATAGAGAATATGAAAAAAAAATATTTCATAGCACACCATTGGTTTTCATTGAATCCAGACTATGTTCTGCTGATTGGTCTCATGCTATAGACTACAGTTTATAGATTTGATGAATTCATTTGGTTGCTAGGGGTCTCCCAAATGCAGATGTGCGTATTTTAGCAGTATCAGATGGTTATCCCGGGCAATATTTATATCTGATTCTCTGCTGTTTCTTATGTCTGAGCAAACTACTAGTGGACAAGTAATGCACATTTCGGAAAAATTCAAAAACGGTATAAATAAGGAGCTAGCTGAAAAGAAGTATGTATAATTAGGCACTCCTCCTGACCGCTCAAGCAGTTTTAATAATTTTCTTTTATTCCAAACGGATGTAGGTATTTGTTGTAGCCCAAATAAAAGAAATTCTTCCGGGAAGACCATGAAATTTGGAAATCTATGGATATCTCTTCAACGAAATAAATAAAACTTCTTCTGTTCTGTTTTTATTGATTTCGTCGGATCCTTATTATTCTCCAATAAAAAATATTTAATAGTTCAGTTCGTTCTTACATTAATACTGCGGTACTTTATACTTGTTGTTTGTTGCAAACAATTCAATCTCTTTAGTATATCATTAGCCCCCCTATTGAACAAATCACCTTTTTATTTACAAAACGCTTAACACCGAAACGCAGTCATTGGGATTAATTGACAGCTTAGTCACTAGCAACATCCAATTACATCCTTCGGCACGCAAAATCTATATAAATGATCTGCCGTGTCAATTAGAAGGTATTAAAGTTAATCCCTCACCTCCGACTGACATCATTCTGATGGTATAGGTAGATGATATAGCTCAGGCAGCCTCCAGTCAAGCCAGCTCACGCTGTCAGGTATTAAATTCCTATACCACCACACTTCTGCTGATGACTAGAAATTCGATACACCAGGCAGGATTGTAATGATAAATTTACCCAACAATGTGAGAGTTAGTCCTCAACAAGCACACATACATTCCGTTCCCTATAGACCCCCTCTTCCATCCAAAAGAGTTATTTTGTCAATGCGTTGCCCATTTTGTATTATGTCCTTTAAAAGATGGCAAAAGTATCTCAACCAAATATACCAAAGCCGATATCCAGAGACAATATACCCGCGTCAAGCTGTCAGATTGTGAAATGGCCAGCTGACGTGCGACGACGACGACGGCACGGCAGTCGTGGACACTATAATACTGGACACCTCCAGCTTTTCGACTCTGGGCCAGGAGCATCAGGACTATATATGGGAACAATTGCGTTAATTTACACACCTATACCGTCGTTGGCTGGAAAAAGCCACCGTTGCCACTGTTGCCACTAATCCAATAAAATGTGTATAATTAAATTTCTCTTCATTTGAATACGTCACTTGTGTTTCCAATTAAAACCTGTTGGATGTTTTCCAGAGAACAGTACAGTATACAAAAATACGAAAACAACAACACCTAGCCCAGCCCAGCTAGCAGCGTTGGTGGTTCTTCGACATGGTTCGTATAAGCCGTATAGGTCGGCTCATTTGGCTCTGTCCAGTCCAGTCTTGTTTTTTTTTTTTTTATTCTACTTTGTCCTTGCAGTAGGGGTGTCCTCTGATGACGGCGAGGAGGAATCTAATTGATTATCCTGGCGATTTAATGAACCACGTAAATAATTATAAAGCTATTTTTAGTACACCAAATCTACCGTGGCGTGTAGGCAGCGTAATTAAATTTTCACAAAATTTGCGATGCTACGTCGCATCGTCGTCGTCGACGTCGCATTAACAATAGCCAGAGTGATTGCTTGTGGTAGGAAGGTTGCAGAAAACTTATGAAAGTACAAGAAATTATCGTGAGGGAGTGCGCAAACTGAGGAAAGTAAAAAGGAGACCTTGTCTTAAATAAACAGATTTTCTCGAATGGTAACAACACAAGTTCATATACGTTTCGCTTTTCGTTTTCTCCAGGTCCCAAGCTATTTAACAAGTAAGCTCCTGGTGTTTTTCACTGTCTGGGAAAATTTGAACTGCTTATGAAATGTGAGTAAGTTAAACAATTGCTTACTTGGTGGTTCAATGCTGTAGAAAACGGGTACTGACTAAACGGGAACGGTTTCAACTTAGCGGCTCCCAGTGACCACAACTTTTTTTTTTAAATAAAGTATACTTTTTATTATACCTTCTTGTGAGTAGCTCCTGGTCTTGTACAATCAGAATAGTTATTAGAAGAGAATATTTTGGACTAGAGTACATCAAGAAACGTAATAACGACAATGTTATGGTCAGACATAGTTTAAACGACACGATTATTAACGTTTGATTGATTTCTGCAAGCTGAAACCATCTTGTAATTGGTGGTGTTATATGTTTAAAGACAAGATGTGCCGCTGGGTGCTGATTTTTCTCTTGCGATCAGCTGACGCTGATGGACGTTTAGAAGTAAAGTGTCATAGATGTCAGGATTAGATATGAGTTGCAAACACCTGAATTCCCAGATTTATGACCGACAAACTAAAAGAGCCCTCAGTGTACCAACAACAAGGGGACCATCTTCCTCTAATACTGATGAATTTAAAGAGCGCCTAGAAGACACATTCGTCACCAAGCAACGCACTGCCAAGCGGCTAGAAGAATTTGTAACCACCTCATGCGTTTATTTTTCGACAAACGTAAGCCCAGAACATCCCACCATATTTTTCGCTATCCCAGCCTAACATTTAACGTTATAACGAAAAATATTTGATTCACCACAAAATTGACAAAAAAAATAGTTTGGTTCCAGTGTAAAAGTTGACGATTTTTCATTAAGGTACGTTTTTCCAAGGTTAGCCTAGGATTCATAAAGCATTCATTTTCGATACTCAGTTCAAAAGTTAGGCGAAATTTATATTTTTTCACTTCAGAAAACATTAAAATTAAGTTGTTTTTCTTTCAGTGTAAAATTCACAACTTAAAAACTGTCGTTCGTTTGCCCACGCTAAGCCCAAAGTAGCCTAATGTTATTTTACGTCAGTTCACTCTTATTTCCGAAGAAATTCTCTAATTAAGAAACTGTGCAGTTTATTGGAAATTCAAATGCCAGTGGGGCCATTTTTCAATTTTTAGGACTAACTATACTCAAATATAGTATATAAAGAATGGAAGACGTAATTCTTTGGTATGTGTACTTTTTTCATCGCTGCGGAATTGAACCAATTCACTAATTTTTATAACAGTATGGATGATTGTGGTTATGTACACATTTTTCAAAATGTTACATTGCCGTATTCGGAAGAGAAAGTACCGTTTTAATGAAGTTACAGGAGGTTAAAATCCTTTAAGACTCATCAAAAGTGGTTAAAAACAGGTTTTCATCTAACCGAAATTAATGGGTTGAAATTTAAGATTGTCCATTAGAGTATCCTAAATAAAAATAATAGAGAAAATCTTCTAGAAAAGGTTATAATATATTGTACAGTAAGACGATGTTTCTTCAAAATCAAGGATTGCCTTTTCATCGAAACCCCAGGAGGTCTAAATTACTATTTCCTTCTTTAATTTTATAGCCTATATTGAGCTTAGTGTAAGGGGTATGTAGCAGTTATCGAGAACAAGGGTTTTCCCAACAAAATATTGAAGGAAATACATTTCTGAACAAAATTCGTAAAAAAATCTTAACAAAACAATTGTTTTTCAAAATTTGTCCCGCAAAAACGATGAGCTAAACGACCAATTTTAAAAAAGCACTTATTATATTACTAAGACCTCTAGAAACACTTCTACATCAAAAACTCAGGAGTGCAAAAAGCTTCGGACTTGGACGCGTTCAAACGACCCGACAAGGAAACATTTTTTAGAACACAAACTACTTGAAAAACGAAATTTCTTTGTTTCAGTGTACATTTTGTCATTTTTACTTGCGATATAGGTACTATAGATATCAAGTTATTCCATCGTAACAAAAAAAAAAGTTGAGATAACAATCAAACATGGTATTACGATGATAGACAATGAGAACCATTTGGACCATAAATAACGGTACCTGTCATAGACAAGTTATAAAAAACTCATTCTTCTCACAAATATTTTCTACGATTTTGATTAAAAAAATATCATGGTCATTTTTTTGGATAAGTTTTATCTTTAAATGAAAACTATTATTTTTTTTTTCAAAAACCGGTATTAATGGTACCCGCCATAAGACCTTTTGTTTTAATTCTGATTTCCTCCTTCATGACTCAATTAATTTCAACCATTTTTTTACATGAATGTCCTAAAGTAGTAAAAAAAATTTCGAAAATTATTTTTTCAAAATTTCGGTTTTAAATGTTTAAAAATAATATCTAAAAAATGGCGTACCAAATGTTATATACGAAAAAAATACTTTTTTTTAAAAAACGGCTCTAAGGATTTTCAAATCTTTTTTTCCTAAAAAATGTATTAATAAAAAAAGAAATCAATCGTTTTGAGGTTAATTTCATTTTAAAAGCTGTTTTAGTTATTTGAACATCGAATTTTTTGTTTTGAGCTATAAAAATTCGCTTGATATCTTAAAATCAACTTCGGCCATGAATGCACTTATTTGGAACAAAGAAAAAGAGTTACAACTATTTTTTGCTATTTTTCGTTAACTATTTGATTTCCAACAAAATTTTCAAAAACGGTAATTTTTTCCATTAGTTTCCTAGAACATGTTGCACTGAGAAACTTTTTACAAACATTTGAAAGAGAGACTCCTTGGCTTGATGGTTTCAGGGGTACTGCTTCTTACGAGGAATTGACAAAACCTCCAAGAGTACCCTTTGTCACGAAAAGTGCATCTCAACCAGCTGCCGTTTGAAACCAGCAGAAAATTGTAGGTCTCTGCCATTCCTGCTAAACTATACGCACACAGGATTTGGTTGAGAGAGTCACTACACAAAAGGCCTTGGTTCTTCGTGAACCAGTCGTGTCACCAAATGAAATTTGTTGTCAAAGCATAAAGAATAAAAAGACGAATTTTCTGAAAAAAAGAGGTAGGTATTCAAGCCATAAAAAAAAACCCGTAAAATTATGTCAGTTCCTTAACAAAAACTCTTTCGAAAAAATGCTAACAAAGGTTTTGAATTTCTTTAACTAAAACAACAAGAATAACAAATAAAAAAAAACTCTCAATTGATATTGCCTTTGCCTTTAAACTCAACTCGCATCACTAGGTGCTGTTTAGGAAGGTATAACACAAATTTGTGAGCAAACCATGTTCGTCTATACCATTTAGCATTCAAATGACTATTATTTGCATATCATCCTTTGGAAATCAAAAGGATTTTGTAAAATTTGTCGATTTGTGACAAAAAGAGGATCACACATCGTCATAAACACCTCAGCATAAACCAAAAAAGAAAAAAAGGGGGACATTTTTATTGTTTTGATATTTAAGCTTCTCCTGGAAAACAGAGGGATGGAAATCCCTTCACACATCCACAAATCTCTATATAAATGGAGCCAAGTAAAAGTTGGTCATTTGATGGCAACATAAAAGACAATATCTGAAACAATAAATTTTGTCTCCCACCTCTTTGAACTGGCTAGATATACTATATAAAGTATTGTTTTACACTGCTCCGATGGGCTGGGGATTGTATTTGTGTGATGCTGAGATCTCCGACGATATAGCGTCCTGTGTGAATAGTTTTCGTTTTAAAACGAATTTTTTTTTATTGTTTTTCTATTTTCGGGCGATTGAAATCGTGTGCGGGGCCTTTTTCTGCATAACATTGCTGCGATGTGTGAAAATGTATACACTTTAAATGCTAAACGCTTTTAAGGAATTTCAGCATTAAAAGGACCAAAAGATTTCTTTTTTGTTTTTTTTTTTGTTTTCAAGTTTAGGAATGAGGAAGTGAGTTGTAGCACATTTCAACTTGTCTTCTTTGTTGGAAAATTACAGTAGGGCATGATCGATAGAATAAATGAAATTTAAATATAAGTTCAGAGGATTTGAATTTTTTCGGAAGTTGTTGAAGATATCAATAAGAAATAGTAGGATTAAGAACCTTCACATTTTAATAGCCTTTGCCACGTACTGCTTTAAGGTAAGGAACTGTACACAGTTTCTGTAGAACAGCGATTTAAAAGATAAATATTAAATTTCGTAGTCCTATTGATAGCCTATACGAGAATAAATATGCTTCAGACAGCCTTTAAGCTGCCCAAGAGTTGAATTATTGTCAAAACCATTTAATTCTATTAAACAATACTGATCTAAGTGAAGAAGTCAGGGATGTGGTGTTAGTCTTCTTCTTCCTTTTTTATCGACGCTGTTATGATCTCGATGTCGAGGGGATCATAACTGTCCCACGTATCTGCTTCACACTAGTGATCCGCCTGTGGGGTTCGCTGCGGGCCGGTGTGACTTCAGAAATCAGCGGCAAGCCTCCCGGTTTTGTACTGTTCCATTTCTGAGGCCAACTGAATGCTGGTGTTTTTGCATTTGCGTGTACCACGTGTGTTTAAGCCTGCCTTTCTTCTTTTTTCCTATTGTTTGAACGTTGTATGATATTGTCTCTTTGACGGGGTTCTCAGGATCTCTCCTTTGAACATGGCAATACCAACAAAGTCGGTCGTGTTCAATTTTTTGGGAGATGGTATTTTTAACATGATGGCTTCCTCGGATCTTCGTACTTCTAATTCTATCATGCTTTGTAACTCCTACTGTCATACAAAGAATCTTCATCTCAGCTGCCGTTAAATGCCCCTATGTTATGTCACTGCCACGGTGTTAGTGAAACTGCCAAAAGGAACAACATGGACTTACTTTATACTACTGCTATCTATCACGCCACTTATAAGTTATTCAAACAACGAAGCATTTATCATGTTAAAAAATCTTCAATATCAAAACTTCTACACAAATCAACAAGGGGAATGATGAATTGAAACAGGAAACAAGATAAACGACTCCAAGTTAAAATGTTAATATATTTCCAACAAAATATTTATTGGTCGATTTTCGAACCACCAGAAAACCAGAAATTTTAAAAACACCGAGATTAATCCTTGGGCACCAGAAACTACCACTAACATCTCCAATACCTGCCACATATCTGAAATATTTACCACCAAAAATAGCAACTTGAAAGCAACTAGATCGTTTTGTGCTACCACAACTGAATTGAAGAAGGTATAGCAATCAGTAACTTCCAGTCAAAGAAAAAACTAAAAACATTAGATCCAAGCCCTGACATCTTCACGTTCAAAAAGGTAACCTGTAAGATGCCTTAAATGCATGAAGCCATGTCTACTTTCAGTGGTGATTCAATTAGCTTTCGACGACTACTTCGAAAAGAACTTGAAGCCAAATCTACCACAGAACTCTAGGTTTTTTGAGGAAAACAACAATTCTGTATGCTGTACAAATAATCAATTCACCGATAATGCAGAGTGCGCACTACTTTGGAGAGATGAGGAATATCATTTAAAAAAAACCATCAAAAACCAAGAACTTGACAAATCCTCTTTTAATCTAGCAAAATATTCTTTCAAATTTTTTGCAATCACCAGAATCTACGGATAGGAAATGTCGAAAGTCTTGTAAGTTGTAAGTTACAAACCAACAAATTGTGAACGACATCCTTGGTGTTTGTTTAAGAGACCGACCAGTTTTGTCCTAGTCCGTGAGCTCTACAGGGAAAACGAAAGTTAAAGAACACCGGCTTTTTAGAAGCAAAAAGAAAGAAAAATGAGAAACATGCATTTAGCTAATTAGAGGAAAGTTATTGAGAAAACATCAAGGGTATTAGCATAATCTCCGAACTAGAACCTGTGCACTGTGCTTGGCCCTGATCTGATGCACGCTGCACCTTCGGGGTCGGTAAAGATCTCACCAATGAATTTTGTGTTGAAAATGATTTTAAAAATGGTGAAGAACTGCATTTATGTACCTCGAAATTATACCTGTCAATAGTAAAGTTCTAACAAATTTTGTAATTATTGTACATCGAACATCCTTGAAAGTTTGAAATCTTCTCTTAGTTTATGATTTCATCCAATTTGTGCGATTTTGACTCTGTTTATGAAAAAAAGGATCTTCCTCTACGACAGGTATGTTGGATTTTCAGCCTTAAGGCTGCACTATTAAAGTTCAACATTATTAAATGAATTGAAACGTCTTCTTTAACAAATAAGCTCGCATATAGATACTTCTTTTTAGACTTTCTTCAGGGTTCTTGAAAAGTTCCGCCTGTAATCCATCAGTTCTGGCTGCTTTATTTGACTTAAAGCTCTTTTTGACTACTTTGATCTCATTTTAGACGGTTGTTGCGATCTCTAGAATTGAAATTGTCTTCTAAGTTACAACTGCTTGTTGCTGTTAAATACAGCCATTTTGTTAAAGCTTCTCCTCGAGCTGTTGATGTTGTGTTTCTTCATCTGTAATTATCTTCTATTTTACATAGAGCTGGCGGAACAACCTGATTCTAACAATTACTTATAAGTCCCCGTTTTGGCTTAGTTTTATTGAGCACATTCGAATTCAAACTCTTCTCTTCTGCAAATTCTAGCACTCCTGAATGGTTTTTGATCCATTTCGTCAGTTATGGGATTTCTTAAAAGTTGCAGGAAATTTATCGAGGGGTTTCACATCGGCTTTGATTCTCGCGAAGGCTTCAGCAAATTCTTCTGCTCTGTGTGGTTAATACTTGTAAATTTTTGAACCGGGGCGGTAAGTTATAAATTTAAAGATGAAGTTTATGTCATTTTAGTAATGGATTTTATTTTTTCTTACACTATTTTTAAAGATTTTTCGTATAAAATTATATATAAGAATTTTTAACGTACACAACAAATTTGAGCCTAAGAGCAAGTAGGTACGTGCGAACCAGTCATTCATTTTATTTTCGGTGTACACTCAGATGAATTATTTATTTATTTTCGTTTACGGGTAATTTGAATTGAATTTTTTTTATAAGGTCGTTCTCATAAATTTTTTTTATCGAAACAAATTTAAGAGTTTGCTGCAAACGAAGTTGAGTCGTTTGATGCAAACTATTCGTTCTATCGTTTTGTTTTTATGCATTCTACGCCATTCAAAAATTATAGAATCCGTGGCGGAATGACAAGATACTCGCTTCATAAGCGAGAGGTCGCCGATTAAATCACAGGTGCTACGCTAAACTTTTTTTTTACCGTTCGCCGAAACGGTAAAAAACGAAGCCGGAAAATTATCCAGCAGACGAAAAATTCGTTTGGGCAATTTTTTCGTGATAGGTACTGCGAGGAATTGACAAACCCTCCAAGAGCACTGTTTATCACGAAAAGTGCATCTCAACTAGCCGTTCGGAATCGACTGGTCAATCGGAAAATTGTAGGTCCCTAAAAACGCACACAGGAAATTAGACTGAGATAGTCAATCACTAGGCCTTGTTGTCGTGCCACAAAATCAATTGAATTTTATTTCTTTCTGAGAAGGTAGCTCGCAGGTATCACGGCATCTGGGCCTGCATGCGTTGAGCCCAACGTTAGCTGTAGCTCACTTTTCGGTTATCGGTTATCCAGTGGCACCATGTAGAGGTGCCAATACATTTTTTTGCCTTTTGACCAAGTGACATAATTTCCGTTTTTGCCTCTGAAAAAGTTACATAGTCAAAAATTTTAACAATTGGCCGTGTTGCAAAACATGAAGGTCAAGTTATGCAGCAAATTTCTGCTTTCCGAACAGAATATAAGTTGAACTATTCAATTTTAGTCTTCGATTAGAGATATTGCGGAAGCAAGCCAAACTCCGAAATTTGAGCTTAACGGCACCAATCTAGTATATCTTCTTAACATCGAAAGAATTCAAGGTGATTTTCAAGGTACCCGCTTTTACAAGGTTATTTTCGGCTTAGTGCTTGGAGAACAAATTAAGTTTTTGACAAACGGTCTCATCCAAATCGTCTTATTAGTGTGCGACATTCAACATTGAAGCAAAGTTGTTTTAGAAACAATTCGATTTGTTGAAATGTGCTTCATTCGAAATCATTACCTCCCCTTCTTGCATAGCTCGAAATCTCATACATTGCCGGTATTAAAAGTCAATCACCATTCAACCGTCCTATAAATCGTAAGCTTCTCAATACCAAAACACCGTGCATAGACAAAATCCTGTCCAAATTAAAATTCTCAAAAAAAAAAAAAAATAAATAAAATACTCACACATCCGGATTTGTTTGACAAAATTGCTGATTTCTTTAAAATTTGTTTATTCGCAGGACTTTGAGGCTATGATGGGCAATAAAATGACAAACACTACCTACTATCCTACACAGTCAGCAGATGTAAGGCTTTTCCTCTTTTTTCACTCGAAGGTACTATAAAAATGGAGCTGGGGGAGGATTTGTTCAAAAGTGTTTAAATTCCAATTGATTGAAATCGAAACATATATTACACGACACGACAACTCAACGTTTGATTTGATTTTTATTTTTTTTTATTTTTTATTTTTTTGTTTTGTGTGAGCGCCTTTATCCTTTGTACCTTTTGCATATAAGGATTTAAGGATACAAGATGTGGAATTTCTCACTTGAGGCGTTTTTGGGAGTACGTAAATGGTTGTTTTAGAGGCAGAGAGAGGGCTGAGCCAGCTCGACATACAATCGAATTAAATCAATCGAAAAGCGGGTACCGTTTTCAACATCCCTGCTCCTGCCAAATAAGATAATATTTGCATACAAATAAGCACACGGGGAAAGGACTATTAAATTCGCTCAAATAATTTAATCAAAATATAATCTCTATATCTTTGGTAAAGCTATATCGGAGGTATCTCTATCGGTAGCGGTATAGCGGCAGTGGCGAAGGCAGCAGTAGAAACAGGATCCTTGAGGCAACCGAAATACCTTATTCGTTCCGCCGCCGCCGCCGTAATCGGAAGGAAGCCATTGTGTTCCATCTTGTTCTTCTTCATCTTTGACTTTTGATGCGTTGTTGTTTCGACAAAAATTTTACAGCGCATAGATATTGTGGATAAAAATGTTTATTGGCGATGTACAAACAACTACCGCATCTTGAAAGCATTTTATCCCCAGGATATTGATATTATATTCGTTCAGGATCTGGAACGGGCGGGAGGTTGATGGAAATCGTTTTAGCATACCTTTGTGCATTGTAAAATGAATGCACAATGGGTCTTCGGGGGTAGACTGGGTGGGAGGACAGGCAAAAATCGACCGTTATTAAAATATTTTAACTTTTATGGTTTTTGCAAAAACAAAACAACACAAAAAATACACATTACAGTCAACCAACGAAGGATATAAGATGTTTTTTTTTTGTATTTTGTTCCTTTGGGATGTATCCTTAGTTCGAGGAGGACATGGAATGATTGGTATGGGAGATTTTTCTTCACTCATGAAGGTACAGATTGAGCTTCAGAAAACATCCTATTATCCTTGTTGTTGATTTTCTTGTTCGAATAGATGGAAAAATATGTGTCGTTAATTGGAATTTATAGCTCCGAGAATGTGGTTGTTGTAAAGATATTTTCAAGAATCAAGACATTGCCAATATGTTGATTTGAATAAGGAAGTTATTTGTTTTTTAGTCCTGAATAGCTCATGGGAATATTAAAAAAACGGCTATATCCCCTGGAGGAGATATTTATGATTAAGATAGGTAACTAAACTTTGTGCATTAATTTATCTTATTAGATTCTATTTAGTAAGATTCTATTTACAAAAATAGATTTGAAAAACTCAATATAAAAGATGTGTTAGAAACGTTTCTGTTCTCTTGTTTATCTTCAACGAATAATCTGGTCTTCCGGTTATGATCGAACGTTCTAATGAGTGTATGTGTGCTTCTTTCTTGCGGAACCCTTAATAGAGTGAAATTAAAAGTGGATCCTCCAGTTTGTCTGTTTTTCCAAATTCGAAACAAGCAATTGTAATCGCATCAATTAGGTCTTCGCTGCCTCGCGAGTAACCCATGTGCAAACGTTTTTAGTAGGATGGAGATCCTGAGAATGCAGCGATCGGGGATGTATTGACATTTTTTCACTGACAATCCATTCTTTAACATCATGTAAGGTGTGTATATGCACTTTATCCTGCTGGAATACTTGGAATAGATCTTCTATAGATGAACCAGCTTCTTCCATAAAGATTTATTAGCAAAAACAGCTTTTTTATTGGAAATAGTAACCAATTGGAATGCGCAATAATGTAAAATTGAACATTATACTTACCATAGTTTCAAGAAAACATGTTTTCTGTTCGTTAATTATGTCAGTAATAATTCTGGACATCAGTACCATCCAAGATTTACTTCTTTTCATCAGAAAAGACACTTTATTTTATTATTTTGTTAAGCCGGGTCCAAAATTAACATTTCATTCCAAATGTGTACTCCAAATGTAAACTCTTGGCGTTTTGGATTATGTTCTTGATTAAAAAGGAGGTTTTGTTGTAATTTTGGAAAATTTTATGCATGCAGTACACAACACACGATTTACAGTTAATTTACTACAAACAATTTAAATAATTTCTATTATTTTTGTTCCTTGATTAAACAGAATAAGATACTAATCTTTGAATTTACGGCTTGTATTGTGGTATTATAACTTTTAGGATTGTTTTTGGTGGATTTTTTTTGCCACTTTAAGAATTTCATACAAAATTGTGTGTCAAGGTTTCACTTCCTAACAGATTTTACGGTTATTTAATGGCTGAAAATACTTTTTAAAAAGTTACCTCTAACTTTAGGCCTCTTTTCGATAACCAACCCTCTTTTTTTGTCAATTTTAAAAGAATTATTAAATAAAACTCTTCTTTTGATTCGAAAATAATTTTAAATTCCTCTTTGTTACAATAACTGCTGATAGTTAACCAAATTAACTGGTGCGTCTAATCAAATGAATCAAAAATATCGCTAATTTATTGCATGTTTTAGGAAAAAAGCAGAACAACTACCCTTATGAAGGTTTCACTGCTCTTAAACTATGTTTGTTTTATTCAGTTTTAATTTTCCTTTTCACTAAGTTAGTTTTTTTTTCATAAAATCCATCCTATACTACAAAAAAATTAACTTTTAAAATGAAATTGTAGTGCGTCTAACTAATTAAACCGCACTGTATGTACGGTTGCTAAGAGTGGAAATTAAATTTCATTAGATATCATTACTGTTAAGAGCCAGTTGTACAAATGTTTTTTCATTTACCGATTTTTGGCGGATAAGAAGGGTTTAACTCTGTTTCAAGCGCAAAGCTTGTATTCGAGTGAAATAAGTTACCCAAGGCTAAAAAAAGCAATAAAGTGTATAGTAAAATTCCCTAAAATTAAACTAAATCTCACCCAACAGCTGTATTGATTATTTACTCTTTCAGATTAAACAATTTCAAAAACTCGGAAAATTGTTACTTTATAGCCTGTTGGTACATGAGATGATTTCGATCAAATTAGCCAAATGAGACAATTTCCCATACAAATTTTAAATTTGAAATGAGATAATTTCCACCTCATTTGCACGAAATTACCTCGGGTTATCCATTAGTTACACCTATTTCTGCATTGTGAATAGATTAAAAAATTATTCTACATGAGAGAAGGAAACAGACTTCATCACAGATATTGATTTATAATCAGCCCTATCACAAAATTTCGGTGTAATCGTAGTGGAAATTGATGCTACGAACTTTGAATTTCGTAGAATTTTGTTTCGGTATATACGAATGAAACGTAAATTGGTCTTCATTTTCGTAGAAAATCTCTGCATGTTTCGATAAAAACCATGAATTTTAGAAACAAATTAAGTTCTAATATTTTATTTACGTCCATATTATTGAGAAATTTCAAAACAAGCTTTATATCAAAACATGTTTTCATTAAAACATGTTTTGAAAATAGTCAATAATATGGCTGTTATTTATTTATAAAACGAAAACAACAAACAAAACACAATTTAAGCGTTGAGGGCAAGTAGTGGTTAAGTGACATTTTCAAACATTTTAATAATCAAGTTTTAAAATTTGTCTTTCTCATACAAAGTGTATGTAAAACCTCTGATATAAAATAATCTCAAAAAGGTTCTTAAAGTCACAGAAAAAATTATATTGAGGACAAAAAAATTTAAGTTTACAAAAGGACCTTCTTTTCTGATAAAAAAAGTCTTCCTCTCAACGCTTCAATTATAAAACTTTACTTGATTAAAAACACACTTTTCGTATTCTTTATTCATTCCTATCGGTATTTGTTGCTACAACTCAGAACAGGTAAAAACTAACCAATCTACGCAATTAAAATAAAAATATAATCTGAAATGATTTGACAGCCTTTACTATACAGTGTTAAGGGACCTTGGGAAAATATTCTTTTTGAGGAATTTTTTTTAGCTCAAAGGATAAACTTATATATCATTTTCCTAACAATATAGGGTACGAAATCTTATATGAAATCTCAAAACCAGTGTAGACTCTTTATCGACAAATGGATAACAAATTAAGGTTTCTTAAAAATGGTGCAATGAAATTGAAACAATTTGAGGAACTTTTTTGATAAATTGAAGGAATTTTTTTCCACAAAACAATCTATGAGCATTGAATAACATTGGACATTTGATTTCGAAATTTGGATTGTATTTTTTTTTTTTTAATATGGAATTTTTTTTTCGATTCCATGTATGGATTTTGTGAATGCTTTGTATCGCAATTCGTAGCGGTATAATCTATTCGGGGACGTAAAATTAGAGAGAAACTCTACATTCATATGACCAACCAACCAATAAATTCGAAATTTAAAAATTTGCACATTCATGCTTCTTGCCTCAGGTGGACGATATATTTATTCATTTTTCTGTTCAGTGTTCTCATAAATAACTTTACAGACCAAGAGACGACAGCAAATTTTGAGAGTGGAGGTATAACCAAAATCTGAGTATGCAGTTTTATAGGTATACGCGTCCTGGTTTTATATTCGAAAGTCTGGCAGGTTAATTTTTCAGCCATCTGTGGTTTAAGAAGAGTTAAAAAACTCGATTATTCCAATTAATCTGATGCAAATAAATACATTTTTAATATTGCAAATGATGCTTTGTCATTTTTCTTAAGTCTGGAGACCTAAATCTTGACGATCCGATTAATAGAACTCAAGATATATGCTATTTAAGCAAACCATTTTTGGAGACATTTCTGTTTCATTTTTTGTTTGTTTTTCTAATCTGAAAACTCTCCAAAAAAAGACCTGATATGTGTGTCTTCAAAATCTTATTTCTTGAGTTCTAATTATCAGATCTTCACGATTGAGATCTTCAGTCTTCGGAAAAATGACAAAACATCGGTTTCAATATTAAAAAATTCAATTGAAGTGGATTTGTCTTTCTCAGGGTACAAAATTTGCCCAGAACAGACTAAAATTTGCTTTGAAGTTTTGTTTTTTGTTTTTGCATGCTGAACTGTAAACTAGCCTTAAAGAGGAGTTTTTTTGAAACTATTCCAATGATCGGTGCAAATTTCACTGTTTTTGCGTTTTTGACCATGTTGCGTAGCAGTTGCTTAACCTCAGATTTAGATTCATTCTACTATTCAACACTTCAAGAACATAAAGTATGAAAGGAATCGAAACAAACCCAAAACTTTTCTGTTTTAACAAAGTTTATTTTGTTCGAAAAAGTGACCAAAAAAATGTATATTTATCAAGAACGACCGAAAATAAATTACAGAATCTTTATCTGGTAAGGCCTGAAAGTCGTGATCGCTGAAAAAATATAAGAATAATAAATGAACCTAATAAAAAACATTAGTTCAGATGTCAATTTTCGCATAGTGTACCAATTTAAAAAAAGAACATTTGAGCATCAATCGAAATCAAGGGTTATAAGAACTCACAAGTAGCAACATAAACCTTAACCACTCTAAAGTGCACAACAACAATTTGTAATACTCGATTAAATTGAACAATGAAAATGTGTGCTACCTTTTTTGATTATGTCAGGGATGAAAATGTTAAAAAAATATTCTAACTTCCTTAAAAAATAACACAGTAAATTGCCGCCGAAGTATTTAAACCATTCAAAGGAGAACTAGTATTAGTTTTATAAAAATTAATTATTTGAGTTGAAATAAATCAGTACCTAGAAAACAAAATGTAACTGTTTAATAGCCAATTTCATAAGCATTTAAAAGCGTTTTAAATTTTTAAATGACGTTTTTTGTATTGAACAAACGTCATTTTATGGCTTAAAAGCCTGTTAATTTTTTAAAAGGGCTCGATGAAATCGGTGGTTAGTCAAATTTAATTTCTTTTACTAGATATTTTTTTAAGCTAATTAATCATAAATATGAAATAGTCCATGCCATCCCTGCATATAATACATATTATCACAACAGAATGAGTTTGAAGGTATAGGGTAAGTGTTAGGAGTTAGGACCGATTGCACTTTCTAATATTTGTTTTTATTTACTTTTCATCCCTTTAGCTTTCAACTGTGTCACTAAACGTTTAGAGGGTAAGAGGGTGCGCTAAAATATATAAAAAGAATTGAGTAGAACATCACGCATAAAAACAAGTGCATTTTTCATCACACAAATTGAATGAATGAATTTTTTTTCTTCTGTGATGTGATAGCCAGGATGAGGGTTGACACGATTTGCTTTGGTTAGTGTAACAGGATTCATCAAAGTGAAAAATATAAGTGCTCGCCATAAATCATCACCACGATCCGCAACAAACTGTTTTTGTATGCAAAAAGTTTAGCCCGGTATTTTATCAGAACATGAAGGGAGTTACAATATTTCCCTTCATCCCTTAACTTCTACTTGGTTTACTTTTTCTATTTTATTTCATTTCTTTGTTGAAAATGCTTTAGCCACGACATCTAATGATGCCAATTTAATTCGCTAATGTAATGTTATGTCAACCAATATTCATTGTAGCAGGCCAGAAATCCCCTTTATCTTCTGGTTAAAAGCCCCGAACACCCTTCTCTATTCTATATTCAAGTAAGCGAATGAATAAAAATGAGACCTTCATACATAAATAACAACTGTGCGAAAAAATCTATGAGATTTTATTTAGTGAAAGTAAATAGGTAACATTATTTAACACAAAGAGGGTACATTTTGTGAAGCAGAGAGGCAGTATGAGTAGGTATTAATTATAGAAGTAACATCAGCGATTAAGATATTTTATTTTTTTTATTTTTTATTTCAGGAGAAGGTAAATGATGTTATGATTTGTAGTTTTGTTGTTCAGGAAGTGCAACGACATATGGGGTATTAATAGATTCTCATTTCAGTACCTAGGCAAACAATATGTTTTCTTCCGAATATTTTTATCGTTGCATTTAAAAAGATCCAAGTTCAAATACCCAAGTGGCGAACATTTGAATTTGTAACCAAAAAGTTAAAAAAATTGTAACATACGCATTACTTTGAAGTTTTTTTTCTGAAACAACTGGGTTACCTATAAGTTTCTGGGATGTTGTTATAAAGGGTTTTCCAATAAGAGGTTTTATTTTGAATAGCCCGCTATTTCGGTAGCTGTCACTTTTGAAGCTGTCATTTTTTGACATTTGCTAAGTAGAAACTACGCTATTAATAAAAATGGAACGATACACGCTTCAACAACGCATTAAAATTATTAAAATTCACTATAAAAATGGTGAAAATTTGGCAGAGACGGTTCGTAAAACTAAAACATTTTTGGGTCGTCGTGAAGCACCTTGTCGGACCGCAATACAGAAATTGGTGGACAAATTCGAGCTGTTGGGACAAGTTAGTGATGTGAAGAATAAAACCCGTGCACGTCGCTCAAGAACAACTGAGAATATTGCTGTTGTAGCCCAAAGTGTTAAAGAAAACCCAGGTTTGTCCATTCCTCGTCGTTCTTTGGAATTAGGCATTCCACAAACGTATTTTGCATAAAGACTTGGGTCTTAAGGCTTATAAAGTTCAGTTAACACAAGAACTCAAGCCGGCTGATCATCAACAACGTCGTGTCTTTGCTGATTGGGTCCTTGAAATGCATGAAAATGAACCGGAATTTCATCGAAAAATCATCTTGACTGATGAGGCCCATTAACACCTCGGAGGCTACGTCAACAAGCAAAAATGTCGCATCTGGGGCTCGGAAAACCCAAGAGTTATTGCGTTGAAAAGCCTCTCCATCCTCAACGCGTGACTGTTTGGTGCGGTTTATGGTCCCGCGGGGTCATTGGACCTTACTTTTTCGAAAATGAGGCTGGAGCAACAGTTACGGTCAATGGATTGCGCTATCGAGAGATGATTAATGATTTTTTATGGCCTGAATTGGATGGTATTGATCTGGACAACGTTTACTTTCAACAAGACGGCGCTACGTGCCACGCAAGCAATGAAACCATCGATCTTTTACGGAAAAAGTTTCCGGACCGTGTTATCTCTCGAAGAGGTGATCACAATTGGCCACCGAGATCTTGTGATTTAACACCTTGCGACTTCTTCCTTTGGGGCCACGTGAAAGATAAGGTCTACGCCAACAGCCCAGCGTCGATTCAAGACCTGAAAGATGAAATTCGTGAGGCTATCGAGGACTTAGGGCAGCCACTTTGCGATTTGGTTATGGAAAATTTCATGAAAAGGATATGGTCCTGTAAGCGTGGTCTTGGCGGCCATTTGGCTGATGTTGTGTTCCATTATTAACGGCATACCTTCCTCTTTATAATGAAATAAACATCCGATCATTTATCTAACAGCACCTCTTATTGGAAAACCCTTTACTTTCCTCTAAAAACTGAAATAATTTCAGTTACATTTTACATAATGGTTTCTACCCTCATAGTTTGCGACTAAAAAGTCGTGCATTTTTTTTAGTTACTGACCAGTGGCACTGAAGTTTCAATACTAGGTACCCACCTTGAAACTGATTGTGCTTATAACTGAAATTGATATAGTTCAGTAACACTAACTTTTTGCTACATCTAAGTGACTCAAGAGTAACCTTATGCTGGCATGTTTTGAGAACTGAATTGCAACTCATATGTTATTAAAAGATTCTTATATGTATACTCGAATACTTCATAGTGAAATAATTAACTTATTAGAAGTCCGCAATAACTACTCTTTCGATCTTTTAAACTCTGAAATCAGTATTGATGTTTTTTTTTTTGTATTTCCAATCACAAAACGGTACGAATAGAATTAAATAATAATTTGTGGAGAAAAGTAAAACGAAATGGGAGTTTCGAGAAAAAAAAGACATATTCTCGCAAATTATAAAATTTGTGAACAACCATTATTGAACCCAGAGCATTTTACCAATAGAAACAATGAAGTATATATACTTGATGCAATTGATTCGAGTGATCCAGAAGTGTCTGTCACTAGTTTTATCAACTCAGATGACAATTTACTTTTTCCGGATATTTCATACTCATTTCATTATTAAAGATGACGAGAAAAACAACAAAAACGAACCTATTCCAATTACAGAACTTCAATCAGTCTTGGGGGATTGGTCAATAAAACACCACATTACTAATGCTGCCATGAATTCACTCCTGGAGTTATTGAATTGTTATGTTCCGGCTTCTTCAAGCCTGCCAAAAGATACCCAGACACTAATTCAAGCTCCACGTCATACTAGACGAAGGCACCAATAATAAATATTGGCACAATGGCTTGAAAAACATGCTTTGAAGATGAGCTTATTAGTGACCCGAATGTTAAGAACTCGTTTTTTTTTTCATTGAATTTTAACATCGATGGTCTTCCTAAATCGATGGCGGTCAGCCATCAGACGAATAGGGGGAATAACATGTAGCATACGAAAACATGCACGTGCCGTAACTATTCGGGACTGGTGGAAGTGTGATCATAGCCTCTCCGCGGCGGCCGCTAGAAACAAGCCTTTTAAAAAAAGGTTTGGCTAATATGATCAGGCTGCTTCCACAGGTTGGCGACAGGTTAATTCCCTGTCCCGTAAAACTAAAAGAATTACGAGACCGACAACAAGCCTCGGAAACGGACGGATTTTACGACGACAACCCATGCAACGAAAACGGCAAAACGATTTACGAATTTTCTTGTGGAACGTACGATCGCTCTATAGAGCTCGAGCTGCTCAGCAGCTAGCCGATGCCCTGTCAAAATATAAAGCTGACATAACAGCGCTTCAAGAAATAAGATGGACAGGGAATGGTGTTTTACAGAAGAAAGAATATGACTTATATTACAGCTGTCATACAAAACACCATGTGCTCGGGGTAGGCTTCCTAGTCAGCGAAAAAATGAAGTCTACCATCATCGGCTTTAACGCTATAAGCGAAAGGCTATGCACCCTTCGCGTGCGAGGCAAATTTACAAACATCAGCCTCATTAACGTTCACGGACCTACGGAGGAGTCCTCAGACGAAGAAAAAGAGACTTACTACGAACAAGTCGAGAGGGCCCTCAATGCCTGCCCAAGGTATGACGTCAAAATCATCCTTGGGGATTTGAACGCAAGAATAGGTCGGGAGCCGGTATTCAGGCATTACGCAGGCACCCATAGTTTGCATGAGAACACTAATGACAATGGACTTCGAGTCTTAGAATTGGCAGCATCGAAAAACATGGTCGTTGCGAGTACCAGGTTCCCGCGTAAAGATATCTACAAAGCCACCTGGGTATCACCTGATGGAGTCACTCGTAACCAAATAGACCACGTGTTGATAGATCGTCGCCACTACTCGAACTTGATGACGGTACGAACGTGCCGAGGTGCCAATATCGACTCGGATCACTATCTTGTTGGTATGGTTTTCCGAGGGCGGATTGCCTTGCGGAGACGCATTGCATCCGCCGATCAGGTTCGAATCAACACGGCTGCCCTACGCAACGAAAACACCAGTAACACCTTTGGTAATGCGTTAGGACTCGCCCTAGAATCACTTGATTTAGGGAGAGTAAGTCCTGGAGCCAGTATGCTGGGCGTAAATGAGAAGTGGACACGCCTTAAGAACACTGTCATTAGTACTGCCAACTCCATCTTAGGCAGCAGTCGTAGAAATCGGAACGACTGGTTTGATGATGAATGCAAGCTAGCGACTGAACGTAAGAATGTTGCGTACCGAGCAATGCAACAATCTCATAGAACGCGGGCACGCGAAGAGGAATATAAAGAGCTCAGAAGAATAGAAAAACGGCTTCACAGACAGAAAAAATCAGCCTGGGAGAAGAACCTAATCTGTGAAATAGAGAGCAGCCGAGAGCGAGGTCCGCACCAGGCGCGGAAGTTCTACCAATCCGTCCGAAACATGACGCAGTACACACCACGCTGCACATACTGCAAGGACGGAGAGGGAAATCTGATCACCGATCCACAAAGCATACTGGAGCGATGGGAAGTGTACTTTAATGAATTGCTAAATGGTCAGCTCACAGCAGAAGTGGAGGCTCCACTACTTCAAGATGAACACCCTATGCTACCGCCACCAAGCATAGAAGACGTTGAGAAGGCTATAGGACGGCTCAAGAAAAACAAAGCCCCGGGAGCCGATGGCATACCAGCCGAATTATTCCACCACGGCGGGCCAGCCTTACGACAAGCAATTCATGACATCATAGTGCACGTATGGGAGCATGAAGAAATGCCAGAAGATTGGCGAAAAGGTATTATATGCCCCATACATAAGAAGGGAGATGTCACAACGTGCAGCAATTATAGAGGTATCACGTTGTTGAGTGCCGCCTATAAGATACTCTCCTCTATCCTACAAGACCGGATAGCCCCATACGCTAAAACCATCATCGGAAACTATCAGTGTGGTTTCATTCCAGGCAAATCAACAACTGATCAGATTTTTACCCTTAGGCAGGCGATGGAAAAATGTCTAGAATTTAACATCCCAACATACCATCTGTTTATAGACTTTAAAGCCGCCTATGATAGCATAGCCAGGGTAGAACTTTACAAAGCCATGAGAGAATTCGGCATCCCAAATAAATTGACACGACTATGTAGGTTGACCATGACCAACGTAACAAGCCAAGTTAAAATAGCCGGATTGCTATCCAGACCAATCAACATCTTTAATGGACTCCGACAAGGGGATGGTTTGGCCTGCCTCCTCTTCAACCTGGCGTTGGAGAAAGCAATCCGTGACTCTGGCACGGCAACAAGAGGGACCATCGTCAACAGGTCCAGCCAGATACTGGCTTACGCAGACGACATCGACATCATCGGAAGAACCGAACAAGCTGTACACGATTCCTTCATCCAGATCGAGCAGGCGGCACAAAATCTGGGGCTGCACATTAGTGAAGGTAAAACAAAGTACATGGTGGCGTCGAATGCGAGAAGAACAGTTGGTCAAACAATCAAGGTAGCGGAGCACGAATTTGAAGTGGTGCAATCCTTTAAATACCTTGGGTCGACAGTAGCAGCCGATAACAACATAGAAGAAGAAATACGCGGGCGGCTTCTCAAATCCAACAGAGCCTACTACAGTCTGTCAAAGCTATTCAAATCCAGAAATCTAACCATAACTTCAAAACTGCTGCTGTACAGGACCATGGTCCTGCCAGTACTCATGTATGGATCCGAGACTTGGGTGCTTAGCAAAAGGCACTGTGACCTCTTAGCCGCGTTCGAGAGAAAAGTCTTACGGAGAATTGTTGGCCTCATATGTGAGGAAGTACGATTCCGGAGACGGTACAATCATGAGTTGTACGCAATCTACTTTGAAGCAGACATAGTGAAAAATTAAGCTCGGTAGACTCCGGTGGGCAGGGCACCTAGCTCGTATGAGCGAAGAGGAACCTGCTCGGAAAGTCTTTTGTGATACATTCTATTATAGACGGCAGCGCGGTAGACCATGCTTGCGCTGGAGAGATGGCGTAGACCAGGACGCCCAAAGCCTTGGGGTGCGCAACTGGATGGCGTTGGCTCGAGACCGGGATAGGTGGAGAGACTTGTTGAAAGAGGCCAGGACCGGACCCCGGTTGTCGAGCCGATGATGATGATGGTCTTCCTATGTTTAACAGCTCGTTGGTCAATTTTTGGCCAATATTGATAGCAATTCATGAATTGAGAGCTAAAATTAGACCATTAATTGTTGGTGTCTTCTGTGGAAAAAGTAAGCCTGAATCAATTTTTCAACAAAGTTGAAGCCGGCTGAGGTGAACGAGTTCCTTCAAGAATTTGTAAATGAACTAAGTAGCATTTTATGCGATAAACTGAGCTTGAGAAATGGAAAATCGAAGTATAATAAATTCAGAAAAATTTAAAGCTTCAAAATCCATCAATAAATAGTATATTTGAGCCAATTTTTCGACGCCAGTTAAATTGTAATCAGTGCAATTTAAATGCGATGCTTTAAAGGGCAAACACTGTAAAATCTACAAGTTCGTACAACTTGCTGACTTTTCAGCAGATGATCTGATCAGTAAATCTGACGCCAATAAATGGTTGCTGACGAATGATTTCAATATCATTTTAGTAAAATTTATTATTTTTCAAGCTGAAAATGACAGCATTAAAGTATTTGCCTATCCAAAACAAAACATGAAAGATTATTTTTCAAAGCCAGTGTTATCTTCTTCGTTTCAAATTTTTGCTTCGCATCTTAAAAAAGGGGATCCAATAAATTATTCCGATTAAAAGAGGAACCTTTGGTTTATAGGTTCGACTAGAGGTTGACCGACGTTCTCCGAACTGGAGAATCAGAATCGCGTTTGAAATATGTGTATTTCAATCTTAAAAATTGAGCGAAGGCCTTTTCTGTAGCTTCTAAGGTGAATGCAGAATCTGCAGTACGGGCGATACTGTGTACAGTACACACTTAATACAATTTGGAAAAGACTGCTTGAAGCAAAGGAATTGTTTGATGGCACAACATTTGTTCGATTTATGTCCTTTCCAGGAATATGATGAAACAGCCATTGGATCGATAAAAAGCCTGAGAATATCACGCATTACAATGTAACCGTCCGCCAATGTAACCGTCCGTCAATTTCCGCAAGTAGCGCAGCATTTTTTGCTTAAAATATTCATCGGTCAAACGTTCCTCGAAGGCAATTAACTGTTCCGATGAAGCAAGATGCGTCATCTCTTCGATATCAACAAAATCTACCGGCATGTCATCAGAAACAGCTCCTGAATATGTACAATTTATTGTAAATATATGATTGATTAATAATAATCAAATAACATTAAAAATAATGCAGTATAAATATTGTAATGTTTTGTGGGTTCAAAATAATAAACTTATTTCTACTTTTTCTAATTCACTTTTTATTTATTCTCAAATTAACAAACACTTTTATCTATAACAAACTGTTTCACTATTACTCTTTCCAATTTACAAGAATTAACACTTCCAAATTACACTTTCACAATCACTTGCTGTCAAAATTAAACTGTACCGATCTCCTCCTCCGAGTTCGTATTTATACTCCTCTCATTTCTTCTCGAAGGTTGCGGAGATCTCCAGTTTCGTTAAGAGAAAGAGACAAATACACACAGACAGATAGAGACAGATTTTGTTCCGTTTCATTTTGTTCCGTTCGAATTTTGAAAGTTCGAAGTTCGGATGAAAGCGTTCCGAGCTTTAGTTATTAATTAAAACCAAAGACCTACATGTGTCTTTTCGTGTGGGTGTGTTCGCTCCTACATTCATAACAATATAATGTGATATTACCTTTAAGATTTTCTGCAGTTATTGGTGGTTGCTCCTTCAGGAACTTTTCCATATTCATCAGGAAATCCATGCATTTTCTCAAAGCATCGCCTTGTTTCTGAATTATATCCTCCTGTCGTCGTAAAGTTTCAGCCTGATTGTCTATTTTATGTTCGAGTCTTTGCTGCGTTTCCATTGTCAATGACTCAAAAGCTTGTTCATGTTCATCTGCACCTGTTGAGTCTGCGGAAAACAGAGATTCTAGCATTTTAAGGTATTTTAACCTATATTTGACATTGGATTTTAAAATAAGTAAAGTTTAGTTAAAATTTTATAAATTGAATTAAAATTAAATTAAATTGATTTTAAAATTTAGGTAAACTGAATTAAAATTATAAAATGATAAAATTTTATAATTAAGTTTCAATCCTACAACATTAAAATAATCAACTCTGACCGACGCGACGGTTAGATGAACTTTTTTACTTACTTACTTACTTAGGTCCTCAGACCTTAAAAAGTCCGTTTTGATCCCCTTAAGGGGCATAGGGCCTCCACTACTCCTACGCGCCATCGTGTACGGTTTTTGGAAATATAACGTAGTTCTCTCCAACTCTTCCCCAGCTGTGCAGATTCACTTTCGACTGTCCTGCGCCATGTGCTTCTCGGCCGACCCAACCCTCTACCTGCCTGTGTGAGTGGGTTCCATTGCATCGGTTGGCCAGCAATGCAATCGTTGCCTTTTCGAAGCGTATAACCAATCCACTGCCACTTACGTCTTCGAATAGTACTTTCAATGGATTCTTGACCCGTTCTTCTTAAAGTTCTTCATTGGAAATACGGTTGGGCCAAAAAATCCTTAAGATGTTTCGTAGACACCTATTCACGAACGATTGCAGCTTGCTTGTGACAGTTGTTAGGATTTTCCAAGTGCTGCACCCATACAGAAGCACGGATTCAACATTGGAGCGGAACAGTCTCAGCTTGGTTTTTAAGCTTATAGCGTTGTTTCTCCATATTTTGGACAGCATTCCGAAAGCAGCCTTTGCCTTTTTGATACGGCTGTCGACATCTTGTTCGGTTCCGCCTTTGGATGAAACAAAACTCCCAAGATATTGAAAGTCTTCTACTTTCTCTACCAGTTGTCCAGAAATATTGACTTGAACGGATGAGTTACTTACGAGGCTGATCATTTTTGTTTTGGCCGTGTTAATTTTCAGCCCCACGATTTCTGCTTCTCCCTCCAACCTTGTTGTCCATAAAATGGAGATCCATGATCCTATGAGAGAGTAAGCATACGTCGTCGTCCGCGTAGTCCAGATGTTTTAGTTGGGATGTCAGACTCCATTGAATTCCACCATTTCCGTTTAACAGGGCTGCACGCAGCACATCACTTATCACTACCAGGAAAAGTATTGGCGACAGTATGCAACCCTGTGTGACTCCACATTGGACTTCGAATTCATCCGACAACCTTCCTCTATGTGAAACGTGACATTTGCATCCATCGTAGGTTGCTTTAATAATAGCGATTAACTTATCTGGAATTCCTCTCCTGCGTAAGGCAATCCAAATAAATTCTTTGTTAACACTATGGTTATGGTTATCGATATTCGACGCACTGTTCAATAATGATCCGCAAGGTGTTAATGTGGTCATCACAGGATGAACCAGTGCGGAAACCGGCTTGTTCGGCGTCGAGTGTGTCTTCTAGATGTTCCTTTATTTGCTCTAATATAATTTTTGCTGCTATCTTGGCAACCGCAGGCAGAACGCAAATCATAAAAATCGTAGTAAAAATTTTATCGAAGTAAGATAACGTCTGGACAAAAAAAGTGAAAAAGTAAAGTTTAAACGATATAAAAGTGGGTGTGGCAAAAAATTCATAGTTTAATTTTTCTTGCTAGTGATTAATTTATCATTCCTGAAAATTTCAACAAAATTGATTCAGTGGTTTAGTAATTTTTTAAATAAATAAAAAATTGGCTTGGCAGTGGGCAGAAACTAATAGTGTAAATTTCTAGTTACTGACTATCATTTCTGAAAATTTTAACAAAATCGGTTAAGTGGTTTGGATTTTATGGAGTTTTTTTTCTCCCTCCCATACAAGTCGCCCCACTGTGCGACGCTGGCTTAATCAGGCAAAACAATCTTCTACCAAGCATACTATTCCATTACTATTGAAAGTCCACCAAAGGTCTTTCACTCATTGATCACGGTTTATTTCTCTTCGCCAGAACCTCTTTTTAAGCAGGTGCTTCTAGCCATGTCTCTATGTGACTGTGAATTATAAATAAGTCGTTTTACACCATGGAAAGCTTCACATAACCAAATTACACGCGCTGCTTAATCAGACAAATTGCATATGAGAATGATTCACCCCTATAAAAACAGAAAAAGTCATCTCAACGTACCTTAACAACTACAGATAACCTCTTTGAATAATAAAGCCCTCTTTTAGGCTAAGTTCAAACTTCTATCAATTAATTCTTCCCCGTACTTTTTCACATTGCAGATACCTACCTTTTACATTACTGACACTTAATCTGATATGTCAATCAAAATACGAAAATTATTGCCGCTGGAATTGTTTGATACACCGAATCAGTACCTATGCTGGTCATATTAAGAAAAAAGAAAATACTTAAGTATCTAAGCTAAATACATTAATGAAAACCCAACTCTAAATAATTTCCACAATGCAAATTTCGAATGAAATACAATGTGCTGAATCACCTTTTCGAAGAACCCACTTTAAGTTGCCTTAGACCGCCCGCATTCTTTTTACCCATAGACATTTATTCCTCTAACAGCAATTAAGGTAAATTGGAAAATTAATTCCCGAGCAACAGTCTCTGAGCAGGGAACGTACAGCATAAAAAAAACTTATCCCTCAAAATTACAACCCACAATGCTCCCATATGTCATGTTGATTGCAAAGAATCCAAGTCCAGGTTTTTTTTTTGTTTCCCTAAAATATGTAAAGACCCGAAACCGAAACGAAGTAGACAAAAAAAAAGTATAGGTACAGATATGCTCCCAAAACTCCAGTCAGTTCTTTTAATTGATTTTAATTGAATTTGATGAACAATCCAACTGACATATCAGAGAGGAACGATACCGATACGCAACGCGCTACTGCTGCTGCAGCAGGAACAACTTTTATAACCGACCGGTAGAATACTGCCGTGCAGCGTGAAAGATTTAATCAGCAACAATTGGTTGTTTGTTTCATCTGAGCGAGAGAGAACGAAGAAACAAAAAACAAGAAAAGTTAAATAAAATAAAACGTGGGGAACGGTGGCTTGCAGGTTTTTCGAATTAATTTTTATTCAGTATGAAATTCCTCGAAACGGTGCGGCTGCGGCCGACCCGCTTAATTGAGAATAATGATAGCAAATTCATCCCATCAACGAATGTTGAGGGATTCAACCACAACCACCGCAAGACATCAACAAAGTATGGAACTTGAGACTCACATAATGTCCACAGTACGAGTAGTTATATGGACCTTATTGGAAAGTTCATTCTTCCTTCGGTCGATCGTTACACTTCGTACGCCCTTCGGCTATGGAATCAATTAAGGTGATCATCAAGTTAAATTGAAATGAATTGAATAACGGTACACAGCACACAGCCAGAGGTAATCTTTGTGAAATACGAGTTGATAGAAGAAGACCTTATGGCAAACCAAATTATGAGGCAACACTTGAAAAACTGGAAGAATTGATGGAAGATTTATGTGCCTCAATAATGCAACATCGTTTGGACCCCGCAGGAACAAGCAAATTAATTAAGGATCCCTAAGATCGAGGGAAGCTTTGATGCAGGTAAATTTTCCGTGGAAGAAATCAGAAAGAAACGCTTCTGTAGAAGATTTTGAAAACCCAAGATTCTATACAAAAAAGTAACCCAGTCGCTCTGGAGCCTTGGAAGAAATTCGAAGAAATGTTTAGAATTAACAACAACTAAACTGATGATGCGTTGAGAATATTAATACATTTTCTTTCATCAAGAAGAGAAGAAAATCAATTCAATTTTACCAACTTTACATAAGTAATGACTTTTAGGAATTATCTTGAAAGCCTAATGTCTACATGGTCTTCTCGAAGCCCCTCCAACTTCATATAATCATCAAGTAGAAAAGAGGTATAAGAAAACTTGACCACTCAGATCAATTTGCAGCTCCAATTTCAAGAAATTATACCACACGAGTCGCATATTAACATACTCATAACCGTACAGTAATTGCTAGTGTCCTTCACATAAATTTTAAAAAGCCCAAAATTCATTGTCAAACGACACTTGATCTGAATAGTGAATATGTTAAACAGGATAGCAATTAAGTTAGAAGGGACTTATATGGAGCTGTTATAAGATTATACTCGTACATTTGCTATACATTGAAAGGAATTTTCCTCTAATTGGTAGTTACTCTGGGCTCACTGGACCTCTTGAATTTCTTCATTAATTAATAAAAACAGGATAACCATCCCCTTACATACATTAGAATGTATTCATATAACTGATACACGTAACAAACAGTTCTGTACTGATGACTGGGTCCTGGAAATTTTTGGAAAAGAAAATGTCCGCCAAGCTATAAAGATTTCTATCTTGAAAATCAACTGAAAGACAATTTATTTACTTGTACTTTTGTCAAATCACCCTTCCTTCTTTCCTTAACTGCTGCTCAAATGCTGGTCAAGTAAATATTCTGAATAAATTGTTTAGTTTCAGCAAGGAGTAATTTAAATTCTGTTAACACATTGATGCTTTGAGATGAGAAAGTAACATTTGTACCAGAGAGAAGGGATGTAAGTACGTACGTATTCTGATATGATGAAATTGAGATGTGATGGAGTGAGTGTAAGGGGCATTTTGAAGAATATTTATATTGGTTTTTCATGTGTACCAAAATGAAATATCGATTGCCAGCAAAGTTGGTAATGCAGTCAATTAAGTCGCAGTTAATTGACTTCAATCTAAACTTGCAACTACTGCAAGTACTGCTACTGAGTACCTTAACCGCAAAATAAGCAGTCAGTACTAAAATTCTGACTGTATTGTTAATGAAAACAGTTAATTGGCTAAATGTACTTTTTGACTGGTTTTGTGTGTTTTATTAAAAAGTTTCTTGTACTGTAATATGACTGAAACCAGTCAAAAAGTACTGCAGTTTATTAACTTTTACTCAAATAATAAATAACTTTCATTAATTGTATAGTCAGTAGTTTAGTCCTGACTGCTGACTGTAATTTAACAGTCAAAGTACTTTTATAAGTTAAAAAAAACTGCAGTACCGAAAAGACTGCATTTTGTACAACTGTGGTTTTTTGTCAGTGGAAACAGTTATAACATTCCTAAGTCTTAACTATGGAAGCAATTTGGTATATATTCAAAACTATTGAGCCGATTCGGCTGAAATTTAGACGACTTTTTCCACATAGCATAAGCTAACACCTTAAGCTAGATTTGTTTTTATTTATCAGTTTTAAGTCACATATTAAACCGTTAAAAAAAATCACCATAAATTTAAAAATTCCGTAGTTTTTTTGGATGCACGCTGCAAAAAAAAACGTTAATTCAGAATAGTATAGAATTTCTATACTTTTAATACTGGTCAAGTAAATTATGGATTAAAGAAGCCAATCATTTTAGGAAAATAATAAAAAGAGCACAAAATATGCTTTTTAAAACGACTGATTTTTATTAATTTTGTAACATATTTTTGTGAAGAATCCAGAAGTCGAGCAGAATTTTTTTATGGACATAAATGTGGTAATTTTGTCTACACTTATTTTACATGAAAAGTTTTAGCGAAAAATGTTCATATTTTGTAGTGTGCAAAAAACAAAAAAAAAAAAAACTATTTTTTTGAAGTTTTTCAATGAATTCTCATGTTTCCCGTGATGAATTTTGTTGGATAACTTTAGATTCATGCATAGCATCGAATAAAAAACAAAAAGTTGGCCATTGAAAATTATTACTTTAGAGCTTTCCACCTCTAAAAATGGTTTAATTGGACTTAAGAGAATATTTCGGAGAAATCATAAATTTCACTTCGCAATATCAGACAGATGAAATGCACTTCATTCACATTTTATTAATAGTTTTGAAATAAAGTATTTACCAGTAAAGAAATTCGACGTTAAATGTACCTAAAAAACGTGTTTTTTACATGTTCATATTAGCATATTTTGAAAACGTGACGTGTTATTGTAGTTTTGACTTCAGATTCGCGTGACAAAATCTTTCAGAAAAGTATAGTTTTGTTTGGAAGTGATTTTTGTTGCAGACCAGTGCTATTTTAGAGTTTGTCTGCTAATTTTAGACTTGTTTAAGTGGAAAATACAATAACTCAAAAACTGTTTACGGAACAAATAAGTATTTAATTAGTTACAATTTTCGCACTTATCGTAATAACAATTAAGTACATAGGGTTCTTTTGAAAACTGTCCAAAGACGTTTTTGGAATAATTTTTTTTTGGCAAAAAATTACGGTAACTGCCATATACTAGTTAAATAAAAAAAAAAAAAACTTATTTTACTCAAAAAATGCTTCTACGATTTCAACGTGAAATCCATTTTCGTTTCCAAAACATCTATTAATGCTACAAATGCGATATGCGATAGAACCTCTTTTTCGATGTCAACAATTTTTTTCTTATGATAGAATTTTTGACGGAATAAATTCAATTTTTTTGTTTTTTGCATGAAAAAAAAAAATGTAAGCAAATTTTTTGAAAACTATTTTTTCGAAAAAAAGATTCAAAACTTGTTAAAAAAGCTTAAAACACAACGGCTTTTTACCCGACGACGCCAGGCACAGTGGGGAAACAGCGGAAAAAACCTATGTTTATCAAAGTAGGATTTTAAAAAATTTAAAAACATTTTCTAAAAAGAAAAAGGATGGAGAATCCGGAAACAGATTTAAAAAAAAATTGTCGCGGATGTTTTCGATTAAAGCTGAAAAACAAGGAAATTTGGCAAAAATGTGATTAGTTTTAAATTGATTATTTTCTTTATTTTTTTTGTACCTATAAAAATGTTTTTTTTTTGTAAATTTGTTTGAAATAGAACAGGCACATAAAATCATAGGTTTTTTTTTGTAATTTGTAATTGGATAGTTTTTTTTCCAAGAAAAATCTCCCCCGAAGACGTCCGAATTCGGATTTTAAAGCCATTTGAATTTGAAAAGTCAGCTAAAAATAATGAGAGTTTCGCTGGTAGATAAAAAGAGTGCGTTTGATGATACCACGTTTTTTAAATATTTTTTGGAACGCTGAATCAAAATTCGATACTTCTTTTCACTATCCACCCCCAACAACAAAAAAAATGTTACAATTTTATGGTGAATGTGAAGGAATTTTAAACTTTTTTTTTGACAGGTGGCCTCGAAAGAGAGCAAAGTGGGTCCGAGTCCCAGATAAGTAGGCAGTGTTGTATACATACATTATATGTGAATATATGTTCATACATAATTACAAACTTTGACCTTGAATTTACATGACCCTGAACTTTGCAGACAATTTAACTGCTAGTCTTTGGCACTCTGCCAGAGCCGTAAAACTGAACCGATTTTATAAAAAAGTACGGCAATCGCTTTGTACCAATAAATGCTCGGTACGCCCTATTTTAGTTTTTTTTTATTTACCGTTATAACGAAGTAATGGCCAAAAGAGTCAGAATCGCTCTAAAAAAGTGTCGTCTGAAACTTTGGCATTCTGCCACAGCCGTAAAACTGAACCGATTTTAGAAAATTTAATTATCATCATCATTGGCTCGACAATCGGGGTCCGGTCCTGGCCTCTTTCAACAAGTATTTCCACATATCCCGTGCTCCGCTACCTTGATTGTTTGACCAACTGTTCTTCTCGCATACGACGCCACCATGTACTTTGTTTGTTTGCCGTCGGCTCCTGGGGCTTTGTTTTTTTTTGAGCCGTCTATAGCCTTCTCAACGTCTTCTATGCTTGGTGGCGATAGCATAGGGTGTTCATCTTGAAGTAGTGGAGCCTCCACTTCTGCTGTGAGCTGACCATTTAGCAATTCATTAAAGTACACTTCCCATTCCACTTCTCATTTACGCCCAGCATACTGGCTCCAGGACTTACTCTCTCTAAATCAAGTGATTCTAGGGCGAGTCCTAACGCATTACCAAAGGTATTACTGGTGTTTTCATTGCGTAGGGCAGCCGTATTAATTCCAACCTGATCGGCGGATGCAATACGTCTCAGCAAGGCAATCCGCCCTCGGAAAACCATACCAACAAGATAGTGATCCCAGTAGTGGCGACGGTCTATCAACACGTGGTCTATTTGGATACGAGTGACTCCATCCAGGTGATACCCAGGTGGCTTTGTAGATATCTTTACGCGGGAACCTGGTACTCGCAACGACCATGTTTTTCGACGCTGCCAATTCTAAGACTCGAAGTCCATTGTCATTAGTGTTCTCATGCAAACTATGGGTGCCTGCGTAATGCCTGAATACCGGCTCCCGACCTATTTTTGCGTTCAAATCCCCAAGGATGATTTTGACGTCATACCTTGGGCAGGCATTGAGGGCCCTCTCGACTTGTTCGTAGTAAGTCTCTTTTTCTTCGTCTGAGGACTTCTCCGTAGGTCCGTGAACATTAATGAGGCTGATGCAGTGTTTCTATTATCTTTTGAGAAGGCACTTCCCACTTTTGGTATTCAAATGGCGCTAACTAGCGCTAGTTGCATTTCCAAACTATTTCTCCTGAACCTCTATTTCTACTGGTTCATATACAAAAATTTGGCATTTTATCTGGGTTAATTTCATACTTGGAATCATCAGCTGACTTGTGACTTTGTGACCGATCAGCGCTGTCTATCGTACGAAAAAACAAACATTTCATCTGAATATAACAAATTTATGTAGGTACAATATTCGAAAACTGCTCTGAGTTAAAATGTTCCACCTTAAATCAAATTCGAAATGGTCGTACAAAATATTTTAAACTTATCTTAAAGTAATTTTTGATTATTCACCGCACATTGTTAGCCATTCATTTCACGTTCAATCTATTAAATAATTCAAAATTTTACGCCTGCAGAGTTGACTCTTTGTAAACTGTTTTGATTCCACAATTTACACGATATGTACCATACATTGAAAGACGTACCCCAGAATGGTGCGTGTGTGTTTGAACAGGACACAACACATCTATGCCACAAATCATTCCCATTAAAATGCAATTTCTTCACCATTTCAATATCTCTAATTAATTTATTATCGCTTATCGCGTTCGACACATCTTCCCGAAAGCAATGACGGTACGGTGCGTGGTGTTGAGAATATACACAGCCACTCTCATCTGCTTGTTGCACCACAACCAACCATAAGTGTCGACCAATAAAGGCCTGTATGACTGTGTGACTGTTAAAAATCAGTACATTAAGAGTACCATTCGGCTCGTAAAATAGATACGCAGATAAAATGCTTTGTCGTTTTCCCAACAATTTCCCATTCGCACATGTTCCACATACATTTAGGCCGATAATCCTATCGTTTGTATTCCAGTGTTTAACCGTTAGAGGCAGCGAGTGGCCCAGCCACCATCACACGGAGAAGGTCCATCGTAAATTTGGTGAGTGAGTCTAAACTGAACAGGAACACCCACCACGACCATTTTCTCCATCCAGTTTTCAGTTTCAGCTTCTAAAAACCTACCCCCCCCCCCCCCCATCACATTCTCGGGAATGCTGTTAGGTTTTTCAAAATTCGCACAGTGTGACTTTTCATCCCTTTTTTGTCGTTCTCCAAAATGACAATATCCACAGTGGACCAGAGGAATGGGATGTGGGAATCGGTTTTGGTGTAATTTAAACGTTATGCATTTTTGAAGGGACAAAGTCTTGTTTGCGAAACATTGTCAGGACTCAGGAAGCGGACGAGCATTTGTATGGAGATTTTTTGGGCATATGTTGGCCAGATAACACACATTGAACTAAATCAATTCCAGAAACAGAAACAGTAACGTATTGTGTACAACTCACAACTCACTATCGGTAGTTGGAAATCTAAATGAATGCCACAGGACACAAATTTTCTACTGGAGATTTTAGACGAAAAAAGGGGTTTTCGAACTAAATTAAGAGCTTTTAAGATAAAGAAAACGAGCAGCAGTATAGCAGTAGGATTGTGTATAGAACTTGGGAATGCGTAACGAATTGACGAGGCAATTTACGAACTCCTCGCATGAAGTTCGAATTGATGCCACCGAATGACTTCAACCAACTACGACGATATGGAGATTTGATTTGTCTCGAAGAACAATTTCATTTTTTTTTATCAAATTATTCAGTTGGGTTTAAGTTTTTGAAATATCTTTTATTTTTTTTTTAAGATTTAGTTTGAACTGATAAACGATTTTTAAGAGGTGCTGATTGAACATAGTTTTATTTTCTAGAAAAATAAATGAGGGTAGGCTTTGATTATCGGATAGATTTACTTCTAAAATGAGAATTTCTTTATTTGAAGGTACCATGATGTTATGTACTTAAACGTTTTTATAAAAATGAATTCTACATTTATGCATTTTCAACTTTTGTCTTGATTTTGATGGACACTTTTTTGAAAAGTACAAAATATGATAGACAAGAAAACTTGAGGATTTCTAGGTACTAAGGTGGTTGTTATTTAAAAAAAATTGAGATTTGTATGCAGCTAGCGGCTTATATCCTTGAAAATAAATACAAAAAAATATTATCCAAGTTTCAAGTCTCTATCTTATTCTAACCCGTGACTTTTTTAAGCTAAATTTTCTTATGGAAATAGCATGGGGTTTTACTGTTTGACCAATTTATACATACACATTGTTGTAGCTTGATATTTCAACTAAATTAAGACACCTCAATCTTTAAAATCCGACAATAAACAAAAAAGTTACAAATTTTATAAGCGAACCATCTCGAATCCATTTGAGAGCCAACGGTACCGTTCTCCACTGGTATTTGGTCGAGTCCGACGACCAAAGCAGACAATTTTGTTGATTTTCTTTTACTAGCTGACCCTGCAGACGTTGTCCTGCCTTGTATAGTAATTTTTATTTTTTAACTTACATTTAGTGTCTGAAAAACATAAGCAGCATAGGCAAATAAGTTTAAAGTTTTTCTGACGCGTGAACATGCCACATACAGGTTTTTATGTGAGAATCATTAAACAACGCGGAAGTCGTGGGAAAAGCCCGTCTTTTAAAGTTCTTTTTTTCACCAGTATTCCACACTTTTTTCTACGATATTCCTCGCATTAAGCGCGGTAGTCAGCAATTTCGCATATTTTTCGCAACTTTCCAAGCCTCTTACTATGTTTTTTTTTTTCTTTTTTCTGTGCGGTAATCTACGCATATTCCTTAGGAACGTTTTTTCATGACTTCTAATGCTATTTTCCACGGTATTTCACCAACATTACGCGCATTTTACCGCGATGGTCCGCAGTATTTCGTAAATTTTTCAACTCAATTTCGGTACTTTCGACGCTTTTCTGGTGACTTTCTTCGCTTTTTCCACGGTATTCTTTTTATGCTTTATACCAGAATTTTTCACGCTTTTCTTCCCTTCTTCCGTGTTGTTTTAGCTTCTTCTTTCCCAATTTTTTTTTCTTTTTTTACGCGTAGGTATTTGTACGTTTTTTTCGCGGTATGATATGCTTTTTCCGGTGGTACTAAACCCTTTTATTTATTACCGTCCCATAATATTTTCCGTGAGTTTTAAGATATTTTACCAGTATTCCACGTTTTTTTCCAATTATCTCGCGACTTTCCACGCTTTGTTTTCCTTTTTTCCATGTTATTTTACGCTATTAACCTTGGTATCAAGTGTATTCCACAATTATTCACCAGTATTTCCCGTTTCCATGGTTTTACTCGCATTTCAAATCAGCTTTTCAAGTTGTGTGAATTATCACTTTTTTATACAAAATTCCTATACAAAAAGCTATTTTAATTGTTTTTATTTCTCCTGGTTTTCCTTGAGGATATTCGAAAGCATCCCTGATTTAAGACAAACAAATCAAGAAAGTAAACATCCCAATCGGTCCAGCCGTTCTTAAGCTTTTGCGAGACTACCGCACTTCGATTGAACAGATGAACAGATGAAGTAATGGTAATTTCATTTTTTTTTACACTTTTTTAAAAGATTTTTCGTACAAAATTATTTATTTTTAAAAACTAATTACAAGCTTTAACGTACACAGTAACATTAAACCTTAGAGCAAGTACCTGTACGTCTGATCCAGTCGTGCATTATATTTTGTTTGTACAAACAAAAGCATAACTTGATACGCAGTAGGTTTCGGTTTGAGTACAATCTATCACAGGTCACCGCGGACAATTCATTACAGCGGACACCTCATCATGAGATATTTCATCCCCGGGACAAGCCTGTCGATCTAAATATGATATTTCCATAGTAAGATCCTTAAGTAAAAAGTTCAATTTGGGCTAAATTTTTGAGTTTTGTAAGTCCTTACTGTTGGAAATGCACTAAGGTTACCTAATAGATAGGTAGAGATCCATACCTTCTGTCGTTCATGACTTCCCATAGTGTCAAGCTGAATTAGCTATAATTCCTCCAACTCAAGATTACCCATCTCACCTCCATAAAATTGCACGATTTATTTTTCATTAAATACTTAATTACAGCACTAATTCGCTTGAATAATTTCAACTTCTTAAAATAAATAAATCTAAAAAAGTTAATTCACAGTCCACCAAACCACTTAAATGCTCTCAACCCTAATCTTCTTATAAATTCAAATAATTCAGGTTACATTGCGTTGAAAAAAGGAAGGGGTGGAAGGGGAGTGGAAAGATGGGGGTTATATGTACGACACAAGGCTAAAAGCAAATTTTTAATGCCTTTCTTCGAAATAGGTGGATGGTGGATGGCGCCCAACGTTGTTCTATTTTCTATTTGGAAACACACACAAAACCACCAAAAATTTAAAAAAAAAAAAACAAAAAAAAAGTTTCTCTTCACTAGAAAATAAAATTGAAATACTTTTCCCACCATTATTTCCCTAATCCCAAAAATCCTTTAGAAGATTTAAGAAAATCGTTAAATTAAAACAACACCGCATTGAAAGATTCCGCATTGCTCCTGGCTTGGAAGGCGAGGCCGATGAATATAAACTCGCAACTCGAATAGCTTTTCTATGTTGCCTTCAATAAAAGTAAATTATTTGTACTTACGGTCTTGATTAGGACTAATCCTTTAACTTGAGTATTATTTTTAATTATCATTTAGCTATGCGTTTTTTTTTTTGTTTTTTTGTTTTGCTGTGTGTCGTGTGCATGAGGAGTTCTTTTTGCGCGACCACTGAAGCAAATTCAAAAAGTTTTCAAAGATGCCGCTTATTATCCTGGTGTTCTAGTGCCTGGGACCTGGTATATAGATATGCCTTGAGGGGCAATTAAAATTGAGCTTGATCGAGAGGAAACAAGACACAAAACGTAATTTATATCACTTCACATGCGGATAGAAGAATTTTGAAATTCCTTTGCGGATATAAATCTCCCAAATAACGAACAACACGCATCTCTTTTCGAAATGAGATCTTTAGGACAGGGTCACACGGCAACGCCCATGTGTAGTAGTAGTCTAGTTAAAATAATTTATTGCGTTTTGCCCTCAATGGCGATGGGTAGGTATAGCTAGCGGAGATTGAAGAAAATTCTGCGAGACGATCTGGAATCTAATTAAAATATTTACATTTTGGGGATACGGATGTATATAATGGATAGGAAAAACGGTACTGGAACTGGAATTTAATTGAATACTCTTTCTTGATGCTATGTTGGAGGTACTCGTGTCGTAAGAAGTCCCACGTGCCATTCAAGCAGAATATCTGTGCCACTGATGCGATAGAAGATATTATTTAGAATTGATTGGAAATTCTTAAGATACTTTTAGTTTTTCTTTTGGATGGATGAGGCGAGTGCAAAGATTTAAATATAAAATGTTGCCAGATGGAATAGTCACATGTGTGTGTTGTCGATGATGGGGGAACGGTTTCATATTGAGGTCAGGTAAGATGAATTTGTTCAATTAATTGGGAATAGAAAAATTTTCACTCAATTCGTTTTCATCCACAAAATAACGAAGAAAGATAAAAAAGAAAATCCTCTTAAGATAAGTTGGCTGAGTATAGTATGAACTCTTTTTATTCTGGGTCCCAGTGGCAAAATATACGTCCATGCCAAATTTCATCACTGTATTATTTTAAAAACGGGTTTTTCGTAAAAATGTATGTACCTACCTGTTTGACTTTGGTTTAATTCTTAAAAACCTAATTTTAAGGTCAAAAGTACGTGCGATCCAATCAAGTATTATATTTTTTGTTGTCTTTCAAAAATGTACACTAGGGTGGAGCGACATTGTATTTAAAAAAAGCTGTCTTTTGAAGTTCGAATACCTCCATTTTGTTGCATTTCGATAAGTAGAAAAATTTCACATAAAAAAATTAACTCGGATAAAGTCTTTAGCCCTCTACCTTAGCTCAAAGTTTTAACTTTTTGGAAAAGTGTTTTTTTTTTTTAGATTTTGATTTCTTCAAATGTTTGATAGAACATTATATTCGCTTACAAAGTAAAACACAAGAGAATTATGATATTATTTACTTTATTTAGATACAAAACATAAAAAACTTATTAATAAAAGAACACAAAATTCATAGAAAATAACAAAAATTTAGCATTTATTTTTAAGTTTTAATGTTAAAATCTTTTTTTGTGTGAAAAAAAGGCAAAATGCTTCGCGAATGAATTTTTGGTCTTATAAGCCTGTCTCTGGTTTTTTCACATGATAATGTGCTTGAAGCTTCGGTCACCATCTTCACAAAGCGCTCAACAGCTTGAGTGTGACAAGGGAAGTGTGGAAATGGCATGTTAATTGGAGATCTGTTTTGTGGAATGTCTTCCAAATCCTGATCACTGGATTTATCGAATAATGGCGGCGATGTTATTTGCGATTCCGTCAAGATAATTAAATCAAGGTAATCCTTGGTATTGAAATTTTGTTTCGGTGGTTTGAAGACTGTAACTGAAGACCCAAGTCTATTTTCTTTTCTAGCTAAGATGACTCTTCTTAAGCCCAGTTCTCTTATATGTGGTCTTTCACCATTTAGCATAGCCATCAATATGTTTTCTGGGTGTGCAAAATAGAAATTGCTTTGCAATAACTGGGTCAATTATACCTCTTACTGACCACTGAAGCATCTTCACCAGCTCTTACACGTGATTTGGGCCATTTATGAATGAATGTATTTTCAGGTTATCAGCTGGCTAGATGTTGCTGCATAAATCCTTAAAATTCGATTGGCAGTTGTCAACCATCTAGAGTGTGCCATTTTTTGTGGGTTTCTGTTGGAGAGATCTTTTGGGGCAGAATCCCTTACTAACAGCATCACACATTTGAAACAAATATTTCTGATCCGTACTTAAAGTACTTTGGATTTCTTTTGTCTTTTCTTCCAGTCTTGTAAGTTGTTGTGGTAGTTTTGATTTTGTTTGGATTTTGAGTACCTCAAAAAATGCAAATATTTATCATAAACACTTTAAATTTGTTGTTTTACGGGCTGTATTGTTACTGAGGTCAGGCATGCAGTCTTCCAAAGGTCAATAATGTCAATACCTGAGTTTCAAAATGTCATGCCTTCCATTATCCCTATATGTTTGTTCATTTTTAACGAAAGTTTTATGTTTTAAAAGATCAGCAATTGTTGGTAACACTCTTTTACTTTTATTTATAAGGCACCTTGTTGCAAAGATAAGAATCTTGCCAAGTCACTCGCTTCACCATTTAATAATTAAAATTTAATAATGAAATCACAAGAGCTGCTTCTTACCAGCTTAGTCAACGACTGACCTTAAGTAATTGCATAACTGCACTCTTAAAGGAAGAAAGATGCAGACCAGAGTGGCCTGAGAAACCCATTTCTCTTCAGCCACCAGCTGCACTCGGGACCGACTAACGAAGTAAGAACCGCAGAGCAATAAATAGGAAAAGCTAACGTTATCCTCCAGCAGCGCCAGAAAACCATTTCTCATCGACCACCAGCTGCACTCGAGACTGACCAAAAAAGTCAGAACCGCAGTGTAATGAATCTAGTAAAAGAAAACGGTGTAATTGAGGGCCAGAAACCCTTTTCATCATTGACAGCCAGCTGCACTCGGGACCGACCAACAAAGTCAGGACCGAAGTGCTGCTGCATTTATAATAGAGGACAAGAAACAATTGCAACAAGAAGATCACTAGCGAACCCTTTTGTAAATTTAAGTAAATTTTCCGATAAAAAAAACATTTCTAGTAAAATTATATTATTGTGTATTTCTTACTACAATCCATAAGCCCACAGTTCGCTAATGAAAATCAATCACAATTTCACAATGCTCCAATCGTAGGGGAAGGAAGTCCAAAATTACATATACGGACAATGAGACATATCAGCTTTAAATTGAAATGTGCAGCATTAGAGCCCTTACTCCTATCTCACGAGGTGAATCCGACTATTTTTGAAATCCTGTCAAAATGACAGCTTAATTCATAGCCGTAAATCAGTGAATTATGGGGGTTCACGAAAAAAAAGTGTCACGAACGTACAAACGTACATACACACGCACGCATGCATCTTTCTAGAAATGACGGACTTGGATTCTAGAAACCTCGAGACGTCGAAATATGTCAAAGTTTTTACTTCGACAAATCGCGCCTATCACAACAACTTCCAATCGGTAGTTAAAAATTACACCAAAAAATAGTCTTAACATAATAGTGGATGCTCACATTGACTAACTTACCGGATGACGACCTGTCAAACAGGTAAGATTGATATCGGCTGGCTGGTTTTCAAATGATTTTTGATAGCGTGCAAGGGAGAGAGCTGTCATTTTGTCGTCCAGTAAGTTAGTTAATACTATTACTTACCGGGCGACCAAACGATGTCTGATGATAGCTTGAGTTTGATCTTTGTCTGTTGGAAATGCCGACTTGGTTTGCGACAGTTTGCTGAAATGCGTTTGAATGCGTTTTGGAAAAAAACCTCTCCAGAACGAATCAAGTTATGAACTTCGGACTAATTTAAAAAAAAAATGTAGACTTCAAGCTAATTTGGTTTTACACCTTATAACGTAGGAATTGTCAAAAATTTCAAAAAATAATTAACCCCCAGTTTTTTTTTTAAGAAAACACAAAATAGGAAAAATTGTTCAAAACTGAGTTTTTAATCAAATCCACAAAATACTAGTCTCATCAATTGGTATACGAATTATATAAAAATTATACACAAAGTTTTTTTTAGCAACAAAAATCTCACAGAAAGTATCAAAGAGTGCTCTGTCGTTTAGAATTGATGAGGTTTGAAATACCAAAACCGTTTTGGACCTAATCGCACTTTCAAGAGTGCATTAAAGTTCAAAATTTCGTTTGAACTTTATTTCACGGTACTCGCAGTTAACAACCGATATGGCTAGTAACAAAAAACAACTAAAAACAATAGAACACTATTAAACACTATTAAACACTCTCCAAAATTGACCATCCAACTTTGGTCTTGCTGCATTTAATACTGAAGCACTGGATAAGGTTTTTGTTGGCTTGGCAACATCGTAAATACTTGACCGTTGACAGATCTAGACTTTTTTCAGTTTTCTTCTTGCCTTCACAGCTGAAAGTCCACTTTTTTCCTCCGACATGTTTCCAAATCAGTCAACTCGCTAACCCTATTATTACAAAACATTTGTTACTATTTTAAGATGACAAAACTCAGTATGAAAAAAGCAGTATCAGTGCACAGGTAAAATAAATATCACCTAGAATTTTTTTTGAAACAATTCAGATAAAGAAAACACATTTTTCTACGACCATACCAGTACTTACCTTTACTTCATTCAAAAACAATGTTCATTTTATCTCAAATAGAATATCAATTGAAGCGTACAACTACCCACTTAAATCCATGTGTGTACTTTTAGCATCCTGTTCAACACAATTGCAAGGTTAATTGCATACCCTGATGCCTTGTCCTCGATCAATGGAAAAAGAAATGAAGGTGTGCTGATCCGAAGCTTTGCTGTATGCAACACAATCACCCTTAAAACACTAGGGAATCCGACCAACTTCCCCTGTTCGAAATACAAAAGAAATTACACAAAATTTAATCCATCCAAGCGTTCAACCCTCAGATTGCAGATATGCAAGGTGAATGAAGGATCTACTGATGCATAGATTTATAGATACGAAAAAGGATACACGATATCCACACATGCTAAAATAAAATTTGAACTGGCAGGACTCGGGACTCTTTGGCATTATCCATTTGAATTTTTACTTTAGATCTGGTTTTGTCTGCCATCAGTGTCGGATGGCTGTATGGATGCTAGCAGCCAGCAGGACGTATACCGAACTCAGAGTGCAATTTTACTAGCCTTCCATTTAGATTGGATTAAGTGGCCATTTTCACCATTTTCCGCATTTTCACCCGTGTCTTTCCAGTGTGTCAACTTCCCTCATTTAATAGCTGAATGAGTGGTTTGCTTAATGGAAAAGGAATTTAGAAGGTCTTACTTCCTGTAGATATCGCGTTTAGTCAAAGGCGAATGGCGAAGGGAAAACCAAAAAAAAAAAAAAAATTACGGCAGGTTGGTAGGTATTGCTGGTGTGGTGTGTCGATGTGTGCTTGTAATGACGGTAAAATCCCAGCTTGAACATCTGCCAAGATTTTTAATGTTGAAATTGTTTTTGATATTAAAGCAAAAGGACGATGGATAATGCAGCGCGGCAGCGTAAGACCACAGCAGGGTGTGAAGTGAACGGACCCATTAGAGTTTCGAATGTCATCGCTTTAGCTTAATTGCAACATTCCGGTTGATTGATATGGTATTGGGCGGTGAAACGTTAAAGTCCGGTTTTTTTCTTCTTTTTTTTTTTAATTTGAATTAATGAGGTTAAAATGGAGGTTATCTATACTATACACTACTCAATAAACTAGTTGAAGAACCATACAAAATCGTTGCTCTTCAGAAAGCTGTTTCATACGTATATCTTTACTAGTTTTCCTATAACCAAACAGGAACAGCTGAGCCTCAAAAAGATGACAGGAACGGACTTAGCTGTTCTTGTCTCAATCAAAGAAGAGAAGAGACTCTTCTTCCTTCACGAGTGGAGCTAGATTTACACCTACTTACGACTGGCGGGCGTCAGCAGTTTGTTGGAAAAAATTGAATGTGTTCTACTCTACCAGAAGCACCTTCTTCGAATCGCGACTGACAACAATTTAAGTGTTTACCCGTGCTTTGGGGTGATCAAGAAACAGTACCTACTTACAATGGGGCATACAATCCTCTATAATGGGATCTATGTTTGTGGTGTTCATACCTATGCATTCTATGGTACACGAAAGTTATCTAGTTCGTGGCACAATAGCAACAGCCTTTGTTCGAAATCGCTAAACTTTTTTTTTTATTTCTTCTTTCGCATAACTTCTTTTACCGAAACGATTTAAGTGTTTGCTGCAAACGAAGTTGCAGTCGAAAAATTACTATCTAACAAACAAATTGTTTGATGGAAACGATTCGTTCTCTCATTTGTTTATATGTATTCGACGCCAACCATAAATTATACAGTCCGTGGCAGAAGGACAAGATACTCTCTTCGTAAGTGAAAGGTCTTATGCTAAACTTTTTTTTGTATTCGTTCGCAACAAGAGCTTTACCCAAACGAATTAACCAATTTGCTGCAAACTAAGCTGAAAAATTGTAAAGCAAACAAAAAAGTCGTTTGGGCAGTGCTGAAAGTGCAACTGCCCTATCTATGAGAAGTTTGCACCCACATATGCGATTTTTTTGGAAAAAATGTGTGGTTCTTTTGTCCAACGTTAGCCCACCTTATTTTAGTTTGCCGAACCTTACTTGAAAAGTTATAACGGAAAGTGTTTTATTCACCACAAAAATCACACATAAAAATTAATCCTTCCTTGATAAAAATCGATGATTTTACATTAATGTTAGTTTGAACAAGGTTAGCCCAGAAAAGCCCAGCATTTTTTTTTTTTTCATATATAGACGATATATAGACACTTCAAAAATAACATTAAAATTATGTTTGTTTTTCAGAGGAAGATTCCTAATTTTAAACCAATGGTTCGTTTGCCCACGATAAGCCCAGAATAGCCGAATGTTATTTTTCGTTAGTCCACCTTCATTTCCGAAGTAATCACGACAATATATTGTTTTTCACCTCAAAGATAACAAAAAATATATTTTTTTTTTTTCGGTGTAAGAATCGTAAATCCCAATTTGAGTTTTGATTACCCAAGAAAATTCTAGTATAGCCCAATATTATTTTACGTTAACCAACCCACCGCTTAAGATTTAAAACAAAAATAAACTTAGTTCAGAACAGCAACCACTTAAAATTCGAATAATTTTTTCAGTGTAGGTTTATTTTGCCATTTTTTTTACTTTCATATAATTAAACAAATTAAACTAAAGAAATCCCCACCTCTTTTTCCGTTTTGCAAACAAACCTAGTCAAACTAAAGTTTATACACCGAAAAAAATATTTTTACTTGCGATATGGGTACCATATATCAAGTTATGCATTCGTACAAAAAAAAAAGTTGAGATAACAATCAAACATGACATTACGATGATAGAATGAGAAAAAAGTGGGTCCGACAATTCTGTCTGTTTGTCAGCCTGTCTGTCTGTCTGTCTGTCTGTCGGTCTGTCTGTATTTATCAGAGATCACAGCCTAAACAGATGGGTCGATTTACTTCAAACTTGCTGAGTGGCGTTTTTTGGAGACTATCCCCAGAGGTTTTTTAATTTTTTTTTACCAAAAATAACGTTACCTGTCCCGGTTTAAGAAAAACTCATTTTTCTCTTGATTTAAAAAATCATGGTTTTTTGAATAAATTTTATCTTTAAATGAAAACCATTTATGTATATTTTAAACTGCTATTAACGGTACCTGAAATAGAACGGTTTTTTTTTTTAAATTCTGATTTTCTCCTTCATTACTCAATCAATTTCAGCCATTTTTACATTAATGCTTTTAAGTTGCCGTAATAATATTTAATAAAAAAATTTTCGAAAATTATTTTTTGGATTTTTTGATTTTTTTTTTGAAAAATCATTTTTTTCGAAAACTATTCAACATTTTTTTTTTCAAAACTTAGTTTTTTAGATGTTGATAAATAATATCTTAAAAATAGCGTACCAATTTAAAGACCTTGCGAAATATTATATAGAAAAAATAGTTTTTTTTAGAAAACTGCTTTAACGATTTTCAAAAATGTATCATTAGAGAAGAAATCAAGTTTTTTTAAAACTGCATTTACAATTTTTTAATTAAAGAGGCTTAGCATAAGTAATAACTTTATATATAAGAGCAAGTACGTGCGACGCAGTCGTGCATTTTATTTTTATTTTTGAGATGAGTAATAATTGGTTCCGTCGTTACGTCGGAACGAAAAATAACATTTTGCTATCCTGGGCTAACCTTGGGAAATCGAACCTTAATGTAAAATGATCGATTTTTACACTGGAAGAAAATAAAACAATTATTTGTGATTTTTGTGGTGAATAAAATATTTTCCGTTATAATTTCTTATGTAAGGTTGGGCAAACGAAAAAAATGGTAAGCTATCCTGGGCTAACGTTGGGTAAACGAAAGAAAAAATGTATCATAGATTGTTCCAGTAATTATCACAGGTTGTTTGGTAAGTATAACACATTGCTCCAGTAAGTATCATGGGTTGCTGCGGTAAGAATCACAAATTATTCTATTAATTATACCATCATAATAGCAACAAAATCGTTTTGGTGAATACTTGAAAAACTATTTGCAAACTCAAAAATTCATGAAAAACAAGGACATGATTTTATTTTTACCACCCGATTATTCTAACATTCGAATGAGTGCAACATTTTTGACATTTTCCTTTATTCAGCAAAATTCCGGTCAAGTGAAGATGTAATTGTATTTAGATCATTAAAATCTTCTTCGAAGAAAATCTAAAATGTTTCTTTTCATCACTTTTAATTTTTACCAGCCTGCAAATGGAAATTCAAAAGGGTTCATTGTTTTTTTTTTTTTTTACTTAAACAAAAATGTACATTAAAAGTGTCTTTTTCAAATGTCAACGAATTTTTTTTTTTATTTGATAAATCTTTTCCAAACAATTTAAGGTTAAGCACCACATGTGCTTCAATTTTGTGAAACACCATAAATCCACTCTCGGTGGCATAAACATTCCATTTCATCCCTAATCATGACCCAGTGTATCAATGAGAAGAAACAAATCATTTCAAATACCATAGATCACTTCACTGATGCTTGATGTTTTCTAGAGGTATACTCTTTTATGTTTCCCAAACATATCAGATACTCTGATCTTCGTTTTTTCTTTGTATTATGTTCAACCAAAGACACAACACTTTTCCTCCTTTTATAAGCTACAACTCATTATAACCACAGTGATTTCCATGTCAACATCCTCATGGAGTCCCCAATGAATGTTCGATATAATATTCAAGTCTTTAATCGTTTCCCATGACACTTTTATAGTTCATCTTCACTTAGAGTCGATTTCAGTCACCGTAATTAAGTCGAATAACGAATAAGCAACCATCACCAACCCCCAATGAATATAAAACATAATATCACAAATTCTAAATATCATTTTATAGCCTCGAACGAACGCATGAGGTTTTACGTTTTAGACAGGAGGAACCAGATATCACAGAGGCAGACCCCTTTTTCACTCAATAGAAGACACTAAAACAGTTTGAATTGAGTAAAATGGCCATATAAACCATCACAATATCCGTATCCACCACCGACCGTACCGCGAGAAAGGAATGCTAATCTAATTAAAACCATATGTGAAGATGTGGGGGCGTTGAATGCCTTACGACCATCGAACTAACAAATGAGTATTATGCAACAATAAAAGATGAAGATGAAGTAATAAAAAGTATAAATTCATGGTAAAATTTTAATCACCAAATTCAATAGAGGGTGCGAAAATTTAAAACAACAAAAAAATGTTTAATAAGAAAAAGATTGCAAAATACCTAATATTTCGATAAGTATTAGAATTTGACCAGAATGAGTGGCGAATCTAAGGAAATAATGAGATAAAGTAGACAAAAAGTTGCTGTGAAATTAATTAATTTAATAATTTTAATTTGAAAATCAATAAATCAAAATAATTGAAATGGATTCCAAGAAACTATAATAAATGTATTCAATAAACCTCTATATTGAGTAATTAAAAGCCTTTCCTTTTTTATTTCTGTTAGAACTTAGAAGTAAGTATATATTCTAAAAGTTTTGTCAAAAGCCCTAATTATGTTCAGGTTCAATTGATGAGCTTAAGACACCAAACATATTTCTATGCATTAACACCTGCATGTTCAATAATTACTCCAATATAAAGTACCTGGCGAAAGATTATTTAATTAGTTAATTACCTACTTTACATTTCTAGTGATTAGTGACCACTGCTTTATTGTGAATCTACGCCTGATTTTACAAGACACTCCAGTCAACTCTAGACTCATAACTTCCTCCAAGTTACACGCCAAGTTGAGGTCCCTTCCCAATTGCATGCGCCACCTGCCGGCGGTTGTGCTTCGCTGCACCACCCGCACCGGCTCTACATGTTTGAGCGATCCATAGGGTAGACATTGATATACAGCTCGACCATCAGAGCCACTTTGTTCGAATTCGAAGAAGTAAGAAACTGATGTAACAATACGTTGGTCTTCGCTTCAGTTAATACACTAACAAAGTTTTTGAAGATCTGGAATATCTGATATTTCTAAAATAAAGTAACATCGGGAGTCTAGCCAAGGACACCAATGGGAAGTTACCATCACAGTGGGTGGCACTCAGCTTTTTTGTAGACTTGCATCCATGATTTCTGGATGTAGAGTTCCGCGGTTACCCAAACTTAATTCAATAAAATCGGATCTGGACAGCATTGTCAAATTAGTCAAGCACTTAATTAATCAAGAAGATTTGGTTCACAATCAAAATATTTAGCTTGTTTATGAACAAATTTCTGAGAATGGCTTACGTCTGATCGACATATAATTTCTTATTAATGCAGCTTGTTTGTGGAATTCCCTTCCACAGTATGTTAAGGATGCGGATTCAATGAAGACATTGAAAAAATGTCCTATAACACAGAACGACAAGTAAACAAGTCAAAAATTCGTAGTTCAACTACCCTTGTTCAACAAAAGAAGATCATTTTTCGCTGTTTCTGTAACTGAAAACAACAAGAGTTGAAAAAAAGAGAAAAAACTTGTTGAAAATTTGATAAATTTCAATTGACCTTCTTTGACTTGTTCGAATTCAACAAGTAAAAAATGAAACTTTATTCTAGCTGTTAATTAAATGATAGTACCTTCCGGGAAAATTTCCTAGAATAAATATACATACATGTACATTAGGCCGTAAATTTGTTTTTGAGTCAAGCTCTACCGGGACAAAACTATTTGCAAATAATTAAAAGAAAAAAAAACCCTAATTTTTTCAGATTTTTATTTTGACCCCTGATACCCCCTGTAGAGACTTAAAGTTTTTTTTGGAAAATAAAATAATAATTTTTTTTATGTTTCAGAGTTTTATTTTTCAGTCTGCTCAGTATATTCGACAAAAAATTGGATATGGCTGCAGATAAATCTAAAATATGACACTTTTCGAGGTCATAACCTCGATTTTATCAAAAAAAGACAAGTTTTTTTTTCAGATATTAATTGTTAAATTATTCTTAAAAAAGATTATGTTTAGAATTTTTTAACAATTAATATCTGATAAAAACTCGTATTTTTTCGATAAAATCAATGTTTTGACCTCTAAATATTAAAAAATAAAAAAACCTTGGAAGATTTTTCGTAATTGTTGTGCTAACTGCTTATACATTAATTTTTACCAAAAGTACTGGAGACTTTATTTCATTTTTGGGCACTAAGTCCATTTAGCTCTGTTATCTTCATGGAAATTGTTAACTACTTTACAAGGCATTCTGTCAGTATCCCAGGTTTTTCGTCGTTCCAAGAAACATTCATAGTCATCGTACTTACTTAAGATGGCGCTTACAACCCAGACCAGGGTGGATCTCAACAAATCTCTCCAGCTAGCTCGGCCCCCAGCTTGTTGCCACTTGATCGTACCACCTAAGATGTGCTTAAACTCATTTTTTCGTATCTAACTTTGTGCATCCAAGCAGTATCTCATAATGTCTTTCTCTCTATTTTTCTTCCCACCTTTAAAGGTGTTCCCCAGGGATCAATACTTGGCCCTCTTTTGTTTTCCTTATTCGTAAATGAATGTTCACAATGCATTTCGTCAGATAATTCATACAGTTGCAGCTTTACTTTACCCCCAAATTCTACTCCAATCGAATTTTTCTCCAAAATTTAAAATTTATGTATCATTTCTTAAAGCTCACTCACCTGGAACGACCACATTAACAGTGTGGTAGAGAGGATATAAATATGAGTGTCTTAGTGGCCTATCCTTGACAAAAAAATTTCTTCCAGTTCAAACAAATTAAATACTCCTTTCTGCTCAAAAAAAAAAAAAAAAAAAAAAACAAAACAAATTCTTGGTTTTGATCTGCAAAGTTGTCTGAATCTTACAGAGAGTAATCGTTTTTCTATTTGATCACATTTATCTTCGTGAACCGTTTTGCTTTTTTGAAATAAAATGAGCTTCCGCGTTCTAGTGGCAATTTCGTTTTAATAGCTAATGTACATAATATAGGTACTGGTGTTACCTCACTCAGACAATTTTTAGTTCATGCCATTAGGCTCGTTTGCTGCTACAAAAAACAGCTAACTAGCACTAAGGTCCAACCTGAATCTTCAGTTTAAGACACTAGGCACTCGCGGTGTTTGGTACGTGATGGTTACAGTAGGAGTTACGAAATAGAAGCATATAATTGGTATTAGTGGAACTTGGCCTGAAATGGCTCCTAGCTAGAAAGTGTAATCGAACAGAATTAGAAAGGTTTTGTAAACACAAAGCTTAAGTTTATTTGGCACCACCGACATATCAGAAATGTTAGCCTCTTCAAGCTATTATTTGAAACTTGATGGGTCGAAATGTGTCTATTTGTCTCTAAAACTAGACCTTATACATATTTTGTGAAAAATTTATTGACAAAAAATCTCTACAAAAATAATGCATTCCTATTGGAAAAGGCAGTTAGGCGACTTTCCAATTATGAGTGGGCAGGTCCGGATTACTACACTGAATGATCTGGAGGATGACATCCAGCTGAGAGGGTTCCTCTGGGATCCAGGTGCGAGCCAGAGGCCTGTTAGGGATTTGCTCTCTAGCAACGACCTCAAGTTTCGCACCTGGCCAGATTTCTCCTAGCATGCTAACAGCAAGCTTATAAAGATCGCAGGATCTCTGATCTCCACAAGAGCTAAGCTTTACTTGGCATCGGTTTTTAGGGGTTTGAATTTTGTTGGTTGTCTCTGCTACCGCAACTGGATTGTTAGAGTAGAGGACGTTAGCCTTCCCACCGCGTCAAGGTCAAATTCGAGGGAAGGTCAATAAAAATAACAAAATGTAAAATGTCATAGAGGACCATTTTGTACTTACTAGTTTGTCTATGGGGAAAGTTATTGAAAAATATGAACCGTTTACTGACAGGCAGTCCTGCTGCTTTCTACAGTACCAAACACAAATTACATCAGAATAAACTGAGATTATTGTTCGATCCGAATAAAAAGATTGATGAGAAGTAAAAAACGATAGAATTCAATGAATGAAATTTGATGAGCTACAACGATACAACGACATAAACTTTTATTTGAATAGTCGAAGCAGAAGCTGTTTCCAATAAAACTTTATTAAAAAACAAAGTTTTCTACTTCCTATCACTTAATACTTCCAGTTTGTTGACTACATTTACTCAATTTTTTATTGATTTTGTAATTAAAGGGTCGTTCACTCAATAGTATCGAGAAGCTTGATCAAATTCCATCTATCGTTGCCCATATAAGGAACAATTCATCATTCGTAACATGTTCTAAAACACTTAAAAAATGTTGATTTAAAACAGACCGCCAAGAGTTGTCCCAACAAGTGTTCCGCCCTATAAATGTTGTTTTTTTTTCGTTAAAGAAATCTAAACGCTTTTATTCGGAACACATTGGAAATTCTGAAATTGGACAAAAATAATAAAGAACAAGAAGAGAAACAAAAAAAAAAACTAAATTGAATATGGCTTCTATCTCGTCATGGCTTTCTCGAATGTCAGTGTCACCCTCACTCCCGGCCCGACACAAAAACTCATCACAACCACACATGGATTTCATATTAAAAGTGTATCTAAGGCTAAATGTTATAGTGAGTGTCATTCATTCGCTTCGATGCTTTATTCGATAATTTGTCTCCAAGCGAGGAGAAGAGAGCCGCTTTCTTTTGAAATTCCACGTTGACATATTCCAGATTCGGTATCATCGGCCTCTCCGCATCGGCTTGGCACCCCATACTTCTTGACTACTTCTTCCCTCTCATTTATATGGTTTGCTTGTGACAAGTCGACGCGTTGTGGTTTCATTTGAATAACCCCAATCCCAGCATTGGCCATAAAAATCAATTGATGCGAGTAAAGAATTTCCATGTTTTGTTTTTTTTTTTTTTCTTCTCTTCTATTATCTTTAGAGGCACAGCCAAACCATCATCAGTCTTCTAACACTTTTGGACAAGTGTGTGGAAAAACTATTGGAAGTGACTTGGGACAGAACAGATGCAAAGTCGATTGCGTGCTTAGAAGACCACAAATTGAAAAAGTGTCGCTTAACCAGTCACCGATGACAAAGGAGGTTCGAAATCGGGCGGGGTGTTGTTGTTCTTGTAGCACGAAAAACTATCAAGTGGAATTGACTCTCCCCAGCAAAACCCATAAAACCAATGACTCATTTTATAATAAATTCCCTTAAATACTCTACGCATTACTCATAATGAGATTTGCACCTTGGTCTAAAAATATCTTCTGCTTCGTTTGAACTGGAAAGTCTTTAGCTTCTTCGTGTTTTTTGTTTTGCTAAAAGGTACAAATAGTGTCTCTGGCTCTGACTCTATGTGAAGATAAAGCAGCTGCAAGTCAGCATTCATTCCACTCAGGGATCACTGAGGTGCGAAAAAGAACATGCATGCATGCAATCTTGTCCAACGTCACATTTGCTCGTATGCTGTTAAATTCTAAGGTATTAATTAAGGCGTTAGTTTGGCGAAAAATGTTCTAAAAATAAATGAATCTTTACGGATCAACTCAAGTGCTTTGAGGTGAGTTGGCAATTAATATATAGGGTGCTGTCATTATGTTTGTTTTTAGGATCAGGAAGGATTGAAATCTTACTCAGCTTTGTACAACTAGCCTAGGTTGGTAGATGGAATCCTAGTTCCATAAAAACTCAGACAATGCTAAAAAACTAATTTGTAGGACTTACAAAAGAATGCGTTTCTTTTGGATTGGACAGGTCGTTGTTGTTAAAGAGCAAAACTTGAGCGATTCGACGCGAAACTGAATGAAGGAACCATGAAGCGAACCATCAAAGCAACCCAGAATGTCCCTTTGAACGAACATCCATCTATATCCTTGGTTGTTCCCTTGACGCAACGGATAATGCTATGGGCTATCAGGCCAGAATTCGCCAGAATTGTTTGAAATTCTGGTCATGCCACATTATGAAAAAGTGCATCTCAGCTGTGCAAAACTCCGGTTAAAATGGAGAACACCTTCATTTCTACAGAATTACACGGAAACAGAAGACAAGAATGATTAAGAGTGTAGGTCACTAGAACTTTGTTCTTCATGAGCTAGTTGCAACATACAATTAGTTTCGTGTTGATAAAATACTGTGCCAGTATTCATCGTTCCTGCTAACATAATGTAGTTTGGCAGTATATTTTAGTTGACAAACAAAGTTAAAGTGGTTGTTTTATGGGCAAAGTATACCTAGTAGACCAAGAAAAGAGCTGACAGCAAATTCTTTACAAGAAGGATCTCGGCCTCAATCAAAAAACTTCTTCAAACTTTAACCAGCTCGATCCATAGCTAGATGCAACCAGTTATGCACGAAAAGTTGGTTGAAGTCTTCCACCACTTGATCGCAACATCTGAGATGAGGTCTTCATCTGTCACGTTTCACGTAGTTTATCGGGGAGCGATTTCTATCCGCTCCACGTGACCTAGCCATCTAAATCGCTGTATTTTAAATTTTCCAAAAAAGTGTTCTTTCCGGATCTTCAACGCCTATTGCGTTTCTAAAACTGTGTTCCTATTTTCATCATGGTAGGAATCTGTTTTGGGCTGCCACCTTTTGAAGATCGTTTCAACCTTTGATAGAGCACCCGAGCATTATTCCAAAAATATTGGAACGTTTGCTTTTCGTGCTCCCCTTACAGTTGGTCGTCGGTTGTCTTCTCTTTTTTCTGCACATTGACTTCGCGGGTTGCTCACTTACCAGTTCTGGTCCTGCAGCATCGACTCATATGCCTCGTCCTTGGCTAAATGTGCCTAGCGACACTCCTTACTAAACCATAGGGTTTCTGTCTTTCCCAACACACCACGGTCAACTTAAGACCTGAAAGTCTCTACTTTCTTGCGATTTAAGTCTGCCGACGCACGTAGATATATTTTTTCTAATATCCGCTCTTCAATGGATTGCCATGGATTTGGATATCCGCATTCGAACTGTAGATACTACCAGTGATCTTAGTCTATGTTAGCCAGTAGGAACGTTAGGACATCCAAGGATCCAGGATACTGAATGAATGACAGACGTCAACGCAACATGATAAATTTGGTTAACAGTTACTTGATCTGAAGACCGTTACGTCCCCTTGTGAATATTAGCGGGAATCAAGTATCTGATATGAAAATATTTCGCCTCGTATATTGTTCAAAGTTTCATCAAAATTGAACGAGTAGTTCAGTTGGCAATTGCACCATCACCAAAACGTTGTTGACCAGAAGTGAAAGAGTACACGCAAATCAAAAGTTGAGATGTGTTTTACTTTTATGTAAATCTTGCGACATCACCCTATATTCCTACGAAACTATACCTACAAATCTTTTACAGAGCCCCTAGCCCCATCACCAATAATCTCATTTCATTGCATCCAAATTTATTTCACTGCACCTGCCTGCAATTCTTGGATTGGATTTGGATACCAAATCAAAATACTTTTCGGTCTTCTATATAATGTCAGTCAGCCAGCAGCCACTGTGGCGTCCAACAACAACACTGCTCTCCGCATCGACTCGGCCATGGCCTCACTTCTTCATAACTCAAAAACGGATGTTATGACATCTTGTATAAGATGTTTTCTGCCTCAGACCGTGTTACCAGTCTTGCGTTCATCGTGCTAGGTGCTAAATTATACACCATGCCACATGGAACTAGGCACAGGTAGATAGCACAGTTGTATAGTTGTTGTAGTAGCAGTGTGTTGTCACGATGTCTCGACCAAGTGGAGCATAGAATTTCTAGCCTTTTAGTGAGGATCATATAGCAGCACAGGTTTTTTCTATGGAATTGGCGAAAAATGTAAAGTGCGCCAACGAAGATGACGATCACGACGACGAAAACGACGACAACGACGACGATGAACGGTTTAGGAGTTAACGTCTTCGGCGGACACATTTATTTCTAGCTCATTATGAGTGAGACACACGGTACAGTTGCATGAGATTCATTAAATTTAATTACTGCGTGTCCACGCACTTGTATTTTTAATGGCGATTTATTGTATGCCATGTGCGTTTCTCAAAAAAATGTTTACGTACCTCTAGAAGAGGGTGTTGTGATATATCGTCATTTGGCCAGCGAGTCGTTTTTGGTCTTATACATAGCTGGTAGATTAATGAGCCGATGAGGCATATTAACTCATATTTTGAATGTAGAATAAGAAATATTGAAAGATTAATTACGGAGGTGTGTTAAACGAAAAACTATTAGAAGGACATTTTTGAACCATAAATTTCACTGCAATCGGGCTTGAAGTTTGGAAAAGCTTGAAAACCAATAATTAGAATGATAAGCAGCTTTTTTTCACCAACTCTTTCAGCAATATCTTTTAGCTTTAAGTTAACTTTACCAAAGTTATGAGTTATGAGGTACTTGCTTTTGTCTTCTTTCCGGAGGTTTCAATTCCCCTTTATGCCTTTCACCGTACAAATATTTTGAGCAAACTGCAACCAAAAAAAATATTTTTGCAAAGTAATTTTTCCTTCTAGATGCTCTCTTAAGCAAACCTAAATAAATCTTGATTGTTTGTAGTTGGTCCGTGCACCTGGGTGGTGTCGTCCAAAGCTCTTGCAAAATCTTGAGATTTTGTACACTCATCAATCCAAAAATTTTTAAAAATTTCCTTTCTTTGGAACTTTGGAGCTCAGATACCTATGGTACCCTTCAATTGCGCTAATCGTACTGAAGTTTTCATTATTTTAAGATAAAAGTTTTGTTATTTAGTTTAAGCATTAAATATTAAATAATATGGAATATGAAAATCTATCTTCAACAACTGTGCCTTTGTAAAATGTTTTATAAGGGTCGAACCTTGACTTTCCAAATCTTGGATGATGTTTTCCTCACTGAAAAGTCTGGAAATGTGTTCAAAGTCATGTGGGGAGCCTGGTAGCACATTTTGTCTGGGGTCCTTTGGATTTTGACGAATTCGACTTAACTACTGGCAGCACTTTGTTCCCAGCAGTTTATGTCAAAAATGTCTTGACATTCGTTTTTAATAGAGTTAAGAAGTTTTTTTTAAAAAACTTCTTTTTTAAAAACTCCTCCTGCGATAGATGATTGTGAGATACAACTTTCTTTTGGGTGTGAATACCAGCAATGAGTTTTATTATTAAACTCCACCACAACCGTTGATTAACAACTTTTAACGTAACACTTGTAATACTCTATGAAGTCTGTAACGAAGCGTTACAATCCCGAAGAAAAAATATCCGCACCGTCCGATCCCCGTACAATCCGAACCCTGTTCAATTCCGAACCAACCAATCAATTGACAACAACACATACGTGATTGCGTTGTGTGTTGAATATCAAAATAGTTTTGTTTGTTTTTTTTTTTCAATTCACACTTGGTTTTTACAGGAATTATTATAAGGCGAAGTGCGAAATTGCTGCGAATTCAGTCTTTAGCTTTTCCATTGAGTGTACCAATCTTGCATCAAGTTAAGAAATTAATTTTTTTTTGGATAATTCTACCGGCAGGCAGACTACTGAGTACGTAGTGTACTAGGAAGGAGCTTCAATAACCGGCAAAACCGGGCCTAAATTGGCCAAGGCCAACCCATAGAATCCGTCGAGTCCGTTCCGTCAGCGAATTTGTTGTCAATGAAGTTTAAAGTTCGACTACTTTTTACGTCGTGTCCATTCTTATTGGTGTATTTTTACGCGTGTATTTTATCGAGCTGTAAGTTGAAAGTGTCGACGCGACGGATTCTATGGGTTGGCCCCTTAAATTTTTTTCGTCTGAGATTGAGATCCACTTCTTCTAAGTGTATCTCCAACAAGGCACGGAAGGCAAGGCTTCTCCTTGACGTTCATTTTGCTGGACCGATTCCGACCGATAATTCTGTGGTTGCCCCTCTTCCAGGATTGCTGCAGACAGGAGCCGTCAACCGGAGACCGCTCACCGTTTATTCTCTAGCCTTTCGCTAGAGACAGGACTGTGTCCAACCGATAATTCTATGGTTGGCCTTTTTCGAAGCGTACCACAGACAGGAGCCCTAGCCGGATACCGCTCACCGCTTATTCTCTAGTTGCTGCTGGAGACAGAAGTAGACCACCTTTGGATTCTACTTGAATCATTTCGCGATCCACTTCTTCTAAGTGTATCGTGAACAGTACCACTCTCTCATGAGAAAAAAAAAATTTAATTTTTTTTTTTTTTTTTGTAAAAATCATTTATTCGAAAACTACTCAATATTTTTATTATTCAAAGAAAAATGGCATTTTTGGAGATAAATGATCGGATGTTTATTTCATTATAAAGAGGAAGGTAAATATTAGTTAATAATGGAACACAACATCAGCCAAATGGCCGCCAAGACCACGCTTACAGGACCATATCCTTTTCATGAAATTTTCCATAACCAAATCGCAAAGTGGCTACCCTATGTCCTCGATAGCCTCACGAATTTCATCTTTGAGGTCTTAAATCGACGCTGGGCTGTTGGCGTAGACCTTATCTCTCACGTGGCTCCAAAGGAAGAATTTGCAAGGTGTTAAATCACAAGATCTCGGTGGCCAATTGTGATCACCTCTTCGAGAGATAACACGGTCCGGAAACTTTTCCCGTAAAAGATCGATGGTTTCATTGCTTGTGTGGCACGTAGCGCCGCCTTGTTGAAAGTAAACGTTGTCCAGATCAATACCATCCAATTCAGGCCATAAAAAATCATTAATCATCTCTCGATAGCGCAATCCATTGACCGTAACTGTTGCTCCAGCCTCATTTTCGAAAAAGTAAGGTCCAATGACCCCGCGGGACCATAAACCTCACCAAAAAGTCACGCGTTGAGGATGGAGAGGCTTTTCAACAATAACTCTTGGGTTTTCCGAGCCCCAGATGCGACAATTTTGCTTGTTGACGTAGCCTCCGAGGTGGAAATGGGCCTCATCAGTCAAGATGATTTTTCGATGAAATTCCGGTTCATTTTCATGCATTTCAAGGACCCAATCAGCAAAGACACGACGTTGTTGATGATCAGCCGGCTTGAGTTCTTGTGTTAACTGAACTTTATAAGCCTTAAGACCCAAGTCTTTATGCAAAATACGGTGTAATGACGTTTGTGGAATGCCTAATTCCAAAGAACGACGAGGAATGGACAAACCTGGGTTTTCTTCAATACTTTGGGCTACAACAGCAATATTCTCAGTTGTTCTTGAGCGACGTGCACGGGTTTTATTCTTCACATCACTAACTTGTTCCAACAGCTCGAATTTGTCCACCAATTTCTGTATTGCGGTCCGACAAGGTGCTTCACGACGACCCAAAAATGTTTTAGTTTTACGAACCGTCTCTGCCAAATTTTCACCATTTTTGTAGTGAATTTTAATAATTTCAATGCGTTTTTGAAGTGTGTATCGTTCCATTTTTATTAATAGAGTAGTTTCTACTTGTCAAATGTCAAAAAATGACAGCTTCCAAAGTGACAGATACCGAAATAGCGGGCTATTCAAAATAACACCTCTTATTGGAAAACCCTTTACTATAATATTTCAAGATATGCATTCGTACAAAAAAAAAAGTTGAGATAACAATCAAACATGACATTGCTATGATAGAGAATAAGAAAAAAGTGGGTCCGACAATTCTGTCTATCTGTCTGTCTGTAGAGACCACAGCCTAAGCGGATGGGCTGATTTACTTCAAACTTGGTATGTGGCATTTTTTGGAGACTATCCCCAGACGTTTTTTGATTATTTTTTTTTTTGGACCAAAAATAACTGTACCTATCATGTACCGGTTTTAGAAAAACTCATTTTTCTCAAAAATGGTTCCTACGATTTTGATTAAAAAAATCATGGTAATTTTTTTTGGGTAAGGTATATCTTTAATTTTTTTTGGATTTAAAAAAAAAATTTGAATTTTTTTTTTGAAAAATGATTTTTTCGAAAACTACTCAATATTTTTTTTCAAAATTAAGTTTTTAGATGTTTTTTTTATAAAAGCCCTGTCAAAATTTTATATAGAAAAAACAGTTTTTTTAAAAAACCGCTCTAACGATTTTCAATGTTTTTTTCTTATAATGTATCATCATAGAAGAAATCAAATTGCATACTTCGTTTTGAGGTTAAATTCATTTGAGAAGCTATTTTAGTCATTTTAAAGTAGGTTCGATACAGTCGTGCAATTTATTTGTTTTTTTTGTACATTTAACAAACCAATATCATCATCAGACACAACATGTGTTTGCATTCTATTTTTACGCCTTTTGGGAAAAAAAAAATCAATCCAAATAAGAAAATAACGAAACAAAATAACGAACGTCAATTGGTCCTAAAATTGAAAATTAATGAAGCCATAAAATTAACTACAAGTCCATTAATTATGAAGAGGAAACCAATCTTGCTTGAGTGTTTGGATGATTATTGAAATGAGAAACTATATGGTTTTGCTATACTAGTAGAGTGTTGTTGGTAAGGGACTAAATACTGAACCTCTTTAATCATACGGACAAGGAAGGAATCCACATATATAGGAAAGTTAAATATCAAAAAAAAAAAATCCTACCATTGGACCATACTAATTTGTGGGGACAGTTTAACATTTACAATATGGGTTCAGTTTATTTTTTTCAGATGCCCTACAGCTACTTTTATGTTTGAAAATCAATATCAATTTAAAGGTAATGTGTCAGCAGAAAGATTAGACTAAGTTCTAATAAAGACGTTTTTTAAAACATCTCAAAGATTAAAAATTAATAAGTTTAAAGAATTTTTAGAAAATACTTTTTTTGTAAACCTTAGCAAACAAAAACTACCACAACCCATGCTACGACTTAAAATATACGAAATTCTTTCTTTTCTGAAGAACCACACTTCAGTTTTGACAGACGCACGATCAAAGCAATTCAGTGCCCATCACCATCCTGCACGCGGTGCAACCAAAAAGGGTGCAACAATTATGCTAATCGAAAACACTCGACCTGTTGAAACTGTGAAATAGATGCTTCGTATTCTTTTGATCCCCAAAAAATGTATGTGTATTTTTTTTAAATACCGGATGACAGTGTTTTTTAAAAAAAATTCCTCGCCATCACAAGATACAGTATTGTAGAGTAGAGGTATTCTTATTCTATTGGAAACTTTGTGTCTTTTCTTCTCTTCAACATGTTCAAGTGATGTTTTTTTTTGACGTTAAATGATTTTGACAGCTGAACTGAAAACGAACAAAATACCGATGAAGGATGAAGACTGACATTTAATTTGTACAATTGGAAATCATTTTCAAGAGTTTTTTTTGTTTTTTTTTTTTTTTTGGTTTTTGAAGAGTTCAAACAAGGTAATTGTACGGATCAATGCCATATTAAATATTTTCACGATGAGGTTAATAATAAAATACATGAAAATGTCGAACGATCATTCATGTATTAGAAATTATGTTTTGGTTGAGATGTTTTTGAAAGGAAAAACAATGACTTAGAGTTCATTAAATCATAATGATATTGGAGAAATGAATAATCAACGTTTTTCCATTCAATTGTAAAACGCATGCTTTTCCGTAATCGTCAGGTCTCGACGTGTTTCTCAAGCTAGTGTGGAGCCAGCCTAACTTTGGCAGGAAGTGACCTAAAAAATAAGAATTTACTACACCTGTGAACGAATTACATTCAAACTGTGATTGACCTAAACGTGATTTTTTCACATATGGCAAATTACATGAAAGCGCGATGACGACAATGAGATACGGAAAATGAATAGTTTTAATTTTATAAGACACAGAGTCAATTTCGGACAGATCGCAGACTATCAGGAGTTTGCGTGATCAAATCACAGGTTGCTTTAGTCATTCCACTAAAATAACAGTTTTCCTCGGTCAAATCAGGGATCGGTCTGAGTAAATCACGGTTTCCTCAATTAAATCACCAATTGCCTCTGTTCAATTACATATCTTTGCCGTTATCTATCTTTTGCCCTGATAAAATCACGGAAATTTCAGGTAAAATTATGGGATCATGAATAAATGCATACAAATTTCGGATTTCCATGTTGAAATCAAGAGTCACGGATTATCCAAGTTTATTCAATTCGATCTATAAAAGCACGGCTTGTCCCAATAAAATAACGGATAAATCCTATTAAGATGATTCATGATTTCTTTCCACTAAAAAAATAGGTTTTCCCGTATCAAGGATCGTTCCACCAAAATCAGCGATTTTCTCGTAAAAATCACGAATGGGTGCTGTGAAATCACGGCCATGATATGCGCCGGTAAAATCACTTTACGTTCCTCTTTTTTAAGTCAATATCAATCGGAAAGTTAATGGCCAGAGAGGAAACATAATGTTAGAAAGCATTTTGCAAACGGTATTACCTTTAAGCAGTAGACGATAGACCTCTAAGCAGTGTTCGGGTAAACTAAACCTCTTAATTTTAAGTCTTGCTTAATCAAACAGTGACTTGAACTTTGTACTGAACAATCGATACGTGAACAGACCTTTAGAATGGGAACTTAAAAAAAATTAGGAACGAAAAGGTTTGTTTGGAAAAATAATTCTGTTCTTTTTTTGGAATTTCATTTAATGTTTTACAAGATTCATCTTTAAAAATCACAGGTTTAAATCACAGTCGCAGTTATACCGTGCTTGGAAGTCACAACTTAGCTCATCTCTATACATTCTGATTCTAGGAAAGTGGCAGAAATTGCACTCAGAACAGTATAAAAACTATTTAACATGCTGGAAAACTACCACAATAATACCCATTTAAATTTTACTTGCGTTATAGGTAGGAACTATAGGAGTTGTAAAAAAAATCGAACTTGAGATAATAATAATCAGACATGTCATTCTCTGTCTATCTGTCTGTCTGTCTGTGTATACATCGAGCTACAACCTAAACCATAGAGGGGAAATTGAAATTTAATTTTTAGGACCAAAATTAAGGAAAAGTTAACTTTTTGTCAAAAATGGCTCTAACGATTTTGATTAAAATTTTTGTGTCTATTTTTGTTAGCAGGGTTATACTATTGAAATGTAAGATGTGTTTGTAAAAGTTCTACTAACGGTACCTGCCTTTGAGCCGTTTTTTTTTTCATTTTTGACTTTCCGTTGAGCGACTCAACTAATGTTGACGATTTTTCTTAAAGGAAAACTTCTTAACAAATTTAAAATTATTATTTATTATCAAAATTTTCAAAAATTATTTTTTGGATTTTTAAAAAATCTTTCAAAGTTTTTCTTGAAAAATCAATTTTTCAAAAACATTCACTGTATTTCTTTAAAATTTTGGTTTTAGATGTGTTTTAATATTTTTTATAAACAAGTATTGCGAAGAAGAAGAAAATGTTTAGAACTTTTTGTTGCCTACCGCGAACTCTAATCAGAACTCCTTGATTTTTCTCTTAGTCAATGGGAACCTAAGGTAACCCTATCTTTTCCAATTTTGCAGAACTCTTTCTAAAACCCATCAGGAACTCTAGAACTCTTGATTTTAAGCTGAAATACATCATCACAACTGTTTTTCTAAAAAAAAAGTCCTTGGTGCGTGAAGTGGGCACAAAAAACTTTTTTTTTCGATTCTTAGCCTAATTTCGCCAGAACTATTAAAAAAAACTATGAGGAACTTTAGAGCTCTTGGTTTGCTACCAGAAACTTTCATTTTTTTTTAATTTTCAACAATTACTTTGCTACTTTCACAGGACTAGAAAAGAGGTATCGAAATGATTTAAACTGAATAAAAACGAAAAGAAACTAGTTCTTTCATAATCGATTACAATTTTTGCTGCAAAAATTATTGAAAATATAAATAAATAAATAAAAATACTGAGAAAACAAATCGACTGCGGCAAACAAAAAAATGCCCAAACGACGTTTTCGTTTGCTGGATAATTTGTTGGCTTCGTTTGCAGCAAATTGGTAAATTCGATTGAGTTAAACACTTTTTGCAAACGATTAAAAAAAAAAGTTGAGCGAAACACCGTGGATTGAAAATGTGACCTGTCGATTTCGAACAAAGTCTGTTGCTTTATTAAATATATATGAACACCACAAACATTATTGAGAAAATTTTTTGTTTGCAAAAAACGACTTGCTGGACAGGTTCTTCACAAACTTTTCATTCGTTTGCTGCAAACAACTCATAAAATTGAGCTCCAAACGAATGGGTTGTTCGCATTAAGTTTGCTGTAATAGAATTTGTGACAAACGTAACACAGTTGCTTCGAATGAAAAACTTCTGTGGGGATTGTATTAACTTTTCAAATGATTTTCATTTAGGTAATCCAAAGGATATTCATTAGACGCAAACGGAAACAAAAACCTTTAGAAACCGTTAACAATGTTTGGGCAGCAAAAACCATGTTGACCAATATTATGAATCACCATCCCATCCATTGTATTAGAAATTGTTGAAATGAGCAACATTTAGTTAATTCTATTATATTCTTTTTAACACTGAAAAAACTACTATTGTAAACTGCCTTACCATATATATTCTATGTACGTTCTAAACGTACTTTCTATAAACTTACTATAATATATTTTGTATCAAACTAAATAATATTTATTTCTCTTATATAATAAAACTGAAGTCAACTAAAGTCGACATCTTTTATTTCGGTTTTATTGGAAGCATCCTTAAATATTTTAAACAGAAATTAAAGAAAAGAAACAGGCAAAGAAAGCCACCAAGCATTTGCGAGTAACTTATAATTTTTGAAATCATTTTCATAACCGCATCTAACACATATGGGTTCCCTCCTGTTAAACACAAGTCATTGTCCGCTAGACACATTCTATTCAGACCTAATAAACCTGCACTCGCATCAGACACTTGAAAACACCACCCCAGTCCATCCCACCTCATATAGCTCATAAATCATCAAACAACAAACAGCACGCATTCATCTTCAGGTGCCTACGCTCATATACCGCTACGAGACTCTGTAGAGTGCTGCATGCTCGTACAAACCGAACTGCATGCATTTGATGTCTTGAGCTTGTTATTTTTAGCCTGGCTGCACAAACCGATTGAACAATTTGCTCAAATGCCCGATTCATCATTTATCACGGGCGCGAGTGGGAGATATTTGTCAAAATATTTACTTATCGACTTTGTGTAGAAAATATTTACTCGCGCAGATTTTGTCTGTCAGTTTTTGAATGTACTCGGCGTTTGTGCCGACTGGCGAGTATTTTTCTTCCTTACGATCGCTTATGACGATGATGAGTGTTTGGATACGTTTTTACACATCATATCTCCGATCTTCCCTGCTGCTTGCTGCCGAGAACTCTTTCATTCGTTTTGTTGTTCGGCTTCGGATGTTCGGATGTGAGCAAAGTTTGTTTACAATCAGTTTCTTTATTGGCGCGGTGATGAGATTTTGGAAAACGGTGCAATCACATGCCCCAAAAACTCCCCTGCAGTCTCTATAAACTCTTGCTACACTCAATGATGGGTATGTTTACATTTAATGTGGTACCACTATCCTAGAGGTACCTACTAGATAGCTTTATAGTGATGGGGGACCGGTGTGTGTGCCTCTTTATTATATGATGATGATGATCACGATTGATGGGATCAAAGAGAAAACGCAGCGCAATAAAAAGTAAGAATCGGATGTTAAATAAACATTTTTACCAATCATATTGCTGTGCAAAGTGAAGAGAGGTGAGGATTGCTTTGGTGTTTTTAGTGGATGCGATAATGAAAATTATCGTTTTTGGAAAAAAATATTGCATTTGGTGTTTTCAAAATCATTGAAATCATTTCACTGAGAAAAAAAAGTAAAGAACGATAGCGGACTTTGATATTTAAACTCAGTGGGGGTAACATTCGAAAGCGGAATTTCATTTAAAATTTCAAAAAAACCGGTATACTACCCATTTAACAAATTATTGGAAGTTTTTGAGGAAGTTTTATATACGTTTCTGGTATAGGCCGGAAGCTAATAAATCGCCATATTTAATGGTATTTGTTTAGTGATGAAAAAAACATCAAACATGGAATCTAGGACGTTCGTGGATAGATATTTTACTTTAAGAATTGCAAGATGAGGGTCAATATGCCACAAGAATGTGGTGATCATTGAGTGCCTTTATTACCTCAACCGAATATCTTATGTCGGATTTATACGAGTGACAGAATGTCAATATTTTTGTCATTAACTTTAAATTAATGAACAAGTTGTCACTATTTTGTCATTAATGTAGAGTTAATGACACAAATTATGAAACTTGTCACTCGTGTAAGCCCGGCATTAGTTTCAAAAATTGAGTCGTAGGTTTTTGGTGATAGCAAGGCATTTCTCATTTGATCAAGATGCCACCTTTAAGAACCATCCTGAAATAATTCATGTAGTTGGAGATTGCGGCAGGGCCTGGTTCTAAAGGTTTTGGGCTTCTGCTTTTGATTCGAAATAAAAATGGGTCACATCTGTCTGCCAACCGTATTATAAGGAGAAACTGGTCCCAGATTGGTAGTTCAAATTGTCTTTGATGGTATCAGCTGTCAAGTATATTTATCAGCTGCTGTCTAACATAAAACCTTGAACTTTTTAAACAGGCAGCGGCTGCCAGCTATCGAAGTTAAACATATCTCACTTGTTACTTACGCTATACGAAGAGCTTATAGCTGATAACAAATACAAACTATAACACCAAAGACAGGTTGAACAAGGTTGTGATTTTTGTTTATCAAGGCTGAGGTAGACTTGTGGGTTTCCGGGGTCGAACCCAAAGAAAGCAAATATAACTTGGGTTTAAAGTACCAAACTTTGAAGAACAACCAACCTTTTGTTTAATTCGTAAAGTTTTATTACTCTTTTTCTTGTTAACTAGGCTAACATCGTATTTCATATTACACTTTGTAACAATATTATTACCGATTAGAGAACGAACGGTGAACGGTCTCCGGTTAACAGGCTCCTGTCTGTGGAACTCCTGGTTGAGGGGTAGCCATAGAATTATTTTTCGGAATCGATCTTGTCTCCAGTTAAAGACTAGAGAACGAACAGTAAGCGGTCTCCGATTGGCAAGCTCCCGTGTGTGGTTTACTTGGAAAAAGGGTAACTACAGAAGGATCGGTTGGAAGCGATCCTGTTTCTGTCTCTAGCGAAAGACGAGTCTCAGGAGAAAGCGGCTCTGTTCACGATACACTTAGAAGAAGTGGATTGCGAAACGGAACAAGAAGAAGCCAAAGGTGGTCTCCTTTCTGTCTAAACCAGAAACCAGCAAATAAGCGGTGAGCGGTATCCGGCTGATGTCTGTTGTATATTATACACTTGGAAGAAGGGTAACCACAGAAGTATCGGCTGGAAACGGAATCAGTCCAACAAAATGAAGGTCAAGGAGAAGCCTTAACTTGTGTGAGATACACTTGGAAGAATTGGATCTCAGACGAACAAAATTTAGGACCAGTGAAACCCCTTGCTAGTACACTACGTACTCAGTAGTCTGCTTCCCGGAAGAATTATAAAATAATTCTTTTTCACTCTCTATACGCTTTTACTTCTAGACCACTAGATTGGTACTTGGAAACGGAGAAGCAAAAACTGATTTTGGTAAAGACTAACTGTGAATCGAGAGAGTCAAAATAAATTAAATGTAAAGGCTACTTTTCTGTTGCGTGCTGTTAGTATTATTTGAAAATTCAAATAAGGGCTGATATTAGGATTTGGTTTGAAATAGGTACTCAGACGGTGTGAAATAGATTTGTTCGTAATTTTTAGTGGTTCGTTCGGGGAAGAGGAAGGATTTGTAACGCTTCGTTACAAGGTCTTATAATTGATCGAACATCGAGCAAGTAGTAATCAGACCATATCGTCGGATGTGCTTTTGATTTTCTTAGCTGAATCTTATTCTCCACCAGTGGTAAGGTGTTTCAGTAAGAAAAAAAGATTATATTTAGTCCTACAGTACCACCAGGGTCCTCACTAGTACCTGCTGATCTAACAGAGTAGTTATTGTCTGCTTTTTGTAAGTGCCCCAGAGTTTTTTTTTATGTTTTTTTAGTGGAACCAGGAGCCGCGCACCTAACTTGTAGCCTTTCAGGACGACCAAAAGAAACCCTAATTAGGTATGTAATGATGCAAATTTTTTTCTTTAAACTGATAACAGCGCTGCTATTATACATGCACATTACCACACCAACCAACCCTAGACATTGCATCCCAATAAATTCATTCCTCAAAGCCGTCTAAAGTGATGGAAACCACATCTTAACTGGATTTAAAAAGAAAAGCAGCTGTGCAATGGTTGCACTTGCTGGATGACTGTTCAAATTCAAAGCAACATGCGATGACTTTGTTAGAGGTTAGAGGTAAAAACCAACTCGTCTGTAAGGATAGTGATCGGAAATGCCCTCATATCTTAGGACCTGTCAAGTGGTGACCATAGTTGTTGACAGTTCTTCCATCAATTCTTCGTCTAATTGAAATCAGTTAAGGTTTTCTTTGACTTGCGCTTCAAATATGTTGACAACCTCCTTGATTGCTGTAGTATGTGTCTGTTCAGAAAACAGTAACAGCGTTCGGACATCAATACACCATCCAGACCCCAAACATAGTTTAAACTTGCTCTTCAACTGCGAATCCTAACAACAGAAGAACAAGTTAGTGTTACAAATTGGAGTTTTCATTGATTGCGTAATAAATTTTCATACCAACCTTATAGGTCAATGCGATAGGCTTACATACTAGTCCATCATCATCGGCTCGACAACCGGGGTCCGGTCCTGGCATCCTTCAACAAGTCTCTCCACCTATCCCGGTCTTGAGCCGACGCGACGCCATCCAGTTGCGCACCCCAAGGCTTCGGGCGTCCTGGTCTACTCCATCTCTCCAGCGCAAGCATGGTCTACCACGCTGCCGTCTACCATAGAATGTACCGCAAAAGACTTTCCGAGCAGGTTCCTCTTCGCTCATACGAGCTAGGTGCCCTCCCCACCGGAGTCTACCGAGCTTAATTTTTGTCACTATGTCTGCTTCAAGGTAGATTGCGTACAACTCATGATTGTACCGTCTCCGGAATCGTCCTTCCTCACATATGGGGCCAACAATTCTCCGTAAGACTTTTCTCTCGAACGCGGCTAAGAGGTCACAGTGCCTTTTGCTAAGCACCCAAGTCTCGGATCCATACATGAGTACTGGCAGGACCATGGTCCTGTACAGCAGCAGTTTTGAAGTTATGGTTAGATTTCTGGATTTGAATAGCTTTGACAGACTGTAGTAGGCTCTGTTGGATTTGAGAAGCCGCCCGCGTATTTCTTCTTCTATGTTGTTATCGGCTGCTACTGTCGACCCAAGGTATTTAAAGGATTGCACCACTTCAAATTCGTGCTCCGCTACCTTGATTGTTTGACCAACTGTTCTTCTCGCATTCGACGACACCATGTATGGGGCATATGATACCTTTTCGCCAGTCTTCTGGCATTTCTTCATGCTCCCATACGTGCACTATGATATCATGAATTGCTTGACGTAAGGCTGGCCCGCCGTGGTGGAATAATTCGGCTGGTATGCCATCGGCTCCCGGGGCTTTGTTTTTCTTGAGCCGTCCTATAGCCTTCTCAACGTCTTCTATGCTTGGTGGCGGTAGCATATGGTGTTCATCTTGAAGTAGTGGAGCCTCCAATTCTGCTGTGAGCTGACCATTTAGAAATTCCGCCCTCGGAAAACTGTCTTCTTTACAATGTGCTTTCAAGCCCGAAATCTAGATTTTAATATAATTTTGTTTTCTGCAAATGGAATAGTACTGAAAGTTTGCATATGTTCAAAGTTTTTAGCTTAATTTTTGCAATAATATTGGGCATACATATAGAAGCCTCATTGAAGAATACCCACACCATTACCTTGTGTGTTTTTTTTGTTTTTCAGACCCCACTAAAAATTTCCCAATTCAAATAAACAAAAAAAGCATTTCATCATTTGATAGCAAGTGACAGCGATTTGTTGTCAGATTAAAAAACAAAACTCACAGTCCCTCTTTTTTTTGTCTGATCGAATCCATGCACTGACTTCGTACATAAACATCACCGTCATCAGCGTGAATACTCCACAATCCACATCATGAATTTATTATTTTGAAATAGTTTTCCCATATGGGGACCTCTCTTTATGTGTTTTTCGTTTAGTCTCGCGCATTCGGGGATAAGATCACTCTGATTAGTTCAAGTGCGCCACACTAATTTTCATCGCACATGAAAGTCGACATATTTCAACATTTCAATAAATAAAATTGTTACATGTGTTGTGTCACTTAATCTCTCTACCAACTGGTTGTGTGTTTCTATGATTTGTGTCGCCCCTCCTCGACTCTTGTCGATTAAATCAACTTTCGAATGCAGGGTCCATTGATCTAGGAACATACATTTTTCTCCTATGATAAGACTTGACTATGATTAAGTCGAATTGGGGAGTGTTTTACGGCTTGTGACAAGTTGAGTATTCAGTTTTTTTTTTTTTTTAGTATTTTTGGGGAAACCTTTAAAGTTTCTAAACATCACCACATGTGTGGTGTTTCAGTAGAACCAGCTGTACGGTATGTGGTAATGTTCCGTTTTGGTTTTCATCAATTACAATCGCATTTGTGATTTGTCTTTGTGTCGCAAGTGAGTGTGATATAGGATAGGGGGTCTATACTTCAAAGCTTCGAAAATACTTTAGAAAATTATGCAATTGAAGACACTATCCAAGATACTAGCTTAAAAATTGTCGGTACCTATAGCGGGTACCTGCACAAAAAACTATTTTTTAGATAAACTTTAGGTTACTAAACAAGAAAGTGATATTCATTTATTTTTCCAGAGAGGCGTTTCCGAGATATCAGCAAAAACCATATTTTTTTATCTATTTTCATATTCTAGCATAAATATCAATAACAGTGATTCTAGTTTTTAAATACTTTAACATTTTGAAAAGATATTGTTTTTCTCTTTCCAACTATATATTGTTTGTGTTAGTTGGAGCATAAACCATCGAGAAACACCCGTTCAGAGACGAAACAAAAATATTAAAAATACTTTTAAGGTAAGATAATGATTTAACAAAACTATAAAGCTTTACTACATCAAACGCAAACCCCTTCAGATTATTCACAAAAAATGGTTTTAACATACAAAATTGTACATTTCTAAGGTATAACAACCCTGTTTTAGTATGAAAAAAGAATAAAATGAAATGGTCTTCAAAACTTAATGTCATAACTTTCACATTTATCGTTCAATTTTGATGCACTAAAGCTTCATAGTTTTGTAAAATTATCTTATCTTGATCTCTTAACCTTAAAAGTATTTTTAATATTTTTGCTTCTCTCTTAACGGAATGATTGAAATCAAATGATTTTCCAAAGAGGTCGAAAAATCATATTTTTGTACCCTTTGAACGGGTATTTCTCGATGGTTTTCGGTCCTATTAACACAAACAACATATGGTTGGAAAGAGAAAAACAAAATAAAGTAAACAAAAACTAGAAATACCGTAATCGATATTTATGCTAGTATATGAAAATAGAGCAAAAAAAATGTTTTTTGCTGATATCTCGAAAACGCTTGTTTGAAAAATGTTATTTCCTTGTTCAGCGACCCAAAATTAATGAAAAAAAAGCTGTTTTGTACAGGTACTATTTTTTGTGTGATCTAATTATAGCGATCAGGAAAACGACCCAGGAAAATAAACCCTTTCTTAGCTGAATTAGAAATTTCCTTTCAGATTGTTTAAGATAAGTCGTATTGAATAGATTCAAAGATTCAAGTCTAAAACTTTCAAAATAAATGCTGGTGTGCCCGAGGTCTCCGTTCTCTTTCTGATTCACTTCCTTATTTTTGTAAATGATCTTTTTCTGTAACCTCTAATCCACTGCATTGCTTTGCTGATTAGCTTTTCATATTCGTTTTTAGACTTACACCAATGTTCTTTCGATTTATTCCACATCAATGTTAAAATATGATAGATTCTAACATTGTCTAGTAGGCTCTAAGAAACCGCGTAGGTAGAATTTAATGTTTCTGAGACACAATGCTGCTAAAGTGGGACCTACACTCAGAGAAATAATATTTTTGTTTTCGTTTGCAGCTAATGAATATTCTCTGAATTAAATGAAAATCATTTGCTGGAAAGTTAATACAATCCCCTCAAAAGCACCTAAGCACCTTTTTGTTTACTACAATATTCTATTGTTTGCAGCAAACGAATAAATAGTTTGCGCAGAACCTCTCTAGAAAATTGTTTGTTGAAAAGAACTTCACTTTTGGTGTAAATAAACAATTTTTTACAGCAAACTGAAGGAAACAAATTTTCTCTATGTTTTTGGTGTTCATATGAATTCTATGCTACAAGAAAGTTTTCTAGTTCGTGGCGCAATAGCAACAGCCTTTGTTCGAAATCGAGAGGTTCAATCATTGGTGTAACGCTAAACTCTTTTTTTCTATTTATTCGATCGCACCGAAACGAATTAAAGAGTGTGCTGCAAACGAAACTTAATTCAAAAAATTACTACTCAAAAAACTAAAAGTCGTTTGACGCAAACGATTCGTTGTCTCATTTTGTTTATATGAATTCTACGTAAATCATAAATTATACAAACCGTAGCGGTATGACAAGATAATCGCTTCGTAGGCGATAGGTCGCCGCCGCCGGTTCAATTACATGTGTTACACTAAACTTTTTGTTTTTAAATCGTTTGCAGAAAGTTTTTAACCCAAACTAATTTCCCAATTTGCTGCAAACGAAGCAGAAAAATTGTCCAGCTAACGAAAAAGTCGTTTGGGCAATTTTTCGTTTGCCGCAATCGATTTTTGCGCTCAGTGTACCACTAATGCCGCTATGCATCATTCATGAGCTGCACGTGCATCGTAAAAACCGAACAGCTTTCCATTCTCGGTATGTGCGTTACAAACCACCTCTTGTGCAAACGAACACATATTCGATGTTGCCAAAAGTGCTGCGAAATGCTTAGGTTTTCTCCGGAGATGCAAGAAATTTATCACTTCTGCTGATATAGCTACTATCTATAAAGAACTACTTACTTGAGTTTCTGGGATAAAATTGTATTCTAACCCTATCCCAAGTTAGATTTAAAAATGATATGTGATAAAAGCATAGCAGATCACACTTTCTGAGCACCGACGTAATGTTTCATTTCATGTCTTTCCTTGTTCTATCGCTTGTTTTACAAAAAAAGTTCGTATGAAATAGCTAGCTGCATTCCTCCCACCAAGCAATTCCACCATAAAAGTCGCACTTTTAAGAATTCTCATCAGTTTAATCTTGAGCCCAACTTCAGACGTAACGTAAAATTCAGAGATTCTTTCTTTAGCCGCACCACACGAATGTGGAATGTATTACCCGCCTCTGTGTTTCCTTGCCATTTTAATATCCAGAACTCCAAAACTTATGTACATCGGTATCTCCTTTCAAATACCTTCCTATTTTCTTAACTCTCTTACTGTGTTCCACCTATTAAGGGTATAAGCTATTTCTTTTGCTTGCGTGCATAAAAAGAAAAAAAAAACTCAATATTGATCGCTTCATCCTTTTCTTCGAGGGTAGGGTGCGTGATCACAGATCAGTGTCACGTTCTGAAATTTTTCCTTAGTGCGTATTGTGACCAGGCGCTCGCTTACCTACTGTATTAAAGCCCAAGACTTCTTGCATAAGTTTTCCCCTTATCACAAGACCGCATTACACAAACAGCCGCTGAATCTGCTACTTGAAGGATTTCACGTTTTAGATGTCTCACGTTTTCATCCTTTGCATGTCCTATCTATCCCAACCCACCTCCTGGATAGTTACGTCAGGCCTTGGCCAATCAAGGCTCTCCACTAATTGTTCCGCTGCGCATGACTAGTACAAGGACAGTACATTCCACGTACAGGACCAAAACGAATTGTCCTTACTTCGTTTGCTTGGAGATCACCCATTGTTTCGAAAAAAATTTGTTACTTCCGTGGCAAGGAAGTACCCCGTAGCACAACAACCATCCTGGAGGACCAAAATCCAGACTCTTAGTTAGCTCCAAGAGTCAATAACTGGATAAAACCCCGCCTTATTGGCCTACATTCCGAACATGTTGATGTACCTAGCAGTAGCCCGAATAAGATTTTAACCAAGTGGTTCATCCTGCATCGAACTAGTGACGCTACCTCTACAGAACTCTTTCGTCGTTTTACGTTTAAATGTTCCTCGATTTCATCGCACGTTTGACCAATTCGCTGAAATAAAATAACCAAGGAGTAAACCCCTTAACAACTATTTCATCTGATAGAATCATTAAAAAACATTGTCACAGTTCTTTACATAGACAATAATAAATTACCACAAAGGTACAAACATGGTGTGTATTTGTGTCAAAACTGCTTATGATAATAAATAGCGTCGGTTATTCAATGTCCAATTGCTTGGGGTTCGAACTATCAACCAGTACTATAAATTACTTCCAGACACTATACACCAACGATATTCTTTTTCATCTATCTCATGGGAATGAACCCAGTTTACCTTTTGATCCGCCTTGATTCAAGGACCAAAATCCTTTCGTTTACGTTTAAGGGTTGAAATTCAATTTGTTTTTTTCTTTTTTGCAACTTTGCCACTCAAAAAATAAAGTCCACAATGGAAAGATTTAGAAGACAAAGAATAGATGATAATAATAAAAAAAAAAACCTGAAAACAATCAATAAACCACAAAAGGATTCACTCTCCAGGGACTTGTTTGATGATAGTATTACATTGACAATATTTGACATCATTGAAATTGGTATGCGATACCTTTAAGTGTGCCTATAAAAGGTAGACCCATGCAGACAAAATAAAAAAAAAGTTTATAAAAAGAATTTCAAGCATCATGGGATTAACAACTTGTCCCAAATAAACTTACAACACAGACCGGAACTCGAAAATTAGTTCAAAAATGTCAAATTTAAATTTGGAAAATGCTATTTCTATGTAAGATTCTCAGATCATCATTAAAATTAGACTAAATTCACAAAATCAACATGTTGCTCATTCATAAGCCATCATATCACAACACACACATAAACACAAAAAATACAAAAGTCATAAAAATAACCCACCTAATGGTTTTGAGTTTTTCTCTACTTATAATAAATCGTCTGTCTGAAAAATTAATTTGTATCTCAGAAAAAAAATTATAAAACATCCATGTTGCCATCACTCCATTCCAGCCTTCCGCTTTCACCATCTACCAAACGCTGTTGACACAGTCCCAATCGATTTTTCATCTTTCAAAATTAGAAATCAATCCCCATACCAATTTCTACCAGTGTTAGAGCTCCCATCGGGCTAGGCCCAACCTCTCTTGTTGAATTATTATTTGTTTCCTTTGCTATGGCGCGGCGGAGGAGGATCGTTGGAAATTGAACGACAAGTCAACGCATCAGTCTGACATCATTAGTCATTTTTAATGATTGAAGGATTTTTACAGAAGACGAACGAACATCCCTCATGTCGGGCTAAATCATTACAAATGACCGCACGTACGTAAACACTCATACTATTTTTTTTTTTTCGATTTGAGCAAAAATAACTCGAGGCCCACTTTGAAAATACTCGTTTACGACGTGTATGTGTAGTGTTTTTCAAATGTGATGCTGCATCCTGTGCCTCAAGGACATTAAAGAACACCACTCAAGGCATCACATGCTTCGAATTGGGTTTCTTGAATTAGAAATAAACAAAAAACACAAAGCATATCCTTGAGCAGACACACACACTCTTCTCTCTTTGTACCTTCATCTTTTTCTAACAAAAAAAAAAAAAGGAATTAATATTAATTTCCAGAACCAGCAGAGCACACTATTCTTTTCCCTCATAATTTAATTTACCTTGAAAGAATAATTCCCTTAGAATTGGGAGTGTGTGTGCTGTGTGCGACAAATAATATAAAATCATTGAAGGATAAAAGAGAAATTATCTATTTGCCAGGATGAGACATTCAGCTCTCATCCAATTTCCTATTTCCATAAATTTTAATTCTTCTCAGTAAACACACGCCAGGATCCAGGAATCAGGAATCATCAGCAGCAGCAGCAGCAGCATAGCAGGAGGGAACCAAGGAGGACACTGTGCCAACAAAAGAGCATGCAGCGGATATGAATTATAAGACACGTGTCCAAGTTTTCAATGGTATTGGTGGCACTCGAGGGGTGACATGGAACAAAAAAAAAATTACCAAAAAGGTGAGAAAGTTTGAGTTTCCCAGGTCAAATTGCATTTTTGGATAATTCATTGCGGGCCAAAATTATTTTCCTTAAGTTTCGATATTTTTTGCTTAGAAACGGAAAGAATAAAAATTTTTGTGTATAAAAAATTTTGTAATGCAATATATGTATACTATAAGGCATCTTAACCACAATTTACATGACAAAAATTGGCATTTATCATTTGCTTTTGTTTTCATAAGACAGTTTCAGAGCTCAGTCTTTCCTTTGGTTCTGGATTCTCTTCCCATCTAAGGATTCCATCTCAAGCTGTGATTTGTCGGAAGAGATAAGATTGTTCCACTTGTCTTGATTGAATTAAAATGCACTTGGTCTTAGCGCAATCTTTCTTTTTCTGACTCTTTTGGAAAATCCAGCTTCAGTAGGTACTGGCGAACCCTTTAGTCAGGCCCGTATCCAGAATTTCGTTTATGCCTGCAAAAAATAAAATGTGCCTATCTCTATCAACTATCTCTACTTATCAATTCTGTAGAGGAAGGAAGACTCTTTGAGCCAATTTCCTACATTTTAAGCCAAGTAAAATCTCTGTATATTTTTCTCAAGTTGTTTGTGCATTGGCCTGCAATTTCGTATTCTCGAGGGGTGTGCATGTGCAGCTCTATTTTCGAATTCGAACTGATGATGTACAAAATTGTAAACTTATAGTTCATAAAATTATAGAGATCTTACAGGAATCGAAATCCAGCCTATTAAAGAAGCAAACTAATATACCTTTGAAACTTTGTAGAAGTAAGAAAATATCCAAGCAAAACTTATACTTATACTTAAATCTGGCGCATGAGGCAAATTGGACTGAAAAAAAAATGTTGCACCCGCGATAGCTATAAATATAAATAGCTCATTGTTTTCTTTTGTTTTCTCAATTTTTGGAGCATAGTTTTCGCTTGATATGGTATCTTTCGAAATATGTCCAAATATTATTAAAAATGGTTCACAAATAGTAAACATCTGTTATTTTGTGCAACTATCTGAAAGGGTAGGGTCGATTTGGTTGCACTTAAATGCTTCCTGGGTTGCTATTGAGACTTTTTATTTAAACTTTCAGTCTTAGAGAACAGGCAAAAATGTAGGCCTTACAAGAAAGTCCTCATTAAAAATGTTTATTTTTTATTACCTACACAAAAATCAACAAATGAGTAAAAATGTTGCACCCGCGATAATGGAATCGCCTGAAAGCCTTTTGTGATGTCTTTTGCAAATAACACAGTATGAAATTGTAATGAACATTGATTACAATATAAGAAGTTATTTCCACTTCAAAAATGTTTTTCATTTTAAATAATATAAAAATGTAAAATTTAGAAGAAACAAATTATTATCAAAATCGGAGCTGTTTCTGGGGACTTCTAAAGAGTTCCTGTTTTATGTTTCCATCATTAACTCGATTATTATTAGAGATAGGTTTTGTGAGAAAAGGCTAAAATTTGAACTTAAGTTTTGACAAAAATTTGTATTCTAAACTTTTGGCATTTACAGATGTAAATTATCTTGGCTCTAACGAAAGGTATCACGTTTAACAACGACAACGGCATACGAATAGGCTAATGTTTCAAAAAGAGCTTAAGTTTAAAAAAAAATATATTTGTTTTTAGATTATTTGTAAATGTTTGTTTTGAAAAGTAGTATAAGAAGACAGAAAATTTTTCGATTTCGACTTCTAACAGAGCATTTTTTTCGCACTAAGTATAACATTGTAAAAATTCTGAGTATTTGGGACGCGGGGTCATGAACCTGTGATCCCCTCCGTATACGCAACTGTGTTCACTTAATTACTATGTTTCGTTTCAGACCCCACCCATAAGCTAAATGCACCACTTTTTAATAATAACATCGACTTTTATTCACTATTTGAACAACATTTAGCTATATCTAGTGCAAATAAACTCAGAAACTTTCATAAATTCCAAGAAATTGGTAGGCCCAAAAAGAATAAAAAATGTTTGGCTAGCATTTTTCGAAACTACCTACTTACCTTAGAACATATATAAAATTAATATTAGTTAACTGGAGTAACTATAAATCTCAAATAATACCTTTCAAAAGAAAATCAACTGACTTCAAATTTAAGACTTTTCATATTTTCGAATGGATTCCATAGTCAGAAATTGATCAAATTGAAATGGGACCAAATGGAGACCACTATAGCTTTCAAATACAAAACCGTGTTCATATTCACAACTAGAATTCTGACCTTACAAACATACAAAAAATTAAGTACAGTTGAATTGATAACCTCCTCCTTTTTCGGAGTAGGTTAAAAAAGCAACCATCTTTATCGGAACCGGGCGAAACAGCTCCATTTTGGATTATTTTTTTATTTCGAATGTTGGTATTCAAAAATATTTTAGCCGCTATTTTGGAATATTTTTAACTTAATAAAAAGATTTTTTTTTTTTAAATCTGCTAAAAATGCTGGTTGATTTCTTTTTTTCAAATTCTGAGTTAATCATTTTTTTTTTGATTAAAAATAATTATGTTGCTTTTGAGAAAATTCTTCCTTCCCTCTGAACAGGTGAATAAGAAAATAGACCTTTACTTTTTGTTAAATAGACGTGGACAATTTTGACATAAGTATTAGTAAAAAAAAAATTCAAAAATTATTTTTTTTGGATTTAAAAAAAAAATTGAAAAATCATATTTTCGAAAATTGTTCAATATACCTTTTTTTAATTTAATTTTTTAGATGTTGATAAATAAAATCCTAAAAATGGCGTACCAGTTTTTTCTTTTTATAAAAGTCCTTGCAAAATTTTATATGAAAAAAAATAGTTTTTTTTTAAAACGGCTCTAACGATTTTCAAAATTTTTTTTCTAAAAGTGTATCATTGTAGAAGAAATCAATTTGCATACTTTGTTTTGAGGTTAAATTCATTTGCGAACCAGTTTTGGTCATTTGAAAATCGAATTTTATGCTTTTTGAATTGTTTTTTTTATAAAAAAATCTGCATTTAAAAATTTTTTATTAAAAACGCATAGCATAAATATGTAGTAACTTTATCTACAATAGCAAGTACGTTCCTTAATTTTCTACATATCTAGTCTCTTGTTTGCTAATATTATTATTTTCTGTTTATGTAACAAAAATAATTGATAAAGTTGTTTTTTTCTTTCAAACAGGGTTGCCACGTTGATATAGCCATTTTAAAAGTGGCAGCCCTGTTTTTATTTTCAGTATCAACTATATAACTATTTTATTTGAGACCATTTTAAATCTCTAACCTTAAGAGCTAAGTAATCAGACGGTCGCCGCCGCTTGGACTATAAGCAGAAATCCCAGTTTGGGGTAAGTAGAGTAAGTTGCTTTTATGATAATAATTTTTTTCAACTTTTTCGGAAATGCAATTAAACTGTTACCATAACTCTCAAGAACTTGCTACTTGGATATTGCTCATACTTCTTATATTTTATTTTTATTATGTTTTACATTTATCTATATAATTTCAGGATTCACTTAAAATAACGTCCTATTTTACCAAACAACCCTCATAACATTGAATTGAGGTCCCATAATATAACATCTATATGGACCATCATAAATTATTGCGATCAATTGCAACGGTTGTTGTATCAATTAGTTAGAAGTGCTGTCCAAACTTAGATTCCATAAAATATTATGAATGAGTCAAAGCAAGGGGGCGCAGCAAGTAGTATAGTACTTATTATAGAAGGAGGGTTGATATTGCACCAAATTCGCATGCATCATAGATAAGCTTTTATATTTTACCGTGCCATCCCACCAGGCGACACAGGCACAGGATCAGGACACGTCGTCGTCGTCGTCATCGTCGTTGTTGTCGTTCAATCGAAATGCGAAAATGCCAAACTGTTTGATTGTAATTCAATAATTGGCCACGGATGACTTTTATTTCCGGAAACACACTGCGTGTCCCCAGATCGAACTCGATGACAACAAACAAAATTGCAAAAATGACAAGGACGACCAACGACAACGACGACGCACGGCAGACGACTTCATCACAGTATAGTTGTTGTAGAAATGTTCGCACAGATTTGCGAAAATGATAATAATTTTCCAAAAAAGGGAAGAACGCGCGCAAACAGGATGTAAATCTAGTGCATTAGCTTGTAGAATCTAGTGAAGCGTATAGAACACCGGAATGATGCCCAATAACAGTGCATTTTACCATACATCGAGTTGACTCGAAATCAAATTTATTCCTCTTGAATTTTATGGGACGCATTTTCAATCCATTTAGAAATCTTCTTTTTCAAAAGAAGACAAAAAAAAAAAAAACAGGACAAAAGGGGATAAAAGTTGGAAGGATTCGGCATCATATCGATCGGTATGTGATGCGGTGTGTATGACACTACAGTTTTGACATGTCAATATCTGTCGATATTTATTTCCAGGTCATTACATTTATAGCGGAACTTTTCACATGCGTTACAAATGACAAAAAGTAATATTTTTATCGCTTATTCCTTCCTTTTTCCTGGAATGATGGTTAGAGATGGGGTTGGTGGTGAGTGGTTTAGACTTCAGTACCTTCAAAAAGGACATTAATGGTGCTGTTTCAGTAGTTTCTGACTATGGAATTTTCAGATAGTAAAAACTCGACTTCAACCACTGAAATGACATAGCAACGCATTCAAATTCTCAAGAAATCCATTGACAGTTTTCAATTTCATTCAACACAATTCGTCATTTTTAAGCTCAAAAGCTTAGATTTATGACTTGAATTCGTTCGCTCCGTTTTCTAGGAAAACCAATTTCGTTTTCGAATTAATTTTAGAAATAAAAACCAAAACAAGGACACGTTTTATCTAAGTTCTTTGTGGCATTCAAATAAAAATCAAATAATTCTTTTAGAAAATGAAAATATCTTCAGGCATTTTTTTTGTGATGACAGACAACCTATAATAAGTCGACCTTTTGCATGATAAGGAAGCGATTCTGAAAATTCCCATTCCCCTTTTTGATTCAAGTCGCAACAGCATTGACTCGGAGTCGGAGAAGAACAAAAAAAAAAGTAAACCAAAAGAAAATACGAATATCAATCTCTGTAATTGCTGTTATTAAAATTGTTTCCATTTTCCCGCTCGGACCATCAACCCCATCCCCTTTCTCATTGCAAAGCATCAAGAAGCAACAAAAGGGAAAAGTCATGGAAAAATCCTCAAAGTTTAACATTACTAATCACGCTGAAGCAATTAAGTGGAAAATTAAGAATTTTTGAAAAAAGGTATATCCCTCCGGATGGGGAATAGAAAAAGTGAAAAATTGCATGAGATTTGTTCTTTAATTTTTTAGCTTTTCTTTTATGTTTTACGCTTTAGTTCTTTTTTTTTTTTTTATTTTATTTTAACTACCATGAGAAAAGGTTGTGATTTTTCAAAATACAAAATAAAAAAAAAAAAAAAATAGACTATAGAAAGAAATGCAGCTCTAGAACAAAAAAAAAAAAAGAAAAAACGAAAAAGGAACCCACATCGAACTCTGCGGAAGGAAAGATATTTCTAATTTCACTGAGTTATTAATCAGTGAGAAACGAAAGAAAGTTGAGAAAATACTTTGTTGAGTAAGAAGATCCTTGCGATGGTGAATATTTCTTTTTTTTTTTTGTTTGTTCCTTTTTTTCTTTAGTTTTTTTTTTCTATATTCTAAGGGTTTTTTTTTTTTTTTAAAGCCAACACCCGTAGAACAAACGACTCTCATTTAGAAAAGAAAAAAGAAAAAATAATGATGATGTTTGTCCCGCAACCCGGGTGGAAAACTGGATACCTAGTTTAATTTATTTTTCTAACTTAAAAAATTAACAAGGGATTTTGGTTAACCGAACAAAAAGAAATCATATTAAGTAACCGCATAATTTGTACAACTAAAGATACCGGGGCGTATTAATTTATATAGACGCTGTTTAAGTCGTTTTTCAAGGAAAATTGGAGTTTGTTTATAAAATAACTTTAAATAAATCCGAGTCTAAGATAAATTGGAGTTTATAACAACTATAAATACGACCCCTTTAAGTTTCTATGAAAAGTTCCCAAACTAAAAAAAAAGAAGTCTATGAGATAAGTACTCCCGTCAAAGTGTCCTGAAAAAGTGCCTAACTTTGCTCACAGAAGCACTCGCAGTTGTTTTTTTGTTTTTTCATAGATCGATAAAGGTTCACTTGAAAAGCTAAAAACCAAATTTGCCAAAGTTATCTTCAATAATGCATTTGTGCTTATTTATTTGATTTCTCGGGTCCGTGATATAATGTAAAATAAAATAAAATGCATGACTGTATCGCACGAACTTGTTCTTGTAGTTCAAAGCAATGATATATTTGTTAGTCACTGAAAAAATCAGTTTTGGTATGTTTTTTATAAAATACAAATTTTAATTTAATTTAAAATAAAAAATTAAATATCGTTAGAGCCGTTTTCGAGAACAATCCAATTACTCGAAATGGTTATATAGGAGTAATTCGTTCTAATCGAGATATTCAAAAACAGAAAAAACAACCTTGAGAAAAAAGTGGGTCCGACAATTCTGTCTGTCTGTCTGTATGTATCAGAGACCACAGCCTAAACGGATCGGTCGATTTACTTCAAACTTGATATGTGGCGTTTTTCAGAGACTATCCCCAGACTTTTTTTGAATTTTTTTTTTGGACCAAAAATAACGGTACCTTTCATATACCGGTTTTAGAAAAACTCATTTTTCTCATTGATAAAAAAAATCATGGTAATTTTTTTGGATAAGGTTCATCTTTAAATGAAAATTATTTTTTTCAAAAACCGTTGTTAACGGTACCTGCCATAGAACCGTTTTTTTTTAATTCTTATTTTCTCCTTCATTACTCAATTAATTTCAGCCAATTTTTCACATGAATGCTTTTAAGTTGCCGTAATAATATTTAATAAGGAAAAATTTCGGAAATTATTTTTTTAGATTTTTAAAAAAAGTTTGATTTTTTTTTTTTTTTGAAAAATCATTTTTTCGAAAACTATTCAATATATTTTTTTCAAAACTTAGTTTTTAGATAATGATAAATAATATCTTAAAAATGGCGCACCAATTTTTTTTTTTTATAAAAGTCCTTGCAAAATTTTATATAGAAAAAATATTTTTTTTTAGAAAACGGCTCTAACGATTTTCGAATTTTCTTTTCTTAAAATGTATGATTATAGAAGAAATTAGATCGCATACTTCGTTTTCATTTCATTTAAAAAACTGTTTTAGTCATTTGAAAATCGAATTTTATGCTTTTTTAATTTTTTTTTTTTCTGAAACTGAATTTACAGTTTTTTTAATTAAAAGGGCTTAGCATAATTAGTAACTTTATCTACAAGAGCAAGTACGTGCGACCCAGTAGTGCTTTTATTTTTTACACGGATGCTTCTTACTAAACGTAAAATTATTTGATATAAAAATTTTCAAAAAAATATTTTTGAATTTTTAAAAACTCTTTAAATTGTTTTTTTTTTGAAAAATGAATTTTTCGAAAATGGGTGCCTGTATTTTTTTGAAATGTTGGTTTAGGTAAGATGTGCATTAATATTTTATTGAAAATGGCATACCAATTCTTTTTTTAAATAAGGTTTGAGAATTTTTATATAAAAAAAATATTTTTTTTTAAAACTAGAGTCGTTTTTCAAAAAGTTTATATTTTTTAATCAAAGCAAATGGCATACTGAGTTTGGAGCTCAAAACAATTTAAGAAGTTGTTTATGTCATTTTAGTAATGCATTTTATTTTTTTTTATAAAATTTCTTACATAGAATTATTTATTTCTTACAACCTTATAAACGCTGCAATATTTCTAGCAAATCGTTTCTTTATCACTCGTTGGTTTGGGCTTAATGCAGAGAAACTTAAGTTTTGGCGGCGGCATATAAAGAAAGTATTTTTTTTTTCGTAAAATTGACAAAGTCAAAGCAAACAACTGTTTTTGTATCAAAATGATTGAATACTGGCAGTTAACTTTCAATTTCTAACAAAAATCAAAACATTTCTACACCTTCTCCGAAATGCTTACAGAAACATCTCCATCGTTTATATGTGAAAAGGATAAAAGTTACGATGACTATCTGGATTCAATGAAAAATGAATTCCTTACCAAATGGGAACACAATCCTCTCTCCATAATGGGCGGATTGGATGATTACGAGCAATTAGCAGTTTTGGGTGTCGGTTCTTTTGGAAGAGTTGTAAGTTGATTTTTAGAAACATTTTACTCAAAAACTCATTTATCAAAAAAAAAAAATACAAATCTCTATAGAAACTATGTAAGGACCCATCTACGAGTAGGTATGTTGCCGTTAAGGTTATGCTCAAAGAATACATTGTCAAGCATAAGCAAGTTAAACATGTCCATCAAGAGAAACGTGTTCTTCAATCAATCAATTTTCCTATCCTAATGACATTGGAATTTGCTCGAAAGGATAATGATTATATTTATTTGGCAATGCCATACATCAATGGAGGTGAACTCTTTTCATTCCATAGAAAGTAAACATTTTTGATTAGTACTAGAAATATTCTAAACTGATAAAGTTTTTCGTTGAAAGGCTTAAAAAGTTCAATGAAAAACAAGCAAAATTCTACGGTGCTCAAGTATTTCTCGGTCTTGAGTACTTACATAAATTACAACTCCTTTACCGAGATTTAAAGCCTGAGAATATTCTTATAGATCAAAGGGGGTATATTCGAATAACTGACTTTGGATTCGCCAAGGTAAATTTCCACAAAACTGTATTAAGGACATTTTCTACCAGTTGATTGTAGCGAGTGTTAGACAGGACATTGACCCTCTGTGGAACTCCGGAGTACCTTGCTCCAGAAATAATTCAAGCCAAACCGTACGGATGCAGTGTAGACTGGTGGGCCTTTGGTATCCTTATTTATGAATTTGTTTGTGGAAAATCACCATTTTCACATTATAACAAGGATCCAATTAAAATGTACGCGAGAATCTGTGATTGTGATTACAAGATGCCATCCTACTTCAGTAAGGATCTCAGAGATTTGGTTGATAATCTTCTACAAGTCGATCTTTCAAAAAGGTGTTACCATACACAAATTTTATACTTTCTTGTCTTTTTTAATCGATTTTTTGTCAGATTTGGTAACATGATGAACGGCAACAAGGACATAAAGAAACACAATTGGTTTAAATCCATGGATTGGTGTGGTTTGTATAATCAAGAAGTCGAAGCACCTTATATTCCAATAACAACTGATTTGGAAGACACTAGTAATTTTGATAAATATCCAAATGTTCCAATGGTTCATTCAAATCTTAACAAGTTTGAAGAATATTTTGCAGAATTTTAAGAATTATTTTTTTTGTGGAAACGAAATTAAAAAAATATTTAAAACTTATGTATCTTTTGTTCATTGAGTTGTCCCAAAACGGGGATTAAGAAAATGTCTAGTAACTAGTACATTGTTAAACAGCTTTCTCTGACAAAAAACAAAGTCCACCAACTGGATTATTAAAAATATTAAAAATATTCTATTTAGTTTCTGAACCAATATTACTTTAGGTTGAATTATTCAGCTGTTCCTCCTTCAACATTAATTAAATTCTTAAAAGTAGAGTGTCATCTCATAACTTAAATTATATACCTACACTCTGTGTAGCCGCAATTGCCTCTTCAATGGAAGCTATAAACGGTTTTACGATCCTCACCGAAAACATCACGTTTAGACGTAGTATTTGCACTTTTACGATTGCAACATTGTTGCATTTAAACTCAAAAAAGACCAAACTATTAATTAGCTAAAATTTTAACGAGCGAAAATAACAAAAAAAAAATATAATTTTTATTTTTGACTTAAAATTTCGTGCGTGGATTTCGCTTTTGAGATACTCGAACATAAAATTATCCGAAATACTTTAAGGCTAAATGAAATGTAAAATTGAATTTCTTTTGCAGTTGTTGTTTTATTAGCTTTTAAGTGAACTTCTATTTGTTTCCATCGATATGGGTCAGTAAAATGGTGGTATTTAGTTCAAACTTGTATGTATTTGTATTTTACTTAAAAATAATAGCTTTTTGTTGAATTAGAATTCTATTGGTCTTCATAAATATTACTCACAACTTTTTCTTCAAATTGGTAATTAAATAAAATTGAGTGCGTATTAGTTAATTGTTAGGCTAGGGTGTGAGTTTTTTTTGTACGAAAAATACTTGGTTGAAGACCATAGTAAATGAAACTTGGTCAGCAAACTTCGGATCTTCACGTGGAATGTCCGTGGAACATTTAAAATTTGAAACCGAAAAATTATTGAAGATTTAAGAGAATACGGGATGGAGAAGAGAAGAGTACATAAGAAAACCAAATTCCTTTGGTATATTTCAGCAAGAAGGAGAAATGCTAGTTGGAAGACGTGAAAGATGATCCAACCAAGGAAGCATTCCGCAACCTTTTAAGGAAGATGTAGACATTATAAATGTCTGTATCCGACGTCAAGATTATTTTTGACAACTTTAAAGTCCAGATCGGAAAGGAGGGCATCTTAAGTTCAATGGTCGGAAGTCGGCGGAGATCCCAGACTGCGAAGTAGTAGCTCTGGGAAGGGCTCAAGCTTATAATCTATGTCATCATATCAATTATACGATTACCATATGCCTTGAAATAGAAACAGATGGCATTTGTGTTAAATCAAATTGACCAGGCTTTAAAGATAACAGAAGCAGCCATAAGCCATACAAAAATGTGGTGAGGTATAACCTAAATTGTATTATTATTATGTCTTCGTGAAAACATTGTTAACAAGCCAAAAGAAGTAACACCAAATATGTGCTGGGTTTCACTAGGTGATCACAAAGAAACTCCGGATTCAACGAAATATGACAGCTGGCGGCTGCAGCTAAGAACGAGACATGTCAGGCTATACTGCAAACAACAACCAGAGTCACTGAGAGAGTAAGTAGAATTAAAGCTCTACGGACAAAAAAGAAGAGATGAACGTCAACTTCTCCAGGAAGAAAAGGAGAAATAAAGAGAAGCGGGCGGTCGAGTCTATTGAGGATTGTACCGGCATGCATCTTCTTACCACATGATATGAAGATCTACCCAAAGTTCCAAGGTCAGAACGGGAACCGGCCGAGATAAGAGGGAAAAAATGATGGGAGACAAACAGTAAGTGTTCAGGATCTGGAAGAAACATTTTTCTAGACTTTCTAAAACGGTGAAGATAGCCAACATTCTGCTATTCCATTCCATTAAATTTTAACCACGATGGCCAGCAAATCCGTCCACCTGAATTAGATGAAGTACGCTTAGCGATTTCCAAACAAAAATTAAGTATAAGCTTCCTAATTCGGTCGGCAGTTTTACGAAGATCAAAAGTCAACACCACTGGTATAATCTATTAAAAGTCCGTTCAACTATACTTGCTAATGCCGATAACACAGACAGAATTGGCAGAACAATTCTAGAAGGGAATGTCAATATCATCAACTCACCCAAAACGATGGAATGGATAGTTATAACTTTGAAGCAGTCAAGGACTTTGTCTCCTTGTGATCCACTACAAACTCAAAACAACGACATCAGTTCAGAGATCAAACGGAAAATTACTCTTGCCAATTGCTGTTTCTTCGGGCTGAGAAGGTATTTAAGTAGTAAGGCCGTCTCTCATAGAACCATAAACGCTAAATAAGACCTTAATCCCAGTTTTGCTGTATGGGGCAGTAGTACGGACAATAAAAGTCGAGAAAGATTCCTCGACTGATTTTCGGTCATGTGTGTATGGAAAGAGTATGGAAGAGAAGATTCAATGAAGAGCCTTACGTCGACATTGACCCGATCAAAAAAAGGAAAATGCTTAAATCGCTGGGACACATGGATTGTATGGTCATCAACGTTACCATCCCAGCAAGTCTTCTTCAAATCCAATGCTGAACGCAGCAGAAGACGTCGATGACGACTTCAGCCAGCTTGGTGTGTGTGTTCCTGAAGTTGAATAACTGGGGAAAGAGCTGTCTCAGAGGTGCATGTTGGTTGAGGCCGTATATTGTGAGAGCCATTAAAAGTAAAAAATGAAGCTTTAAATAGTCCCAAAGTCACTGGTTGAACCGGTAAAATCACGGATGCTCCGATAAAATCACAGGTTTTGCTGGTAAAAATTCGATCTGCCTCAGTAAAATCAAGAATATCGCCGCTAAGAACACGGGTAGACAAGGTAAAATCATTGAGGTTATGTGGTAAGGACTCAGATCATTCCGGTAAAGTCACAGATCATTCTGGGAAAGTTAAATGTTTTCCTAATGAAATTCTTCACTTGGAAAACCTTGTTTTTTTACCAGCTTAAAATTATTGAAGACCGATAGAACGATGAAGGTTTCTTTTGGTGTAATTTTGTCAAATGAAGTGTGACTTATCCCCCCATTAAAAATTCAATCTTCATAATAGATAATCCATATTTTGGCACTGAGAAAATAGAACAGCATTGAAATAATGAAAGGGTTGTGAATTGTGCTTCCTAAAGCTGAAAGAGAAAACGAAAACCGAATTACTGTATTTGTTCACATTACTAAATGTCCTTCATTCCATGTACTTATTTGCAAGAAGTCAATAATACCTAACATTTAATATAGTATCAGAATTTTGAACAAAAAATAACATCAAGATTAAGTCAATAAAGTCTTATTAGAAAAGATAACCAACTTTGCTAAACGCAAATACGTAAACATTCTTTTGAAGAACAAGAAGCAAAATAAACTTATTTTCTTGTTATTAGGTATAATAGTAGTTGCCTGTATATTAGAGGAGTAATTTACAAATTCTGTTTGACCATTTGTTAGAAGACTAAAACTCTCACTCCTCTCACCAATATTGGACTTCATCTTGATTTTTCATCACACATAAGAAATTATGGAGGTATTCCTGTGTCGGACGGTCTCGTATTTATCAGAATACACAATACAATATCATCTATCTACGTGTCCACAGTCCGTATCTATTACCTCCGGTTCGTGCACGTCCGCCAGTCTGGAGCCACTTGACACTCCATTAGTGTAGTGTATAGTTGGGGAGGCTCACGCAGGAATGAACACACAATCCGCAGTAGAAAGTAGTAGTAGTAGTTGAAAAGTCGAGTCTGCTTGCTTCTGATGACGCCGCCCGTCCCATCTCTACTACCCCAACTCCAAATAATGTTCTCCCTATTCTATATAGTCAACCTGATTTCTTTTATTTTTTTTTGCTTTCACCCCTGAATCACCTTTTGTATCAGAATCTGAACCATAACCAAAGATTCTTCTCTCTGCACTTCAGAGATATTGCTTTGAGATGGGAATGATATTTCGCCCAACTTTATATCGTGAGTATCATATTCCTTTAGTCTTAAGCACACACAACATAACAATAATGGCCGTGATTTTTGTTATAACAGCGCTTGTTTCGGTTCTCTGATGGTTGATGTCTGAAGGGGAGGGGGTTCATCGTTGATGGTTGGAAAAGAAATCAGACGTTCAGACATTCCGAGGTGAATTGGATTTGGGGAGTTCAATCAAGGTTGACTGTTTCAAGTGGGTTCATTGTTGGTTTTTAGATTATTTATGAATATTTTTCCGCCTGGGAAAATGTTTAAATTGTTTATTAATAATAATTTGGTATGACGACAGACATAACGATGATGAATGATTCATGTGAGAATATTTTAACAACAGATGTGCTAGCATAGAAGAGGTAGTAAAGAATGTTAAAGTTTGCTTCTTCGTAGTCCTAGCCATCTCAGTAGTTGTATTTTCAGCTTTTTGATAAGGTCGATGTCACTGTACAGCCCGTAGTCTTCATTCTCCATCGATGCACACACTGGACCAAATATTACTTGAAGAATCTTTCCATACAGCATACAGCAGGTCTTAAAGGGTCCCTTTGGTTTTTTTCAGAGAGGGCATTACTATTTCAAAGCCTTTCAAGCCCAAAGAAATAGCGGTTGGCAAGAGTGGTTCCTCGTTTGAACTCTACATTGATGTATTGTTGTGCTGTGCGATGAAATAGTGGATCCCACTTCCAAGGTAAACAAATTCTTTGACTGCATCGGAGTTATAACTGCTCATGGTTAGGTTTTGGTCCAGTCGGTGGTGTTGTGCCTCTCTTCTCGATAACAGCATATTAATTTGTTTACGTCTCATTAACAGCTAAGCCCATTTTCTCTTCCTTTTGAATGCTTGCAAATGCTTCACTTACAGCTCGATTCGTTCTCCCAATGATGTCAATGTCACCAGCATAAGCCAGGAGTTTAACGGACTTTTGGAAAATTGTACTACCTAAAGTGTTGACTTCTTGCGCACAATTGTTTTAAGTGTTAATAACACCCTGTCTCAAACCTTTTTCGACATTAAAGGGTTCGGTGGTGTTCTTAACAACTTGGACGAAGCAACGAAATGGAGGAATATTGTGATCCCGCACAAGCGCACAAATATGCAAGGGATGTCAAGATGGTGACATGGCTGTACATTGTACATAGCTCGTTCCTATTAACGGTGTGGTGTGTAAGGAGTTGGTATTCCTTGATTTTTTCCAGCATCTGCCGGAATGTAAACATATGATCTATGGTGGATATTCTTCACCTTAAACCACACTTTTGTAGGGTCCGATCAGGTCGTTGGTAAAAGAATACAGGCGGACACACAAAACAGCCGCAAAACAGAATTTTATATGCAATGTGTAGAAGACTAATACCACTGAACATCTCCTTTCTTAAAGATTTGACACCAAGTTTCCATTTATTTTACCAAAGTTTTCTCCGTCGAAATTCTTTATATGAATTGATGTATGCTCCTGGCCAAGTTATCTTTCGCTGTTTTAAATAGTTTAACCGGCAGGCCATCCAAACCATAAGCCTTATAAGAAGTTTAGCTTGGGTATCGCTATTCTGATTTCATCTAGGCCGGGGGGACGGATATTTTGGTCATCATCGTTCACGGTAAATGAGTTCTTCTGAATTAAAAGCGGATGGTTGGCTGTCTTCACCGTTAAGCAGTTTGGAATAGTGTTTTTTCCAGATCCTTAAGCCTCAACACCGATTGTGTTAGCAGGCCTCTATTTTAGGGTGATACGTTGAGAGAACAAATTGATTGCGGCAAACGAAAAAAATTGTCCAAACGAGTTTTTAGTTTTCTGGACAATTTTTCGGCTTCGTTTGCAGCAAATTTCGTTTGGGATAAACACTTTCTGTAAACCATTTAAAAAAAAAATTTAACGTAAACATGTGATTGAACCGTCGGCGACCTCTCGCTCGTATGTTCACATTTCGCTACGGACTTTATAATTTATGATTGGCGTAGAAGGCATATAAACAAAATGATAGAACGAATCGTTTGTGTCAAACGACTTTTCATTTGTTGGATAGTAATTTTACGACTTAAACTTCGTTTGCAGCAAACTCGTTTCGATGGAAAAATTTATGCGAACGAATATATAACATTAAAAAGTCAGAGTAATATCGGTGATTGAAGCCCAAACCTCTTGATTTCGAACAGAGGCTGTTGCTATTGCGCCTCGAACTATATAACTTTCGTGTAGCTTAGAATTCATATGAACACCGCAAACGTAGAGTTAATTATTATGAAACTTTGTTTCTTGCAGTCAGTTGTTGTAAATGAATTGTATATTTAAACCAAAAGTGAAGTTCTTTGTCACAAACTACTTTCTGGAGAAGTTCTTCGCAAATTATTCATTCGTTTGCTGCAAACAACAGAATAAACTAGCAAACGAATAGGTGTTAAGGTAGGCATTTTTGTTTTCCGCAATCAACTCATAGAAATGAGCTCCAAGCGAATAGGTTTTGCATTATGTTTGCTGTAGTTGTAAATGACATTCAATAGCTGCAAACGAAAACACAAATATTATTTCTCTGAGTGTATCTTTAAGTCGATCATTTCACTCTCTGGTAGAAGTTTAGCCCCTTATCATACCTCAATTAATTCGACCGCTTGCTTTCCGTTTCACCTCTATCCTTCTTACTTTTAAGTATTCAGTGTTTCTCTCTTCTTTTCTGCACATGGACTTTGCAGACTGACTCTCTCATCAATTCCGGCCCTAACCTGCAGCATCGACTCAAGTTCCTCGTTCTTGGCTGCATATTCCTGGCGGCACTCTTCAACGAATCAGGATCTTCGCTTTTGTGGTCTTCTGAAACCCATCACATCAGGGGCGGCATTTTTGATGATAAGTTGTCAAAATTAATTTTAAACTCGAATCAAACCTAGTTTTCGTTTAAACTAGTTTGCTCCTCTCCAATTCATTTTCCACTGCCTTAAAATGCTTGTCCGGCAATGTCCGACTTCAGTTTCGATATCGCAATTCTTACAAATTCTTGGTTGGTTGTCTCTTGCAATAGTAGATGGTTTGCTGGCATTGAATTTTCACATAATATCAGCCCCTATTTGCAGTAGCCTGCGTCATTGATATCAAAGTCTGAGCTTTACTACCACCAGGTTGTAATCTGAGTCGGAATGTTCGGACACTCACGTTATTCGATCAAGTAAAATGCTCTGAAGACCGCCAAAAACCGAATCGAGTTCTTATTTACGCTACACCTTCCACACGTCTTCTCGCGATGTCCGTAGAATGCTTCCTTGGTTGATTCCCTTTCTTCTCTTTTGGGGCCCAGGAACAGATCAACGTGCTGTTCTTAAATTTACCGATGATGATGGTGAGGCATTCACTAACATTTACGAAGTGCATGACTTAGCATGACTTAGCAGTCGACGAAGACTTAGGCAGTCTTCGTCGACTGCTTCTGTTTCATGCAGCAATTACCGTAGCAGATATCGGAGGATCTAATTTTGCAAATGCCTTCTTCAACTCCATTTCATCTAATTTTGTAGATGGGTGTTAGCTTTGCATCTATCCAGGATCTAGTTTATTCGACTACACGTTGTTTGTATAAGGTCCAAACAATCCACGTGAAGATCCGAAGGTTTTCAAAATTTTGATTATTCATATCCGAGGCTTTTAGTTGTTTCATATCCATCAACATTACTCCTACGTGCGTCTTCTTCCTGGTAATAGCCTTCAACCCAGAGGGGGCTAAGTCCTTTAGACTTCAAGGAAAAGAGAGCGAAAACCTCTCCTAACAAGTCCTTTAATCTTTTTACACCGGAGAAGTTTATATCAGATGTTCAACAAGTAGTTCAACCTGACTGGAACTGGTGACGCTTCTATTTATTCTAATCTATTAAGGGTGCCTCGGTGGGAAGACTTCTTCATCGGGGGGTAATTTGTAGCAATATCCAACTACTCTTCGACCTGTCGATCATGGGTGGCCCATTTGCTAAATTAGTTCCTCTACAATTAGTACTACAAACTTAAAATTTTTAAACTGCTTTCTTCTGATGAAGAATCGAATCATGCAGAAGAAGTTCTAACCAAAACTGAACTATTTTTGACGTAGAATATCAATCATGATTGCCTCATTTCCGAAATTAATATCAATAATTTTCAAAATATGAGCGAGCAGCTGCCTCTTAGACACATTCGCAATTATCTAATTTATAAATTACGTTTGATTATTTAGTAATCCTCTCCTCAATCGTGATGCACTCTAATATCCATAAAAATAATTACTCCAGGACAGGACATTTGAAATATTGCAGAGACCTTTCTCATTTAAGACATAAAACAGAATTCACCTTATAAAGACAAACAGATCCTATCATTTTATGTGCTTGAGATGTTGCCCCAAGTTGACTGATTGATTACTCACATATCTTTGCAAGAAGAAAGTCAATTACAATTCCGGATACAGTCAATATGTCAGCCCTCGCAGGACAAAAATATTCCCAGCATCAGGCTGACGCTCGCTCGCTTAAGGGAAAGCAAAAAAGAGAAAAGCCCATACCTACTTGTGATGGACTTTGGGTAGTTTTCAATTAAGGTGTGACAGGAATACGTTGTGCAGAAGCAAGCTAACGGAAATATACACATTAGTTTAGATATGAGAAACTTCCACATTATATTTTGGGACACAGGGATAGCACTGGAAACATCTTTTATCTACTCAACGTGTACTATAAAGTTGTTTATTGGATGTTTGTGTGTCAGTGAATTGCTCAAGGAAACGAAGAAAAATTACACATGTCCAGTTGATAAATTGCTCAAGTGAAGATTACGTAATTTGACAATTTTCTAGTGTGTGCTTCCAAGAATTGGCCCTAAATCATACCGGATATAGGCTAATCCAGCATTTTTGGACAACCAACCAATATAGATGGTCTGCACATACCGACGGAAGTCAGTAGGGCACAAGGTAAGCCCACAATTCTCCGTGCGATTAATCAAAGTTTTCTGTTTCGCTTGAGTGAATCCGTTTTACTTTAAATCAATTTTAATCTATGGAAAAACATCTCAGGAATGCCTTCGTTTAGTTGGGAGTTTGTCTTCCATTTTAATTGATTGTGGTAATTCAATTAGAAAAATGTATTGAAGATTACTTGCCCTTATTGAGGGAACAAGAGAAACAACTAGTTTGTAGCTTAAGGTGTTGATAAATCTTGGAAGAAGTTTGGTGAAGAGTAGGTTTAGGTAAGTGTTATGTGCTGAAAGTTGCTCTTTAGTTACCTTTACACTTAGTTCAATATAGATCCATTTTGTTACCCTGGCACATCTAATTAAAACATACGTAGAAAATTCCTGAAATGCCTGCCTATTCCCTAGCTAGTTTCTCCAATAAGCCACACAAGTTGGCTTCCACTTGCGAGCGCCACCTATGATGAGTTCTTTCTTTGACACGTTGTTCATTAGATGTGGGTTGGAAGAATCGTCGGAGTGGTATTGCTTCGATATTCATAAGGACCAAGGCATCTCAGCCACTATATTCTCAGAACTATGGTGGACTGGTATGGTATTATATTGATTTCTCTTGGTTCTTTCAGAAAAGGCTTTACTTGCCTGCTTGCCCCTGACTATAAATTATACAGATGAGCTGGTATGTGCTCTTGACCAAGTCACCGGAAGGTGTAGCAAACCTTAACAGACTTGACCGCTTGTTTTTGTTGTGCTCCACATTCTTCCGTTTAAAAAGTCAGTAGTGTCCTGCTTCTTTATTAAATAGAGTTCATAAGCTGCCCTCTCAGAATTTCTGGTCCTTATTTGCATCTTCCAGTCAAAGGCCTTGTCTTCCATCGTTCTTCATCAAATGAGTGCTTTGTTTTTGGTCGTCTTATGCATTTCAGTGGTGGCGCTTTTGAAAGCCTGTTTAGTGTTGACAGTTCATTTCCATTATATTCCACTAGTCTTCCTACTCGGTTTTGGTGATTTGCACTCTGACATATAGGAAGATCCGATCAGTAAAAGTTCTGGCGGTTTTTTTAAATAAAATCGACGTCGACGTCAATTTTTCCGCTGCAAACTGCAAAGTCGATCAACCTGAGTCAGTTTCTGGAGGTTCCGCCGTGCAAACTGTGTCTTCCGATAGCCCAAGCATAGATGCCCTCTTTCTCAACTTGACTTTCTTCGGGCACCTATCATACGTCTTCTCCAGAAAGTCGTAGAAGGCTTCCTCAGTTGGGTCTTCTTTCTCAGCTGTTAGGCATTATGCGTGGATCAGCGTAGTGTTTTTAAATTTGGTCATAGATGAGGATTGTGACAAGACGCAAGCTCCAGTGTTAAGAGGTCGAACTTGGAGTCAATGTCATTTAGTGAGGTGAGGGCGGATTGATTGCTAATCCCTACAGGCGTTTGCTCTGAATACGTCGGAGAGGCCTATATAAGAGTCCACCAAGTAGTCTAAACTGACACTTCCGTTCATTGCATCGCAAGAAAATTTCCAATATAATTCAATCTGTTAATAATGCTTTGGTATCATTACTTCGTGGGGGGATAGTATGAAGAAACAACCTACTCCACTTGTAGTTAGACTTCTCGACCATGGGGTGTACTTTTACAGAAAGAAGAAAGCTCTAGTACAATTTTTCCGTAAGCCACTCCACCAGGTCAAAGCTTTCATCGATCTAATGGGGTCTTGGTTCATATGTTTTAGCAAATATCCTGTTTTCTTGGCGCTTTTTTTATGATGTTTTGAGACCTCAGTTTTTCTTAACAAAAGCTTACAAGGAATGCGAGATGGCCAAGTCATATTTGATAACGGATTTGAACTGTGTCTATGAACTTCCGTAGGGACTTTCACGTCGATCTAGGTATTAATTAAAATTGAAGATATTCCTAGATTACCATCTCTGACCCTTAAGGTTCTTAAACGTATAAGTTCTTGTAACCCAACAATTCTCCCTTCAAAAGAATATGTTCTCATCCAGTGAGCCGAACTGAAGTGCAAAAGAATTTATTTAAATGTTTGCAACTTCCGCAGCAGCACATGTACGTACTTTTCCACTCTCACCGTTCGGCAGGATGTTGACAATTTTCAGCAAGTCACTCATGTTCCTGTCAATGAGCATGCAACTTTAGGTAGAGGTACACTGCATGTAAAATTCCTTGTAGCTTCCTTGTTCAAAGTTGCGCCACTACTCTGAGAGTCATTCAAAAACAAACACTACGCTTAGAAACTCTTCTCGAAACAATAGAAACCCACTGAGGCGAAAAGATTCTTTTGCAAGATCCTGAGTATACTGAATGCTGCTGAGTTGGTTCCGCTTGAAATTTCGTACCGGTTTCGAGAACAAATTTTGAAATTATTGTCACTTACACTGGAAGAAAACAAGAACTAGTGGTCACGTGCTAGAAGAACGATGTACATCATACTCTCGAGTTGACTATGTAAGATAAATCGTAGGGGATGTTTAATTTCTGCATGTTGCCAGTTGAAGAGCACTATCGCCGATCTGAAGGGTGCATTCATATAGAAACCCAGCTTCTCACCGAGAAGGTATAGTATACACACTCTCTTCGAGGATTGATTGATGAAATATTATCCTTTTAAGTGGTAAACTATTGTCCGTCTTGTGTTGTCGTTTTTACCCCCACCCCGACACAATGTTGCAGTTTTTATTTATTGTAATTGTTTATTATTCATCATAATGGGCTTTCAACAATTGCAGTTTTTATATGAATGAATGATTCGGTCCTTGAGAGGCGTTAAAAATGTGATAATTCATTTGAATGATTTTATTTTGATGTGATTTTGCCGGTGACGTGTGTGCTGTAGGAAAATCCGTGGGAATTTCTATAAGTGTGACAAATTCAATGTAATAAATGATAATATTTAATATTTGTTACGGTTCAAAAATATATCTGCAGTTTAATTTTGCAGGGTTGAGTTTAATTGATGAGAATGAGAATAGATATTCCATGATTTTAATTGGAAATTGTCGATGGGAACTAGTCTAGAAAGTCAAAATAAAAACTCAATATTACCAATTTTTTCAGTAAATTTGGTGGTATGAAATTTGTATGAATTTCATGAACATAGAACAAAATGCATTTTGTATGCCTCTTTAACGAATTGTGCCATTCATAACTTCTGATTATGAATACTTAAAAAATGTAAAATTTCCAAGAACCTACACCCCAAATGTAAACAATTATTTTGGTATACAATTCATTGCAATACTAGCTGACCCAACAGACGTTGGCCTGCCCTGCACATTGATTTTTATTTTCATCATCATCATCATCGGCTCGACAACCGGGGTCCGGTCCTGGCCTCCTTCAACAAGTCTCTCCACCTATCCTGGTCTCGAGCCGACGCCATCCAGTTGCGCACCCCAAGGCTTCGGGCGTCCTGGTCTACTCCATCTCTCCAGCGCTAGCATGGTCTACCACGCTGCCGTCTACCATAGAATGTACCAAAAATGACTTTCCGAGCAGGTTCCTCTTCGCAAATACGAGCTAGGTGCCCTGCCCACCGGAGTCTACCGAGCTTAATTTTTGTCACTATGTCTGTGTATCGAACCGGTATGCAATCGTGTGAAATCCTATAGTGTTGGTGAAAGAAAACCAGTTATAAGTCTACAACTTGTAATGGTATTTGTATAAGCTAAAAAGCTCGAGAGCTTCTTTCCATTCTTTCTTTCTTATATGACACTTCTTGTCTGACTCCTGCCAGAGCAATACAGATTGCATATCGGTCGAGTGTTTCGTTTTTTTTAAAAACCCAATATTAAAAATACAGACAGTACAGTCGGTATAGAGTTGTACAGAATATTAAAGATTAAATGTAAAGTGTATAGTTAGTATAGTCGGTATAGAGTTGTACAGAATGTTAAAGATTAAAAATAAAGTGTATAGTTCGTATAGTCGGTACAGAGTTCGCAAAGAACACGAAAGATGTAAAGCGTACAGTCGGTATAGAATAAGATAATCAATAAAAGAATAATAATAGTCGGGTTTTTGTTATGAGTTTCCCGACTCTAAATAATAAATGCGTTTTATTTATCCTTTAATACAGTCCAAGAATATACATTGGTCCACGTCGAGTCGGGTAGTAGCAACTCGCGAAACGAATAAAACGTTAAAAGAAAAAAGAAAAAGAGAGAATATACTCGTATTAGTTCGCATGCGCATCGACATAAAGTAGAGAATATACGAAAGAATATACGTATCTGTCTGGTTACGTCCGCCGCGCACACAGCCAATGTCGTATCGAGTCACACATACACACGTAAGTTGCGCGCAGCACTCACGAGACGTCTCTCCACAAAAACCAAAAAAAAGTTGTGAAACACAATTTATGGTGTACGGTCGCCACATTTACGACCGAGTGAAAAAAATAATAAAACTTTGCTATAAAGTGCTGAGGAGCAGTGAAAGGTGTAAAGAATAAGAAATTGTATAGATCAAAAAGTTTAAAAAAAAAAAAAAGGAAAAGAAAGTACAGATAGAGAAGAAAAAATATATAAAAAAAAACAACAAAGTAAAGGTAAGCCCTTCAATAATAAGGAAGGGGAAGTACAGATATTAAGGTTCAGATAGCAAAATATAATGCAAAAAAAAAAAACAATACAACAAACAACAAGCAACAAGAAAGGTGGCAGCAACGAGCAGGCAATGCACGAACGAACATGAATTGTTACAAATATAAGGCGACGCGCGTCTTCATGCGATGAACGTTCTAACAGTTGGAAGAGTTTATTTTCTTTCTCTTCTGCTGACATGTCTGTGTGCTGGTCGCTAGTATAGAAATTGTGTAGAGATTTTTTTGTTTGTGTGTTGCAAGAAAAAGGGGAAAGATCACAGAGAATAACAGATACTAGAACAAAATGAACAGGAGAGTAGAGAGTACAGAGTATAGAGAGTTTGCCCGAATATACAAAACACATACATGTGGTGAGTGGCAAAAGGAAAGAAAAACAAAAGAAAGAAAAAGAAACAAACGGAAACGGACAACAAGATGAGTTGGTATAGAATCAGCTGTTCGGAAATGAGCAGAGCAGCTTTAAGTCAATTAAAGAAAATAAATAATAATAAAGACGTATAGATTTACATCTGCTGGCACGATAGGAGGAAGTATAGGCGCGGTTGTTCAGAAATGAGAGAAGCGATACAATATAAATTTTTTTTTAAAGTTTTTTAGAAGATTATGGTTGCGAAAATGCAAGCAAATGATCATACAAAATATATGTATAGAAACTCAAGTAGAGATTAAAGTAAAGTTTCAAGAATATAAGTAGAGGCAAATGCAAAGATGGGTAAAGATTAAAGTATAGACAGTAGAAATCAGTATAGAGTTCAATTAAGTAGAGAATATGCACATGGAAAATAATCAGTATAGATATAAAATTCAAAGAAAAGGTAGAGCCACAGAATACAACAAGTATATTGAATAAAATATATAAAACAACAATAGAAATCAGTCTGGCATGGGGGAAGAGGTACGAATATTGTGCTTCTCCAAAATAAAAAAAAATAAAATAAGGGAAGACTGTTTCACGTGCGGTCATGGACTATTTATACTGGCCACATAAAGAAGTCATGTCCGTCCGTGTCCACAGTTGGAACTAAATCTTCGAATATTTTGGAATGAGGTACATGGGGTTACGCGTGATTAGGTGCGTAAAATAATTGAAATTATTTTGGAATCAGGTACATGGGGTAACTCGGGATTGGGAGCGTAAAATAATATAAATTTCGATCCTATGTCACTGTTGAGACTGGACTTATAATATTATTGGTTGTCAAAAGAAGTACAGATTAATTATTGGTATAGAAAATAAGCTTGTACAGAAAAAGAAAACAATATTCAACAGAAGTACAGATTAAGTATTAGTACAGAAAATAAGTTTGTAGAGAGAAAGAAAAACAAAAGTACAGAGCGCAGGTTATAAGGAAGTAATCATCTTCTTTTGACCACAGGTATAGAGTACAGAGAGTTTATGTCAAAATAAACTCAAATATACAACCAATAATAGTAAAAATAATAATAATAATATATGTATAGATGTATAGAATGTATAGAATGTACAGATGATAAATCATAAAGTACAGGCCGTTTGAGGTAGTAACGATATCTAATCATCCATTTTTGTTTTAGATTTATGTACAGATATGGAAGAAATTGCTAGGGTTCGCAATGACTTCTTCACCGCTGGTGGGGCACTGCAAGAGAAAATAGCAGAATCCACTCAGCAGGTAAGAGATTTTGTACAGACAGTACAGGTGGCGATAATCGTCAGATTCAAGTAGAGGTCAGCATGCCGTTCCAGCAGCACGACCTAAAGAACACATGGGGAGAGTTTGATGGAACTTACACCAGATGGATAGGCTTTCAAGGCTGCCATACACGACAATGCAAAGATTTCTCCAGCCTATAAGTTCCCTAATAGGTCGTGCTGCCCGAGCTCTGGGAGAATGGCAGCTAACTGAAGAAAACTATAATGAAGCCTGGGAGCGTTTGAACCAGGTCTACGATAAGAAATACCTTATTGGACAGGAGCATATCAGGCAGCTCCTGCGATTGCCCGATATGACAGAACATCCGTCGGCAAACGAGCTCCAGAGAATGGCCGACACAACTCATGAGGTCATCAGGCTGCTGAAGTCTCTTGGCCTGCCGGTCGAGTCTTGGGATTTCTTCATTGTACACATCTTATGTGAGAAATTCGACCAGGAAACAGCTAAGCAATGGGAGTTGCAAAGAGACTCCGAACAACCGAAACTCTCAACCCTTTTGACTTTCATAGACAAACAGGCCGCAGCGCTGTCTAATTTGTCAGGTGAACATCAAAAGAGGACCGGTCAACGTACAGAGCACACAGAATCAAAGAAAGATAGTCGTAAAGATGAGGGGAAAGCATCAGGTCCCCGCAGCAGCAACACCAACACCAGGAATTCGGCAAAGATATGCGCAGTATGCGCCGCAAACCATCAGATATGGGATTGTCCTGAATTCGCGGCACTCTCTTACCGTGCCCGTAGAGATTATGTTGAGAGAAGAGCGATGTGCCCAAATTGTCTCAAGCACGGCCACAAGGAGAACAATTGTTTCCTCAGAGGTTGTGCCAGATGTCCAGAAGCCCCCAAGCATAACATTTTGCTATGTCCCACTAAAGAGGTATTACAGTCAGTGCTACCGTTGGCATATGAAGAAGAGCAACCATCATGCTCAAAGAGGGTTGCAGCCAGAGGAGCATTAAAGAAGAAATTCGAATGACGTTCAAAGAGAAGCGTCGGAAGAACTTCAAAGTACAGAAAAGGTAAAGGTCGTAGAGAATCCACTAGACAAGCAGCTAGTCGTACAGATAATAAAACTTCGGATCAAAATCCAAGTTGTACAGATAGAAAAAGTAGTACAGATAATAAAAATAAGAGGTTAAGTAAGTTTAAAATAAGTAATCATCAAAAGTATACACATTTTATTAATAATTTAAAGATTGGTACAAGTTTGATTCCTACAGCTATGGTAAGATTAGAAGTAAATGGTTTCGTTTACGGACCTTTTAGAGCAATGCTCGACACTGCAGCCCAGATAAATTTAATGGTAGACAGGTTGAGAAGTCAGCTCAGGATTCAAACAAAACAAGTCGCAGGTAAACTGGTAGGTGTGAATGGAACTCCTTTCCCAGTCACACGCCAGACCATGATAGGGGTGTTGCCATAGTACAGATCGAATTCAATTGGATACAAAGCAAATGAGTCTTTCTGGTTTCTACCAGAGGAAAGTCAGTGGCAGCCAATAATGCCTCCCAATTCCGTCAGTCCTTCTGAGCGGTATGCCGCATCATCGGACTGGTTCGCAGATCCAGAGTATTTGAGATCAAGACCAGTTGAAATTCTGTTACGAGTTGATTTTTTTTGCTAAATCTATTAAATGGCACAGTTTTGTTAGAGACGTCCTTAGGTATCATAGCTTTAGGTCCGAGTCAAGTAAATGAAGACGAGCCCGTCACAGCCTGCTCGGCGATTGAATATTCACAAGAAATGCAATTAGATGATCTATTAAAGAGGCTTTGGGAGATGGACGAGATTAGTTCATGCTCTAAACGTACGCATAAAGAGGAGCTCGTTGAGCAACATTTCTTGTCGACTCACTATCGTGACCATGACGGTGTGTTCGTAGTACAGATGCCACTGAAAGAAGGTTTTGAGGGTATAGGTAGTTCACGAGAGACGGCTTTGCGTCATTTTATGTATTTGGAAAGAACTCTGAACAAAAACAGTCAGATGAAAGAAACATATGTACAGAAAATGAGAGAGAGTATAGAGTTAGGTCATGTGCAGATAGTTAACAGAAACCCTAGAACAGATGGTATAATTTATCATATACTGCATCATTGCATTGAAAAGAAATTTCGCATAGTTTATGATGCGAGTTGCAAGACAAACAGAGGTAGAAGATTAGAAGACATCGTGTGGCAATTTGTGCAGATATTAAAAAGATGTTTAATCAGATTAGGCTCAATGAGCGACAATGGGATCTGCAACGCATTTTCTGGAGAGAAGATGAATCAGAGCCACTGAGAGAATACTGGATAACAGTAGTTACTTTCGGGTTGACATCGTCAGCTCACCTCGCAGTACGTACAGTGCTGCAAGCAGCCGAGTAGGCACAAATTGTCTTCCAACAGGCAGCCAGAGTAATAAAGAATGATTTCTATATGGACGATTGTGCAACTGGAGAGGCAAATGTAGAGAGTGCAGTTAGATTAGCCAGAGGAATGTACAGAGTATTGAACGATGCCGGTTTTGAATTGTGCCAATCCAACTCTGAAGAATTTATGAGAAAGCTTCATGACCATGCCAACGAGTCGTCAATGGTGTTTTCGGGGGAAGAGAAATCATCCATTTTAGGGTTAAAATGGTTGATAGGTTTAGATCAATTTACTTATGAAGTGAAAACACCAAGGTTAGAAGGCATTCTCACAAAGAGGAAGATAGTAAGCTGCGTGGCTCAGCTGTGTGATCCGAATGGCTACATTTCGCCAGTTACGATCATAGGAAAGATAATCATCCAGGACATCTGGAGGTCAGGTACAGAATGGGACAATAAGGTTACCATGGAAGTAGAGAAAATATGGAAGGAATACTGGGGCAAGATAACGTGCCTTGAGAATTTCCGTATAGATAGATGGTTAGGTAATATAGGTACAACAGGTGTACAGATACACGGGTTTTCAGACGCATCAAGCGTAGCATATGGTGCCGTCATATATGTTCGCACGGAGGATTCAGAAGGGACAGGTACAGTCAAGTTGCTTATATCAAAAACAAGGGTAGCTCCTTTGAAGACTATCACAATACCAAGGTTAGAATTAGCAGCAGCAGAGCTATGAGCGAGGCTGTTAGTAGAGGTTAGAAAATCCATGGAATGGCCAGAAGCCCCCTGTTTCATGTGGTCAGATTCCTTAGTAGTGCTCCATTAGACCAGGAAATCTCCGTGTGACCTGAAGACATATGTGGCCAATCGTGTGTCGTCAATACAATCGAACACTGAGCAAGATGCTGGCACCATGTTAGCACAAAACAAAACCCAGCTGATTTATTAAGTAGAGGAGTTCAGGCATCTGAGCTGGCAGGTAACGAATTATGGCTGGAAGGTCCAGATTGGCTCAACTTGCCTTGTATAAAATGGCCGAAGTCAGGCCTGGAGCTAGCAGACCTGAAAGAAGTACAGGAAGAATCTAAGGTAGTTTTAGCAGTAACAACAAAACCGCAGTTATGTATAGGCCTAAGAAAAGTAGGGTACAGTTCTACGTTATTAGACTATACAAATAGGTTGGAAAAACTTATTAGTATAGTTAGCTATGTAATTCGTTTCATAGATAGATGGTCGAACAATCCGACATTTAAAATAAGGGTACAGAGGCGTAGAGGTAAAGTACAGATGCCATCTCTAGAAGAGAAGGCAAGAGCAATGGCTTATCTTGTGCGAAAAGCGCAGGAAGAAAGCTATGGTACAGATATAATTTCACTCAGAAAACGTACAGATCTTCCAGAAAGAGATAAGCTGGAGTCGCAGAAGCCGATTCTAGACGTACAGGGCCTACTAAGAGTACGCGGCAGACTAGATAGAAGCAATAATCCGTATGAGATGAACCATCCCACAATCATTCCCAACGGGTCGAGGATCGCCTGGCTGATTGTAGATCAAGACCATCGAGCTACAAAGCATGGCGCTGTTCAAGTCATGATGCAGGTCATCAGGCAAAGATATTGGATTCCAAAGCTCAGAAGTGAGCTGAGAAGCTATTTGCACAAATGTGTCATTTGTGCCAGGTACAGTTCAAAATTGGGACAGCAGATGATGTCAGATGTTATGTAAAGATAAAGATCAATAGAGTAAAGATACAGATGTTATGTAAAGATAAAGATCAATAGAGTAAAGATACAGATGTTATTTAAAGATAAAGATCAATAGAGTAAAGATACAGATGTTATGTAAAGATAAAGATCAACAGAGTAAAGATACAGATGTTATGTAAAGATAAAGATCAATAGAGTAAAGATACAGATGTTATTTAAAGATAAAGATCAATAGAGTAATGATACAGATGTTATGTAAAGATAAAGATCAATAGAGTAAAGATACAGATGTTATTTAAAGATAAAGATCAATAGAGTAAAGATACAGATGTTATGTAAAGATAAAGATCAACAGAGTAAAGATACAGATGTTATGTAAAGATAAAGATCAATAGAGTAAAGATAAAGATCAATAGAGTAAAGATACAGATGTTATGTAAAGATAAAGATCAATAGAGTAAAGATACAGATGTTATGCAAAGATAAAGATCAATAGAGTAAAGATACAGATGTTATGTAAAGATAAAGATCAATAGAGTAAAGATACAGATGTTATGCAAAGATAAAGATCAATAGAGTAAAGATACAGATGTTATGTAAAGATAAAGATCAATAGAGTAAAGATACAGATGTTATGCAAAGATAAAGATCAATAAAGTAAAGATACAGATGTTATGTAAAGATAAAGATCAATAGAGTTAAGGTACAGATGTTATGTAAAGATAAAGACCAATAGTGTAAAGACACAGGTATTATACAGAGTAAAATGTAAAGATAGAGACAATAGAGTAAAGATACCGATGTTATGTAAAATAAAAATGTAAAGATAAAAGCAAACAAAGTAAAGATTCAGATATTATATAAAATTAAGACATAGAGATAAGAAATCAAAGTCGAAATAGAAAGTGAATATGAAGTTGCAAATGTCATGTAAAGATGAAATTTAAAGATCAGGATGTACAGAATTAAAAGATGATAATGAATGAATGTTTTTTAAAAAAGGAAGCAAGGAAGTTAAAAATTGTTAATTTTTGCTGGCACTGTATCGAACCGGTATGCAATCGTGTGAAATCCTATAGTGTTGGTGAAAGAAAACCAGTTATAAGTCTACAACTTGTAATGGTATTTGTATAAGCTAAAAAGCTCGAGAGCTTCTTTCCATTCTTTCTTTCTTATATGACACTTCTTGTCTGACTCCTGCCAGAGCAATACAGATTGCATATCGGTCGAGTGTTTCGTTTTTTTTAAAAACCCAATATTAAAAATACAGACAGTACAGTCGGTATAGAGTTGTACAGAATATTAAAGATTAAATGTAAAGTGTATAGTTAGTATAGTCGGTATAGAGTTGTACAGAATGTTAAAGATTAAAAATAAAGTGTATAGTTCGTATAGTCGGTACAGAGTTCGCAAAGAACACGAAAGATGTAAAGCGTACAGTCGGTATAGAATAAGATAATCAATAAAAGAATAATAATAGTCGGGTTTTTGTTATGAGTTTCCCGACTCTAAATAATAAATGCGTTTTATTTATCCTTTAATACAGTCCAAGAATATACAGTCTGCTTCAAGGTAGATTGCGTACAACTCATGATTGTACCGTCTCCGGAATCGTCCTTCCTCACATATAGGGCCAACAATTCTCCGTAAGACTTTTCTCTCGAACGCGGCTAAGAGGTCACAGTGCCTTTTGCTAAGCACCCAAGTCTCGGATCCATACATGAGTACTGGCAGGACCATGGTCCTGTACAGCAGCAGTTTTGAAGTTATGGTTAGATTTCTGGATTTGAATAGCTTTGACAGACTGAAGTAGTACAATTACAATATCTGAGCTTAATTAATAAATAAGGTTGAAAATAATTTAGGTTTTTTGTTTTATTATATAAATTTTATAATTTAGTTTAGGTATTAATAATGTCCCATTAAAAAGAATGATTTTAATATTAAAAAGTAAATTGTAAACTCAATTCGTCTACATCATTACCCTACCTATGCAATATTTCCAATAAAAAAAAACTTGATTGATAATAATTTCGGTAACGCCCCTAGATTCCATATTATAGAAAATACCTTTGCAAAAAAGTAACTTGCACAGCATTATGTACCTTCTAAGGATACAAGCAGGATACAGCAAAAAAAAAACGTCTTAAAATGATGTAACATTTTGCAATATACGGGCACATGGTAAACAAATGATTGATTACCGTTACATACTGAATAGGGAAAATGTAATCAAATGCGTGTGCTCATATGTTCTGAAGGTGTCTTTATAGAAAAGGACTCCAATAATAACGACGACGACTAGAACTCTGATGATGATGATGAAGATGAGGGGCACCCCCTCCCCTACTGTCACTCACCGGGAACTCGAATTGGAGGATTAAATTCTCTTGTCTATATCAAATCAGGCAATATGTGATGTGAAAGTTGTTGGGTATACAAAAAGGAATTGTTATAAAATCCTTACAAATTTAACAACCATCACCCGCGATTGCCTAGAGGACGAGAGGAGAGTCTTAAAGGAGCACTGTTGTTACGGATGGTACTTTAGTATAAAAGGTTATTGTTGTACCGTGATTTTTATAGCTTTTTAAGGCTTGTCAAAGTTCCATTAACAACATCGGGTTTCTGGAAGTTTTTATAGCAAAAATAAGTGTTTTCGTGTTTCCATCAGGCTTGTTTTTTTTTTGTTGTTGTTTCTCTTCGCGAAAACTGAACGGAGTGCGATCGTAAAAACCGAAAACCAATAAAAATCAAAGTTCAAATCAGGTATATCAACGGAATGTTCGTTATGAGGAATTCGGTAGCGGGGGTAAATAGAAGTAAAACAAATGAAAACTCCTGAGAATTGGAAAAACGCATATAAACTCCTGAAGTAGGAGAGGGAGTTACCAACTTTCCCTTTACAACGTCGCACTTTACAACAACAGGCAGGCGAGGCGTGCTGACATCGTAAAAATGAATATCCCATCTGATATCTCCACCGCATGTTTGGTGTAGGTATACCTCGGAAAATTTGACACACATATCTAACCCAGAAGTCACATTTGCAGCCATGTCAAGTGGGGATATTAAAGTTAAATAAACAACAATTTTGGCTTTAATTTAAGTGAAATATCGATATAGGAAACACTGCTTTTCATGTGAAGATTGAAGGTCTTTTAGAAGCACAATAAAGAATCAAAGCAATAAGCAACAATCAACAATTGTTATCATTGAAAATTATGTTTCTTTTTCACTCGAGGTGCTAAAAATACGATTTTGAATAGTTTCACATGGACAATTGGCTTAAAAGTATAAAATAGACGAGGTAGTACGAAATAATTTAATGTTGGTAAAAATAGAAAGTAGAAAGTAGTGAAAGTAAGCATAAATTGTACTGCTATTAAAACTAGTAATAACGGGTGATTTTTTAGCTGGTTTGGTTTTAGCAACACTGGTTTTGACAGCTGACGTGTGTTTAGTACCTTGTGTCACTGTCAAACAGCTTCAGTTTGGTTTGCAATTTAACCATGGATCGTCTTACAAATGAACAGCGCTTGCAAATTATTGAATTTTACTATCAAAATTCGTGCTCGGTTCGAAATGTTCATCGCCCGCTGCTTCCATTTTATGGTCGGCATTCTCGACCTTCTGAGCAGTCTATTCGGAAGATTGTGACCAAATTTCGCACCAAATTTACTTTGTTGGACATTAATCCACCAACACGTTTACGTACTGTGCGTAGTGAAGAAAATATTGCGGCCGTATCAGATAGTGTGACAGAAGACCGCGAAATGTCGATTCGGCGCCGTTCCCAGCAGTTAGGCTTTGTTACAGCACTACGTGGAAAATTTTGCGGAAGGATTTGGGCGTAAAGCCTTTTATGATACAGCTAGATCGTGCGATTTGACACCATTAAATTATTTTTTGTGGGGGTATGTCAAGGCTAATGTCTATAGGGACAAGCCCGCTTCGATTGACGCACTGGAAGCCAACATCCATGCATTCATTCGTGAGATACCGGCCGATATGTACGTGAAAGAGTATGCCAAAATTGGACTCAACGGATGGGCTACCTGAGACGCAGCCGCGGTCAACATTTGCATGAAATTATCCTTAAACATTAAATTGCAAGGTTCAAACTATCGATTCAAAAAAATATTTCATTCATTTTTTCGAATTTTTTGTGTTTTTTTTTTTTTTTAAGTTCTAAACCTCTTAAAAAATCATCCTTTACAAAAATTACGAGAAGACTAAATTGCAATAAAAAAAATGTTAAAACAATAATAGAAATTACAAGAAACAGAATATACCAGAAATAGAAGGAAGTGGTAGGTAGTATAGTAGCAGCAAGCAAAACAGAAAAAACAAGGCTAGATCTTATAAATTGCAGAAAAAAGCAGTGAAAGTAATAGAACACAGTTTAAAGAGAATTAATAGGTAGTAAAAGCTTGTAGAAATCGAATTAACAGCTAGAAGAAATTATTATAAATAAAGCGTATTTTAAAAATTATTGTTACATTTATATCTCTGAAGAATGGTGTACATCACATTATAAATGTGGACCTAACAGTTCTGTTCAACCAAAAAAGATCTACACGAATCCTAATTAAGTACGAAAAGTTACAACATTTTTCGATGTAGGTACATTTTGTTTTATTACCTACTGGACTTCTTAAAACCATTATTATTTGAAAAAAAAAACTAAATTTCACAACAAAAATTTGAGAATGAATTTCAAGAATTTCTGAGTTTTAAGAATGTTTCTCTTACACCAAAACGGAACGTGAATCAAAGATATGATTGGACGTTGGTGACTAATATCATCTTTAATGCATAAGTCTTTGTCTTTGACTATTTCAAAAGTTTAACAGAAGTTTTTAATTAAAATGGAAGCTAATCAATCGATATTATTCATGTTATTAAACGTTCGTCGTCGTAGTTAATTTCAGTTTGTTTAAATAAATTCTTTAAATAATTCAATCAGTTTTGATATCTCTCTAAAAAAATATTACAGGTCGTGACTGAATATATTTTCCGTAACCTGCTCTTCTGTGTGATTTACACTACAACAATGTTTAAGACATTTTAGGAATTTATTAATTAAAATAACAATTTTTTGATGTATATAATTCTGTTAAGTAACAAGATTAATATTTTCAATGCACTAGTTAAAACGTTCACTAAAGTTGGAAAAATAATTCTGTTTATTTTGTGATTTACACTACAACTGGACATTGTAGTGTTATTAATTGAATATTTCTTATCAGCACAATGATAACATAAATAATGGACTACTAATCAGTTTACCCTTAGGCAGGCGATGGAAAAATGTCTCGAACTTAACATCCCAACATACCATCTGTTTATAGACTTTAAAGCCGCCTATGATAGCATAGCCAGGGTAGAACTTTACAAAGCCATGAGAGAATTCGGCATCCCAAATAAATGGACACGACTATGTAGGTTGACTATGACCAACGTAACAAGCCAAGTTAAAATAGCCGGATTGCTATCCAGACCAATCAACATCTTTAATGGACTCCGACAAGGGGATGGTTTGGCCTGCCTCCTCTTCAACCTGGCGTTGGAGAAAGCAATCCGCGACTCTGGCACGACAACAAGAGGGACCATCGTTAACAGGCCCAGCCAGATACTGGCTTACGCAGACGACATCGACATCATCGGAAAAACCAAACAAGCTGTACACGATTCCTTCATCCAGATCGAGCAGGCGGCACAAAATCTGGGGCTGCACATTAGTGAAGGTAAAACAAAGTACATGGTGGCGTCTAATGCGAGAAGAACAGTTGGCCAAACAATCAAGGTAGCGGAGCACGAATTTGAAGTGGTGCAATCCTTTAAATACCTTGGGTCAACAGTAGCAGCCGATAACAACATAGAAGAAGAAATACGCGGGCGGCTTCTCAAATCCAACAGAGCCTACTACAGTCTGTCAAAGCTATTCAAATCCAGAAATCTAACCATAACTTCAAAACTGCTGCTGTACAGGACCATGGTCCTGCCAGTACTCATGTATGGATCCGAGACTTGGGTGCTTAGCAAAAGGCACTGTGACCTCTTAGCCGCGTTCGAGAGAAAAGTCTTACGGAGAATTGTTGGCCCCATATGTGAGGAAGGACGATTCCGGAGACGGTACATTCATGAGTACCTTGAAGCAGACATAGTGACAAAAATTGCCCGAACCCTTGGGGTGCGCAACTGGATGGCGTCGGCTCGAGACCGGGATAGGTGGAGAGACTTGTTGAAAGAGGCCAGGACCGGACCCCGGTTGTCGAGCCGATGATGATGATGATGAATCAGTTAATCATTATTTAATTTAGCATTATGTAACTTGGTAAAATAAAATTAAGATATTTTTTCAAATTCACTTTCTTTTAAACCACGTAGCCATTTTTTTTAGCATTGCCATCATACTAAAGTACATTTTCTACCAAAAATAACAACATTTTGAGCCATTATCATTCAACCTCTTTGAGAATTAAATTCCAAGGAAAATATGGTCATCCACCTTCATCAAGAGTCAAAAAGTAATTTTCTCCTTCGAGCCTTTCTGACTGACATCAGACAATCACAATTGATTTTTCCTTAAGATTGATGGTATATATGATTTTTATTCTTGCCTATGCTAAAATTAAATGAATTCCTTGAGGACCACTTTTTCTTCTTTGAATGTAAAGGTACCTATATTGGATTACCTTCGGCCGTCATGTGTGTTTATGGCACCACATGTGCTTTCCGTTGAATACAAAGGAATATATTAATCCAAATATTGTGTGGTGTCTTGTCTAGGCTCATTATACGACCACACCAGCCGTAGCCGTACAAATGTTTATGAGTTTTTCCGTCATAAATGAATTTATGAAAATGAAATGCCTCTTTTGATGCTGATGTGTTCTTGATGATGAAATTGGAGTCAAGGTATTGGGCTTCGAAGTAGGTATAGTACCAATTTCTTCCAAAGAAACCTTTTCAAGCCAAATGCATTTGATATGATTTTTGGGCGAAATCTTTAAAATTCATGAACTTAAGAAACTAAAGTTCTTAATCCTGGGATGAAGAACTACCTACTGAAAATATTGGAATGAACCCTTTAAACTAGATCTTTTACTATGATCTCGTTTCATAGTTGTTGATACTATTTGAACTGGAAAACTTTTGCCAACCTAACCCATTCAGTCGCTTACCTGCGTCAAACTAATTTATCTTCAAAGTTTCAATTAATACAAAGTTCCTCCTTATTGTTTTCCAACCAAATTCAAGGTATTGTTCGAAAAAATTCCAATCATCAGACAAAAGTAACGAACAAGCAGCCAGAGTTTTGCTGCCTCAGGTCATAACGACAAACAAACAATCGCGAAAATTATCTTTCATCTCTCAAAAAAACCTAACAATTCACTTCACTTCATTCGGCTCGGTTTTCGGTTTATTTTGGCTGACATACACTCCTATGCGAACCGAAACAGCGAACATATCCTTTTCAATTTCTAAAGAGCAATTTCTCTTCATTACTTTACCTCAACTTGAATACCCTGAGGGTAGTGAATTCATTTCGTGCGAACTTATGGCGCTAGAGATGCCATTTGCCATTGTTCAAAAATAATTTCGAAAGTGTGGTGTGTTTTCCATGAATTATTATTATGTGTGTGTCTCATGGAAGTGAAAGTAATCGGAAGTTTTCATTATGACTTCCTCGATTTTGGAGACAATGGAATAGGTAATTATTTTTACACGTTCGTTTTTTTTTGTTTTTTTTTGGTGAACTGACGGGATAAATGGGACAATTTTCGGTAGGATACAGATTGAAATGTAATGTGTGTGCATTTCAACTTGAATTTGGGTAATATATGAATATGAAAATAGATTGATTTTTTTAGTTTCAATCCCAACTATAATTTTTGTAAGGATGAATGTTTTTGCGGCTGAAGAGAGACCTACAAGATTTTCCTATAAAAGTTTTTGTTATCTTCACTAAGATTGCTTGATAGAAACAGGTCAGTTAAAGTTTTTATGGATGTCCGGGTAACTGTAAACGTGATTCTTAGGCCAATTGGCGCCATTGTGATACCACATTCTTAGTTATACTTAATAGGCTTTGAAGCGCAGGTTCGGTGTCCCTGTCAGTTTGAATTGGGGCTAGGATTTTATATACTTTTGGTATCTCTAATTTTTATGGTGCCCTGAGGACTACGCCCTCAACATGCCTTTCCAATCAACTATGGCCCTAGCTAGCAGACCAGGTTACGCACAGAAAGTTGGCTGAATTGCATTGTCTTCTTCTACTGCTGGTTAGATTCGAAGACTCGTAGGGATGGTGCGTACGGTCCACGTGGAATTGCCATCACATCTACCTTACTTTCACCTTTTTCATTAAGTTAAGGTCGCTGTATATCCCGTAAAGCTCATCGTGGAATCTCCTGCTTTTTTCGGAAGAATCTTTTAACTCAAAACTTCCAAGTTAATTTTCTTCTAACTCTATGAAAGCCCATGCTCCGGCCACGTATAGCATGATTCAATGATTAAGGTCCTGTACAACGCTTCCATGGTTCTATACCGGAGGGATTAACTATATAAATGCCTCTGATTCCGAAGAAATTGAGAGTTGCAAAGAAATTCTCTGAAATCTGCACTGATATCGTTATTCTTGTTGATAGTCGATCCCAGGTAGACAAACTTTTTGGCTAAAGATGATGTTAAAGAATGAAGCCGAATTGTGATACTTGTGCAACAATAAATGGACCTGGCAGTGCAGAAAAGTACAACAAATTACACTAGCGCAGCGCAGCGTGGGTACCTTTTGGGGTAATAATTGCTGTATTGACTATTTATATAGTTAGCAAGTTGGCTGACTATTGAGAATTCACCACTTAACGAAAAAGTAAAAAAAAGTTGTGGATCAAATTGTATTTTGCTTGGTGACCAAGTTCAATGTCTCGTAAGCCTTCTGGAAATCAAATTCAGTTCTCTTGAAGAACGGAACTTTGAGTCTAACATCTTCCAGGAGGTTTGCTCACTCCCTGGCATATAGCAGACGGGGACAATATCACATCATCAAAAATCTTAGAAGTACCTTGCCAAAGTTTGTGGGGTACCACCAACAACCACAATTCCTGATGACCCACAGAAGTGTGTTGCATATAGTTCTTCTGGTTCAGATTGCGAGTGAGCTAAAGTTTGAATGCCCCACAAATGACCGCAACCAAACTTAAGGATATGTGGGTAACCTTAGGGAGAGACTTACTGATATTATCGAGAAAACACAGGCTCAATGTATGAAGAGGGAAAATTCATACAACCAACGCACAAGCGACAAGAACTGGATTCTATGTACCTACTACCTAGATCTTCAGTGGCTCTTCAATTCCCAGAGAGGAAATGTAAACGATGCAAACTAAAGATAATTCAAATATTAAAGTCGACCAATCCTACGACACAAATATAATAAATAATGTCAGCGACATCGTGCGCGAGAAGTAAAAGCTTCCATATGGTTTTTGCCTCTTTAACGAACGCAACGGAATGGAACTGATCGACATTCTCTCTTAACGAAACTAGAGACCTCTAGAACTTACAGTTTGAAGTTAAAATACAAGGCCGTTTATTGTTGACAATACTTTAGATAAGGCGTTGTGGTTTGTGGAATTGTTAATGAGAAATATTAAGTTTGTAAATTGTAAGGAGTTACAATTTAACAGATTTAATAGGGGTATTCATGCTCCGTCATAGTGAACGTACCATACCAATCTCGAGTACAGACAATCAGTGGCCCAGAACAAAGCAAGCTTTTAGAGTCCGCTCTAGAAAAGTAGCTATTCTGAACTTTTTTGATAGTAGAAGTTTATATTTAGAGTAGAAAATATATAGTAGATAGTATTATTAGGTATTGTAGTAAGCCTTATAAAGGGTGATTTTTTAAGAGGTTTAGAACTTTAAAAAAAAAAACACAACAAATTCGAAAAAATTAATGATAATTATTTGAATCGATAGTTTGAACCTTGCAATTTAATGTTTAAAGATAATTTCATGCAAATGTTGACCGCGGCTGCGTCTCAGGTAGCCCATCCGCTGAGTCCAATTTTGGCATACTCTTTCACACATATCGGCCGGTATCTCACGAATGAATGCATGGATGTTGGCTTCCAGTGCGTCAATCGAAGCGGGCTTGTCCCTATAGACATTAGCCTTGACATACCACCACAAAAATAATCTAATGGTGTCAAATCGCACGATCTAGGCGGCCAATTGACCGGCCCGAAACGTGAAATTAACTGTTCACCAAACTCGCCTCGCAATTGCGCCATTGTTTCGCATGCTGTGTGGCATGTGGCACCGTCTTGTTGAAACCACATATCATGCAAGTCAAGAACTTCCATTTCGGGCAAAAAAAAGTTTGTTATCATCGCTCGGTAGCGTTCACCATTGACAGTAACGCTGCGATTCGCATCATCTTTGAAGAAATATGGCCCAATAATGCTACCGCACCAAACAGTGGCTTTTTCGGTATGCATTGGGACGCACAGTACGTAAACATGTTGGTGGTTTAATGTCCAACAAAGTAAATTTGGTGCGAAATTTGGTCCCAATCTTCCGAATAGACTGCTCAGAAGGTCGAGAATGCCGACCATAAAATGGAAGCAGCGCGCGATGAACATTTCGAACCGAGCACGAATTTTGATAGTAAAATTCAATAATTTGCAAGCGCTGTTCATTTGTAAGACGATCCATGGTTAAATTGCAAACCAAACTGAAGCTGTTTGACAGTGACACAAGGTACTAAACACACGTCAGCTGTCAAAACCAGTGTTGCCAAAACCAAACCAGCTAAAAAATCACCCGTTATTTATATAATATAACTAACATTCAGGGTTTCTTTCAGATTCCCAAAGAACTTTCCTAAGACTGCCCTTCCGAGGTGTTCTTTGGACACAAGTGTGAGTTCCGTAAGGTTCTTCTTTGGTTTTCCAGAGACATTCAGGGTTTCTTTCAGATTCCGAAAAAACTTTTCTCAGACTGGCTTCCGAGGTGCTCTTTGGACACAAGTGTGAGTTCCGTAAGGTTCTTCTTTGGTTTTCCAGAGACATTCAGGGTTTCTTTCAGATTCCCAAAGAACTTTCCTTATACTGCCTTCCGAGGTTCTCTTTGGATACAGGTGTGAGTTCCGTAAGGTTCTTCTTTGGTTTTCCAGAGACATTCAGGGTTTCTTTCAGATTCCCAAAGAACTTTCCGTAGACTGCCTTCCGAGGTGCTCTTTGGACACAAATGTGAGTTCCGCAAGGTTCTTCTTTGACATTCAGGGTTTCTTTCAGATTCCCAAAGAACTTTCCTTAGACTGCCTTCCGTGGTGCTCTTTGGACACAAGTGTGAGTTCCGTAAGGCTCTTCTTTGGTTTTCCAGAGACATTCAGGGTTTCTTTCAGTTTCCCAAAGAACTTTCCGTAGACTGCCTTCCGAGGTGCTCTTTGGACACAAGTGTGAGTTCCGCAAGGTTCTTCTCTGGTCTTGTCTAGGGACATTCAGGGTTTCCTTAGGATCCCCAAAGAACTTTCCTCAGACTGCCTTCCGAGGTGCTCTTTGGAAATATAAGGTGAGTTCCGAAAGGTTCTTCTCTGGGACTTGTTCAGAGACATTCAGGGTTTCGCCAAGATTCCCAAAGAACTTTCCTTTGAGTTCCTCTTCGAGGTCTCTTTGGACATCTGTGCGTTCCGCAAGGTTCTTCCTCTGGTTTGCATGCCAGGGACACTTTAGGTGAGTTCCGAAAGATTCTTCTGTGGGTATTGTCCAGAGGCATTAAGAGTTTCCGTAACGATCCCCAAAGGCCGTTCCTCGGGGTTCCTCTTCAAGGGGCTCTTTGGACAAGTATATGAAATACTTTATTAGTACTTTTAAACCGAAACATTGTCAAAAAGTGTAACAATTATAGAAACTAAGAGAACTGAATAAAAGCTAAAATTGAAAAGCAAAAATTTTAAACAAACAAGTGTTTACATTTCTCGGAGACTTTGTCCTTCAAGTCCAAGTTTGTTGCTTCTTTGGGAAGGATCCTAGAAACCGGCGAGCTTACCTCAGCCCTTGATAAAAAGCATCACAAAATCCGTTTGAACAAATCTATAAAAGCACATAAATTGAAATGCTTCTTTTAAAACTTCAAAGCATTAAGCAATTAAACGTGCATCTGATGCTCTAATACACCTAAAAACCTGCACCTTCAATTTGAAAAAAGTACAAAGATACCTAATATATCTTCGTCTCAGGTGGTTAGAGCATCATAGTATTCCCAGCACGCTACTTAACAACAAAACAAAAAGAAACACAATGTTTTTTTTTTTTTTTCTTGTGTTTTTCTTTGTGCAAATAAATAATGACAATACCTTTAAATGGCACTTGAGCTAAGATTTATGCCCTCGGGACCTAGTGCTGCGGGTTGGGCGCCATTCAATGTCTATATACCTTCTCCAACCCTCTGCAATTCGATATAGACCCATCACTATCAATACCAATTGCCTATTTGGCAATTCTTCTCTCATCTGTATCTCTATAACATCTATCTATCGATGAAAGATTGCTTTTTCTTCGAGTTACGAGTACGAGTACGAGTATTATATTATTGTATCGAAAGGAAAAACCTCAGAACAAACTTTTCCCGGTCGTCCGTCCGTCGTCGTCTTCGTCTGTGATGCCCATTTTGTTCATTCAGTCTACAAAAGTCGGCAAGGAAGATTGATTGCCTTGTAATAGGCTTGTACGTTGTGAATTATGTATCACAATCATTATTGCTTTGTATTGAAAAAGACTCGTTGGGTAGAAGGAGTAGAAGAGAGGTCAATGTTAAAATGTTCACCTAATAGGTAAGCTTAATAGGACTTATATGGGGGTTGGGGCCTGTTTTCAAGAGTGATTTGTTGTCAATCGTCCTCCAGGGATTTAATTCAACAATAAAAGCTTGAGTGTTTCTCAATATTTTTTGCTGAAATTCCATAAGAATGCAACGATATTACAACGATATTTACTTAATTAATCTATTTTCTTTTTTGAAGTTATACTTCTTTACCAGCGATTATAAAAATATTAGACCAGTAATAACACATAGATTTTTTCAGCCCATTATTACTGTTTTTTTCACACAGACACTATAAGTAGAGAAAGAGTAACAACACACTAACATTTTACACTGGGTTTGTTTTTTTTCTATTTTTCATTTTGTGTGAAACACAATAAATTTATTAAAATACATAAGTCAGCCATTGTTTTTGATATTCTAACTGTTTCATTTTCTACACTATAAGTGATAGAAAAAAACTAAATACACCAAAAGATAGATGGTATAATGTAAGGTTCTGATACGGCGGAATTTTTCGAAATTCCACCGGCAAATTAGGGTAAAATGGGGCAAAAGAAAAAAAAAAACATTCTTTCCATCTCGAAAAGTATAAGGGTAAGAATTACGAAATAAATTTAATTGAATAGATAAATTGAAATAACGGTGAGTTCTCATCAAGAAAAAAATTCTAAAAATTTAACTTTTCAAGTTAAAAGTTATTTTCCAATATCAAATATTTTTTTAGACATTTGAAAATGATGTCATCATGGATAGAATTGATAATTTTTTTTAAAAACTAATTATGCACATTGAAAGAAAATAATATTAAGCGTCTAATACGGATTATATTTAAAATACTCCATAACGGTTTTTTTTCAATGACAAACATTAAGAACAAGATTTTTCAGCCCAAGTTTTATGACCGTTTTCAACGGTATTTTATTTTTATCTTTTTTATTTTTACATTTTTAAAGTTGAAATTTACATAGTCATTAGTTATTGGATAAATGCATTTTTCTACTAACTTTGACAATTTTCTGTAGTCTGTGAACCGACATAACGGTAAAAAGAGTTTTGTTTACGCGGTGCTTAATTACTATTTACATAAGTCTCATAGAACTTGGATTCAACTTTATTGAGCATCAAGATCCAATTTCCTTTAATTTGATAAATCACACATAACTGTAACTGTACATGCTATAAAAGCTTCACAAACTTGAAAAGAGTTTTATCCAAAATTCAACAAAATTCAACAAAATTCAGCTAAATTGTCTGCTTTGTTCGTCGGACTCGACCAGCCACCAGTGGAGAACGGTACCGTTGGCTCACAAATGGATTCGAGTTCGAGATGGTTCGCTTATAAAATTTGTTATCTTGTTGTTTCTTGTAGGATTTTAAAGATTGAGGTGTTTAAACTTAGGTGAATTATTAGGCTACAACATGGTGTAAGTTTTTGTATACAGTTACATATAAAAATAATGAGTAAAAGGTGATGAAGAACAAAATAAATTTTTGTTTTCTCATTCTTTTTGCAATATGGTATGAAATTAGTTCGAGCTTCAAAAAACGAAGTACTACAATATTGTTGGTGCAAGTATTCTTGATAGGCAATAAATATTTTTAAACCTAAAAGTGCACATTTACAGATTTTAGAGAGAAAAAATTGAAAAAAAAATTATTTCATTGGATATTAAAATCCGTTACTTGAATTTTAGTTGCAGGATTTTAAATTAAAAACAAAGACTGTAAATGATATATTACCGAAAAACATAGAACAAAATAAACTTGTACCATTCATAACATCTGACTATGTCTGCTTCAATAATTTAAATATTCTTATGAAATGTCAACAATTATTTTGATATACAATTTGTTTCAATAAGACACTCACAAATTCAAAATATACCTTTCACTTAAACAAAATAGCTTTTAAAATTAGTAAAACTTAACCGATTTTTTTAGAAAGTATAACTTCTGGCGCAGGTACATGAGTAAACATCATTGGCATGAGTTACGATTTGATTATGGTCAAAAAATTGTCAAAAATAATACAGGTGATTTGAAACGTGGATCTTTCAATTAACAGAAAGATTAAAGGCCTTAACAGATAATGGAAAGGTGCAAAAAGCTTACTAATGATTAAGTTCAGCTGGGTTCAATACTGCGTCAGGAAGTAACGTACTGCTATGGAGAAAGAAATTGTCTTTCAATTAAAAAAACTTTACTGTTATTAATTAAGACCCTTTAGTTTTTGGCTACAATAAGAGATTATGGCAAACGAAAAAAAAAATCCCAACGATTTTGTCGTTTGCTGAACGATATTTCGGCTTCATTTGCAGCAAATCGGTAAATTTCCATAAGAGTTCTTAACCAGCGCGACAAAAAATTAAGTACATCGTTTATTCTTATAAAAAACCCGTCGAGAAAGCCTTTTTTATAAAAAAAACACTTTATTTTCTTGTCGCGTTAGTGTGTGAACACTTATAAAACGCTGGGTGATGAAATAAGACAGCTAAAAGACCCTTACGTTGCAGCTTTATAAGCCCGTTGGTTTGGGAGAAATTACGATAAAATGCATCGTTTTTAATATAAAAATAACTTCAACAGCGATTGTACTTATCGTACGAAGTTTGTATTTGTAATACCTGTTAAATCATACTTCACTGCGTCAAGCTTTGCCAAAAAAACACACCTATTGATGCAGTTTTTTTCAAGATATTGGCCAAACCCCAAATGGGATTCGTAAGGACTTATGGATACTTCCAACAATTTCCAGCAATAAATATGCTGTAAAGTATTTTTTGCTGAAAATATATTAATGTACGTTAAAACCAAGTTTCATCAAAATCTAATAAAAAACAGAAAAATTAGTTTTTGGCATTTTTCACAATATTTTTGGGGTTTTATAGAAAAATTATCTGAAGAACTTCTTATCACCTACAACTATTGGATTGAACTTTTTTCGCTTCGAGGTCTGCTTTAGATAGAAATCGTTAGAACCACAATTTTCAACACCCACCCTACTACAGTAGGGCTCCTGGGCTACTGACCCTTTAGTGTTAGAAATCTGTGCAGAAATTAGCTTTAGTTGAACAAAACGAAGAGTTGGTGGAAAAATGTTCAATTGAGATAAATAACTACAAGACTTAGCCTCACAAACAAATGGAATTGACAGTAAAAAGTCTATTGATGATTGGTACCCGTGAGATGCTATAGCTCTAGCCATAAACTTGGTGCTTGGTGGTAATGCCATCAAGTTGTTGTTCAAAGGTTAAAGGACAAACTGACAGTAGACAACAGGGTCACTGGTAAGTATGAAAACTTTTTTTACCGCAAAGAAGAGCTGAGCCAATGAGTCTACAACCCACTAAAGTATGCAATCAATTAGTTTAAGAAATCATGTTTCCGTTAGGTGTGAGCTTCTAGCAAAATCCTTTTCTACGAGAATATTACTTACAAAATTGACATCCCGCATAAAAGTCGATCCCATAAATTCAACAAAACCTATAATTTAAATTGAAACTTCCCAAAAAGTAAACTATTACATTCATTCTCATCTCACAAACGCACACATAGAACCTCTATACAGTATTGAATGTCGTCAAAAAGTGTAAGAACTATCCTAGTATCGTTTCACTTATACATTAGATGCGGAAAACAAGGACTTCTAATCTCATTTCAAATAACATTTCCCTACGACCGAGGAACAACGAACGATACCATTCCACTCTATCTCTTTCTCGTTTTGAAACCACAAGAGAGATTTTGCGGAAATTACTTTCAAAAACACGTATGAGAAGCAAAGATAAATTTCCTGCCACAAAAGTATTTCATATTCATATTCTAAATGTTGATGGTGTGGCAGGGTGTGTGGATTCATGTGTGTTCAAGGCAAAGAACTATCAGAAGAACAAGAAAAGGTTGCCTTTTGTGCAGAGAACTCCATCTTTTCCAAAGGATTTTTGGTTATTTAATATTTTTTTTTTTTTTTTTGAGTAAAGTTCTGCGCTCCTCGAAGATAGTTTCCCTCCTTTCTACAGCATCTAATCCCTGCCATAAAACTATAATAAACACTATATTCATTTCAAAAAGATACTTTTTGAAATATCTTTCTATACCTACAAGCACCAGGGCTATACGGACAGCAAGAGAGAGTCGACTGGTATAAAATAGTTTAGTTTAGATTAAGAAGATTCATCGCAACTCTATATTATGTGCGTAAACTAATCACTCGTGTGTGAAAATATTATTTCGGATTAAGGATGTTGTTTCTAATATAAATGAAAGTTTTTGTGAAAAATAATTGTATTTTCTGTAAGGACACGGTGGCGTGTAATGGTCCCAAGTGAGTGGCAGTGGTGGAAGGAAGCAGTTGAGCTGAGTTGAATATTATTTTTGAAGGTTTTTAGTTGTTGGAAAACAATCTAATTTGTTGATTTATTTTCAAAGTTTACTTTTCATTTGCTTGAACATGTTTATAGTCGCGGAAAGTTAAACAAAACAAATTACTGTGTACATAATCTTTCGAACTCATTTCACGAGGTGCAGTATTATGACCAATAATTGGAGTTCCAATAGGTGGAGAAGTAGGATTGGTTAAAAGTGATAAGTCAAAGGGAGCATCCGCAATGCACTGAGTATGAGTTGCATCTTTATAGAAAAATAGCAAGTTGAAGTGTTCGTTTGAGACTTAATTGTCAAGCAACAGGAATTACAGCCTGTTCTAGATTTGCGTTTAAACCAACAAGCTTCTCTATTCAGCCAATAATGGTAGAAATCGCCTTTAACTTGAGTGCCCGAATTGTGCCGCGGTCTTCCTCCGGAGCCTAAAAATTGTCCAAGGGCTCCACATGACCTATCCATATCAACCGTTGCACCTTCTTCTGAACTTTTCATATTCTGAGTTCATGCTCTGTACTATATTCTACTTGGCATAATTCAATTTTTTGTCCTTTTTAGAGATCGGGTGAACACAAGTCTGAGGCTGTATGTTACTACCACGCCTTTTGCCAACCATATCATGTAGATAAGTAATCCAAACTGGTTATCACGTCATCTTTCTAACTTACATAGGCCCTGAGACTTTTCTGGGTTCATTGTGATCCCATCCGCTAAGTGGAAAAGGATCTCCACTACTTTAAAGCGCCATCGTATACGGTTTCTGGAAATATATTTTAGCCCTCTTCAACTCTTCTCAAGCTTCTCGGCCGACCCGATATTCTACCTTCCTATGTAAGTGGGTTTCAATGTTTGCAATGCAATCGTTGCCTTTTCGAAGCAGGTGACCTACCCACTGGCACTTACGTCACTTGCATATGCATTATAGTACTGCCTATAAATTCTTTACGCGTTCTATGAAGTTCTTCACTTAATATACTATTCATGAATGTTTGAAGCTTTCTTGTGGCAGTTGATAAGATTTTTCAAGCTCTAGCGCAATGCCGTAAAGAAGCACAGGGATAGAAACGAGTCATGACGAACTCTAAGCTGATAGTATTATTGCTCCTTGTTTGGAACGCATTCTCTGCCTTCTTAATACGACTATCCATGTCTTCGTTCAGTACCGCCTTTGGTAGAGACAAAACTGCCCAGATTTTAAAATTCTTCTACTTTTTTTTATCGGTTGTCCAGAAATATTGACTTAAACGGACGAGTTGCTTCCGAGGCTGATCATTTTTGTTTTTGCCGTGTTAATTTTCATCCCCATGATTGCTGCTCCTTCCGCAACCCTTGTTGTTTTTCGATGGAGATAACGATTCCTATGAGAGACTGACAATGTCATTCATATAAGTACAAAATCTCTCTCTTCGTGAGTATCAGTACTGGGCACAACCAACTGGGTTACCACAGGAAAAAGATGTGGTGACGAGGGAAAACATGAAGATACCCCACATTTTCTTTGTCACTGGCCTGCGCTATGTCATCTGAGAAGAAAGCTCCTCAGGAACCACTTCTTCAACGACCTTGAGGAGCTCTCTAAGCTTGCAAGCAAAAAACATATTAAAGTTTATCTATTCCTGATCTTTATCAACGAAAAGTATTAGTATTTCTCGTAAAAGCGGCAACGAACGAAGATCGGGCACCCCGCTCTAACACCAGCAATTGGCACCCCTATGAATAAATAGATAAATACCAGTGCCAGTGAGTTAATGGGGCTCCCTATCCTCTAAGCCTGGTAAGATTCTCTTAACTAACGGGACATTTTTCTTGAGCTTCAGCTGCAGCAACGGCAATTAACGGAGATCGGACACCTAATGGATCTACAATGATCTAAGTGTGACGGTAACATAATCAACTGTCAGCCCTTTTACCTAACCTAGCCTAAACTATGATCCGAGTAAGTAAGCATCTGTAGTCCAGATTTGGGATGTAAGAGTCCATTGAATTCCTCCATTTACGGTCAAGAGGGCTGAGCGCAGCACATCACTTATCATTACCACTTACAAAAATAGTGTTGGCGATAGAATGAAACCCTGCCTGACTCCACATTGGACTTTAAATTCAGCTGAAAACCTTAATTTATGCAGAACGTGAAATTTCCAACCCCCGTTAGTTGGATGCCGTCAGGCACTCCAAATAAATTCTCTGTTGACACTATCGGACGCTTTTTCAAACTCAATGAATAGCATTTGAAGCGGTGTCCGATATTCGACGCACTGCTCAATAATGATCCGGAAGGTTGAAGGTGTGCAAATCAGTGTTCAATATAAGACAATCGCTAATCGCTAACATTGGAAAGTCCAGGTCACTACCTTCTCGTGGTACCCGCTAACTGGCGGAGACTGATACGTTTAAGCTGAGATAGTTCGTTTTAGAATAAACTCGCCTTGTTTGCGTTCAGTGAAAACTTGCAAAGTGTGACTGCTAGTCCTGTGAACTTACTTGGGAAGATATAACGTAATTCTATGATGAATTGGGTATACAGCACCACCATTGAGGAATTGCTGACAGAAACTCAGGGTCCTAAGAGTGGGCATGCGCATAACTTGTAAGCAGAATGGAACGCTGTACTCATGAAACCAAATGGTGCAATGTTCTATTGAGGTGGATATGATACAGCTAGGAATCTATTTCCTAGGTTGAGCTGGGCAACCAAAGACAATGCCTACACGGCATTGTAAAAATGAAAAGTCTATGACGGAAGTAGTGCCCAGTATACAATGAGGATGGCCCTAAATGGAGTATCGTGTTGGTTGTGGATACTATTCGAGAGAATTGCTGTTGACGTGATACATCAGCAGTTTATATTAAACAAGACATTAGCATTATTTCACTTCTCCTGCTGCAAGAAGTGTAAAAATCTACTGAAGTTAACATAATGGAATTGACGGAATTCTTGAGTTGCAAAGTCTGTGGGCTTGCCTCTCTTGATGCAAGCCTGAGGATTAGAAACTCAGCAAGTTGGATCTTAACACGAAGCTAATCATTCACGTTCGAGCCAGGCGTAAATCAAGGTATTCTATGATCCTGATTGTGGATATGTCCACCGAGAGCTTATATATTAACGGCCAGGTACTCTCGTTAAGCGTGTTGAAATGTGAGAACTGCGTACAATGACAGAATTTACTTTGACAGCGAAGTCTATTAGCATGGTTCTTGAATCTGTTTTCGGAGTTTGTGTTATGCCGTGAAAGGGTTTTACGTCTTACGAAAAGTCTCACTTTTGTGTCTACTGTCGGTAATGAGATGTGTTTCCGATCTGTAGTATAAAATTTTACGGAATTTCTGCCAGTAAATCTTTAAACTTTTAAAATCGTTCGTAAAATTTTGTATTTTCCAATCAATATTTGGTAGTTTTCTTGTTGTTAATTTTTCGATTTTGAAAACTATTAGAAAAACCTAATGCAGTGATCCATATTGCTATTCGGTATAATTAAGGATGTTTAGAAATATCAACCAAAACAGATATGGATACTCATACTCTCATTCATAAGTGTGGTCTTTGGCCAGTAAAACAGCAAATCCTAATGGATCCCAACTATAAATAATTATATGCTCCACCAGTCCAGTTCCATAAAAAATAAATAAATTACGCAGAAACGCTTTTTTTTCCCACCAATTTAATTGAAATATTTACGACAGAACACTGCTCATAGATTAGAAATGCTAACACCTTTTATCTATAAATCATAAATTTACAAATTCCCAAAATTGTGCTGCTGACAGGTTTAATATAACGCGGCCATAAAAGTTATCCTCACTCACTAAAGCAGCATAAGAGCTAAGAGAGTAGGTATATGGGTGCGGCAATCGAGGAGGGGCAGTTGCGTTGGTCGCCCGATTCCAAACACATTTTTGAGGTGATAACTAATGCGTAATTGCTTTGACCAAGAAAACAGGTGCATGTGATAAATTTTAGCCAAAATTGCCGGAATAGTTCATTAATATTGTGCGTTGCGGTCGACCAGCCAAATAGATATTCAAACATTATAACGTATAGGTGTGAATAGATATATAATATTCTAAGCTTATGTGAGGTAGACGTGGTGTCGTAAATTATACTGCTGATGGTAGTGGGTGTGCGATGGGACATGATAGTGTTTTCATATGAAGTTGGCTTTTAAGCAGTGCAAATTATAATTAAGGACATTTTATTAAGTGCTGACCGGGGAATATAGTTAGCAGCTTATCTGGACTGTTTTTAAATAGTAATTTGCTAAAAGGTGCTGAAATTATTATTATAATCAAGTTTTCGAATTGAATATTCTGCTAGGATAATTAAACAGAAATAATTGTGCTCCTGCAAAATGCACCAGACATGAAATAAAAATTAAAATATAAAGCTTCGATTTTTATTCACAAAAAAGAACGAAAGTGTTTTCGTCGACAAACTGTCAATGAAGTACTGTTTGTCAATTGAGACGAAAAAAAATCCAGAAAACTAATGGCAACATCAATAAAAATAATTATGAAAATCATTTAGAATCAGAAAAGTAATGAAAGTCATATTATTTACTATAATTTTGTTAAAAACACATAGTTATATTGTAAATGAACACATTTGAAATGATTGGCATCGGATCTTGTATGTATAAGATGTAACGGGTGATTTTTTAGCTGGCTTGGTTTTGGCAACACTGGTTTTGACAGCTGACGTGTGTTTAGTACCTTGTGTCACTGTCAAACAGCTTCAGTTTGGTTTGCAATTTAACCATGGATCGTCTTACAAATGAACAGCGCTTGCAAATTATTGAATTTTACTATCAAAATTCGTGCTCGGTTCGAAATGTTCATCGCGCGCTGCTTCCATTTTATGGTCGGCATTCTCGACCTTCTGAGCAGTCTATTCGGAAGATTGGGACCAAATTTCGCACCAAATTTACTTTGTTGGACATTAAACAACCAACACGTTTACGTACTGTGCGTCCCAATGCATCCCGAAAAAGCCACTGTTTGGTGCGGTTTATGGGCCGGTGGCATTATTGGGCCATATTTCTTCAAAGATGATGCGAATCGCAGCGTTACTGTCAATGGTGAACGCTACCGAGTGATGATAACAAACTTTTTTTTGTACGAAATGGAAGTTCTTGACTTGCATGGTATGTGGTTTCAACAAGACGGTGCCACATGCCACACAGCACGCGAAACAATGGCGCAATTGCGAGCCGAGTTTGGTGAACAGTTAATTTCACGTTTCGGGCCGGTCAATTGGCCGCCTAGATCGTGCGATTTGACACCATTAGATTATTTTTTGTGGGGGTATGTCAAAGCTAATGTCTATAGGGACAAGCCCGCTTGGATTGACGCACTGGAAGCCAACATCCATGCATTCATTCGTGAGATACCGGCCGATATGTGTGAAAGAGTATGTCATAATTGGACTCAGCGGATGGGCTACCTGAGACGCAGCCGCGGTCAACATTTGCATGAAATTATCTTTAAACATTAAATTGCAAGGTTCAAACTATCGACTCAAATAAATATTTCATTCATTTTTTCGAATTTTTTGTGTTTTTTTTTTAAAGTTCTAAACCTCTTAAAAAATCACCCTTTATTTAGAATCCTAGTTTTTTTTTTCAAAATTAGTTTATTTTATCGTGAAGCATCATGAAATGTATAGAAAACACGTTTTCGAGACATTTTTAAGTACATGCGCCGTTGTTGTCGGCCTGCGTCGGTGTCTGTTCAATGTCGGTGTCGGCGTCGATGCGTGTCGTTGGCGTTGGAAATCTGTAACCACGATAGCTTTCGTTAGAATCAAGATAATTGGAACCTGTAAACGCCTATAAAGTTGAGGATAACCTAAACTTTTGTTAAGTTAGAAATTCAGCCATTTTGAACAAAACCTTCTTGTACTTTTCATACAAAAACCCACCAAAAATGTCACTGTTGTATAGGTAGTACCATAAATTTGCAATTTTACTTGCGATATATGTACTAAAGGGCAAGTTTAGGATTCGTGAAAAAACTTGAGATAACATTCAGACATGGAAGAGAAAAACGTCTCATGATGACCTGTCCACTGTGATAAATTGTCCATGATGAGCTGTACAATGATGAATTGGGTCGACATCGGTTCTAGTGATAGTGACCCTGTGGATCATCGTGCATTCGTCCCAAACTATCAATCGTGCATTCGTCCCAAACTATCAATTTGCATAATCATTGTCATTGCCTCTGTTTTTCGCGATGTTACAGATGGATGTTTTGTTGACTTGCGATGCATCAAAAAACTCCAGCTAAGGTCAATTAGGCAATGCAATGAAATTAAATTTCACCGTTCCATTGATCACATTTTTTATAAAAGAACACCATCGTACCTAGTCTTTTGTTCTTGATTTAATTGTGGAATATTTGTACGAACTGATTCTCTAGTGTGCTGGTCTCGAATTGCTGTTATATTTGAACTTATGGTCCAATGCATCGTGGATTTCACGATTAGGTGATAATGATTCCCAAATTCTTTAAAATTTTATTCGCTATTTTATTATTGCTATCTTGTATCATAATCCATAATCTACCTGTAAATTTTTGTTATGGTAACTACTACAGTCTGTCAAAGCTATTCAAATCCATAAATCTAACCATAACTTCAAAACTGCTGCTGTACCATGGTCCTGCCAGTACTCATGTATGTATCCGAGACTTGGTATCTAAGCAAAAGGCACTGTGACCTCTTAGCCGCGTTCGAGAGAAAAGTCTTAAGGAGAATTGTTGGCCCCATATGTGAGGAAGGACGATTCCGGAGACGGTACAATCATGAGTTGTACGCAATCTACCTTGAAGCAGACATAGTGACAAAAATTAAGCTCGGTAGACTCCGGTGGGGAGGGCACCTAGCTCGTATGAGCGAAGAGGAACCTGCTCGGAAAGTCTTTTGCGGTACATTCTATGGTAGACGGCAGCGTGGTAGACCATGCTTGCGCTGGAGAGATGGCGTAGACCAGGACGCCCGAAGCCTTGGGGTGCGCAACTGGATGGCGTCACGTCGGCTCGAGACCGGGATAGGTGGAGAGACTTGTTGAAAGAGGCCAGGACCGGACCCTGGTTGTCGAGCCGATGATGATGATGATGAACTCAATAAAGGACCTTAATAAAACCATAATTAGTGCTAATTTCTTTAAAATAACATCTTTGTGCTTCGTGTCTTAAGATATTCAAACAAAAAAACCGTTGACCTCAATATTACCATTAATTGCATTCCGGGTAATTAAATGAACCAAAACAAAAAAAAAAAACGAAAAGAATTTTCAATCAATTTAGAACCCATAAATCCATTCCAAAAGGATTTGCAACCGAAAAGGACCAAAGTAGAACACGGTCTGTTGCCAAATGCAAATCATTGAATTTTATATCTCCAATCTCCACCATCAGTCGAATAAAAATCTTTAGCTTATTCAGATTCATCCAACCAACAATACGGTGTAAATACCTTTGATGGTGTTATCCGGAAGGAGGCATTGCCATTTTTAACGACCTTTCGACTTTTTTTTTTCCATCCATTCCTTTCTTTTGTATTTTTTTTCCCAAATTGTCCTTTTGTAAGTGAATTAGCTCCCCTGTCATTATAACCTCGTCGATTTGAAATAATTGAATTGAAAAAGATTAAAGAATTCTTCGCGTAAAAGTGGCCGATATACATTTGAATTTATTGCGTTCAGAATTACTAGGCCATTACAATGAAGAAAAGGAGGATTTATGGGACTATAAACACCTTCTCTTTGTTCTCAAAAAAATTAAAGAAAAAAAAAAATGGGATTGAAAATTGGCTTAGAATTAAAATATATTAATTTGATTTGATTATTTTTCTTTTCAGGTTTTGAAGTCGATTTAAAAAGGTTTTGGCTATAAAATTGTCTGGGCTTATTGTATTTTTTTTCCTCATGCAAGCCCTTTACTGTTGAAACAAGTCCTACACTTTTTTAAAGATGTCCTTAATTCAAAATCACCAAATTACTTTCGAAATACTTTGTCCAAATGATGTTTAGCAGCACTATACTTTGGAACGGTACACCATACGTTCAAGTTTACCTTTCATTCAAGGTACTTTTTTTTCTTAAAATCTCATCAAACAAACACATCGCCGGAATATCCTGAGTCCCTATCCCAAAAATATCCCTCCATCTCCATCATTTGACATTTGATCCTGTGAAGTCAATTTTGCCTGCAAATTACTCACTTCCTGTCCATCAGCTTGCGGACCTATGGTCGATGCAGTTAATGGATCTTTTAAAGTGGACTTCCCAATAAATTAGTTTTCCATGGCCAGTTAATTGCTCCTGGAAGAATTCCATCTCACACACCGGACCGTCCAAATCATCTGTGAAGACCAAAGCTCCTATTCCTTCTCCGTCCCCCCCCCCCTCCCCCATTCCTTATCCTGGTATAATACTTTATCGGTGAAATGCCATCCTAGTAAACCACAGTTGCATCCAAAGTCACAGAGAGAGGACATGGTTTCTTTCGCTCGAGACTTCAGTGTCATCTGTCACACTTTAAAAAGGCATCTGTTACACCCAAAGGATTTTGCTTGGCTAGTGCCTTTTGGTTTTAAATACGCAAACATATATAGACACGACGACGACGCTGACGACGGTATAGAGATCGCATCATAGATCCCTTACCTCTGGAATTTCTAAAAATGAATTTAACGCCACTCGGAACTCGAAGTTCGTGTTGCTTAGACAAACTTCTACTACAACTGGAGTAAAGAGTGTATCTCTCACTCGCTTTTCTCCTACATGCATATTCCTAACCAATACCTATACCCTACCTACCTATACTTCTCGTAGCTTAGGGGAGTTGTAATTGTTGTGTCTTTGTTTCTTTTGGCTTTTGGGGCTCAAAAAGCGAATAATTGGATGGAAGGTTAGCAAGCTAGTATAGTTCCTTCCTTTCTTCATCACAAAAAAAGAAGAAACAAACAACAAATTGAACGTATTTCTCGGTTCGTGTTCATTTGCAACGAAATTGGTGTCTTTCAATTGTGAACATTGACGTGAGAAGCTGTTGTCATGTTAGAAATCTGTCTGTGAGTTTTTGGTTACATGTTAACTTGCAGTCCTGCGAGCATGCAGTGATGATGACATTTTTTTCATGTTTCATATAGGTTTTCAACAAAATGCAAAGTTAATTTGTGTTTTTTTTTCCTAGATACTCTTACTAATATCAATCAACAATCTTAACAGAATAATCATCGTATGAGAGTTCGGGAATGGTGATGTATCAGGACTGGACCTTTATAAAAAAAAAAATAGCACCCCTACAACGGAATTTTATATTTCATAAGGTGAAGAAATGAGGTGGTAATCTAGCACAAGGCCCGGTTCAACCTTAAAATTGGTTGGAAAACTTGCATCCAATTTATGTTCTAAGAGAAGTTTAACTACATCAGTCTATCACGCCGAAGGTCTGGGTTCGATTAGGTCACCATTCCGGTCACAAATTTCATCACGATTTCGGTCACCATATCAGTCACTATTGAGATTACCACTCGGACACCATTCTAGTCACCAATCCAATTACCAGTGCGGTTGCTAACCGGTCAACATTGCAGTCCTCATTTTGTCACTGTTTATTCAGATGATTAATCCAGTTACCATTTCTGTCACCATTCTTGTCAATATTTCTGTCACCAATAGCAGTCCGTGTTTCAGTAAACTGTCTTAGGGGGCATAGGGCCTCACTACTCCTACTCGCCATCGTGTACAGTTTCTGGAAATATTTGGTCTTTAAACTTATAGCATTATTTCTCCATATTTTGGACAGCATTCCGAAATTAGCCGTCTTATAGTCATATACTGCCTTGTTATTCTTCAGTGTTTTAATTGCGGCAATGATCTGTTCTCTACTGGGAGGTGTGGTGCAAATGCGAATATTTGTTACTTCGGGCGGGTAATCAAGTATTGGATGGGCATCGCTGGTAAACACACGGTTTAATACCAAAGCGAAGTGTTCCTTCCACCTTTAGAGCTGGTCCTCATCCAATTGGAGCAGGAACCATCTACATCTTTCACCAGGTATTGATTTTAGCTTTGTACACCAGTAAGCTCCTTAGTGATTCTATAAACAGTTCTGCTGTCCACCGATTTGCGGCCTCTTCTGCTTCTTCAGCTAATGCGTTGATGTAGTTACGCTTGTCACGTCTCACGCTACGGTAAACTTTTCTCATCTTCATACGATACGTAGACTCCAGACTCGCTTCTCCCTACTACTTGAGTAGCTGCGATGCGTGCTTGAAGTTGTTTTCTTTCGTCGATCTTCGGTTTCTGCGGTTAGCCAAGCACTATTTCTTCCTTGTGCCTGAACAATTATTCTTTCACTACCTGTTATGAACACATTTTTCACAGCATACCATTGGTCTTTAATGGAGGTAGGTTCACTGCTGCTGATTGTTCTCAGTTTTTTGAAAAGATGGTCCTCTAGATGTTGGGCATTCGAGTGATTGCTTGGGATCTTCGAACTGCAGCTGTGCGTAATCTTACGAGAGCTACCATCAGATGGTGGTCCCGGGCCAATTCCATGCCTGCCCCTCTTCTGTTCCTGACGTCCAGGAGACTACTTCTAAAACGTCGGCTGATTGCAAAGTGGTCAAAATGGTTGGAGGTTGCTTACCTATCGTTAGGCTGGGTGCCTTATTTTATGGCACGTCTTCTGTACAAACATGGTACCACTAATTACAAGACGGTTTTCAAAGCAGAAATCAGCGAAACGTTCGCCATTGTCGTTGCAATCGCCAAACGCCATGCTTTCCCATAACATGCCTCAGTCTTTCGTTGTTATTGCCAACTCTTGCATTTAGATCTCCCATATCCATTATGATGTCTCCGTGTGGTGTATTTTTGTAAACAGCATTCAGCTGGTTATAAAAAGCGTATTTGTTGGGGCGTAACAATGTATAATGGTGACGCGACGTACTCTAGTCCATAACCTAGTCCATAACCTTTAGTGTCTTGTCTCCTAGAGGTTTCCATGAAATCAGGCTATTGTGCGCTGTTTTGGTAAGTAGCAGCCCAACGCCTGATTCCTGGAAACTTAAGGGCTCTTTTCCGGAGTAGAGTAGTACAGTGTTACGGCTTGGGGATTTATATTTGCCCCAGCCCAACCATCGAACTTCCCTTAGTCCTAAAATGTACATTTCGTATCGGATGAACTCTCGTTCAAGTTGGAGGAATCTGGCGTTTTGGGGCCCTTCTTTGCCATTGTCGAGAAGGGTACAAATATTTCAGAAACCAATCTTTGTCCGGGTACAATAGTCAGTCAGTCCTTATCCGACGCGTAGTGTCGGTTTCGTTAGCAGAATTTTAGTCAGATACGAAGTGTGCTAGCCTCCGTAACCTATCCTAGAAAGCTAGGAACTTTTGTATCATAGTGTTCTTAGTTTCTTTCGTTCAACAATCGCGGTTAAAAGCTTAGCAGGTCAAGTCCAGTTGGACGAGACCAGTATCCGGTGGTTGCCATGTGGAGGTAAAATAAGTACAATTGATGTGTAGAAAATGTTACGGATCACTGGAAGCAACCAAGTTGGGCCGATTTCTACACACCCAACTACCATTCTCTCCAAACCAACCACGTAAGTCAGAAAAGCTTTCGAAAATGTGATCTCTTTCAGAGTCGTCGTGAATAGGATTAGTCCACAAGAGCTTGTGACTTGTGATTCCTCACAAGGAAGTTGTTTTCACCAAGTAGTTTGAGCTGACTGAAACTAAAGATGCTTCCTTTGATAACATTTAGCTAGATAATTCTTCTGCCACCGGTTATTTAGTTGGTAGAATTGCTAGAATTAGGAATACATTACTTGTGTGCTAATTTATGTGAAGGCAAAACTTAGTTTAACTAAAATTTTTCTTCGTTACTTTATCAGCTTAAAATTAATTTGGAGTTTTCTTGATTAAAATCAATATTTATTGCAATTTCCATCCACATTTGTGTGATTTTTCTAATTAAATTCCTTTCTGTCCCACATTTGCATACCTGTTAAAATAAAGTCAGCGCACCACCATTCACTTTGTTTTTTTTTGCGACATTTCCTGCAAGACATTCACTTTATCAAACACTTTATAGCCGAAATGCATAAAAGACTAAACAAGACGAGGTGCGCGGACACTGGCTTTCGGCCAGAAAAGTCATTTGCAAAATGTTATAATTTTCCTTAAAGTTTTTTGCTCGCGCACGAATCGAATAATTTATTTTTGTGAATTGTGTACACGGATGCTTATGGATTGGATATGGATGCACCACCGCCGCGCCGTGCATCAAAAGTATTCCCGTATGCAGTGCAGTGCAGTGTGGAAATGCTGCGTTGTGCGTGCGTGTGATGTGATTTAGAAAGTTTTGCTTTTAATCTTCCCAGAAAATAAATGAAACATGCAATTTGACTGGAGATATCATGTGTGCAGAAGAGACCACCTTGATTGTCATCGTTTCGGCGAATTTGTCACAACATTAGCAAAACTGCACGCATAATGAAGTCCAAGCCAAAATATGGTTTGGCTGAGGGAAAAATGATGCCACCCAAAATGCATAAAAAAGATTAATTGAATAAGTTGTTGGTTTTCATATGCACACACACTGCCCTCTGATGTGTTTATAGGTAGATTGATGGCACAGAGTGCGTGAATGTGATAAATTCGTTTAATCCTATTTTGTATTTTGGCACTTCTATCTACTTGTTAAAGATAAATATCTTTTTAATTCATTTAAGTTATGAATCAAAAGGTTAATATGCAGAGGAATTGAATGGAAAAACATTCGTGCTGTGCGGCTGGTAAAAGAAACTCTGAGAAACACTGTTGAACTTGATTTTAGGAGAGCTGTTAAAAAATGATGAATGCCCTGAACAATTTTGAATCATCAACCGAATTCCGGTCTCGTAATTCTTTTAGTTTTACGGGACAGGGAATTAACCTGTCGCCAACCTGTGGAAGCAGCCTGATCATATTAGCCAAACCTTTTTTTTGAAAGGCTTGTTTCTAGCGGCCGCCGCGGAGAGGCTATGATCACACTTCCACCAGTCCCGAATAGTTACGGCACGTGCATGTTTTCGTATGCTACATGTTATTCCCCCTATTCGTCTGATGGCTGACCGACCGTCTTACGGAGAATTGTTGGCCCCATATGTGAGGAAGGACGATTCCGGAGACGGTACAATCATGAGTTGTACGCAATCTACCTTGAAGCAGACATAGTGACAAAAATTAAGCTCGGTAGACTCCGGTGGGGAGGGCACCTAGCTCGTATGAGCGAAGAGGAACCTGCTCGGAAAGTCTTTTGCGGTACATTCTATGGTAGACGGCAGCGTGGTAGACCATACTTGCGCTGAAGAGATGGCGTAGACCAGGACGCCCAAAGCCTTGGGGTGCGCAACTGGATGGTGTTGGCTTGAGACCGGGATAGGTGGAGAGACTTGTTGAAAGAGGCTAGGACCGGACCCCGGTTGTCGAGCCGATGATGATGATGAACCGAATTCCACGAAAGCGTTCTCCAACTAGTTTTTGCAATTATTATATTTTCAGAATTTTGTAAGACAGTATTTTGAAAACAGAATTTTGAAAGAAGAACTTTAAAGATTTTTTTTGCTGGCAGAATTTTGAACCCACCCCAATATAAACACCTCGGAAGGTTTAAAGATTTCGGTTAGGCTGATGTGATGGAATAGCTTCAGTCAATGGTCAGTCCATGTATATTTTGCACATTTCCCACCAGAACATGCATTCATTAAGTAAGGTAACATTACATTACAACAAAAATTGTAACGGATTATTAAAGAAATTGTTCTTTTGTATCATGTATGTTCAAATTATTTCGATACCTCCTTTCTTCTCCGAGAAATCATAAGTTTAAGTTAATGTAATTCTCATTTTACAAAAAAATAACTTCAACTTATGATTTCTTGGAGAAGAAAAGAGGTATCGAAATACCAGATACTCTCTAAAGAAAAAAACATGAGCAAGTACGTGCAACCCAGTCATACTATTAATTCTTAATTTGTTATCTAATCAATCATGTAACATCTAGATACTTTGCAACTTAACTGTTACTTCTATTTGCCCCTCAAAACCACATACAAATAACTCCAAGCTAAGTTGGTAATTTAATTCGATTTGGAAATATCCACAACGCACATCATTCTACTCTCTGCCGCACAATGTGTCTTCTAAACTTCTCTTCTATAATACCTCGTTCGATTCGTATGATTCTTTCAAAAAAGTTCTCCTTTTCAAAATGTCTCAAAACATCGTCGTCGTCGTCGTTGTTGTTGTTGTTGTTCGTATGAGTATAAGATAGGACATAGCGTGTGGCTTCTTACATTCATTGCGGATTGCGCCCCAAAGTCTAAACTTACATAGGCAGTTGCACATGAAAATGCTTCTTAAAACTTGTATTGGAAATGAAATACAGAAGTTCCGGGTTAACCGCGATAAGTTGTTGCACATTTTCCGAATGCCTTTCAAATGGGCAATCCAACTAAAAGCCACTTTGATCCTATGGCATACAAGAGAGTGAAATTGTATACGAGTATCATAATACGGAATACGGGGCGATATGCGGCGATATACAGGCTATATAAAGCGCAGCGGTATCAAAAGGAGAGAGAGAGAGGGGTTTCTTACGAAATTACTTTTGCCTTCGAACAAAGTTTTCCCATTAAGGATTTTCTGCACCGATAGAATGAAGGTTTTTTCCATTCTCGTTTGTGGTTTTATTTATTTTTTTTTTTTTCTTTCCTCAACTTATAAAGTCTATGAAATTGCTGAAATATATATTAGAAAAAGTCGATAATATTTAGCAGATATTGGTTTCTATTTTTTTTTTTTTAAGTTATAAATGTCCTTGCAGAAATGCATTTTTAAACTGTCTGCTATAAGAATGTTTATAGCGGAAGTGTGAACAAGTTTTTGATGGCATTGAAATCACAAAACAAAAAAACAGTCCCATTTTTAAAATGTCAATTTTTGAAGGATATCCTTTTTGTCGAATCAAAACAAACACACATGTGGTTTTCAGCATAAACTTTGAGACGGAAGCTCTTGAGTGATGACATCTGTTCGAACAGTTTTTCTTTAGACGAAAAGTTTTTGAAAAATCATAATAATTTTTGTGAAATTAGCACACGCAGGATAATTTATTTTTTTGTTTGAATCATCGTATCACAATTTTCTTAAAAAAAAAATACACCAAGACGAGTGAACCACCATGACCATGAAAGATAATTCAGAGTTGTAGGCCTTTACATAAAATAATTCCTTGAAATGTTCTTGGCACCTAACATAATCTACCAAAAAAGACCCAAAAAAAAATTGAATATATGGTCAGCTTAATGGATAAAAACACCATTTCACTCATGCTACGCTTTTGGACTTTTATAATTTTGTTTCCTTTTAAGGAGTTTTTATCAAATAAACATTATTATTAAAGAGTATTTAGCTCTTGTTGCACAAATTTTGGTTACCACAGTAAAAAAACAGCCTTTCACCCAAAATATTTGAACGGACTCTTCTGGTCCTCGATTCTCATGAGAATTGAAAGCTTTATACAGAATCTCGTTGCCAACGACGACAACGGAGCACTAACAGGAAAATGTTTCAAAACTCTGTAAATTAGTGGATTATTTTTAGTAGGTACTTGGTCAGTAAATACTTTCAAATTATGTATACAAAAACATGTGGTCTGCATTTTACATTTCTGCATTTAACTTGGCAAAATTATTTTTAAATATTAAAAAAAAAAATCCATTAATTTTGTTTTTTTAATCAATACCAAATTTTTTCTAACATAATACGATTGTTTGAGGTTACATGAAATGTGTGTGCACAAGTTTTCATCACATTCGCTACAACCGTTTACGAGATATTCATAAAAAATAAAATATAAACACATTTTTTGCAAAAAAACGCCAAAGCTGTTTCTCCGTTGTTCGAGTTTTTGGAGACAAACTAAAAATGCAGTTTTGTTGCAATCACTGAACACAACACATACACAAATTTTAATCAAAATCGTTAGAGCCGTTTTCGAGAAAAATTCAATAACTCGAAACCGTTATATGGGAGGTAGTAGTTCTAGACGAGATATTCAAAAACGAAAAAAATGGACTTTCAAAATCACGTAAAAATATGTGTATCTACCAAATTCACGCGGATTTCAAGAAGTGCCATTTAAAAGGTCCGCATTTTGGTAGTTTCAAACTATTTTCCTTCTAGGTAATCGTTTTATTAAGTCATTCAAAACATTAAACTTCTATCAGCTGTAAAATAATGATTTTCTTCTTCCTCAAACATCTAATTTTAAATACAACCCCTCGGGTGAACATTTAAACAAAAAGTATATGTAAAAAATATAAAGACGCATTTGGGGTATCGCAATCTCCTTTAATAAAATATGCATATATGTTGCACCATTGGGAATTCTTTATACACATTAACCCCAAACATTCCGCCATCATCACCTCTGTACACATCAACAACTGACGAATTCTGATTGACTAATAAAACAGAACGTGATCTGAAATTTAGGTAGGTACTTCACTTCAAGTTTCACCTTCGCCCCTCAAGACCAACAAAATAGACAAAAGATCCTGAATAATAAGCGAATTTCTGATGAACGTAACCGTAAGCTATCTGCTATTGCACGCAAGGAGGTGTTGTTCCGCATAAGGACTAACAAACAAAAAAAAAAAAAGCCCAAAATATTTACTTCTATTTACTATGACTACACACGCTCGCACAGTCCAATGTCCACCTATATGATGGTCGTCTATTCTGCTTCCATCTGTTGTCACCCCCACGTGCACCGTCAGGACATCCATCCCCTTGGGATGTTGATTTTTGTCGCAAAATAATAATAAACTTATATTTGGCCCATCATATGTGGATAAGTGCCTTTTGCCTTTTTTTCCATCCACCCACCCAGGCACACACCTTTGGCCATTTTTGGCAGAGGTTTGCTTCCGTTTGCCATTTACCTTTCATAGACACCTTAGGGTCAGAACTATGATGTTCTTCGAGTTTGTAGGTTTGTCCGTTTGGCTAAGGGCGTTAATGGCCAACATGTGTGGGTGAGTGCCAAATTATATTTTGTTTTTGTTTAAGGATATTACATTGCTCTCGATATCCGTGTTGGAAATTCATAAATTCAACGAAAATTACAGCAAAGCTCGGTAAGTAGAATTTTATTATTGCGCACTTTCAGGGGTTGAATCTTTACAATAAATACTTGAACCTAACTAGAAAAGTAAAGGTATGTGTGTAGAAAGTATTTACCAAGCTGACGACTGCAAATACTTGAATGTGGCTTATTTACATGCAAGGTGGGCTGCTATTTAGGTGAAAATGGTGCCCAGTAAAAAATGGATAAAATGCTTCATAGTCGACCATAAGTGGTGGACTCTTTTTAGTAAATATATTCCAAAGAGCTATTTTTTTGTTGGACTATTTTATATTGTTGTACAGCAGGACTAGAATTCAATCAACTCTATCGCTTTATATTGAAAATTTCTTTACAAATGTAGTAATACACAATAGTTCAAAATTTGAATTGCTTTCAATGTTTTTTTTTTCCTTTTTACGAGTACTTGCGATATACTTATAAGTACTAAAGGGTTTTCCAATAAGAGGTGTTATTTTGAATAGCCCGCTATTTCGGTAGCTGTCACTTTTGAAGCTGTCATTTTTTGACATTTGACAAGTAGAAACTACGCTATTAATAAAAATGGAACAATACATGCTTCAACAACGCATTGAAATTATTAAAATTCACTATAAAAATGGTGAAAATTTGGCAGAGACGGTTCGTAAAACTAAAACATTTTTGGGTCGTCGTAAAGCACCTTGTCGGACCGCAATACAGAAATTGGTGGACAAATTCGAGCTGTTGGGACAAGTTAGTGATGTGAAGAATAAAACCCGTGCACGTCGCTCAAGAACAACTGAGAATATTGCTGTTGTAGCCCAAAGTGTTGAAGAAAACCCAGGTTTGTCCATTCCTCGTCGTTCTTTGGAATTAGGCATTCCACAAACGTCATTACACCGTATTTTGCATAAAGACTTGGGTCTTAAGGCTTATAATGTTCAGTTAACACAAGAACTCAAGCCGGCTGATCATCAACAACGTCGTGTCTTTGCTGATTGGGTCCTTGAAATGCATGAAAATGAACCGGAATTTCATCGAAAAATCATCTTGACTGATGAGGCCCATTTCCACCTCGGAGGCTACGTCAACAAGCAAAACTGTCGCATCTGGGGCTCGGAAAACCCAAGAGTTATTGTTGAAAAGCCTCTCCATCCTCAACGCGTGACTGTTTGGTGCGGTTTATGGTCCCGCGGGGTCATTGGACCTTACTTTTTCGAAAATGAGGCTGGAGCAACAGTTACGGTCAATGGATTGCGCTATCGAGAGATGATTAATGATTTTTTATGGCCTGAATTGGATGGTATTGATCAGGACAACATTTACTTTCAACAAGACGGCGCTACGTGCCACACAAGCAATGAAACCATCGATCTTTTACGGGAAAAGTTTCCGGACCGTGTTATCTCTCGAAGAGGTGATCACAATTGGCCACCGAGATCTTGTGATTTAACACCTTGCGACTTCTTCCTTTGGGGCCACGTGAAAGATAAGGTCTACGCCAACAGCCCAGCGTCGATTCAAGACCTCAAAGATGAAATTCGTGAGGCTATCGAGGACATAGGGCAGCCACTTTGCGATTTGGTTATGGAAAATTTCATGAAAAGAATATGGTCCTGTAAGCGTGGTCTTGGCGGCCATTTGGCTGATGTTGTGTTCCAATATTAACGGCATACCTTCCTCTTTATAATGAAATAAACATCCGATCATTTATCTCCAAAAATACCATTTTTCTTTGAATATCAAAATAACACCTCTTATTGGAATACCCTTTATATATATCAAGTTATGCATTCGTACAAAAAAAAAACAGTTGAGATAACAATCAAATATGACATTACGATGATATAGAATGAGAAAAAAGGGGGTCCGTATCAGAGAGCCTAAACGGATGGGTGGATTTACTTCAAACTTGGTATGTGGCGTTTTTTGGAGACTATCCCCAGACGTTTTTTTAATTTTTTTTTTTGGACCAAAAATAACGGTACCTGTCATATACCGGTTTTAGATAAACTCATTTTTCTCAAAAATGGTGCCTACGATTTTGATTAAAAAAATCATGGTTAGTTTTTTAGATAAGGTTTATTTTTAAATAAAAACCATTTTTTTCAAAAACCGTTATTAACGGTGCCTGCCATAGAACCGTTTTTTTTAGATCTGATTTTCTCCTTCATGACTCGATCAATTTTTTACATGCACGCTTTTAAATTGCCGTAATAATATTTAGTTAAACAAATTTCGAAAATTATTGTTTGTATTTAAAAAAAAAAAATTAAATTTTTTTTTTGAAAAATTATTTTTTCGAAAACTATTCAATATTTTTTTTGCAAAATTTAGTTTTTAGATGTTGATATATAATATCTTAAAACTGGCTTACCAACTTTTTTTTATAAAAGTCCTTGCAAAATTTTATATAGAAAAAACGTCCTAACGATTTTCAAATTGCGTGCGACCCAGTCGTGCATTTTATTTCTTAAAAATTTGTGTTTTGGCTATACTTTTGGGTGGGTATATGTTATGAACGTGAAAAACAATCACTTTTTGGAGAAGAAAAAAAAACTTGGTAAAAAGGTAAAATATCGCTAAATAAATATGTTTTATCCTTTATTCTTACAAATTAGAATCATTTCACCTGAAAATGCCTGTTAAAAGTTCATTGAGAACAAATTCTGCAAGAATATGACCCATACGTAGATTAAAAAAAGATTTATTAATTTACAGATTCTTACATTTAGTTAACTGTGGCTCACATGAATAGGTATTCTATGTCTTAATTTGTATTCATTGAACTTTATTCTGTTTTTAATCTTATCAAATAAATTGTATGTTTTAGTTTATTTTTTATTAAATTATTGGTTTTGTATTGAAATTGATTATTTTTTAAAAGGTTTGATAGTAAAAAGAGGAAAAATCTGTCTTTAGGCTATTTGCCTGGCTACTCTTTATTATTAGACGTAATCATTTCCATAACCTTACCTTGCTCCCATAAATAGAGAATACTCTTTCATAACATCTTCTTTCTTCCTCCAGCATCCTTTGGTAGAATATGAAATCTTCCAAATGTATAAAAGCAATGTTGGACAAAAGGAAAATTAATAAAATAAAAACAATTTTTAAATTAAAGAAAAACACCAACAAAAAGGATCTCAGTCTAATATTATATTTCAAAGGATTTTTGTGAAATTATTTTTAATAAAAGTGGATGAAGTGTTCCTAGTGAAAATAATAATATTAAGGGTTCAGGAGGAAAAAATATTTCTTTACATTTTGCAACAATCTTGCGCAAAACTAAAACATAGTTTTGCAGTGGAAAAAAGGCATTTTCTTCTTACTTTTCACTCAAATATGAATTTTAAGACTATAATTATGTTAAATCGAAATAATTCTTTATTGCATTTGAATTTCTCCGCAAGTAAAATAGAAGAAAAACGGTATGTTTCCAAAATCACACACATTACCGTAACCTTATAAATGGACACCTATGACTTTAAACATTCAACGTTACGAATGTGTCAATAGTCTCAAAGACAACATCAATATTTATGCTAATCGGTTCAGTAATTTTGCAGAAAATATGCCACCGCGATTATGCAAACACATATCCTGCCGACGACTGACGGTTGATTTTTATTCAATTTTTTTTTCTGTGTCCTTTTGCTCACTATATTATACAAAATACATATTTCTATACCTACATTACATAAATATAATAAAAATAAATTTTGAAAGACCATTTACACGGCTGGCTGGGGATGTGCTTTAAATCCAGCACTCACTAAAGTATGCTTTTTACAACTTGAACGAAATGGTCCTCCTGTCAGGACATTGAGTAGATTTCTATACTCTTTCTCCTTTAGCTTAGATTGCGTTTGCCATCTCCTCCGTTGAAAGCAATTCGCAGCAACACTCCAACAAGACTGGGAAGACCGGTGGGTGATTTCTTCTGAATATAAAATCCTTTAATAGAAATCGTGTCGCAGAATTTTTATGCGGGTATTACGATTTGAAAAATGCGTACGGGTGATATGTGTCCAAGGAAGCACCTCGAATTTCCATTTGTTTTGTGGGTGTGAGTGAAAATATGGATACCATAGAGTTCATACTATCTCGTATGTAATGTTTACAAAGTGTTATGTTTTCTTCTTCCTTTTTTTCTGGCTACTTGGTTATGCATTTTTGAGTTTCGGGGCCATCACACGAAAGATTTCGATTTGATATAAAAATATTTTCCGCCCCTAACCCTAGTAATAGATTTTACTGTCACTTTTTCGCTTTAAATAAAAATATTATTTCTTGAAATTTGATTGAAAACAGCAACATGTTGCCAAGAGAAACTTACTGAATTGCTTCCTTAAGCTCGATGCTATTGAATCAGGAAATGCACCTTGATGAGCAACAATGTATGGGATTCCCAATTTTCAAAGTACAAGAAATTTCCAAAGAAATGAAATAAATATTTTTTTGTTTCCAACGAAGAAAGTTGCATTCTTGCCAACCAAACGACCAAACCATGCAACAAATTGTTACATCTCATTTTAATGACCTCAGGAATGTGCAGTCGCAACATAAATAAATATTCGCAACACTTAAAGTGTCACAATTTAGAGCCCAGTCTGAGGTGAAGTAGTCACAAAAAATCCATGTCTAAGTAAAAGAACGAAAAACACCTACAACTCTGACAATCAAAGAAGTGACGCTGACGGGACGAACGGAGCGCGCGCCTAGTCACAAACGTGATATTCCTAGATTTTGCAAAGGATGATTGATGGTGTAACAAAATGGCTAATTACAAAGTTGTCTCTCGCTATGATGTGTTTGCAAAATGCAATGTTTTTCGGTGCTCAGAAAAGATATGTGGCGTTGGTGTGTAGTACCTACAGATACGAGGGATTTGGTGGACCTGAACATCTGCTAAGTTAAAGCGGTGCGACGTATACTTTTCATGGAAATATGTTTTGACGTTGAGATTTACTTTGATGAATATGTTCAAGTGAATTTGTCGTTTTGTTTATGTTTTTATTTTTTTTTTTTTCGGAAAAATACCTTTGTGGAATATTTACGTTAGCCACACATTGTTTGGAAGCCATTAAATGTAATTTAAAAGAATTTGAAAAAGGAATGTTCCAGAGTGTATATGAGTATTGCACACATTTTATTGTTTGACTTGTTTTGGATTGTGATTCTAGAAAAAATCTACTATACCTAAAAAAGTAGGTACGAATTCATTATTGGAGCCGAAAATTTTATGCTTGCATTTTATACTGAAAGAATTGTCCCCCATATGCTGCACAGCATTCCGATGACCGATGAGTGCATTCAGATAAAGCAAGTGAATTTAGTGATATGCTACAATTCATCAATACCTACAACACAAAATTGAATGACATTTTGATTGTTATAAAAATACGAAGTAGAAATAAATTGCTACGGATTTTGAGAGGGCGGAAACGGTTTAGCAATGAGTTTAGCTCAATTTCGGCCGAAAGTGCATTAAACGCATTTTTAACCATTTCTAGAGGAACAGCAATGAGTTTAGCTCAATTTTGTCTAAAAGTGCATCAAACGCATTTGTAACCATCTCTGTAGGAACACTAATGAGTTAAGCTCAATTTTGTCTGAAAGTGCATCAAATGCACTTTAAACCCTTAACTAGCAAGTTTAAAGATAATCGCTTAAGTACTTTAGCCTCTAGCTCAAGATAGAAACAGACAGACTGACAGACTGACAGAAGGACAGACTGAGAGACTGCCAGACAGAATTGCGAGATCCACTTTTTTCGCTTTTCCATCATCGTAATGTCATGTCTGATTGTTATCTCAAGTTCGAATTTTTTTACGAATCCTGAACTTGCCCTTTAGTACCTATGTATATCGCAAGTAAAAAGGTATGTATGATGAATTTGACTTATAAAATAATAAATTTGTATAATATTGGCCCTATTAAAGTAAGATCATGCCTTCCGAAACCTGATGAAGACCAGATCTTCATGTTTCCCAATTTGAAATTCACATACAGACTACCAAGTCATACAATTGCGACAAGGACAATGCAAGTTCGGCTCTTTAAAAGATTGGGAAGAGTTCGATTCTCTGAATACGAATTATTCAAGATAAAAATTTGGCGGCTGTCAAGGAGGATCTGGTTGGTAATGAGATCGATTCCTCTGAAACCAGTTTTTGGAGTATTTTTTTATGATTTTTTATTCAAGTTTTAACGTATATCGTTGTTTTCAAAAAAAAAGATACAATAATGTTTTTATATTTTAAATTTTTATTTTTTTATTTATTCATTAATCTTTTAAAAATATAATGAATTTATGAATCTATGGATTTATGAATTTATTGATTTATTTATTTTATTCCGCCCCTCGAGTTTATTCTTGTTGTGGTGGGGTGGCTGACGTCCTTCTATGCCAGCAATCCAGCTGCTGTAGCAGAGACAACAAACAAAACTCAGAACAAAAAAAGGTTACAAAATAAAATGATTTTCGAACGGGCATGTTGAAATGGCAGGAGTCGTAACTCAAATGAGAAGAAGTCACCAGTGACAAAAATACCTTGCATTAGTAGTGGGATGAAAATACCCAAAACTTCCTAACAAGCACCAATAAATCACACTTTAGTGGTAGCGCAAAAGTGAACAACAATACTGCTGCAATTACTATGACTGTAGTAAAGATCCTTTCTCACATCAGGGAAGATCGTTCCACTAGTAAAGTACCGAAGTTCAAAATTATACCGTCGGTATTGATGGCAAAATCACTATTAGACATAATCAAAACCAATCCAGGACCTGTTATAAGATATAGCGTCTGGCACCGAAGCAGACCACGTCAAGTTTATTTGATTGCGGAAATCAGAGATCTAGAGATCTTTGTATGCTGACTATTAGCAGGCTAGGAGAATTTTGGACAGGAGTCAAGCTCGAAATGTAAAAAAGTTAAAAGTTAAAAAAGGAAACAATACTGACTTCCTGACTGATGGGGTTGGTGGAGGTGTTTACTCAGATAAACTTAATTTAAGTCTCTCCTTTCGTCTTCCTAATCACTGTAGCGTGTTCCAGCCGGAACTTTTGGCGATAAAAGAAGTCCTGTCTTGGCTAAAAGAAAACGTGATATCAAACCAAGATATTCGTATTTTCTCGGACAGCCAAGCAGCTATAAAATCTCTGGATTCTGTCTTTACCAATTCAATAGCAGCCTTTACTGTCGATCATCTCTGATGGAGATAGCGCAGTTCAATATTCACCTATGTTGGGTGCCGGGCCATAGGGACATTTTCGGAAATTGTAGAACTGACAAACTCGCCAAAAGTGGAACACTAATACCTTTATTACCAGATAAGGTAAATATAGGTATTCCCATCGCTACGTGTAAACTACTTCTCAAATATGATGCTATACAAAAAACAAACCTCAGGTGGAATAACATCACTACCTGCCTAGCGACAAAACAGATCTGGCCAGTACTGAATCTGAAACGCTCTAAACGTTTAATATCCTTGAACAGATCGCAAATCAGCTCCGTTATAGGTGTTATAACTAGACACTGTCTAATAGGCAGGCACGCAACACGTCTTGGAGTTCACTCAAATGATTTCTGCAGAAGCTGCATGGATGAAGAGGAAGAGGAATCGATTCCCCACTTTCTCTGTACATGCCCTGCTCTATCGCAAAGACGAAGACTCTTTTTAGGAGACTTCTACTATAACGACCCCAGTAATCTTTCAAATACAGATATAAGTAATCTTGCTCGCTTCATAAGAAGCTCAAATTGGTTCAACGATTACGAGGAAAGTTATTATTAGGTTCAATGTGGTGTCACAATGGACCAAACTTTGGTCTAAGTGTATCGGCACTCCTGCCGGTAGCCACGTCAACCTAACCTAACCTAACCCGTTTCTGCGTGAACCTCGTAACTACATTTTTTTAAAAGATTTTGCTTAACATTAGACATCACTGGAAAAATATAATTTAGGAAGATGAAAAAGTATAAATAGTGAAATAGCCTCAATTAATACGTTTAACAGTTGATTGAATTTCTGTTTATTCAATCTAATTAATAAATTTCAATAAAAACTAAAGTTTCTTAAAAACACTAAACAAAATTTGCTTTGAAAATACGTGGTTCACGCAGAAACGGGACGATATGCTGGTATTATTGCGTTTCTTTTACCAGCTGTACTGCAGGTATCGGAAAAAAGTTGATACAATTGTAGATTCAACTCTGTGGCTACTTAATGCACACTACGGTTTCTTGTCGATTTATTAAAATTTTTCATATCCTTCGTCCAGAGAAAATAATCTCTCTTCTCTTTCATACCTTCACAACCCAGTTCAACTTTCGATTTGTTTTCGGTTTCTTGTTCCGTAAATGCTATTCAAAATTCAATACATTTTTGGGGGGTTTTTCGTTAAGATCTCTAAAATAAATTCGACGGGAGAGCCTAAAAAGAAGAACTCAAATTTCTTAAAAAAAATAAACATTTGCTGTGCAGATACTAACGAGGTTCACGAAGAAACTGGATGATATGGTATTTCTTTTTATGTAATTAAAAAAAAAAAAGAACGAAGTAGGAAACGTCATCTAAGACCAAACTATCTACATAATTATTTGCTTCAGCAATTCTTTTACACTGCAACTTGCTTGATAACAGTTCACTTAAAAATTTACTCATTTGAAGGTTCAAAAACAACTATTTGTACGAGGAATTTCTTTCAGTTAATCACAGCTGCAGATTAAGAAATGCACCCAATCAATCGTACAATGTTCTTGCACCAACACCTCATATTAGTAGATTAGTAGGTTTTGTATATTCAACACGTTCCCATTTAATCAATCAAATTCTAAGCGCAGACGTTTAAAACAAAAACAACAACATTACGTCTATCTTGTAACACCTTACAGACAGCTTGATGACAAACAACCTAAAGGAAGCACGAGTCCCCCGAAAATAGCCATCACAGACCTGTACGAGCAGAGCATATAATGTAGGATTCGAACAAAACAACAATGTCTATTGTCTAATCGCAAGTCACACAAAATAGTTTTTACGAAAAGAATTTTCAATGCAATTGTCACCTGAAAGGTGATTTTCACGCCATTTAGTTTGGTATTTGGAGCAGACACGTCGTCTACATGTGTATAGCACGACAAGACTATTGCTCCCTTCAGTCTAAGTAATTGTTGTGTTGTTGGTTGCACATTGCATTGATGCACCTTATGAGCTGATGACCAGAGATATCCAATACAAAAACACACAGAAAGATTGGCGTCCGTCGTCGTAGTCGTCGTCGACGAAAACACCTTCAACGGAAATGGGGCTAATCGCATGAGAAACACTGTCGCCATTGTCAGTTTCTAAAGTACGACAATGAGTCTACATGCCAGTACAAGGTGGTCTTTGGTCTTCTTGTTGCTTAGCGCTGGCCATTGCGATGTTATAGGCAAAAACTCACTAAAAACAACTAATTTATTCTCTTTTTTTTGTTTTGTTTTTGCTAATTTCTGGCAACCAAAATAAAGGTGAGTGATTATTTTAATTTTCTATTACAGAAGAAAAATGGAAAAGAAGAACACTTGGATCAGTTTCAAGAAAATCTTTTTTTCATAAGGACTTTGCCTTAAAATAACAAAAAAAGAAAACAACATGAGTACAGAAGGTATACATGGCCCATAGAAACAATTTCTATAATAAGGAAATTTTGGACTTGTTGTTGGTCTTTGTGACAAGTTTTTGCTTTGTCTTTAGTTTGTGGTTAATTTGTGTGATACTGAATAATGCGATCTCAGATGACATCTTGCATTAAATTACCATTTGTTTTGCGAAGATGTTCTGAAGTCGTGTATGGATTTGGCGAAATTACTTATATATCTGCTAAGGGCTTAGACGTTCATTGTTACGAAAACAAAGGACCAAGTGAATTTGATGGATGAAAAATTGTTTTGGAAATGTTCTTATTTATCATTTAGGTAAATTTAGAGCTTGGATATATGTCTGATATTTAGCTATACAAATCTTTTTATTCTAGATATTGGTTGGTTTGATTCTTTCCTCGTAAGTTCTTTCCTCTTAAGGTCGTGTTTGAAATAAGATCTACTTATCACGAAATAGTCGCAAATATTCTTATTTTTGGATCAGCTTGGGATTACTTCCCAAGAAAATAGGTACATTTAGGCTAATTTTCTTCAGTATTGCTTCACTTGAGACAAACTCTCAAGTTGACCATTTTTCGAGTTGACATCAACTCTTAAGTTGAAACTCAAGTAGATATTTCATTTTCTTCACTAATATCCTTTTTTAACTCTCCAGTTTAAAATCTAAAGTTGGTCAACTCTCAGTTTGAAACATATCCCTGGGAGATTTGTGACATTTTCAAATGTGAATTTGAATTTTGGTTGTCAATCCTGTCAATCAAATCGATTTTTTCATAGTTTTGTTTATTATTTTGTGTTCTTAATCAAAATTTATCAAGTTTGATCTCTCAACTTCTACTATTTTCGAAAGTTGAGGAAACCAGAAGTTGATCAACTTTAGAGTTGAGAATCGAAAGTTGAAACTGTCAACTTTGAGTGAAAAAAAATGAAGTCACAAGTTAAGAATAAAAATCCTCAAGTGTAGTTCAACTTGTAGTGAAGAAAATGGCTCTTAGTGGCTCACGAAGAACAAAACCGTAGTTACTGACTCTCTCAACCATTTCGTGTGTGCGTTAAATCTTACAGGGATGTAGGGGACCTAACATTATTTTTGCGGGTTCCAAACGCCTAGTTAAGATGAACTTTCATTGACAAGTAGAAATCATGAAAGTTTTGTCAATTTATCGCAAAAGATGGCAACCCTAAAAAAAGATGGCTGGTAATCGCACGCAGACCTACAACGCCGAAGTGAGAGTCCATTGTACTAACCATTATGTACTAAAGCTTGGGAGGTTAACATGGCGTTATGGGTAGTGTGATTGACTATCACTCCAGAGGCAAGGGCTTAAGTTTCAGCACAGACCTCAAAACGTGACAAGCTCCGAAAGTACCCTTTCTTGTCCACGGGTTTTTTTATTGACTCCCAATTTCAGAAATATTGCATTTCCAACGACATTGTTGTGTCCATTAATATCGATCGAAAACACTGTCTATTAAAACAGGATCTTTTTTGTTTAAAGTAGTAGTAGAAGAACACCCTGTAAAATTTTCAAAAAACCGTTCCTTAAAAAAAAAAAAAAAAAGTGTTAACAGGTGTGACAGTGATAGGACTAGATAATTTCTCAATAAAGCATGCGAGAGGCCTCCAACTATCGATTGGAATTCAATTTGAAGTTATTTGGCAAACAAATGAACTGATCTATGCTATCAATCAAGTTGACTGACACTGAACATGATCAACTTTAAATCATCGCACATGGACAGCCGATAGAATTTAGATTGAAGTGCGAAATTGAAATTAGAACTGGGTACTGTCAATTAGAATGCACTGACGACATAATAGGTCCCAATTGTAATTAAGAGAATGAAATGAAAAAAAATGGGTATAATTAGATGGATGGAGTAAAATGAGATTTAAATAAATTTGTAAAAAACCTCTGAGAGTTCCGTAATCTATATATTCACTCGAAAGTAAAATTATGGAAATGTCGATAAAAAAGGATATTTTTGTTCAAATTATGATGAACTAATACTTGACTTAATTTTCTCACTTTTGGCTGTAACTATTGCGAGAAGACTCTTTGGTACTGTTTAGTAACTCTTACGATTTCACTCTAAGGGGCTTAAGATGTCACCTACAAAATGTTTTCCAACTATCAATCAATTTTTGAGATAAGGAAAGAGACGGAGAGTCGGTAGTCGCTGATTTATAAATTCTCGCACAATTTAACTTGAAACAATTTTCCGAGTCACCCACTTATATATTCAGTTAAAAGCAAGAACAGATATCATATCGCCCAGTGCTTTTTCATGCCTGACCCCTGTTATTAAATATTATTACGGCAACTTAAAAGCATTCATGTAAAAAAAATGGTTGACATTGATTGAGTCATGAAGGAGAAAATCAGAATTTAAAAAAACGGTTCTGTTAATAACGTTTTTTTAAAAAATGATTTCCATTTAAAGATAGACCTTATCTAAAAAACTGACCATGATTTTTTTAATCAAAATCGTAGGCACCGTTTTTGAGAAAAATGAGTTTTTCTAAAACCGGTATATGACAGGTACCGTTATTTGGGGTTCAAAAAAAAAAAATTCAAAAAAACGTCTGGGGATATTCTCCAAAAAACGCCACATACCAAGTTTGAAGTAAATCGACCCATCCGTTTAGGCTGTGGTCTCTGATACATACAGACAGACCGACAGACAGACAGACAGAATTGTTGGACCCACTTTTTCTCATTCCCTATCATCGTAATGTCATTTTTGATTGTTATCTCAACTTTTTTAAGTTTTTATTTGGAATATTTTCAAAATCTTCAGTCGAACAACTTTCAAATTTTTTTTTATAAAATATTCGCTATTGAATTCTACTTACACTTTTATTTTTGTTTTGATCGGTTTGTTGGTTAATTTTTAATCTTTAATTGAAAAATATTTTTTTTTTTCATAAATTCTGTATGATACTTCTTTTTTTTCTTATTTTAAATACTTTAAATCAGCTTCGTGTGAAAAAGACAGAACGTCATATTTTCATACAAAATTCAATTCTTTAAATGACCTTTACATTTTCTAAGGCTGATATAACTTTTGTAAATTGAAAATGTCGTTTAGATCACTCCAATAATTGTTGACACTTTTAGTGTATGTTTTACAATAATTTTAGAAAATGTAGTCAAAAGTTGTAGAAGGGAACAGTTTCCAAAGAAGCATACCCAAATGCTTTTTAGAAAATATGAAATTTTATTAATCAGAGTTCTTAATATTTGTTTTTTATGATAAATTTATAAAAATGTTTAGCATTTACAATAATCAAGTAAAAATTGCCAGAGTTGCTTATAGATATTTTTTGTTAGATCAAATTCATAATTTAACGACCAAACCTCTTTAATTTACCTAAACTTTTCGTTGGGCTAACTTCAAATGGTCTTATTAAAGCTTGTAGTTGACCAATATTAATATTTGATACTTTAAAAAGATACAAAACAAGGAATTTCTACTATTTTCGAGTCTAAGTCCTGTAAAACCTGTCAAGAAAGAGCGCACTGGGAGGGAAAAATATTTCCCCTCTTTTGAAAATTCTGCCCAAAGAATTTCTTGCTGCTGAAATATGAATTCTGTCAAAATAGTATGAGAAAAACATGAAAATATTTTGGAATGTCGGGAATTTTTGAATCAATTAACAAAAATTAAAATACAATCAAAAATTGAATTATTTTATAAATAAAACAAAATGTGTAAATATTTGAGATCTTCGTGTTTCTGAAAATTTGAGCAGAGTCGACCATTATTGAGAGAATTTCATCCCCACTCTAAAAAAAAATTGACGGATTTCATATTTCAGCCCAAAAAGTTCCCAATCGGACCTATATAATAAAAAATTAATTGGGAAATGTAAACATTACGGTAATTAATGTAAAAATTGATCCTTTTTGCCCTTTGAAGCCTATATTTACATGTTTACATTATTTAATAAACAATTGAATAATTTTTTTTTTGTTATTTAACAAAAAATTTTCAAAGCACAGCTAAAACAAATTATTCGATCGACATTGTGCAAAAATTGTATTTTTCATTGGTAGTTTTTTTTTTTTTTTTTTTTTTTTTTTTTTATAATTAACGTGCACATCAAGGGGTTATGAATACCCTTAAAATGTTATAAAAACACAGTGCGAGCTTTTAGGAAAACAGGAGAGGATTAAGTAGGAGACACCGATGTACATTGACTTTAAACCCTTGTAGATTGTAATGCGGAGGAAAGACAGAGCCTGGTAAAGAGTTGAACGGCTAAAAAATGAGTCTCTATACTTAACTGTACGGCCGAAGTTGGGTTCCAGGTAGAATTTATGGGCATTCCTAGCAAGCCGGGTATTGCGGTTGAAATTCTTTAGGGGAGGAATGTAACTAGCAACTTCACTAGAGCACTGATTATAAAAAAAGCGGTAAAAGAGTGAAAGGCAGGTGACATTACGACGATGTTCAAGAGAATCTATTGATTCAGTAATTGCTCCATCACCAATCAGTTTTAATGCTCTATGTTGTACCCTATCCAGTAGGCGCAAAGATGTTTGGGAAGCACCTGACCAAATGTGTGGATTATATTCTAGTTTGGGACGGACGTAGGCTTTATAAATTGATGCCAAATCTGAAGGCGTGAAGAATTTCCTGCACCTTTTAAGAAAACCTAAGCATTTAGCACCATTTTTGGCAACTTGAAATATATGGTCATTCCAGCGTAGATCATCATTAACACACATGCCTAGTACTGACAGCTTTTCGGTTTCATTGATGCAGGTTCCACTCATGGATAGTGGCAAAGGCGGTACATTGCATTTCAACGACAAAAGACAGCATTGGGTTTTCGAAGCATTGAATTCTACTCGGTTTTCGTATCCCCATTTTACAATGCTGTCGAGATCAGAATTCAATGAACTAATCATACGCAACCGTTCATGCTCTATATCCGAGGAGCAGGGACGTGAAGTAGGAAATGAATATGAGAAGCTAAGGGTTGAGTCGTCCGCGAAACAATTTACTGGATTAGTAGTTTTTGATAAGAGATCATTTATGAATATGAGAAATAGAGTCGGAGACAAAACGGAACCCTGGGGCACACTAGCATTTATGTAGTGAGTGTCAGATTTATAACCATCCAACACAACTTGTATTGAACGATTAGAAAGAAAGTTACTAATCCAACGGAGAAGGCAATCATCGATACCAAAAGCACGCATTTTTGATATAAGAGCTTGATGCCAAACTCTATCGAATGCCTTGGAAATATCTAGCGCAATAATCTTACTTTCTCCAAAGAAGTGTAAAGATTGGTTCCACTTTTCGGTAAGATATGCCATCAAATCGCCAGTGGATCTTTTGCTGCGAAAGCCGTATTGCCGGTCATTAAGAAGCTTTCGTTCTTCAAGATATTTCATAAGTTGATGATTAATCAATGTTTCCATGACCTTGGAAAGAATTGAAGTTAGTGCAATTGGACGGTAATTGGATGGGGAGGACGATTCGCCTTTTTTTGGGAACAGGTTGGACATATGCAGTTTTCCAATTACTCGGAAAAAGTCCAGTTGAATGGGACAGATGGAAAATTTTGCGAAGTGGCTTTGCCAAAGTAGAAAAACACCTCTTCAGAATAATGGCGGGGATACCATCTGGACCAGCGGATTTGTGTATGTTGAGATCTTTTAAGACTCTCGCTACCGAGCGAGTGCGAAAAAATATGTGCTTCATGGTGAAGTTTACACTCTCGAGCTCGGGAGGAGCCAGGTTCCTATTTGGAAGCGTAGAATTCACAGCGAATTGTGCTGCTAGCAAGTTGGCTTTGTCGAGAGAACTGACAGTTGGAATATCGTTGAAAACAAGCGTTGGGATCGAAGATGTAGTTGAGTTCTTGATGATGAAAAGACCAAAAAGTTTTCTTAGTGTGGTCAGGTGGTTATGGAGTATTTTATGAATACAAATAGCAACAGCTTTTGTATGGGTGGTGTAAAAATACTGATAAAAATACTGACTTGGTTTCTATATACAATACAGTAATAATAAATTTAGATCAAGAAAATTGTGTAGTTCGAGTGCCAGAGAAATTTGAATATTTTCTTATTTAAAGTCTGAAAACCTTAAAACCAGGATCTTAAAATTCCTTCTTAAAGGTATTAAATTTCAAATATTATCTCGCATATGGGATGACCAAGTGAGTATAATAACCCTTACCATTTGTCAAAACCAAAAATATTTTAATACCGGTTTACTAATATATACCTTCTGGGCACACGCTTAACCCTTCACGACATCACATTTATTTTCTAACCCTTTTCCTCACACTGTAGCCTTATAAACCAAAAGCGAGAACTATGAACACCTTATTTTGGGTAAATTCACATTTCATTAGGATTGACCAAAATAGAAAAAGGACGACGTGGATAACAACGACAAACAGAACGACACCCGCTACCACTACCATAAGACATTCTTAAAATCCCAAAAATTAATTTCCCAGAAAATTTCAAAATTAATCTGAAGCAAATGAATTTTGTAAAACGAACACTGAAACAGGCGACAGGCGACTGGGGTAGCTAAGAAGACAGGGCAATCCTGTAAATCCACCTTTTGATATGCAAACGCCGTATGGAATTTGACCACCGGTGTGTAAGGACACAAAAAAGGGTCAAGGATCAGGTTTTTCACCATCAAAATAATATGGAATTTAGAGAGTCCCTGTTGATGATGGCGACATTCTCACACTATTATTTGAATTTATTTGTTTTGACGACACACGGTATACCGTTCATGGGCAACTGGTAATGAGTGTCCAGAAGATTATCAAGTATAGACCCTGCAATTAAGGTCGGCCGAAAGGGAACAGATTGGACTTTTAAAAACTTATCACTGTGAGGATTTAATTATGTTATGGAATTTCGGCATCATATAGGAAGGTCTAGAGGTTTTCTCCAAAATTGAATTTCAGTTCTTTTTCTCTATGGAATGGTCTTAAAGTTACTCTTCCACCTGCTTCGACCCCATTTACGTGCTGCCATTATGTACCTATATTCACTTTCCATTTAGTTCTGTAATTCTTAAGAGAAACCCTGCCGAGAAAAAAAAGGACATAAATCTAATTTGCTGAAAACTTTAGTCCTAAATTCATTAAACTTTCTCTGTTTAGAACTTATCGCACTTTTTGGTCGAAGCCAAAGTCCTCCTGAGTCATTTTGGAGGAGCAGCAAATAGGCGGATACAACTTAGGGTAACTTTTGAGAAAAGACAAAACAATACTAGTATGTAGAGAGATATCGGTTGTAATTTAATATTCCTTTTCACCTATGCTTTTATCACCTAATGACTTTAGCACCCACACTGTGAGCTAGCAACACTCGTATATTTTGTGTGTGCAACAAATATCCTTATTTGTTTTAAGTCCTGCCTGGATATACAACAAAAAGTTTCACTCCTGCAAAAGTCCTGACAAAATGAAAGGAAAATAAAAAACAAGAAAACAAAACAAAAAGTTCTTTTTCCGGTGTACAAATGGCAAAGAGAATGTTATCAGCAGGAGTTCACTTAACCGCACATTTTCAATACCTCGACGCTCGACCTACGTATATGCTCCAGATTCTAGAATATGGCTTCAACTCCACAAGAAGAGTGTTGGTTCAAGGAGAGGTATCACATTTAATTCGCAGTCGACCACATGATAAACCATATGGCAGGCGGCGGCGGCGGGGGCGGGCGGGGGCTGGCTGGTTGTAGTGCGGTGCATGTGTTTTAATGGACTTGTGGTCGAATGGTCTTTCAGATACAGATAAAAGGATACATCTTTGGTTAGTTGGTGAAAGTGTTACAAATTAAATTATAGAGGTGAAAGTTTTGCAGAAGACGAGTTGAATGGGTATAGATTGGTCACAGTAGGGGAAAGGGGGGGGGGGCATAAACAGGATAAGAAGAGATAATCTTCTATTGAGCTGACCCTCAATAGAAGGAAACATATGGATGTATACATTGCCAACAACCAAGTTCATTCGATTACAATTTTTGAAACCATTAGTTGAATTACACAAATGACATGTTAACCCTTTCGATAAAGAGGGGATACAATAAGAATATTTCAAACATTTTGGAGAGTCAAAATCAGGCTTAATCACAGTTGTACACATTCGAATCAATAGTCAGTCCTTAATAAATCAAACGAAACATACATTTTTCTTTATTTTGAAATAATAGAAAGTATCAGAAATGTTCATCTTAGTACTCTGGTAAATCAGAAAATCACAATTTTGATAACCCTCTCCATCATTTAATGGCTGGAAAGCGATGGATCGTTCAACAGATAGCCTCCAAATTACTTTCTTAAGTTACTTTCTCTAACTCATAACGGCCGTTGTGATCCCTTTAGGAGTGCAAGGCCTCAACTTATCATTCGCGCCATCGAGTACGGTTCCAAGAAATTTACTTATTTAAGACCTGTTTACCCTTCTTCCCACTGCCTAACCAGCCTGTGTTAACTTCTAATCCGTTGTTTGGCTTTTGCTAATCAACTCCCAATTTTGATACATATTCCTTACTTATTCTTCAATGGAGTTCTTCTTTCTCTTAAGGTATACGGTTGGGTCAGAATAAAAGTGATCCTGATCATTCTTGTCTTTTCTTTGAAATGTCCAGCACTGTGCGCAATGGACTATTCTCTCAGTATCATCAACAGCAATATTTTTACTAGCAAATCATTGGTTTTCGATAATGACAGGTGCTGTCCTGGTGATTATATTCTTAATACTTGAGAAATTTGGCTCTTTAGGAGGGATCCTTTGGTCTTTCGGTATAAAGGCTTTGCTTCTAAGAGACTTCTAACCAGTAGTTGTTGGTAATCTTACGGAAGCTTCTATAAGATAGTGGTCTGGGGCCATCCTCATATCCGTTCGTTCCTGGAAAAAGATCGACGAAAGGAAACAAATTCGAGCACGCAACGCAGCTACCCAGGCAGGAGAGAGGAACGAGATAGAGTCTACGTATTGTATGAATATGAGAGAAGTCTACCGTAGTGTGACACATGACAACCCATTAGCTGAAGAAGCAGAAGAGGCCTCAAATCGGTGCAACAACAGAACTGTTTATATAATCACTAAGGAGCTTCCTCGAAACAACACCTAGTGAAAGATGAAGGTGGTTCCTTGCTCCATTCGGATGAGGGCCAGCTCAGATGGTGGATGGAAAACTTCGCTATGGTATCAAATCTTCTGGTCGCCAGCGATGAACATCTAATACCTGAACCCGTGTTCGAAGCAACAAATGCTCGAATTCGCACCACACCTTCCAGTAGAGAAGGGATCACTGCCGCAATTAAAACACTTGAGAACATAAAGGTGGTAGAACTGGACGGTATTTCTGGAGAGCTCTTACAAGCAGCACCAACGACATCAAGTGAACTACTGGATCCAGTCATGAAGAGAGCCTAGAACTCTGAGTGCTTCCCAGAGGAGTGGAGTAAGGAAATTATCGTAAAACTCCCAAAAACTCCCTGCGGTTGCCAAAATAGCAGCAAAAATTGTATTAGAGCGAATAAAGGAACATCACCACTCCATCTGCTGTTCCTTGATTTTAACAGAGAATTTAATTGCCTTACGTAGAAGAGGCATTCCAGATAAGTTAATTTCTGTTATTAAAGCAACTTACGATGGATGCAAATGTCACGTTTTACATAGAGAAAGGTTGTCGAATGAATTCGAAGTCCATTGTGGAGTCAGACAGGGTTGCATATTGTCGCCAATACTTTTCCTGTTAGTGATAAGTGATGTGCTGCGTGCAGCCCTGTTAAATGGAAATGGTGGAATTCAATGGAGTCTGACATTTCAACTAAAACATCTGGACTACGCGGATGACGACGTATGCTTACTCTCTCATAGGATCATGGATCTCCATTAAATGACAACAAGGGTGGAGGGAGAAGCAGAAAATAACCACGGCAAAAACAGAAATGATCAGCCTCGGAAGTAATTCATCCGTTCAAGTCAATATTTCTGGACAACCGGTAGAGAAAGTAGAAGACTTTCAATATCTTGGGAGTTTTGTCCCTACCAAAGGTGGAACCGAACAAGATGTTGACAGACGTATCAAAAAGGCAAAGTCTGCTTTCGGAATGCTGTCTAACATATGGAGAAATAATGGTATCAGCTGAGACTGTTTCGCTCAAATGTTGAATCCGTGCTTCTGTATGCCTACAGCATGTGGAAAATCATAACTACTGTCATGTACTTTATGTGCAATCGTTTGTGAATAGGTGTTTATGAAACATCTTAAGGATTTTTTGCCCACCCGTATTTCTAATGAAGAGCTTCATAGAAGAACGGGGGAAGAATCCATAGACAGTACTATACGCAGACGTAAGTGGCAGTGGATTGGTCATACGCTTCGAAAAGGCAACGGTTGCATTGCTGGCCAAGCGATGCAATGGAACCTACTCACAAAGCAGGCAGAGGGTCGGGTCGGCCGAGAAGCACATGGCACAGGACAGTCGAAAGCGAATCTGCTCAGCTGGGAAGAGTTTCAGAGAACTGCGATACATTTCCAGAAACCGTACACAATGGCGCGTAGTAGTAGTGGAAGCCCTACGCCCCTTAAGGGGATGACAATATCAATGTCTGAGGACCTAAACTTTCCATCAGGAGACTATAATTCTAAAACGTTCCACTGTTCGAAAAATAGTCAAATTGGTTGTAGATTGCTATCATACCACAGCTGATTTTGTGGTATGTCTTTCTTCAAACATTTTACCACCAAATAGACGGTAAGCGATGCAAAAATCCACGGAACGTTAACTATGGTCGTATTGTCGTTGCAAGAGCCAACACCATGTTTTCCCACAACATGGCTGAGCCCACTATTATTGCATTACCACTTAAATGGTTCCTCTTAATGTATTGTCATATAAGTGGCATCCTGCCGGTTAAAACAGCCTCTTTTTCCTCTAAAGGCTACTTGCATAAGTTGATTCTAGGATCCTCTCTAAGAAGTTCCCACGATATAAAACTATTGAGTGCAGTTTATAAGGTATCAGCCCAATCCCTAATTTTCCAATGCTTCTAGGTGCTTTTCGGAGAAGAGTAGAACAATGTTAAGGACTGCATATTTATATTTATCGAATTTCGTTTAATGCTGAAAAATGTTCAATTGATGTCGCATGAAAAATCTTTCTAGTTGGAAGAATTTGGCATTTTTGTGACCCTTATTTTCAAAAACTAATCATTGTTCTGGTACAATTGGCAAAGGCTTGCTTCAACGCAACGTTTGATGATTCCTTAACCGAGGCATTGTGTCAGTTTCGTTAGCGAGTGGAGAGGAGCAGTTACGGAGAATGTTTAACTCCGTAACCTATCTTAGAAAGCTATAGGATCCAAGTTTATAACCATCAGTGCTGTCCTAACTTCTACAACAATCAACCGCCAAATCTGATTGAAATCTTTTGAAAAATGCAAGTTCACAACTTGCATGGACTAGAAATTGAAATAATTTTATTAAACATTTTAAATATCTAAAAATAAAATAGTTCCAAGTCATTAAATCAATAATCTCACGAAGAAAATCAATCACAAATGGGAGTTATGCTAAGTGACAAACTTCTAAATTACTGCCAACTAATTTAATTAGGTCTCTTCTAACAATTCATCCACCACCACCGCACCGTTCAAAAATTCTGACTCAATATATACCTGAATCAGCAGGGGATCTGATTGCAAAGTGATGAGGATGACTATAAGAAGATGCTGAACAGTAAGTAAAGTCCTTGGAATTCCACAATAATAATGACGATGACAAAGAAAATCACTACCCACACCTCACCAACGATAAACACTCTATACGATACCTCGACTTGAAAACTCCTCCGGTGATTTTCGTCGTTAATATCACGATTTTCACTTTAGCCAATATACTTACCTAAGCTCGTCGTGTTGTATTTATACAATGACAAGGTAATTTGCATTTTCGGTCTCATTAATCTTAATAAAGTCACGAAATACTTTTCGGTGTTGGCGCCATAGAATCACTCAGTGACTCCAGCCAGAGTGGATGGAATAATGTCTTAATCGGAAATCAGAATGTTGACGACATGATGATGATGATGATGATGATGTTGCTAACGGTAACCTGAACTACTTTTTCAAAACATATACTCCTCCTAAGTACATATTCGCATCGACATCGCACAAAGGCAAGAAGTTGCTTTATTCAACAAACACACAAAATTGCTCTATCATCTAATTCTTTGAAGGGAGCAAGAAGTGTGTTTTCGTGAGCACAAAAGTTTAAGCTGAATGACAAGCATCAAATAATATTTCTATACAAGGTGGTTGCAGGTTAAAATTAAGGTATAGCGGCAGACGTCAGACGAAGTATGTCGTCAAAGTTTTGGAAAGTTATTTCTCCAAAAAGCGATTTGTGCGAAATGTTCTTAAAGCCAAAAAATTGATTTTGAATTTGAAGTAAGACCTTCGACGATACAATGGGTCGAAAATTGAAACCCTGTTTAGTGTTGATGCGACTGTTAAAAAGAATATCCTAGTAAAAATCGTCTGTTGTCTCTTGTCAATGTTAGAAACTGTCTTTTCTTTTTTTTTTCAAGTGAAACTATCAAACTCTTCCATACAGATTTCTCCATACGTAAGGGGTAGGGAAGCCCCTGTGTTTCTATTTAAATATGTTTAACCTTCAGTAGTTTTCCTTCGAACATTCACTGAAATGAAGATGTTATCCTTTCCTGAATGACCCTTCAGGAAATTTTATACATTTATTTTTTTTCTGTGTTTTTGTCTTCTTTTCATTTGCAAACAAACAATCCTTATTTTTCCTGTGAGGGTCACAACATTAGAATAACATTAGAATAACATTAGAAAAGGGCAAAAACACACCCCCAACCCTCAGTCTTTCTCTCTCTCTCTATTGGATAATGTTCAATTCAAAATGACCAGAGAAGATAACAGGAAAGAAAAACATTCAATCATTCAATCGCAGTGATTCGGATCGGACTTGAGAAACCAAATCAAACCATATACTGATACCACAACCCACTCTTTCTCTCTCTCTCTATCTCCCTCAGGAAGATACGTTTTGATTATGTTGTTTATTCTTGATTTATTCTAAGGAAAATATCCTGCGAAATAATTCATTCAAAGTTAATTTCTTGGAATCGAAAACATAAGGGGGTTTTTTGGACTTCATACTGACGAACAACGACTGGGTGATGACGAAGCTATAACCGACCGACCGACGACGACGGACGCACGTATTGGACATAAGGAAGGAAGGCCATTTGGCCGTTTATAGGTTTCCATTGATTGGCATCGATAGAAGATCAGAGAATCTGCATTCAATTTGTTCAACAACAATTATTGTTGTTATGGAAATTGATTGAGAGATTCTGTAATACAGAATAAGGGTGAGGACTGCATATGAGGAGATTTGAATTTATATGTATGATTTTGCTATCCTAGCAGTTCTGGAAATGTGATTTGAAGCATACATTATATCCTTAAAATGGCATATGTGTGTGTCCGATGAAGAAGAATGGCCTTCCTGGAGGTATTTTCATAATTTTCATTGAATATTTATTATTTGGTGCCCACATCTGCACTTCATAATGAGTTTTTCAGTCATGCATTTTTCATTGATATTTTAACAACCCTTCATGGGAATTCGATAAGAATCATTTTTTTCGATTTTTTTTTTTGTTTTTGTTTGAAAGAGTGGAGTTTTATGCTTCTTGGTTTGAAGTTGATTCATCCCAGGAGAGTGATACAATAAAAGGTTGAATCCCTATCAAAAGATATCGAGTATATTTTTCTATAAAATGGCATTTTAAAAGTGATTATCGATTTGGTTAAAAGGTTAATATTTTTGTTCTGAAAAAAAAGCAAACAACTTCAATTCATTCTTTCAAAAAGTTCAATTAAAACTTTTTTTCGAAACTTCTATTAGCACCTGTTACTATTAAAAGTTTCCCCTTAAAGTCGTCAAGTACCAATATTATGGTGGTCGCTGGTCCATCTTCATCGAACACACGTTCCTGTCACGTCAAAGTGCAGAAAAATTGTAAAAAAACTCGAACTTTTATGTATCTATGTTATTGCCTCCTACAAAAAAGCCATTAAACACATCCAAGGACATAAGCACGTGCAAAATTTCCCCATTTAACAGCTATCATCTGCTACATCAGCAATAAATGATTTGAAATTGATGCTGTACAGCATCGTTAGCTGTGATCATCGCTGACCAAACGTGCACCTTTTCAGGTTGATATGGTCTTTAGATTGGCTGTTGGGGGGTTGTTGTTTGTTTGTTAACTCACCCACTCAAGTAAAAAAGTGAAAGTTCATCTGACAGAGAAGAAAAAAAAATTTCAAATGATTGTCGAAATCAATAATCGATTAGCTGCAAGATGTGGTAAGGAAAGGGGTGTGCTCCGGTGCACATACCAATCAGGACTTAAAAGAGGCAAACTTCAATACATTAAATTTTGTTTGGTTTCAGTAATTTCGGTTTTGTTTTTCTTTTTTGATTTTTAGTTAAACGGGAAAGACGAGTGAGAGCATCTTCAGGGTGGATTTGAAAAGTCTGATAATTTGATTCATTTGATAATGTCTCTGATACTTTTCAATACATGTTTATCAGAACGAAGATTCCTTTAGTTTATATCTCAGGAAGCTTCAAGTGTTAACCTATACATTGAAATATTCAAGTATTACTATTCATTTTTTCTTTTGTCATGAAAAAATAAAATACTGATTCCTAAACAAATATTTTAGTTCTCTGAATTGAGAGAAAACTTCGTATGCACTGTGCTGTTAGAGTTCGTTAACAATAGAAACACAGTAGACGGAAATAACATCTGTAGTTTTGGGTTTAGTTTTAGTAATTTTGTCTTCCGTATTTGGCAAAGTTTAGAAATTAAGGTAGAATCGACTGCGATCTGCGAATTACACAGCCAAGGGCTGAAGAAAACGCGTAAAGAGGATCTATGTCACCTAGAACTCAACACAGTCAAAAGTGAATATCAGGGAGTATGGAGTATGTAGACTACGATTTGATGGAAAATCTTCAATCCTCAAGAAAAAGAAGAAAAAGAAAACAGTAAAGCGTGCATGTGTCCTTCCACTGCCTTGGACATGTTGCTTAATCTAACACCCCTCGATATATACAGCAAACAAGTGGCCGCGAGTACAGCCATTCGTCTCAAATCTAAATCCCAATGGTCTAACAATACGTTCGGCCACACTAACATTTTGAATACATTCAAATCATTACCAATACACTCCGACTACACCACCCCACAGCTGGTTTTTGGCAAAAACTTCCTTATCACCATCCCACCAAGATCTACCTGGGATGACGATGAATTCTTGAATGATGAAGCAATTCATTTCTATACGGATGGTTCAAAAACCGAAAATGGGGTGGGTGGCGGAGTGTACTCAGAAAGACTTAATCTAAATCTCTGCTTCCGTCTTCCTGATTATTGTAGCGTGTTCCAAGCGGAAATCCTGGCTATCAATGAGGTACTTGGCTCAAAGAAAACGTGATATCCACGTTGAATATTCGTATCTTCTAGGTTCAGCTGCCACAAACTCTGTAACTGCCCGAAACTGTCGTTCGTCTCTCTTAGAGATGGCAGAACAGTTCAACATTCACCTTTTTTGGGTGCCGGGACACAGAGACATTCCAGGTAACTGCATAGCCGACGAACTAGCCAGAAAAGGAACCGTATGTCCAGTTTTACCTAACAAGGTGAATATTGGAATACCTATCGCTACATGTAAACTTATGCTAAAACAGGATGCTTTTACGATGACAAAGAACAGATGGACCAATATCTCTACTTGTCTAAGGACTAAACAGATCTGGCCAGTACTAGATCCGAAGCGATCTAAGTGCTTGTTGTCTCTAAGCAGACTGCATATTAGCTCCACAATAGTTTTCATCACTGGACACTGCATGATAGGTATACACGCCAGAAGACTAGGGGTCTTCTCTAACGATTTTTGCAGAAGTTGCATGGACGAGGAGGAAGAAGAAACAATCCAACACCTTCTCTGTTCATGCCCCGCTCTATCCCAACGACGCAAAATTCACTTAGGTGAATATTTCTTTGAAGATATAAGCGACTTCATTAAGACTGACATTCACAGTCTCCATCGGTTTATTAAAAGCTCCAACTGGTTTCATTAAAGGAACTTCCTTTACTTTTTATGTGGTATCACAATGGGCCTATTATTGGCCTAGGTGTGTCAGTAGTTTTCCTGACAGCCACCTTAACCTAACCTAACCTAAACAGTAAAGACCGGAGCCCATCAGGAAAAACATATCACCATAACAACCTCATTTTCAACTACAGGCTAATATACCTCCTAATTAACATCAGCATAACTCTGGAAAAATACAATATCAGGAGGCTAAAGAATTACTGATGTGATTATTCCTGACATGCCGTTTGGTTTTAAAACTACACTCGGCACTGCATCTGCATCCATTGCTTAAATTTTAGTCCGACGTTACCTCAGCGCTTGACAGCAGTCATCTTGTCTCCGTTGGATGCTTCCTGGATTTCGTTAAAAAAATTCAACAGTATAAAGTTAAAAACTCTTATCTATCATACTTTTCTCCGACTATCATATTTTGTTTATTTCCCCAAATATTTATTTTCAACCTCGAAAACGACAATTTACAAGTGAATCTGTCGTAGTCGTTCAAGGATCAGAGATTGGCAAATACTCTAAAGTATGATGATGTGCCATTAACCTGTTCTACTCTTACTACTTGCAAACAATTCACTCACCTTTGTATCATTAACAGCGTCAGCCTCACATCAGAGAGTCGAGGGTAACATTCCAAATCTTTTGGAGAACTATCTAAGTTAAAAAAAAAAAAATATTAGCAGCATAATGGTGGAGGGAAAATTTAGGATAAATGGTATATGAAAGGGAAAAAATAAATTGGGCGAAAAGGTGGGGGTGGGTGTCGAGAATCATGTTTTTTACGGTTTCTATCTAAAGTAGACATACGACTAGGAGTAGTAGCGAAAAAGGTTCCATGCAGGAGTTGGTTATAAAAATATCTTCAAATTTTGTCAAGATAATTTTTCTATATAACCACAAAAGTATTGTGAAAATGCCAAAACATATTTTTTAGTCATTAATTTTTATCTTTTTCAAAATAGTTAAATTTTGATGAAACTTAGTTCTAACCTTCACCGATATATTTTTCAATTATAAACATTTTTTTTTTCTTAGCAAAATAATATTTTTTTTGTTTTTGACGAATATTTAAAAAAAAATAGCCTTATTTTCAATCAAAATAGTTGATTTTTGAAATGTTTATGTTTAATACTCTCTTTTAAAACAAATAAAGAAAACAATACAGTTATTGTAAGGAAACATTGTCAAAAATTGAAAAAAAAACACATTTTTAAAATGGATTTTTAGTAATTGATGGTTATATCAGCAAAATAATCTTTATGCAAAAGATTTTGAGTCACTTAACTCGAATCTAGTATCAGAATTACTCTATCATTCAAAGCCCCACGTTGGGCGCCAAATTGTTGCAATATTTTTACCCGAATAGTTTAGGGTGATTTTATGTTTACGAATTTACTTAAATACCGCGAACTGTAGATTATACGAATCCAATTTATCAATTAAACGAATTAATTTATTGAGACAATGTGCGACCGGCACCGCGTAGAGAAATTTCGGCAATGAGATTGAACAACGAAAAGAGAGAATGGGAAAATGGGTTAAAATATTGCAACAAAACAAACTTAACTGTTGTTTCTTAAAATGGAATCTCTCGTTATCCAAAATATCGCAAAAACAGTGTTTTTGGGAAGTTTAGGATTCGATATCTCAAAAACTTCGAATGGTAGAGCAATTCTGATACTAGATTTGGTTAAGCAACTGAAGATATTTTGCAATAGTTTAATTTGTTTTCTTTAGCTACTCTTCTTAAAAATTAGTTTTTTGTTTAATTTTTTTTTTTCAATTTTTGACAATATTTTTTACAATAACTTATAAAATAGGCTTTAAACAAAAAATACATCTCAAAATTTTCAAAATTCAGAAATTGTTTCGTCAACTTTTTTGATTGAAAATTAGACTATTTTTTTTTAAGATAAATTCGTCACAAAAACACAAAAAATAAACATTTAGCTGAAAAAAAAATTGTATAAGTCATATATATAAAATTAAGTTCCATCAAAATCTAACTATTTTTGAAAAAGATAAAAACAAAAAAATGGTTTTTGGCATTTTTTTTGAGGTTATTTTTAAAAGTTATGTAAACCACCCATAACTCAAATATATATTTTTTCCAACCTATTCTTTATTTTAAGTTGAACTGCCATAGGAAATTATGTGTGTATTACTTGTTGTCAGGAAATTTTTTTAGTCTTAATCCCATCATCAACACAAAATATTTTACAAGATCCTGAAAATTATGTTGATTTTTGTCCACTCACTTTAAAGAACTTCAACTGCTTTGAAAATTCTTAAGGATAACAATTTCAAACATTCCAAATGGTTTATTAAATCATAACTAGTTTTCTATGAATATTTATGTGAAAGGTCCTTCACTTGCTCTCCCAAAGGAAATAACCCACTTTCCATTTTTAGACAAAAAATAAAAAAAAACCGAATACAAATTGTACTTGTCGACGAATTGAAAATTAAAATTAATGACTTCAAATATTTTGCATATGTAAAATGAATACGACTACGTAACTTATACCTAAAGAAAGGTACCTATATCCCAAAAGGATATATATAAAATTTTTGTATATCTTTTTATAAATGGCATTCAAAATAGTTGTGCCAAACCGCAAAGATACATTCAACACCTAGAATTATGTGAAAGTAAGAGCCTCGGTTAACCGATTTCACAATAAATCTTGAGAAAAATGAATCAAATTCCCCAAATGAAATGTGTGTTCTGCGAGTGTAAAGGGAAAGTCATCATTTATCATCCAGAACGAGTTTCGAGTTCGAATTCAGGACACCTTACACCTTGCTGATGGTTGCCGTACCTATACAACACACATACAAGGGTGTTATGGTTGATGTCGTATGTCTGTTTGGTTTTTTGGGTTTTCCCGGAATTTTCGTTTGAATAAAACGTTCTCCTTGGAGTGCCAGAAGAAAATTATTTGACATGAAATGGGAGTTTTGTCATTCAATTGGATAGGTAGGTGAATTTATTTAGATTTGGTTGTTGTAGTCATTTTCTTGAAGTCATTAAATTGAAGAAAGTTTTTTTTATTTTTGGTTTTTATAGTAAAATGAGTTTTCAATGGTTATTTATGGTTTATGTCTGGATATGTGAACAGTGAATCATCAATTTTGATGAAAAGTTTTGGGTCAAACAGAACGGAAACTCATTAGGGATCATATATTCAGAAGGCGAAATTAGTGAGATATTCAAAGGGTCGATTAAAATGAATAGAATATGATAGTAAATAAAGGGTTTTCCAATAAGAGGTGTTATTTTGATATTCAAAGAAAAAAGGCATTTTTGGAGATAAATGATCGGATGTTTATTTCATTATAAAGAGGAAGGTATGCCGTTAATAATGAAACACAACATCAGCCAAATGGCCGCCAAGACCACGCTTACAGGACCATATCCTTTTCATGAAATTTTCCATAACCAAATCGCAAAGTGGCTGCCCTATGTCCTCGATAGCCTCACGAATTTCATCTTTGAGGTCTTGAATCGACGCTGGGCTGTTGGCGTAGACCTTATCTTTCACGTGGCCCCAAAGGAAGAAGTCGCAAGGTGTTAAATCACAAGATCTCGGTGGCCAATTATGATCACCTCTTCGAGAGATAACACGGTCCGGAAACTTTTCCCGTAAAAGATCGATGGTTTCATTGCTTGTGTGGCACGTAGCGCCGTCTTGTTGAAAGTAAACGTTGTCCAGATCAATACCATCCAATTCAGGCCATAAAAAATCATTAATCATCTCTCGATAGCGCAATCCATTGACCCTAACTGTTGCTCCAGCCTCATTTTCGAAAAAGTAAGGTCCAATGACCCCGCGGGACCATAAACCGCACCAAACAGTCACGCGTTGAGGATGGAGAGGCTTTTCAAGAATAACTCTTGGGTTTTCCGAGCCCCATATGCGACAGTTTTGCTTGTTGACGTCATCAGTCAAGATGATTTTTCGATGAAATTCCGGTTCATTTTCATGCACTTTAAGGACCCAATCAGCAAAGACACGACGTTGTTGATGATCAGCCGGCTTGAGTTCTTGTGTTAACTAAACTTTATAAGCCTTAAGACCCAAGTCTTTATGCAAAATACGGTGTAATGACGTTTGTGGAATGCCTAATTCCAAAGAACGACGAGGAATGGACAAACCTGGGTTTTCTTCAACACTTTGGGCTACAACAGCAATATTCTCTGTTGTTCTTGAGCGACGTGCACGGGTTTTATTCTTCACATCACTAACTTGTCCCAACAGCTCGAATTTGTCCACCAATTTCTGTATTGCGGTCCGACAAGGTGCTTCACGACGACCCAAAAATGTTTTAGTTTTACGAACCGTCTCTGCCAAATTTTCACCATTTTTATAGTGAATTTTAATAATTTCAATGCGTTGTTGAAGCGTGTATCGTTCCATTTTTATAAATAGCGTAGTTTCTACTTGTCAAATGGCCTTGTACTACACTGTTAATATTGTTTTTGTACTGCATTTATCTTCATTACTCTTTGATTCTTCAATAGATACAGACAGCCTCTAGCCGTATTAGGTTGTGCAAAAGCATGTTTGTATTTATGTAAGTAACCTACATTATTTGCCAGTATTTTTGTTTGGTTATAAAATAACAGTGGCGTCTATCGGCGGCTCAGGAGTTTGTTTGTGATTTTTGTTTGAATGATGTTCTAAGATTTTTAGATAAACTTAGATCACAATGCCCTTAATGACTATTATACTTTTAATACAATTTTCAAGAACCATTACAAGAGAACAGGGTTTAGTTGCCCTTCAGATAAGTGTCAAAGATATCGCGATCTCTCAAGGCTCTAAAATATAATCAACTGTTTGCTCGAGAATTCTGTTCGTTTAGTCCACTAAGATTGTCGTTTCGTAGGAAGTAGACCTTGCGTCAAATCCGTTAGTTCTGATTTGATGCTGAGTTTTTTATCAATGTTGAATTTTGCGACCTCAAGCGCTGAACGCATCATTAGAAAAAAAGCAAATAAAAGCGATTTTCTTGCGCTTTCTTCCATAAATAGAATTTTTAGCTATGAAAGGGGTGTACGGTTTACACCTTGTTCTGCGGTTTCACCCTTACTATTTTTTTTTATTTGAGCCTAATATAATTACCGTAGATTTAATACTTTCCAAGACACAGCTTTTCAAAATATAGCTATAAAAATGTATAAAGAAAGTAGTAGAAATTAAGAAATTATAAGAAAGAGAGAAATCGAGCTCAAATTAACGAAATTTTGTAAGAGTGAAACCGTAGAACAAAGTTTACAGTCAAAAACTAGCCCTTCATAGCTAGTCCGGTTTGAGTCATGATCGTGTTGAAATAAACTTTTTTCAGGGATAGTAAACCCCAAATGTGGATTCATATGGCTTCTAGAATATTTCTACACAAAATTAACAGTCATCCAGATGCTTACCTGGATCACTGAAACATTTGCTGACGGGCGAATGAACCATCTACAAATCCTTAATAGCATTTGGATTTTAAAATATTTTAAAATTGCTTGCTCTACATGACTTATCGATCTTTCGTCATGGTTAACTATTAAAATATGTTGTATGCCTTTGTCCCGTGAGGTTTTAATGGTGCCTGGTAATAAACTTGGAGTAGAGTATGCACTTTAAAATATTGATAGAATCAAATTGGCAGTAAGGATTTTAATGTTTCACTCACTCATCCACAAGTGCTTCAATAATCCAAATAAGTACTTGGATGATTGCTCATTTTGTGTAGTAATATTCCAGAAGCCAAATAAATGCACATTTGGGGTCCACTATCAATGAAAACAGTTTATTCCAACACGATCATGACTCAGAAGACACCAGATTGCTGGTAGGAAACTTCTTAGAAGAGAACAATCTTCATGCTTTGGGGTGGCCAATGTAATCTTCTGACCTACATCGTGTAGAAAATGAATGGGAGCTTATGCACCGGGAGATTAGTGATTTAAAACTTTCAAATTTCTTAGCTGATGGAAGAAATAGGGACAAAATGGGACGATTTTTTTCAAACTAATTTTTTCAAATTAATAGGTAAAGTGACATTATTGCTAATAAAGGGTTCCTAACAAGCATTACCATGTTCGATACTGTAGTTACTGTACTAGTTTCTAATAGAATACAAATTCTAATACCAATGCTAATTTGTAAATAAGAAGCAAAAAACCTGATAATTCTTTGGGATTTTTCTTAATTTATCTATTTCATCTCATTTTTTCTCTATGTAAAATATCAGTTTTTTTTTTGGTGCAAAATCAAAACAAATTCCGCATCCTTTTTCTTTGCCAATTAATATTTCCAAGTTAACAGCTGCTAATATCAAATAAAATTACCTTCGCCACACCGAACCGATATGCGACCATAGTAAACCTTTAATATCTGAAAATTATTTCCATCGAATTTCACGGCGCACATCTCGTTTTAATAGTCCTTGGCATTGGCGTACGCCTCCACCCCCAATCTAATCCTTTTCCGCATCAATTGCTTTCAGCCAAAACGAGGTGTTGCCGACTTTGAAAATGGCCGAAACATCAGACAGCGGTTATTAGTCGTTAGGTGAAATGATTTTCGTATCAATTTGCAATTTGCCTGAAACAACGTCGGGTAATGTATTTTTTTTTCTTCTTCAGTAATTGTTGGTATTTTTGTATAATAGTCCTTCAGGGAACCAAACAACTGCCAGGTTTTTCTGATTTCAATTTCAGAAACAAAAGGGGTTGTGTTTTTTTCTTTTTTTTTTTGGTTCTAGAGTTTTGGAAGGTATAAAGACGAGTGTAGCTACAAAGATTGGGGTTGGTGTAATTTAGAAGTTTTCTTGAACGCCCATTTCTAATTCTTTCTTAATTGAGATTTTGGTTTTTTTTTTGGTTCTCCTGGTTCTAGCATACCTATTTGCATTTGATGGAAATTATTTGCAAGGAAAAATTCTTATTTTACAGTTATTCTCCACTGTTCGTCCATAGAGGGGCTTCTTGAAATAAATCAAGGAATATTTAGTGAACACACGTTTGTAGAACTTTTTTCGTCCTTTCCATCAGAAAAGAAACATGTAAGGAATCCACTTTAGCATTTTTATTGACTACCTAAAACTTATGCGGAAGTTTCTTTACTTCTTTTTTTGTTTCGGGGGAGAAAATTTGTCTGCTTGAGTAAGAACACGTTTATTGTGATACGCTAGAGTAAATATCCATGTCCAGGTCCACTTTTCAAGGATGTGCTCGGCGTGTATGTAGTCTAATAGGTACGTGAACTTTCCTGCTTTTTAGTTTACCTTTCAAGGAAAAAAAAGGAATGCGATACGGAATCCTAATGGACCAAGAATTTACCGGCATCAGAGCTTTATATAAATGTTTATCGGAAATAAAGAGCATAGAGCGTAGTGTAGAGGTATAATGCATAAAAGGATAATGCCGTAAACACGATACACTAAATTCACATCATGTGTTAGTTTTCACAAGGATTTTGTTCTTTTACTTTTATTTTTATTGCAAAGGTATTTGTTTTTTTTTTGTGTGTTCCTTATCTTAAATTGGAGATGGAATGTGTGCCAAAATACTTTGTCTTCATGTTTTAACGCAAAATAAAGAACTTTAAGGATTAAAGATGTGAGAAAAGAACAATGAACTGGTATTAGTAAACTAATAATTATATTTTATTGATTTTTGAACGATTTTGAACGGGGAAAGTGGCTTTATATTATCATCTAAGATTCTTCATGCTGCCTGGCAATCAGCGCTCTAATATTCTAATAATAATAAAGTCGGTATTCCTTCGGTCCTTTGATTTTGAAGCGATCCTGGTGGGTGAGAGTCAAAAATCATCTAAATTGAAGCATTTATCTTCCATTTAATTGATTGAAACGAAATAATTGGTATAGTATGTACCCTAGCAGATCTCTAAACCACATCTCCTTCTCGCTATACTTGGACTCAGTTCCAAATTTTCATCGAAAAATTGTTATTTCAAAAAGCTCGTGAAATAATATCTCATTTTTTGGTTATTTTACAATATGAACGCTACAAATAGAGTTTTTTCAAGCAAGCAAATTGTCTGGGAAGTAAAAAGCTTCCATTGCGACTTACACGTTGTAAATAGTTTGGATGAGCTGTTTAACAGTTGCACATTGCACGTTTTTTAGGTGTTTCGCTTGAGTATTACAAACACGCAGTATGTGCTTGTAATAATCAAGCGACACGCCTAAAATAAGTTGATTCTGGATCTCGAGTATGTATCTAATGGCCGTCTTATAGAAATCATATGCTTCGGAATCGGTAGTTCTTTCAATACCTAAGAATCAATTTCTTGAAGATGAGGAATTTGGATCTCATAGCCCAGTTTTTGGTGATTCTTCATTCTATCCATAGTTTAGAATAATGATTTATTTTAAAAATTTTATGGGCGAAATTTGTATGATGGCATTCTTGTTGTTTCAAAGTATTTTAATAGTTTCTTCAATATCTTCTCTGCTCGCCGGTGGTCCTTAACCTTATTGACACTTCTTTCTACTTTAATGATGCTTGAAATGCTCTTTGAGTACATTCACGATCCCCTCAAAAGAAAATGGACTCATCTACAAATCTAAAACTTTATATAAAAAAAGTATAAAAGTTCATTCATTATTGTACACCGAATGTAATCTTCAAAAGCTGGTTCAAAGTTGACCAAAATCCCCCTGTATTGGCTTCTTACATGCGATATAGGTACCTATTATAGGGCGATTATGTTATTACGATGATAGAGAATGCAAAAAAAGTGGGTCTCGCAATTCTGTCTGTGTGTTTGTGTATAGGTATCTCGAGCTACAGCCCAAACAGCTGAAGTGATTTTCTTAAAATTTTATGGTTTAGGATCTTTGGTGATTCCTTAAAGGGGAAATTGAAATTTTTTTTAGGGCCAACACTAACCGTATCTGCCATATAACCATTAAGGTAAATTTAACATTTTTCAAAAACGGCTATAACGATTTTGATTAAAATTTCTGTGTCTGCTTTTGTTAGCAGGGCCATTCTTTTGATATGAATGAAAAGTTTGTAAAAATTCTACTAAAAATTTATCTTTTTTAATGAAACCAAATGGCATAATTACTTTGGAGCTCAAAACAATTAAAGAGTTGTTTATGTCATTTAAGTTATATATTTAATTTTTTTATTTCTTATAAAAGTATTTTTTTTTTTTTAAACTTGATATAAGAAAGTATAACGCCTACAGCAATTTTGACCCTAAGAGCAAGGATATGCGACCGAGTCGTGCATTTTGTTTTTAAAAATTGATTTTTCGAAAACGTGTTACTAATAATTCTTTGAAATTTTGGTTTTAGATGTCCATTAATATTTTTTTTAAAAATGTATTTTTATATATAAAAAACTTAAAACGGCTCTAACGATTTTCCAATTTTTTTTCCTAAAAGTGTAACTTTTTTTAGCAAAATTAAATCAATAAGAAGCTATTTAAATCACATTAGTAATGAATTTTATTGTTTTTGTTTTAATTTTTTATAAAAGTATTCATTTAAAAACAATATATAGGAAGCCTTAGCATCCAGAACAACTTTGACCCTCAGAGAAAGTACGTGCAACTCAATAGTGCATTTTATTTTTTTGCTGTTCAATATCATTACGCTAAGAAAAGTAATTGAAATTTTATGCAATGATTAATACATTTTCGGTGCAATGAGTAAAATATTAGCGTAAACCTTTTTAAAATAATAGTACATTCATAAAATTTGATATAAAGCCTTTAACTGTCATAAGAATTCAGGACCAGAAGAGTCCATTCAAATATTTTTTGTTAAAAGACGTTTGCTTAGTGGTAAAAAACTTTGTTCAAAAGGAACACCCTGTAAAAATAACGCTAGATTGATAAAAAATCCTAAAAATAAACCGATGTTCATTAGAATTAATATTGCAAAAGACCACATGCGTATCATAAGTGAAAGGTTGTTTTCTCTCAATGACCTTATACATATATTTGATTTACTCGGGTCCTAGTCATATCTTGGGAAATTTCGGTAATTGCCATGGACCTCAAATTGCTAGTGGCCTCAAAACGTCGAGAAATGTGAACATATTCACTTCGACAAATCGCATCAATCACAATAACTTCAATGGGAAATTAAAAATCTGCGACTCTGTGTATATACTGATGGACACACTGATCAATGAACGGCCGGCATCGGGATGATAAAAATCACTAATTGGACCTCTAAACCATTGCATTGTAACGTTGGTTTTGACTAAGCCCTCGACTTTCTTAACACGAAAACGCCAGTAAGTAAATTGCACGACTGGATCGCATGAACTTGCCCTTGTAGTTCAAAATCATTATACAATGTATTTTCCATTTATTTGTTTATTTTTTTTTTTTTGAAAAACTAAATACACAATACTTTTTGAAATGATGAGAACAACCTGATGACAAGTTTTTAACGAAATCAGTTCAGCCAGTAATGATATATTCCGAAAAAACCGAAAAATTATAGAAAAGTAAAAGTAAAGAAAAGAAAAATTCCCGAAAAGTGTGTTCATCATATTTCCGTAAATCGATTTTTTTTTTTGAGAAAAACAAAACACGAAGGATTGTTGCAATTATTTATTACATAGCACACACCAAGTTTAATCAAAATCATTGGAGCCGTTTTCGAGAAAAATCAAATAGCTCGAAACCGTTATATGGGAGGTATTCGTTCTAATCGAGATATTCAAAAACAACCTCGGAAATTACAGAAAAGTTATCTGTACCGAATTTCATGCAAATCCGTCGACCCGCTTAGGCTGTGGCCTTCTGTACACATGAACGCACAGACGAACAGACGACGGACGGCATGGCGAAACCCACTTTTTGGACTTCTTCATCATCGTAATGTTGGTTTTGATTAAAACCTCGAATTTTTTTATTTTGTACACGAAAATAATACTTGCCCAATAGAGCAAGTAAAAAGGTATTTACTGTGATTTCTGATGAATTTGAAGTATTTACTTGAATGAACTCAGTATTTACTTAAAGCATTTGAAATGAAGTAAAATCTTTTTTTTTATGCACACAAAACGAAGTAAATACTGAAAATCTGAAATTTTCCTTAAATTCAAGTATTTTTTTAAGCTTTTTACTGAAAGTACCTAAAAACTTTGGTTTTATACAGATAATTGATGGTCTCATAATATTCAAAATTGAAATGTTTGAACAAGATTCATTATTTAGTCACCGGCATATTTATTTTGTAGAATCATTGTATTTGTAAAATAGGTCACTCATACGCCACAGTGACCAATTAAATTTTAAAACAAAATTATACCGCTGACCGCTAATTGAGGTTATTTCACAATTCATAATTCATAATTTATAGTTTTCCAGCAGTGTTTAATATTAAACTAAATCTTTTAGGAAAATGTAGTTACGATGTTTACGCAGAGACGTAACGATATGTAACTTCTTCTGTACATTAAATGTTGATGTTCTTTAAGTTTTATATTTATACATACAATATAACAACACATACCTCCTTAAAACATATAAGAAGTCCTTATAGTACCTACTTGAGTAAATATAACCAACCATTGGTTGAAGCAAATCCTTCCACATAAATTTCCAAGTATATACACATAAAAAGGTGTTGGTACCTACCTGTTTCAGCACCTGAAAAGGTGGAGTCTTCTTTTACCTTTACAAGTTTTATACGAAAGTTGATATACATAATATACTTCCCTGGAGTATGGGGAAAATTGGTGTATAAAATAAAAAAAAAGAAGTTTATGCGCACAGCGCATAACGGAAGTACCTATAATATCTTCCTTTTAGCCTTGAGAACAGGAAACAAAAATAAACGAAAAAATGTATTCATGAGAAAAGCAACTTTTGGGAAGCTTTTTTTTCTGGTTTTAAGGGAAAACAAATTCTGCTTTTTCTAATTTAACTGAGACATGTCATAAAATATATAATATTTTAAAATTTTCTTAGAAGACATTTATTTTTTTCAGTTAAATTTGTAAAGTAATATAGCCGACAGTTGTAGATCGAAATTTTCTAAGACATTTCTCCTAATTGTCTAATTCAAGACCGTTTGGCCACATTTCCAAGCTTTAATTTATGATATTTACTAGTTTTTCTTAAAAATAAATGTTTAGCATTTGAATCATTAAATTTCCCCAGTAAATTAGAAAAAAACAAACTATTTTCTTACAGAAAAACTATCTATCTACATTGAAAATAAGGCTAAGTGGATTTATTGATTCATTGATTTTAAATAATATCTTGTAACTAATCACTCACATCAAAAAAGTGTTATAGGATTTCTTATAACAAGAAGTAATATAATTAAAAATTCAGCATTAATCACACTATAATTTCAGAAAATATAACAAAAAGGCACCACAGGTGCCTGCAGTACTCGAAATTTACATCCAAAAAAATATTTATTGATAGATTTTCGAAATAAGATATTTTACTTGCCGTTTAATCTCCAAAGCCTCTTCAGTATATTTTGAAATATAAAAAACAATCCTAACGACAAAAAAAAAATTAATTAATAAATAATTCTAATTATGTGTTCACTATTTTCATTTATTCTTTAAGGAAGACTAACTTTGTGAAGCAAATTATCTTCACAAATGATTTTTTTTGGGAATATATTATTTTTCGATGCAAGAAGTATTAAACAGAAGTTGTTGCAAAAGTTATTTATGAGTATTTAATTGTTCCTTGTTTTGCTAAGTTTGGTAATTTATAACTCAAGATAAGCCTGAATCCTTAATTCAAAAGATAAAAATGTAGATCTATATGAAGTACGTATAGGCATACATATGTATATCAATTAACAATGGTTTAGGTAGGTACATACATAGGTACAGTAATTTTGGTGAAAAATGTATTTTATTCCATTTCTGCTCTTGGAAGAACTCCTTTCAAATTTCTATATCTTCATATTGACTTAGAAGTCCACCACTTTTCCACTGAAAGAAATTTTTTTATTTTGAAAATTGATTTATATATTACACTAGTTTACAAATTTTCGGTTCATAGTGAGTATCTGCACAAAGAATTACTTATTTATTTAATTTTGGGTCGCTGAACAAGAAAATGACATTCATAAATTTTTCTAAAGAAGCGTTCTCGAAGTATCAGCAAAGAAAATGTTTTTTTTCTATAATTTCATATTTTAGCATAACTATCAATAACGGTAATTCAAATTTTTGGATTCTTGAATTTTTTGAAAAGATATTGTTTTCCTCTTTTCAACGATATATTGTTTGTGTAAATCGGACCACAAACCATAGAGTAACAGCCGCTTAAAGTGTACAAAAACATAATTTTTCGACCTTTTTCGTTCCGTTTACTGCATAAAAATCGCACGAAAAATGTGAAAATTATAAGAAATTAAGTGAAGCCATACCATTTCATATTAATCTCTTTTATACCAAAACAGGTGCGTTAAATCGGAGAAAAGTACAATATTGTTCGTCGAAATCATATATTTTTGAAGAATTTGACGTGGTCTGCCTTCACTTAATGTCTAATAACTTACACATTTTTGTGCGATTTTTATGCAGTTATACTTTATAGATTTGTAAAATTATTATATCTTTAATCTGAAACCTTAAAAAATATTTTAATATTTTTTTTTCTCTCTTAACGGAACGATTGAAATAAAATAATTTTCCAAAAAGGTAAAAAAATCATGTTTTTGCAAACTTTGAGCGGCTGTTACTCGATGGTTTCTGGTCCGATCAACACAAAGAATATATCATTGGAAAGAGGAAAACAATATTTATTCAAAATATTAAAGTATAAAAATTACAGTTATTAATATTTATGCTAAAATATGAAAATAGAGCAAAAAATACATTTTTTGCTGATATCTCGAGATCGCTTTCTGAAAAAATAAATGAATGTCATTTTCTTGTTCAGCAACCCAAAATTAATTTAAAAAATACTTTTTTGTACAGGAACTTTTTTCGTGTAAGCTAGTGAATTATTTTAGAATACGTAATTTAACGATTACTGCTTTCAAAAAAAAATCTAGTTTCCCAAACATTTAAAACATTTGTTCTTTACTTTTAAAATCTTTGAATCTGTTTCCAATTCAGTTAAATATTTTGTAAAATGAAGTTCCTGATTATGTTATTTTTTTTGTAAGACGAAAATCTAAAAAAAAACTTTTTGCTTTTGGCACAAGATGTACGTCTTGTGATTTTTTTTTCAGTATTTTAAAAGCCATGAATTTATGTATTTACGAATCTTTTATCATTTTGTATTTGATTCTTTACCGGTTCTTAAATATTATATAAATGATGAATGTCCTCCGTAATCAAAACAGCATACGATATTGGTAAGAAATTGCGCTATTTTAATAATTTCTTCTTTTCAATACAATTTGATTTAGTAAGATGTTTAACTTTAACGAAATAATTATTTTCAAAAATATACAAAGTTATACACAAGACCTTAAATTATTATCTTCCTTTTTTTATATTAGTTTAAAAGAAATTTATTTAACATGAACAAGACCTAAAAATAATTTAAATTTTTGAAAATGTTGTTTTATTTCTGTTTCCTAATATACACCTCATCCAATATTAGTTATAAGGTTAAAATAACATTTTATTTTTTTATATTTTTGAATTAAAACATTTTTCTATAGTATTTTATTAACTCTTTATTTTTAAAACAGAATAATTGACACAATTTTTTCTTTTTTATTCTTTTTTTTTCTTTCTTATTCTTTTTATTTTAAGTAGGACAATGTTAAAATATTTACCAAAAAAAAAAAAACAAAAAATAAACATTTCAAAACAACAACAAAAAAATGCTTATTTCTTATTTATTTTGAATTTGCTTTGATAAATTCAAAAATTAACAAACAAACACTTTTCTATAAGACTATACGACGAGCAATATCACTTAAAAGCAATTTTTTGATTGAACACTTTCCAAAATAAACAACAACATTATCAAAAATTGTCTGAGTGCAAATATAAATAATAATAATAATTTTGAGCATCAACAAAAATTCAATTCGGATGTACAATTATTTTTAGTCTTTTTGCTTTTGCTTGAATACAAGAGTTCCGCTTATTTATTTAATGGTACTTTGAAAACATACGAAATTCTACTAACGTGAACACGCAAATAATACCGAAAAAGCTACTTTCTTGAAGGTATCAGAGTCAGATCTCTCATTTTGTTTATTTTTCATAAAAAAAAAATACAATTTTCTTTTCTCTCAGTGTTTGAGTTTCTATGTTCTATGTACTTGAATAAAAATAAAAAAAATTCTGAAACAGTGTATAGTTTGGGGAAAATTCTTCATTTAGAATGAGTATAAGCAGATGCTGATGGAGAAAAAGCTCCATCATTTATACTCATCGTCACAGAAGTGTTTGTGTAGGATTTTCCCCATTTTCTGTTAAAACATTTTCACAGCATCTCTCTGGCTGTAGTCTTTTCAAGGGGATATTTGCTTTCTGTGTTAGTATTATCCCCAAAATGAACTCCAATTCTCAAATACTCATAAGCAAGAGTATTGGTAGAATTTTTTTTTTTTCACTCAAAGTTGCTTCTGTTGAGAGTTTGGAAAGGGAGCTCTGCCATCTTATTTTCGTTGTTAGTTTTAAATCCTTATATGAATGTTAATAGGTTTCATTTTATTCTTTAACATATCGACATCGGCGATCCAGATGCAAACTGAAACAAGTGAAATGTAAATATTAGGTTTTTAAAAATTAGTAGGTAAAATAATTTAGTTTCTTTTAAATAAACGTAACTATTTAAAATCCACAAGTCATTTTACCACCAAAAAATACTCGATGCAATTTTAAAGTCTATTAATTTATTTATTTTTTTGAGAAAGAAAATATAATTAATTTGCGTATGAAAAAACTTTTTAAACTGTTTAAGCTAAAATTATACTTTAAGTGGAGAAACTTACGCAAAATATCTCAGAAACGGACACAACTGCTCCGATTTGGATGATTTTTTTTCAAATGGTCGTTTTCAAAAATATTTTAACAGTATCCGGTTAAAAATTGCGCATATAAAGGATTTTTTTTTTGTTTTAAACTTAAACATATGATTTTTGTGAACAAATTAAAATTTTATTAAATAAACTTAGTACCTATATCAACAATTTTCGAGATCAGTTTAAGTAAAAGAACTATTTAAAACAGTGGTCTTGTTTCCAGGTAATGCCTCATTTTGAACTTTGGATACTCCACTATAAGTTCAAACATTTTTGATAAAGATCTCAAGTGTTTAATAACGTATTGTTAAAAATTTCAAAAAACTAAGTTGAGTAGTTACCGAAGTGCGTATATAGCATTGTTTTTTTTTTTTAATCAAAACTGTTCTCGAGAGAATGTATTTTTTGAAGTAATACTTCTCTATCTGCGTTTATAAAAATTGTCAACCAATAATAGACTTTTATCGGCCCATTATAATTGTTTTTTTTTACAACTGCACTAAAAATTGGTAGACAGTAACAACATTTTTTAAGAGGTTTAGAACTTAAAAAAAAAAAACACGAAAAATTCGAAAAAATGAATGCAATATATATTTGAATCGATAGTTTGAACCTTGCAATTTAATGTTTAAAGATAATTTCATGCAAATGTTGACCGCGGCTGCGTCTCAGGTACCCCATCCGCTGAGTCCAATTTTGGCATACTCTTTCACACATATCGGCCGGTATCTCACGAATGAATGCATGGATGTTGGCTTCCAGTGCGTCAATCGAAGCGGGCTTGTCCCTATAGACATTAGCCTTGACATACCCCCACAAAAAATATTCTAATGGTGTCAAATCGCACGATCTAGGCGACCAATTGACCGGCCCGAAACGTGAAATTAACTGTTCACCAAACTCGCCTCGCAATTGCGCCATTGTTTCGCGTGCTGTGTGGCATGTGGCACCGTCTTGTTGAAACCACATATCATGCAAGTCAAGAACTTCCATTTCGGGCAAAAAAAAGTTTGTTATCATCGCTCGGTAGCGTTCACCATTGACAGTAACGCTGCGATTCGCATCATCTTTAAAGAAATATGGCCCAATAATGCCGCCGGCCCATAAACCGCACCAAACAGTGGCTTTTTCGGGATGCATTGGTAGCTGTTGCAATGCTTCTGGCTGATCTTCACTCCAAATGCGGCAATTTTGCTTATTTACGTACCCATTCAACCAAAAATGAGCCTCATCGCTGAACACAATTTTTCGATAAAAAAGCGGATCCTCGGCCAGCTTTCCAAGAGCCCATTCACCAAAAATTCGGCGTTGTGGTAGGTCGGCTGGCTTTAGTTCTTGCACCAGCTGTATCTTAAAAGGCTTTACGCCCAAATCCTTCCGCAAAATTTTCCACGTAGTGCTGTAACAAAGGCCTAACTGCTGGGAACGGCGCCGAATCGACATTTCGCAATCTTCTGTCACACTAGCTGATACGGCCGCAATATTTTCTTCACTACTCACAGTATGTAAACGTGTTGGTGGTTTAATGTCCAACAAAGTAAATTTGGTGCGAAATTTGGTCACAATCTTCCGAATAGACTGCTCAGAAGGTCGAGAATGCTGACCATAAAATGGAAGCAGCGCGCGATGAACATTTCGAACCGAGCACGAATTTTGATAGTAAAATTCAATAATTTGCAAGCGCTGTTCATGTGTAAGACGATCCATGGTTAAATTGCAAACCAAACTGAAGCTGTTTGACAGTGACACAAGGTACTTAACACACGTCAGCTGTCAAAACCAGTGTTGCCAAAACCAAACCAGCTAAAAAATCACCCGTTATATGCTTGTGAAAAAAAAACATTTCTCCATTTATATTCTAATTTTACTCTCCACGTCCACTTCAAAGCAAAAAATATAATTACCAAAAGTCTCTTTATAAGGCATAGCTTTTTTTTTGTTTTGAATTTGCCTTTTGTACTTTTTTTTTAATTTGAGACAATAACCACTTAAGATTAACCCACGGTCGTCCACCCCTATGGCGAAGCAATATCCACCTTGATGCTTATTATTCGAAAAATGCCCTAAGCCTGTATATTACCTCTTGAAATTGCACAAGAAATTATTATCCATAAAAAAGTAATCCAACAAGGGAGGTCATTTTCAATAAAGCCTCTGCTCGCCACGACGACAACGACGCACGTCGACCGAGATAAAAAAACTTTCTTTTCCAGAGGCAATTCGCAGGATTACAAGCACCTTCCTCCTTATAATCGCAGGTTATTGCGTTAATGTACATTATTAAACTTTTTCTTCAGCTGGCCGACCGGTGCGGGCGGTTCTAATGAAAACATTGTGTGCCAGAAAAGATGTCATCCACAACAATAACAACAACTAAATAGAAAAAAAAACAAATCTAATAATAAAAAAATAAAAGTTTATGGTCTCGTCACGCCAGGGGATGAATTAATGTTTTCCATATACTTTTTGTGTTAACCCCGTATATACCGTTTGGCGAACTCAATTGTGTCCTTTGGCTCTTTGTATGTGTTTGTAGTGAAAAAAGTAGTTGGAATTTGAGCTTTAACTTTAGGAATTCATTAAAAATGTTGTTGGCCATTTGTATAGAGGAACCATATCGTATCCCTTTTTTGTTGTTGTTGGGTAGATGTGAGAAAAGAAGAAAACATTCATGTTGATGAGTTTTGCAGTGGCGTTTTCTCTTTGCCTTTCCGCTGGACAACAGTAATGGAAAACATTTCCTGTATTTCGGACACTTGCATCCGGCTAACGGACAGACGCAGTTTTATTATAATTATGACCCAAAGCAGGATTTCAGTTGAGGCACGCGCCTCCATGAGTTTCCTGAAAGTATTTCCTCTGTTTTTATCTGAATGCCAATCATCATGGGGAAAATGACCCCACACACATACAAAATGTTTGTATGAATTTTTCTTTATTTGGAACATGAAAAATCACATCATGTTTCCTTGCACTCTTGTGAGTTTCAAAGGTTATTTTTATAAAGTTTAATTAAAACCAAATAAAAAGATTCAAATCTTAATCCATAAGTTTGTGAGAGTATTAAGGTTTTCATATAAAGAAGCAGTACCTAGTCTCTAGTTCCAGAAATGTCGGGATTTGTACATTAGGGTGGATCGTTTTTTTTTTGCAAAAATGCGGGTTTCCCGGCAGCCATCATACATGTTTTGTACTTTGGCTCTGTTCTGCTGGGAAAAATAATATTTTGAAATTTGAGCTCAAGATAAGACATCGGGAAGACCTCAAATTTCTAAAAAGTGCTAATTTTTAATAATTTTTGCTCAACAATCGACAACAAAAAATATACATGAAAAAAGTACAACTTTTCGACGTCATTAACACTTGAATAGCCTCAAACACAGTAGGTACTTTTTGAAATCATAATTTTTTGTACTTCTTTGGTATTATAACAATGCAACCTTTGGCGAGCGACAAGTCAACACTACTATTTCTAAGATTTGGAGCAGTTTAAAATAATCATTTTGTTTGTTTGCATTCAAATAGTTAAAATGACAATTAATTGATATTTTTTTTTTTAAGAAAACACTTCTTATTTATTTTTTGAAGTAAATCAAGTAATTTAAGAGCTTATAGCACCACTCCTTATTTTTAATTATTTCAAAACAAGGCAAGGTCAAGATCTTTTAATAGGTCTAGCGGATTACAGGCCGCTATAATGGATTCACTTGATCCTTTTTCACTTGCATTCTGCTTCTTACCTTTGTTAGCTCAGGATAACAGTCAAACCCTTTCTATTTCTTCGACATTAAAGACTGAAGGAGCTTGGTTATCCGAGTTGTTGTCAGTAAATTTGGCTTTCCAACCTCGTTTTTATCCAATACCTCTCTGATTCTACCTTACAGTTATAAATAAATTGCACGACTGGATCGCACGTACTTGCTCTTATAGATTAAAGTAGGTACTACGTATGCTAATCCTTTTTAATTAAAAATTTGTAAATGCAGTTTTAGAAAAAAAAAATGCAAAAGCATAAAATTCGATTTTCAAATAAACAACAGCTAAAATAGCTTCTTAAATGAATTTAACCTCAAAAATTGAAAGTCGTTAAAGTCGTTTCTGAAAAAAAACTATTTTTTCAATATAAAATCTAGCAAGGACTGTTATAAAAAAAAAATTGGCTCGCAATTTTTAAGATATTATTAAACAACATCTAAAAACCAAATTAAAAAAAAAAAAAATATTGAGTAGTTGTCGAAAAAATGATTTTTCAAAAAATAAAAACATATTTTCACTTAAGGACCTCTGTTACAATGTTCAACAAAATAATTGTACAATACTTGCGTGCAGAATTATAGTACAACATTTTATCTAATAAAATCTGTTCTATTTATAAAAATCCTGCTACTAAAACCACATACCACTATATCGGCTCACAGACTACAGAAAATTGTGAAATTTTGTACAAAAATGTATTTATTAAATATCTAATAGCTGTGTAAATTTCAAATTTCAAATTTGAAAATGTAATAATGTGAAAGAGATACAAATAAAATTTTTAAAGGTCTAAAAAATATTTGATTTTTGAAAATAATTTTTAACTTGAAATGTTAATATTTAGAATTTTTTCTTACCCAAAACTCATAATCATTTCAATTTATCTATTCAATAAAAAATATTTCATAATTCTTACAATTATACTTTTCGAGATGTACAGAAAGATTATTTTGTCTTTTGCCCCATTTTACCCTAACTTGCCACTAGAATTTCGAAAAATCCCGTTGTATCAGAACCTTACATTATAAAACCTATCTTTTGGTGTATTTTTTTTTTATCACTTATAGTATAGAAAATGAATCAGTCAGATTATCAACAACAATGGCCGACTTCTGTTATTTAATAAATTTATTGTGTTACAAACAAATGCAAAATAAAAAAAAAATAAACCCAGAAAAAAATGTAAGTATGTTGTTATTTTTTCTGGTTGAATATTCTGTTGACTGGTTGAATATTTTTATAAATGCCGGTGAAGAAGTATAACTTCAAAAAACAGCTTGTTAAATTTTCTCCTCATTTCAGCATCTTTTGAGGTTTTAAGTTGCAAAATAAAATCGATTCGAAGTTGATGTCTTGATGCGTTCTCGAGATAGAGATTATGGTGGACGAAATAAAATGCACGACTGGGTTGCACGTACTTGCTCTTATAGATAAAGTCACTATGTATGCTAAGCCTTTTTAGCTAAAAATTTGTAAATGTTGCAGTTTTAGAAAAAAAATTAAAAAAGTTTCAAAATGACTAAAACAGCTTTAAATGAATTTAACCTCAAAACGAAGTATGCAATTTGATTTCTTTTACAATGATACATTTTTAGAAAAAAAAAATTGAAGATCGTTAGAACCGTTTTAAAACAAAAAACTATTTTTTCTATATAAAATTTTGCAACCACCTTTATAAAAAAAAAACAAATTGGTGGACTATTTTTAAGATATATTATATTTTGTCAACAACTAAATACTAAACTTTGGAAAATTTTAAATTGTTTTTAAAAATCCAAAACAATTTTTTTTAAATTTTTTTTACTAAAAATTAATACTGCTTTCATTTAAAAAAAATACCATGGTTTTTTTTATTGAAAATCGTAGGAACCATTTTTGAGAAAAATTTATTTTTCTAAAACCGATATATGACAGGTACCGTTATTTTTGTTACAAAAAAAAAATTATTCAAAATACGTCTGGGAAAAGTCTCCAAAAAACGCCACATACCAAGTTTGAAGTAAATCGATCCATCCGCTTGAGGGGCCAACCCATAGAATTTCAACGGACAGCTTGATAAAATACACACGTTAATATGAGAAGCGACCCACAACAACGGACGTGACGGTAAAAGTAGCCGATTGACTGCATCGACAACGGATTCTTTGACGGAACGGACGCGATGGATTGTATGGGTTGGCCCTTTTAGGCTGTGGCTTCTGATACATACAGAGAGACAGACGGACAGACAGACAGAATTGTCGGACCAACTTTTTTCTTATTCTCTATCATCACAACATTGGCCGATAGGTGAACATGCGATGAAGTTGGGCATCCCCACAACACCTTCTGTCGTAGTTGTAAGGACCTTCATGAAAAGGAAATGGTTCATCACCTTCTCTGTCAGTGTCCTACTCTTGCCAGAACAAGAATGCAACTACTTGGTAAAGCCGTCTATCAAGATCTTGCTGAACTTTCCAATTTAAAGATCAAAGACCTGATCTCTTTTGTTAACGCAACAAAATGGATAAAGGGCTTATTTCAGCCGCTTATTTAGATTGGTCGCTTTCAGCATTAATTGTACTGCGAGACAGCAGGCTTCGGTTGGTGAAGGGATCTGGTTTTATAAGCGACCGAAGGATCACTAAACTGAAAGGCTTTCTCGCACCATTACCAGTCAACGAGTTACGAGTCCGGAACAGTGTAGATGATTGTGGGGTGTGTATGCATTAAAAGGCAGTAAGTGGCCCTATATTAATTTTAAGGAAAACCCCATAATGGTTCACACGAGTTATGGTATCAAAACGGCGCAACCCAGCGCTAATTGTGTCATGAGCCAGGTGCTCGTGACAGCCATTCCTACCTACCTACCTATCATCACAATGTCATGTTTGATTGTTATCTCAATATATCGCATAGGTAAAAAAGACGGATTCAGATTCTAGGGACATAAAAACGTGAAAATATGATTGTCAAAATTTTCTATTTGATAAATTGCACTTATCACAATTATTTCCAATGGGAAGTTAATAATTATTATTTTAGTAACTTCAAACAAAAATATGCTTGAAAATACTGTTAAATTTTGAAAATACAGTAAAACTTCTCCAAACCTAAGAAATAGTAGTGTTACCTTGTCGCTCAGCTAAAACTATAGGTATACTTATAATCGTATCAAAAAGGTACACAAAGGAAGGGGTTGTTTTGCTCTGCCATCCCATTTCAAATCCCAAATGCAATTAAATTCTAAAGGTACACAGTAATATGCTGAATTAATCGTACATTGGTTGGAATTTAAGGTTTTTGAAGGCACTTTTTTCAGTTTACTTTTGCCACAAAGGTGCTGCGGCCATTACGACATAGAGTATGAAATGAATCGGATTAATTTAACAGTTCCCCGAACTTCCCTGTAAAAATTCTAATAAATTGGTAATCAGCTTATCTACGTATAGTGGACATGAGAAATTTTCCCTTATTCTTACTACAAATACAATATGTACATAAACAAATTCCCTTCTGATTTTTGTATTTCATCTCTCATTTCAGTAAGTAATGTTATTGATGAAAGGTACAAACGCGTGCTTTAAAACTCACCACTCCCTTATTTATAGAGAAAGAAAAGGAACTGGTATAGAGGTTGAGTGTTATACACGTGCAATAATATTAAAATTAAATGCACATCCAGGGCTTCGTGCACATGCTAGTTTAACATTAATTTGTATGCAGAAAATATTTGAAAATGGTAAAGGAGAAGGTAAGATATTCCATGTGATTGGTTAAAGGTCTGAGTCATGAACTTCTTCATATCAGAATCATTCCAAATACATTAAAAACCTATCAACTGACTATTTGAAAATGTTTGGTCATTGCTCGAAGCTTGTAAAAAAGGCTTTAAAGTGATATCCACGAAGATAGTAGAGGAGCTACATGCTAGAAAACTTCCCAGAACAGTCCAGAAATCATAAAGAACTAATGGAACAGTACTGAACACTTTTGGTTACAAAGCAAGAGGTTTGCGTCATATTTGCTCAATGGAATAGACGAACCAACAACTTAAAACAGTACGATTATCAGTTTTAATAGTGATTTCATTATACTTTGATTTTATTTTGGGACTTTTGGCTGAATGTTTCAATAAACTGTTGCTTACGCCAAGGTGATTCACTTGGTTATGCTAAGATTCCACGCAACGAACCCAAACAGCCCATTGACGGGAGTTAACATTCCTCCATCACCATTAATTTTATTTCAACTCCAAAACCATCACTTACCATATGGATGGAAATAAATCTTTTTAGCAACGCAATGACATCATTTTGTAAATAAATCTATAGGGTCACATTTAATAAACACACCCCCATGCTAGATCCAATACACAAACATTCGCCTTAAATTCCCACACGGTATTTCGGATTTGGAGAGGTAGGTATACCCATCAGGGACAATTTAAAATAATTTATTACCAATTTTCTTGTCCTTGTATTTGCTACTGTCTACAATAGTCTATATGGAGATGTGATTTTCTTTGTGCGCAGAAGATATCTACAATCTATCTAATTAAATATTCACATTTATTTCGGATAGATTTTGATTTTGTGATGGGTAAGTGAAAGTCCAATTGAATAATCGTCCCACGTGCCATTTACGTACGACTGAAATCACTGTTCAAGTGATGCGATTCCAATTAGAATTGATTGGAAATTCTTGAAATACTTCTTCCATCTTTGTGATGTCTGTGTCATAGATACATTTTGGTAGAGAATTGATAGTGTTGAAGATGAAAAGATAAATGTATGCGAGCTGGTGGAAGTTAGACACCACATAAATAACTAGAGTTTACAGGGGTTTTTAATTGGTGGTTATTTCTATTTAAATAAAATAATAAGAACAGTCAGACTGCCAGAGTTTAATATTAGTCGAAGAAATTCTCGAAAAACTATTGCTGCTGTACAACAAATTGTACGATGCTTATTTTGCATATACTTGCACCACCAAGTTGAAGGATCTGCACGTCAAATGTAATTTTCGGACCTAAAACAGAGAACATGCAGTTAAATAAGTTAGTGGAGAGCCTCAAAAACAGAAAAAACATTCAGCAAATTCGTATGACAGTACATTTCTGTCAAATCTACTTGAACAAGTGCCACAAAGAGTAGAATTAGCGGTTGTTTGGTTGTGGCGTTGTTATAACGGTAAGATTAAGCCATGAACTTGTTCGGAGGCCTATAGAGGTAAGATTGTAACCAATTCAAAAACACTGCCCCACAGAGCAGAAGGATGACTCAACAAAAGAAGCTTTCTGAAACTTTCTCGAGAAGACGTCTAATAAGTAGTGCCTCAAGTACGAATTTTTAGGAGTATCGTAATGTATTTCCTCATCATCACATCACCTCGATAAGTCGTTGTTGCTTAGTTTCATCTTTTGTCCTTAATTCTAACCCAGTTGGTTGTGTCCGGTAATAGTAATCATCACTAGAAGAGACAGAATTTTGTTGGTCAGTTGAATGATGTTATCAGCTTTCTGTTGAATAAAAACATTGTTTCCGGATTAAATCAGACTTTTCAAACAAACTGCTACTTCTTGTTTATTATTGCAATTTGCAAGACACGAGTTTGAAGACCGACAAACCCGAAGGTTTTTGGTTTTTTGATGCAGAAGTGTTCCCTGGGGTCTTAGGAATACAATAAATGTTGTTTTAAAATCGGTCACTTAGCTATACGTTTTTGCGGGAAAAATTTTCAAAAAAAAAATTTTTTCTAAGTTATTTTTGTTCTGAGAAGACTTTTCTTTAGGTTACTAACTTTGGTGCTATACACCTCTTTGTACTAGACTCAGTCAAGGCTGTGAAAATATTGGAGAGAATAGTTCTTTAGGCACAATGAGGTCTTAAGTAAAGGTAATTCTTGTTTCTGAAAAACTCTCGTCTAGTTTTGCGTTCTAACATTTTTTCGGAGGTTTTCTTTATTGTATAAATTAAGGAGACTGAAATTATAGCCAAAGATTAGACGAATTCAATCTATTGGCTTCGGTTAAATGGAAACTTGACTTTAATCATTTCAGACGAGACACCAAACCGTAATATTTTCGGGATGCAATGATTACTCATGGAGAACGTGTGAATTGCTGCATAACCGATACCGCAAATTTTGTTTATTGACGAAGCCATTCAGCCAGAAATGAGCCTCATTGCTGAAGATGATTTTTCGATGAAAATCCGAATGTTGCTCAGCCCAATTCACGAACATACGACGCTTCTGGTGGTCAAAGCCACTTCAGTTCTTGCGTCAACGACGTGTGAGAGACACATTTTGGGCTTTCTGCGACTGAAGCCTCAGGGGCAGCAATTTTCTCGACACTACGGGCGCTTCTTTGTCTCACTGGCACGGGAACAATTTGTACTGTGCCTGGGGGATTCAAATTTTTCCACTTGACGCTCAATTGTTGATCTGCTAGGACGATTATGACGACCATAAATTAGACGTAGTGCTCTTAACGTTGACTCCGAATTTCGGTAGTAAATTTTAATAATTTCGACTCGTTGTTGGCTCGTATATCTTTCCATCATAAAATGGCAAACCTTACTAAAGAGAATTTCAAAAGAACGGCAAAAAATATAGCATCGTTTGCTGTCCCTGTCGCTCTACTTTTGTAGCGTCCCTGTTGAAAAACCCTTTGAATAAAAATCGTACGTGTATAGTAATAAAATAGAAGTAAAAAAATGTAAAAAAAAATTGGATTTTTAAAAAAGTTCAAAAAAAATTTAATGAAAAATCTGTCTGTATGTATTGGAGGAAACAGCCTAAACGGATGGGTAGTTTTACTTCAAACTTGGTATGTGATGTTGAAACTCATTTTTCTCAAAAATGTTTCCTACGATTTGGATTAAAAAAAATCATGGTCATGTTTTTGGATAAGGTCTACCGGTATAGGTACCGTTATTAACGGTACCTGCCATAGAACAGTTTTTTTTTTTTATTCTAATTTTCTCTTTCATTGCTCAATCAATTTCAACCATTTTTTTATGTGAAAGCTTTTAAGTTGCCGTAAAAATGTTTTTTTTTTTTTTTAAATATCATTTTTTCGAAAACAACTCAATATTTTTTTTTTAAACTTAGTTTTTGGATGTTAATAAACAATATCTTAAAAATGGAGTACCAATTTTTTTTTTATAAAAGTCCTTTCTCTAACGATTTTCAGTTTTTTTTTTCTAAAAATGTATCATTATAGTAGAAATCAGATTGCATACTTCGTTTTGAGGTTAAATTCATTTAAGAAGCTGTTTTAGTCATTTGAAAATCGAATTTTATGCTTTTTTAATTTTTTAAAACTGTATATTTACAAATTTTTAATGAAAAAGGCTTAGCATATACATTTAAGCCGTGTTTTATTCAACAATAATTAGCTACTCAGTGTTTTATTTTATTCGCAAAACAAAAACAAATTAGACTACACATCATTTTTTTGTTTTAGTTTTGCGTAATAATAAAACACGGCTATAGTAATTTGATTTGTAAGATCAAGTACTTGCGATCCAGTCGATCCAGTCTATAAAATTTTTAAAATTCTTAGACTGAAAAAATTATCAAACTTCTAAAAATGCTATTCAAAAAGAACATAAATTGTTCTTTTTGAATAGCATTTTTAGAAGTTTGATAATTTTTTCAGTCTAAGAATTTTAAAAATTTTATTTCTTAAAATTCATGTTTAGTCTAAATATCAAAACCATTTTAGATGCTGCTCAAGTCATAGAATTTTATGTTTTAGTACATTTCTTATATAAATTTATATATTTTTAAATCATACTTGCTCCAAGAGCAAAAAAAATAGGAATAAATATATCAAATATTTTAGAACAAACATAATAAAGATTTTTTAAAGTAAGAACAGATGAAAACTAAGTAAAAATTATCGATCGACAAAATAGATTCCCCCCTATTAAGTGAAAATACAAAATAAAATATACATATCCACTTGTTTTCCCAAATGGGAAAAATATTCATCTAAGTAGTTTTAGTTTTATACACTTGTAATGAGATAAAAATATGTTTTCTTCACCCGGTTGGCAAGAAAATGTGACACCAGAACCCATATGTAACAGTTTAATTTATTGAAATGTTGAAAAACAGAGAACTTTGATGTGTCGAAATTTATGTAGTAGTAAATCCCCTAAAAAGAGGGCGAATTTTCTTCAAATTCTCGCCACATGGGAAAACTATTTTCTGTTTAAAGAATGTTCATTAAATAGCATGGAGCTCTAAAATAGCATAATGATATCATTATTTTCAATTCCATTCCCAACCAAAAACAAAATTAAATTAAAATCAATTAAATAGACAAAGTAGCAAAAAAAAAAAACAAAACAATTCACCAAAAGCTTATTTATTTATCTACCTATTCTTTCAGTCAAACAACCTCCGCCTATAGGTTGAAATACCTTTTCAATTGATATGCCAAATATCGCTGTCACGGCCCGCCGCCGCGCCGGCCGTCAGGTCAGCCTAATCACGCCTACCCCTAGCGCCAAGATTCTTTCGTGGCGCGCATTCTTCGAAGCACATTTGTCTATCAATATTATCTACAATGCCGATCCATCAATCACCCACCCCTACGTGCTGTGAATCTTTCATCGCGCCACCGCCTCATGTCATGTTGGGCATTCTCTATGCAATTCCCAAACCAAAACCGAACCAAACGAAATCCCGAACTCCCGCACTATGGCGCAGATATACTGATACTTTTATGCCAAACACACGACTGACTGACGTACCTTATAGAATTTAGTCCAAGCACTCGAGGCTTTAAGCACAGCCATCCAATGAAGACGGACGACGACGAAGAACGACGCGCTTAAATACCTAGGCGCAGCACAACCTTTTGACCTGAAAGAAATCGTCGGCGGCCGGCGGCGGCGTCAGTTCGATTGGAGAATTTAGTTCACAGCAAATTGTATCTAAATATCTGCCAACGCCAAGTAGAAGCAGAATCTCGAGTAAGATAAACACACGCTGCTATCTTCAGGTAGCTGAAATTTAGATGCGTGGGACGACGCATGGGGGAACTCGAGGCCTGAGGCTGCTAATTATGTGGCTATTTTTAACTTTCGGATGTTCGATTCAAATTAATCGATTGTTTATCTAATCGCGAAAACTTTCCAAATGAGCATTCAGAATGTTGTCGGCAACAAGTTGCTTGCCAGAGAAATCGGACTGCTTGCTTACCAGTTGACCTCCTAGTGTAACTAAAAGAGCAATAAGCAATAAAGTGAAAAGGCGAACGACTTGTGCATTTAACTAATTTATTTCGAGGCTGTCATACATTGATTCTTTAAATACCACTCATGTTTGATGTTGCCCTTATTTGGGTCTCTGATTTGTTTCTGTCAGTTTCCATTCTTCATAACATCACGATTGGTTTACCCTACATGAACATTTTATTCAATGAACCGAAATTACTTCAACATTTTTCAACTCTTTGGCCACTTGTACGCACAGCTCTTGTACTTGTACCTCGGTTTTGGGGCCAATCACATGCGGAGCTGTCAAAAAGTTTTAAAATCAACAAGTTCATCGCATGAACTGCGACTCAGCGACTGACAGCCGATGGATGTGTGGTGTCATCGAAGACAAAACCAGCCAAAAACCATCATGCCTCGAAAATGTCTTTCCAAATGTCATACCTACTTGGAAAAAGAAGGGAGACCTCGTACATACATTCATTCTTTTTCTTCTTCCTTCTTTGTCAAATAAAACATGTGTTGTTATTGTTGTTGTTGTTGTTGTTTTTGTTTTTAATTCTTGAGTCCAATTGGATTTTTCAACGTGCTCGACTATTTTGTTTATTTAACCAAACGAACAGACGGTTTTCCCATCAACTTTTGAGTGATGATCTAATTTGGATTCTCTTCTTTTTTTTGTTGGTCCGATTCTTCACTATACTTGTGGTATTGGTGGAGAGTCGGTAGTCGGATGGGGACTATGGTAAATATAAAAGTTGCTTTATCAACCATTTGCTCAATTCGTCACTTTCATTCCGTGTGAATAGAAGAAGTACTTGAAATTGTAATAAATCCTTAAGCACTCATGCATCAAATAAAAATGACAAAGGAACGAAACGAAACGAAAACAAAAAAGGCGAATTGAAGAGATTAAACAAGAAGAGGAATCTTCATTAATTCTGATCGATGACCGTGAATCCTTTTGGTAATGTCTTTGTGAAGATTTGTAGTATTGATTGTAGTGGAGAGTACAAAAATAAAATAAGATGAAAGTAAAAGAGAATATCATGGATAAAGTGGAAACTACATACATAAATTAAAGTTTACGAATTTTTTTCATAATTGACAGATTGAATAAGGTTGGTGACTCAATTAAGGCCCTCCTTATTGTTTTTCCTTAATTACTTGCTTATCTTATTGAATATGTTGGAAAACTAAATAGAATATAAATTTTGGTTAAATTATGCGTAAGAAAACATAAAATTAACTTTAAAATTTTTAACATAACTAAAATTAAGTAAATTCATTATAAATGAAAAAAAAATTATTTGCTGTTTTTGTTTAAACTACAAAAATTTATAATTTATAGTCGCAGCGATCGATATAGCCAAGAGCCTTGTCCTTATCAGTCAGCCCATAGCACAGCTCATGATACTAAGCTCGGCAAATCTGAAATTGCCTTATATCTTCCATTCGGTCTTTTTTCGGCCTTCCCCATTTGTTTTTCTCTCAGGCAAATTTGACATTATGCCGAAACTAAACAAATAAAATGCACGACTGGGTCGCACGTACTTGCTTTTAGGGTCAAAGTTGCTGTGGATGCTAAAGCTTCATACATAAAATTTTTAATTTTATAAGAAATTAAAAAATAAACATAAAATTTATTATTAAAATGACTAAAACAACTTCTGAAATTATTTTAATCTCAAAACTAAGTATGCCATTTGATTTTGTTAAAAAATATTAATTTTTAGAAAAAAAATTTTGAAAATCGTTAGAGCTGTTTTTAAAAAAAATTATTTTTTTATGCACAAAAATTCTAAAGCTTTGTTTAAAAAAAAAATTTGAATTCCAATTTTAAAGAAAATATTAATGGACATCTAAAACAAAAATTGATTTTTGAAAAAAAAAATTGAAACTTTTTTTAAAAACCCAAAAAAAATTTTTTTAAAATTTTGATATGAAATAACTTGAGAATTGTTGAGAACCTCTTGTGCAAAAATTGTCATCGAAATCCGTGGAGTCGCTTACGAGAAAATCAGAAAAGAGCAAAATGGCTCTATGGGAGGTGCCGTTTTTAACCGATGAAAAAATATTTTTTTTATTTCAAAAGTACGACCTTGTCTGTTGTATTACACATAAGAAATTCAACCAAAATCGTTAGAGCCGTTTTTGAGAAAATCAAGTTTTTCAAGTTGTCGTAAGTAAAAATTTCATATACTTAATAAGGCCCACTCAGTTTTTTGATGGGCCTCTTTAGGAACACGAACAATTTTTGTTATAAAAATGCAAAAAATAAAAGGCACGACTGGGTCGCACGTACTTGCTCTTATAGATAAAGTTACTATATATGCTAAGCCTTTTTACTTGCGATATGAGTATATATTATATCAAGTTATGCATTCGTACAAAAAAAAAAGTTGAGATAACAATCAAACATGACATTACGATGATAGAAAATGATAAAAAAGTGGGTCCGACAATTCTGTCTGTCTGTATGTATGTATCAGAGACCACAGCCTAAATAGATGGGTTGATTTACTTCAAACTTGGTATGTGGCGTTTTTTGGAGAATATCCCCAGACTTTTTTTTGATTTTTATTTTTTTAAATATATCAGAAATCAGTTCCAAGTGACTTTTTTTTTTTTACAGATATAGCAGTAATTAAGAATTGGCGAGATTAATTGATAGTTTTTCTGAAAGCAAAAAAATACTTACAATATTATTCTATCGTGCTTTGCGTTTCAAATATCTCAGAGAGAGACCAGAGGATAGGTAATTTTATTCTACATAAAATTAAATATAATACTGATTAGTTGGATTCTTCTTTCTTAGATGGAAAAAGGTGTGAAAAGTCGTGGAAAATATATGAAATACCACGGCCGTTACCACCGTTAAAAAGCGTGCAATATAATGAAAATAAAAACAAATCGCGGAATACTTTTGGAAGATTGTTGAATTCCTCGGGAAATAGTAAAAGAGGTCACGAAAAAGTTGTTTAATACGACGCAAAAAGTGTAAAACAACGCGGAGAAAGGCAACATAAGCCTGAAAAGTCGCGGAAAAAAGCCTTAAAAGTCGATAAATGCACGGCAAAAAGAGCGCAATATCGTGGAAACATTATTACTCAAGAAAGAGCGTAAAATACTGCGGAATAAACAAACAAAGTCACAGAAAAAACAATGGAGTCGCGGAAGAGAATATGTAAATTCGCGGAAAAATATGAGACATACCGTGGTAAACCATGGTACCGTAGAAAAAAGCGCGGATCACTGCTTGAAACGTCATTCAAAAATATGCGAAGTACCGAAGAATTATCACGATAAAAATTACGTAATACCGTGCGTGGAATACTGTCAAATGAACTTTTAAACCCCAAGTATTTTTCTAGTCTATTGTGTTTTCGGCTCGACCATTAACGTCCGAAATTCGCGTTGGTTCGTCAACAAGCTGAGTTAAGTGGTTTAACTCAGCAAAGATCTCAACATACCTTCCTTCGGGTGTTGAATTGTGTACATTGAAATCGCCAGTAATGACGATTTCAGTGCGAGGATAAAGGGAAACAATTCTTTGGATGGAGTCGGACAGTGCATCAAGCTCGTTAGAAGTTGAATCTTTGGATTCTACATTAAGAAATACTCTTAACTTTGTCTCTGTAGAAACTATTTCCTGCTTAAAACCTATAAATCCTATACATATCTCATCAATTAGATGACATTTTAAATTAAAATTACCTAAATGCAAGATGGTGGCGAATTTGACAACAGGTTATCTACTCAATTTCAATCAGTCTTGAAAAATGCTACTTCTGTGTTACAAGTTGCTTCAACCTCATTGTTTCCACTACACTACCAGGCACACATCCCTGATCAGATTTGTTTCCTATAAATTTTCTCACGCACCGCGTCTTATGCTGACACCACATGTAAGTAGATTATGTTATTTTAATTAAGGCTAAAGTACACAATGACAACGAGTTAAATTTATTGTATCTTCTATAGCACTCAATGGAAGGGTGACAGAAATTCTGGTCATGTGTATACTTTATCTTGAGGAAATCTATTTTGGAGTAATGGATCCATGGAATGTGTGCGTGTGGGAATTGGAGAACATTGCATGATGACAAGATGTGGACTTGTTTCCTATAATAACCAAAAGTATCATTTACTCTTTAACCGACTCGTAATTAATAAACATCGGAACGGAACTAAAAGAAAAACACTTGCACACTTAGAAGGGATTGGATTAATCACCGCATGCACTTGCACATGTTGTGTTCATTTTGAATCTGACAGTTATCAATATAAAAGTCATTCCCCAGGGGAATATAGAAGAAAAACATTTTTTGGGGATGACTTTTAGTGGGATATCATCAATATAATGTTTCAAATGAAGGTTTCAGGAATATCTACAAACCCACACTCGAATATACGAAGATACTCATAAAAACAACTATTAAAATTCATCTAAATGGCAGGTGTCAAACTGTTGATCAAATTCGATTAATTTCTCTTCCTCTTCGGGCAACAGCATCGGCATCAATTTTTAACGACATCAAAGTATATAGTATAACTGCGCTCATAGAAAAGAAGACCATAAAAACTCGGCAGTTTATTGATTGCTTTTCAACAAGCTCGCCAGGAAATGGACTATATCGAATAATAAAACTGTCTTCTAGCATAAACACACGCGCCATTTCCAATTTAAAAGTCACACCGTTTCGTCATCAGAAATCGAGAGAAATCCCATTAAAAATTCGACTTGCCCTAGTTGCGCACAGACTTTTACAGGACCGGAGCCAAGTGAAATATCAAAAGGCAATGTTAGTATTAAACGAATGACCTACAAAGAGTAACAACAAGTTTATGCACTTTCTTTAATTTAAAGCGGTGCACTTTCAAAACATTGGATTAATTTAGCAAGTCCATATAGGTACGTTAAAAAGTTGAGGCGAGATCTCATTTTAAAATTGCATCGAGATAATGAGTTCAGTTCGACTCGATCACGTTCCGTCTGTGCAGTTGAGTTGGAATTTTGCTGTCCCTCTTAACAATTTTTGACACAATCCTCCAAACTGAGAGAAAAAAAATTGAGACAGAGGAAAGGATTTTAACCTCCTAGCCTTAGAGCCCTTTTTTTAAGAAATTAATAGCTCTTACCCCTAATTAGTTCATCCGGCCCTGTATGCCTCCAATATCTCAGTACTGTACACACAACAAGCTAAATGTTCATACACATGAGTGGCTGCTTTCGATATAATTAATTGAGTTGGTTAATTTTATGGCTTCCTAAATTTCAATTTGAAGAACGGACATTTTCTATACTATATCCCATTGAACGGTTTTTCACTTTATGGTGGTAAAAGTAAAACCGCTATTATAAATATCCACAAGTGTTTCTATTTGAGAATGGAGTGGAGAGCACATATTTTACGATGTATTTCTTTAAGCGACACTTAACTAAATAAAAGCGTTAAATTATATTCATGTAACATAACCCCACTTTCTTATTCAAAATCATGCATCCACGATATTGGAAAAGCTTCATCAAGGTTTTATGACAATTTTGGCGTCATTCTATGTGTTACCAGATGGACTAGCTATATGGAATGAAGCCCATAAAGTTGTTTCTTCAGTTTCTTATTAATTAATGGGAACTTTAATTACAAGAATTCGGTCGTAATAATGTACGTCAGTAGGTACATCAACAAGCGGATTTTACCAATCAGGTATAAGTCAATCGATTACGACAGTAATATTGAGTCATACTTTATTTAACTATCGTAAAATTTGTAATGAATACGTAAACTTAAATATTAAGGTAAGTACCATAGCTCTGAATTAAATGACGATAATCCTTGAATAGAATTACACTGTACGCTAAAGAGTTTGATACCGAACAAAATTTATTTATTTTTTCTATATTTACCTAATATCTTGGTCGATCTAGACAAATTTTTTTGTCATGGACTATGTTTGCGTATATTTCCGCAATTTGTTGAGATGATAGAGAAGCGAGCGTGAGCATCTGCCATCTTTAAAACGAGATTGGTTTTGTTTTTGTTTATTAATTTCATTGTCTCTTATTTTAACACAAAATAACCAGGGACAAACTTATTAACAATAAAATTATTTAAAAAATAGGACATTTGCAAACTCCGTGAGTGGATTAAATTCTAAGATATAGTTTATCAAAGTACACCTATGAGAGAACGAGTTATAATGCTTTCAATTATCTAAAAATTTGCATCCACATTGGCTATTATCAATGTTATCTATGCAAGGTGACCCGCAGTCAGCACCCCAGATGAAAGTCATGGGTTTCAGAGGTCATTCTAAGGCGAAAAATACGTCAAGTAATAAGTAGTAAAAAAAACTAAAAATGTATCGTTACAGGAAAAATCATATCAAAAATTTTAATCAAAATCATATAAGCCGTTTTCGAGAAAACTCAAAAAACTCAAAAATGTTGTATGGGAGGTACTCGTTCTAGATGAGATATTCAAGAACAAAAAAAAAAGGCAAAGTTTCGAAATTACATAAAAATCATCTCTACCAAATTTGAAGACAATCCGTTCATGCGTTTGGGCAGTGGAAATATTTACATAGACACACGGACGCACAGACGCACAGATCGACGGACGGCATGACGAAAACTACTTTTTTGGAATTCTCCATCATCGTTATGTGGGCTTTGATTAAAACTTCAATTTTTTTGTTGACACGAAACCAATACTGGCCCTATAGATCAAGTAAAAAATGGTGCATTTGCAGACATGAAATTTCAATGACAGAGAATGCCAAAAAAATGGTTCCCGCAATTCTGTCTGTCCGTCTGTCTGTCTGTCTGTGTATACATTGAGATACAGTCGAAGTCGCCGAACCAATTTCCTTGAAACTTGGTGGTTAAGGATCTTTGGTGATTCCCTAGAGGGAAACTGAAAATTTTTTTTTATTAAGGAAAAATAAAGTTTTTCAAAAACGGCTCTAACGATTTTGATTAAAATTTTTGTGTCTGCTTTTTTTAGTAGGGTCATGGTTTTGAAATGAATATCATGTTTGAAATTTGTTTTTTTCATTTTTGACTTTCTCTTAAACTACTGAACCAATTTTGATGAATTTTTCTTACGAAAGCTCCTTAATAATTCCAAAATTATTTGATATCAAAATTTTCAAGAACGTAAGTTTTGGATTTTTAAAAAATATTTCAATTTTTTTTTTTGAAAAATCAATTTTTCGGAAACGGGTAACTGTATTTTTTTGAAATTTTGATTTTAGATATGCAATAATATTTTTTTGAAAATGGCATACCAACTTTTTTTTTTACAAAGGTTTGAGAAAATACACTTTTAAATTTAACACTTAAAAGATTTGAACCGAATTTGTGGTCTAGATTTAATGTTTTTTTCAAAAAAAATCCATTTTTGACCACAAAATAGTTAAATTCAAGCAGACAAGCTACTTTTAATCAGCGTTTTTCACTATATACTCGCTGATGATTAGTAGCTTGTCTGCTTGAAATGCATTCGTTAGTTTATTAATTTTGAAAATAAATAAATACATTTTTGTAAAAAAGTAATTTTTTTGTCTTCTTTTTTAATAAATTTAATAATTTTGGGGTCAAAAAAGGAATTTTTTTTTGAAATAACATTTAATCTAGAAAACAAATTCGGTTTAAATCTTTTAAGTGTTAAATTTAAAAGTGTATTTGAAAACTTGACGAAGCTAGATTGCTTACAATGAATGAAAGTCGAAAAACCTGTTTTTTGCCCCTAACTCCAGATTATGAGGGTGTTACGGAATTCTTACATACCATTTTGTGATCAGTGCAACAAGCTCTGAAAATCGTGATAGGTCTCCGCCATCGTATATTTTTTTACCCTATTTTTGTCACACAGTGGTATTTATTTCTTAAAACATTATATAGAACCTTAGAGCAAGTCCGTGCGAATCAGTCGTGCATTCTATATTATTTTGCACACACAAGAAATTTATTAAATTATAGGAGTCTACCATTGCTATTGATAAATCTGACCGACGCATTTTCTACATAATAAGTGTTTAAAGAAAAAAAAGCTAAATAGGATAGATAGGATAGGTTCCGATAAAACGAAATTTATTAAAATTCCAATGAGAAATTAGGGTAAAGTGGGGTAATGTCCAAAATTTTTTTTGTACATCTCGAAAATTCAATAGGATAGAATAATGAAATAAATTTTTAAAGATAGCTACATTGAAATGATGCAAATTTTTTTAGCAAACAAAAAAATCACTTTTTTAAGATATGATTTTTTTCGAAAATTAACTTTTTTATTTTAACTTCTCAATAACCATGCTTTTAAGTTTTAAAAACAACATAATGTACGTTTTTGAAAATTAACTTGAGTGCTTTTTATTACTTTAACAATTGATGAGTAGCGGAAAAAATATAACATCAAAATGATATTGATGAACATGTATGTAGTAAGAAAGAATTGGATTTACATTTTTTTTTTAAGTTTCCAATTTTTTTTTTTAGTTTTAGCTTTTTATATTTAATTTTTTAACTCAAAATTTACAGAAATATATATTAAATATTAGATAAGTATAAAATTTTAGAATTTTTTGTAGTCTGTGAGTGGAGTAAACAATAATATGGTTTTTTTTTTTACACGGCACGTCATAATTTTTTTTACCAATTTTTTTTTTTTACATTAAATTACCTTTAATTTAATATATGACACATATTTTTTTTTAAACTTAAAAATAAGATATTTTTGAACAAACATTTTATTTTATCAAAAAAATTTGTTAATTTTGTTAAATTAAACTATGCCAAAAATTATCCACACCTGTTAAAAAAAAACAACTAGTAAAAATAGGGGTCCATTGTCAGCCATACAGATGGGAGGGGGATTTTTCTCAAAAGTTGACTTAAAGCAGAAAATAAATATTTGAAATATAACGATGTAAAATACAATCCATAGACCAGAATATGAATTAATTTCTTGTTCATAAGAAAAATTGTTAGAATCTACTGCTAACTGAACTGAGTAAGGAATACCTATCATTCAAATAAGACAAGTATTAAAGAAACATGAGTGGGATTGGTATAAAAAATAAACAAACCCATCCTTCAGTTTTACTATGAGCATTCTTCAAAAGATCGCCCTTGGCCTGGACTTCGAGGAACTTCTACACTCTCAGTCTTAACATATAAAGGGTGATTTTTTAAGCGGTTTAGAACTTAAAAAAAAAAACACAAAAAATCGAAAAATTGAATGAAATATTTATTTGAATCGATAGTTTGAACCTTGCAATATAATGTTTAAAGATGATTTCATGCAAATGTTGACCGCTGCTGCGTCTCAGGTAGCCCATCCGCTGAGTCCAATTTTGGCATACTCTTTCACACATATCGGCCGGTATCTCACGAATGAATGCATGGATGTTGGCTTCCAGTGCGTCAATCGAAGCGGGCTTGTCCCTATAGACATTAGCTTTGACATACCCCCACAAAAAATAATCTAATGGTGTCAAATCGCACGATCTAGGCGGACAAGGGCCAATTGACCGGCCCGAAACATGAAATTAACTGTTCACCAAACTCGCCTCGCAATTGCGCCATTGTTTCGCGTGCTGTGTGGCATGTGGCACCGTCTTGTTGAAACCACATATCATGCAAGTCAAGAACTTCCATTTCGGGCAAAAAAAAGTTTGTTATCAACACTCGGTAGCGTTCACCATTGACAGTAACGCTGCGATTCGCATCATCTTTGAAGAAATATGGCCCAATAATGCCGCCGGCCCATAAACCGCACCAAACAGTGGCTTTTTCGGGATGCATTGGTAGCTGTTGCAATGCTTCTGGCTGATCTTCACTCCAAACGCGGCAATTTTGCTTGTTTACGTACCCATTCAACCAAAAATGAGCCTCATCGCTGAACACAATTTTTCGATAAAAAAGCGGATCCTCGGCCAGCTTTCCAAGAGCCCATTCACCAAAAATTCGGCGTTGTGGTAGGTCGGCTGGCTTTAGTTCTTGCACCAGCTGTATCTTAAAAGGCTTTACGCCCAAATCCTTCCGCAAATTTTTCCACGTAGTGCTGTAACAAAGGCCTAACTGCTGGGAACGGCGCCGAATCGACATTTCGCGGTCTTCTGTCACACTAGCTGATACGGCCGCAATATTTTCTTCACTACGCACAGTACGTAAACGTGTTGGTGGTTTAATGTCCAACAAAGTAAATTTGGTGCGAAATTTGGTCACAATCTTCCGAATAGACTGCTCAGAAGGTCGAGAATGCTGACCATAAAATGGAAGCAGCGCGCGATGAACATTTCGAACCGAGCACGAATTTTGATAGTAAAATTCAATAATTTGCAAGCGCTGTTCATGTGTAAGACGATCCATGGTTAAATTGCAAACCAAATTGAAGCTGTTTGACAGTGACACAAGGTACTAAACACACGTCAGCTGTCAAAACCAGTGTTGCCAAAACCAAACCAGCTAAAAAATCACCCGTTACCATCGCACTGTTTCTATGCAATACCTACTTAATATCTCCGTGTCGCAGACTTAAATATTCGTAATTGTTTTCTTTCTTCAAATTATAATTAAATCAATTCGCCCCGAAGCAATTTTAATATTAAATATTTCCGATGACCGCTAAAATTCCAATACACAGTTTTATCGACAGGAAATTCCTGTTTTTTTTTCTCTCTCTCTTCATCTCAATAAAGATACAAATTAAAAATACTTGTCCGGTGGTGGTAAGTCAAAAGACGAAAAACTTTTTCCTAACCCGGAAAGTAAATTTTCACCCAAACCCCACTTCAAAAAAATCCTAAACAAAGCAATACCTTGGATATGTGTGAAGAAAAGTACATTGGGGGATTGGAGCTGTACTTTATAAAAGGAGCGTTGCGATAACTTAATTTGTTTGGGTTCTTTTTTTCTTATAAGTACATCCGCCCTCTGTAATAATGTACGTTTGGATACATTCCGCACCTTTAGATTTATAAATTGATTAAGGATTAAGGAGGAAAAAAAGTCAGGAATGAACAACTTGAAGATGAGAGAAAGAATTAAATTAACTATGTTTTCTCTTCTTTTCGAAGGAATTTCATTCATCTTTCAGTCTTTTAGCTCTACGAGCTTATGGTTGGTCCTTAGGTAGAACTGTAGGAGATACAGAAAGATAGAGCATATTGCTTATTACTCTAATTGATACAGCTTAATTAAGGATACACACTGCGATGGTATATACGTGGGATATTACCACCGTCAGGGATTTAGTCTGTTTTTGCTAAAAGGAGAGACAATAAGGAAGTACACTATATTCGCTGAGGTGGATACGCTACGGATATACTCCATCGGGGTTGAACATTTTGCTAGCAGAAAGGTTAAGATGTGGCATCAGAGAGCTTAGGAAATGATTCATAAAATATCTTTTGGATTTAATCCTATTCAACTTTAGCTTTTGTATACAATCTTCTCTGCTGCTAACGTAATAAGATGACGTGTAATGTGCGTCTCAATTAAATTAAGTGGCAAACATAATTAGCGGTTAGGTTGTAGAGTATATAGTGTGTCTCGTTGGTGGTGTCGAATAAGAAAGTGTGATGAGACATTGTTTGCTCACGAAAATTGTATTTCTTTGGATTCAGAAGTGAGATTATGTTTTCTGGAAGTATATGCTGCTAAGTGCATTTTCTTGGGATTATGAACGAAGGTTTTGTGCTAAGGTTGCACTTTTCTTTTTAGAGCAAGAAATTGCAATATTATGTAGTAAAGGGTTTTCCAATAAGAGGTGTTATTTTGAATAGCGCGCTATTTCGGTAGCTGTCACTTTTGAAGCTGTCATTTCTTGACATTTGACAAGTAGAAACTACGCTATTAATAAAAATGGAACGCTACACGCTTCAACAACGCATTGAAATTATTAAAATTCACTATAAAAATGGTGAAAATTTGGCAGAGACGGTTCGTAAAACTAAAACATTTTTGGGTCGTCGTGAAGCACCTTGTCGGACCGCAATACAGAAATTGGTGGACAAATTCGAGCTGTTGGGACAAGTTAGTGATGTGAAGAATAAAACCCGTGCACGTCGCTCAAGAACAACTGAGAATATTGCTGTTGTAGCCCAAAGTGTTGAAGAAAACCCAGGTTTGTCCATTCCTCGTCGTTCTTTGGAATTAGACATTCCACAAACGTCATTACACCGTATTTTGCATAAAGACTTGGGTCTTAAGGCTTATAAAGTTCAGTTAACACAAGAACTTTGCTGATTGGGTCCTTGAAATGCATGAAAATGAACCGGAATTTCATCGAAAAATCATCTTGACTGATGAGGCCCATTTCCACCTCGGAGGCTACGTCCACAAGCAAAACTGTCGCATCTGGGGCTCGGAAACCCCAAGAATTATCGTTGAAAAGCCTCAACGCGTGACTGTTTGGTGCGGTTTATGGTCCCGCGGGGTCATTGGACCTTACTTTTTCGTAAATGAGGCTGGAGCAACAGTTACGGTCAATGGATTGCGCTATCGAGAGATGATTAATGATTTTTTATGGCCTGAATGGATGGTATTGATCTGGACAACGTTTACTTTGAACAAGACGGCGCTACGTGCCACACAAGCAATGAAACCATCGATCTTTTACGGGAAAAGTTTCCGGACCGTGTTATCTCTCGAAGAGGTGATCACAATTGGCCACCGAGATCTTGTGATTTAACACCTTGCGACTTCTTCCTTTGGGGCCACGTGAAAGATAAGGTCTACGCCAACAGCCCAGCGTCATCGATTCAACCCCTCAAAGATGAAATTCGTGAGGGTATCGAGGACATAGGGCAGCCACTTTGCGATTTGGTTATGGAAAATTTCATGAAAAGGATATGGTCTTGTAAGCGTGGTCTTGGCGGCCATTTGGCTGATGTTGTGTTCCATTATTAACAGCATACCTTCCTCTTTATAATGAAATAAACATCCGATCATTTATCCATAAAAATGCTATTTTTCTTTGAATATCAAAATAACACCTCTTATTGTACCTTTAGTACATCCCACGTAATGTTTAGTGCGACGGATGTTCACGCCATACGGTGGGTTCAAGTCATAATCTTCTTGTTTTTTTTTTAGGGGTACTTCTTTTAGTTGACAAACTAACAAGACGTGTCATGTAAAAGTACATTTTACCCTAACCGTTCGGATGGTTGGGAGTGTAAGTCATTACGCATTAGTTCTTCGTAGGCTTACTTTTACTTTCTTGCTTAGGTGATTAGACCTTTTACAATTTGCCTTCCTAATAAATACAGCCGTTGATGTCTTATCCAGTTCCGCTTTTTTTGGAGACATAACTGATACCTCTTTTCTTCGAGAACTTGACGATCATACCCTTTTTCTCTTATTCCACTTTTCGTCTGCCTATTAATCGATTTTAAAGTCGTGTAGATGATAGCCTTAAAAAAATTCGGAGTATGGAGAAGAAGATTCAACGACGAGTTTTACGGGTTGTTCGTAGAGTGACGTTGGCCTAATCAAGAAGCTTTAAAATACAGCGACTAGGATGGCTTGGACACGTGGACATCAACGCACCAACCCGACAAGTCTTTGAATCCAATCCTGATAGTGTACGCTGCAAAGGAGAACAACGTAACAGGTAGTGCACGCAAGTGAAGGACGACCTCAACGAATTTGGCGTGCGTTGTGTCCATCCTGGATTGTAAGCACCATCTAAGGTAAAGTAAGTAATTTGAAAACATTTTTCGATGGATGCATATGGAAGCTGCTTTTGGGGAATTCTCATAAATGGTCCCGTCGGCGTCGTGGGCTGATCGCAAGTGGCACGTCTAGTGCCCAAACACGATATCACCAAGAAAACGTTCACCATTGTCGTTGCGACTGTCAATTCAATATTTTGCCATAATCATAATGACAACTCGGCGACTGTTTATTGTTGTAAGCAGCATCCCGCTATTTATAAAAAGCGTTTTTTTCCCTATCAGTAGAGGTGTTTGATAGAAAGCAACACTATATAATGTTTATAGGATCTACTTAAGTCCGTAACCTTGCCTTTAGAGTTCAAGATCCAGTCTCCTAGAGGATCTCTAGAAATAAGACTATTGAGTGCAGTTTTAGCAGTCCAATGTCAAATTTTCAAATTTGCAGCTTCTTTTTTTGGAGTAGATTACAGAACATTTTTATGTGTGGGAGATTTTTACTTTGGAACTTTCACTCTTTAATACAAAGATGTCCCATGAACAACCTTTCTAGTTGGAAAGAATCTGACATTTTGAGGACATTCATATGGTCGAGTAGGGTTTTAACGTTTTAGAAACTAATCTTTGTTCGTGTCCAATAGCCAAAGACGTCAACGCAACGTTTGATCATTCCTTAACCGAGGCGTAAATTTCGGTAGCAGGCAAGTTTCAGTTACGAAGTATGTGTGCTTTTTTTTCCAAAAATAGTATTATAGAGTACTTATAAGGATGGACAAATCAAGTCCGTTTGGAAGAGGCCCGTTACCGTATGGAGGTTAAATAAACACACATCGTTTGCGGTAAACGAAAAATTTGCCCATAAAGACATTTTAGTTTTCAGGACAATTTTTCCACTTCGTTTGCAGCAAATTGAAACAAAATGTGATACCGAATCGTTTGTGTCAAACGACTTTTTGTTTGTTGGAAAAGAATTTTCGATTTCGCTTTAGTTTGCAGCAAACTTTTTAATTATTTTGGGCTAAACACTCTATGCGATCGACTAAACTAACCCCTTGCTTTCGTAGGGGATGATGGGTCAAAGAAAATATAAATGTTTTATAAAATTTGCAGAAATTTTTTAAAGGTGAAGGTAATGAAAGTTCTCGGGGATAGTCATGACATGACCAACTGATAAAATGGTACTTCCGGTCCGCTGAAACTAATGGAGACAATTTAAATAAATGACTTTTTTGAAAAAAAAAAATTGTGCACCTTATGAAATATTCAAGAAAATAATAGTTTTCCACTAATCAACTAACTAGTTCAACTATATAAGTGTCACTCCTTTTCAACATTCACATCAATTTCACCGTCAGAACCCTGTGCATTCTGAACCCTGTTCAATTTCAAACCAACCAATCAAATGACAACAACACATACGTGATCACGTGGTGTGTGGATGAGTTCTACTCAATCATCATCATTAGGGTTGTTTGTTTTTTCTCAATTCAAACTTGGTTTCAACCGCAATCGTTATATGGGGAAGAGTGAAATTGTTGAAAAATCAGTCTTTAGCTTCTCAGTCGGTCGTACCAATCTTGTGAACTAGGAGAAAAAGACGCAGCAAGCCAGAAAAACAATAATTTTTTGAATAATTATTTTTGAGAGGCAAACTACGCAAGTGTACTAGCAAGGAGCCTCATAAAGTTCCTCCGTCTGAGATCCTCTTCTTCCAAGTGTATCTCCGACGACCAGGCAAGGCTTCTCCTTGACCCTCATTTTGCTGGACCGATTCCGACCGTTAATTCTGTGGTTGCCCCTCTTCCAGGATTTCTACAGACAGGAGCCGTAGCCGGATACCGCTCACCGCTAATTCTCTAGTTGTTGCTGGAGACAGAAGTGACCACCTTCGGCTTCTACTTTTTTTATTTCGCGATCCACTTCTTCTAAGTGTATAGTAAACAGAGCCGCTCTCTCCTGAGACCCGCTACAGCTTATTCTCTAGTCTTTTGCTGGAGACAGAACGAATTTTATTAGATTGTAAGAATAGTATATGAAATACCATTTTAGTTTAGTATTAAGTAAAAAGTAAATAAAAAAAACCAAAGAGTTAAATAAACGGTTGGTTGTTCTTCGGAGTTTGGTACTTTTAACCCAAGTTTTATTTGCTTTCTTTGGGATCGACCCTGGACACCCACGACCCTGGACCCTCAGCCTCGATAAAACAGCATCACAGTTGTGTTTCTAATAATGACACTAACGGCAGAACAATTGGAAATAACAAAAAAAAAAATATGTATTCGTTTCTGGTGTTTTTGAAGCTTCGAAAAATATTGCTTAAACTTTTCTATTTGAATCAAAAATAATAATGCAAACAAAAAAATCTCTTGAATAAAGTCCTTGCTTCTATCCTTGCTTTTTGGTTTCGTAAATAACACCACACACGTAAAGCTGACGCCAAGTAGTCGACTTCTCACTATTTATTAACAAATACTTGATTATATTAACCCTTAAAATCATCCCACGTACAAGACATAAAAATTGCGTAAAATATCACAATATTCAAATAAAATAAAGACACCATTTCTTTAAGGAGTCCCATTTACATTCATACCGAACACCCATCGTATTATTTGCAATTTCTTTAAAACAATCCCATTATCACCCATCATACAAAATTTCCTTTCAAACCAACAAGTTTATATCCGAAAAACAATCATATACCTTTCAAAATGCCCCCAAAACAAAAAAATCTCCCAACATAATACAGACCCCATTTTGCAAATTCTTAAGCCTCAATGCTCAAGATTAAGTCACACGTTGTCGTTTTCGCAGAATTTTCATCCAATTTATATTCAACACACAGTGGATTTTTCACTAAACTAAAGTACTAACACAATTTGTCAAAAACTTATGCCGAATATCCCTCCCATCAGAAATGTCAAATGAAGAGTGTGACTGGAGATTGAATGGCAATCTTGATGTAAGTTCAATTACTTAAACAAAAAAATGTTGTTCTTCTTTTGAAAAAGAGTTTTATTAAAAACAAGAAAAAATATAAGCATAAGCTTTTAGTAAACTCTTAAATTTATGTTGTTCTCTCAGGAGTGAACATTTCAATTAACTTTCGCAATTTATGTTACAAATCCTCTTCCCCCCCCCCCCCCCCCAAGACCGATGTGATTCTACAAGAGTATAACAAAACCTTAAGAACATTTTCCAAGCCATCATGAACGTCATGCGAAGAAGGTTCCTTGCAAGACATTTTCAAATATAAATTTCATTCGAAACCAACCGCACATGATGTCACCTTACTTGGTTTTTGCACAGAGCAAAAAAAAAAAATAACAACCTGAATCCTTGAATGCAAATCCTATTTGTGGACACAGGTGCGGCATGCATCTTGTTTAACAAATTCTCATCCTTTTCACTTGGAATTTGAATGTCTGACAAGGACCAAAATGGAAGAGGTAGGGCTGTGCTATGCCCTATGCGCACAAGAACACAAAATCAAAATTTGAAAACGAGGAATTCGAAATTGCAGAAGATTATATTGTAGACGTGTCAACAGTAGGTAAAAGCTTGCAAGAAGGTTGACATGCGAACTGACATAGGTAAGCGGCAGAGCATTCAGGAACGGAACAACTTACAACTGTGATGGGAGTTGGAGCAGTGGCAGTAGTGGTTTAGTGCCACAAAAAGAGATATGCTACGAAATAGGATGAATGTGGCACCAGATGGTGCAACCAGAAAGTGTATCTATTCTGCTGTGGATTTTATGGAGAAAGTGATGGTAAGGACCATGGAAAAATGGTTCTATAGGGGTTTTTCCATATAAAAGGTCGTTGCTGGATAAAGTCTTTTGTCACGTGAGTTAATGAAAATGTGGAAAAAAGAAACTGTCAACGTGTGCTTTTGTTCTTTTCTCACTGAAACCTAAAGAGACTCAAGGGTAAAAACGAAATCGTACAGAGTAGGTAGGTACTGATGCAAATTTAAATATTTCCGAAAAATTATCGTTGGAGTTTGTAAAAAGGATTCAGAAATCCACTGAAATCACCAAACGGACCATCACCTCACAAAAAGTGTTCAGCTTCTAGGTTTGGCTTCTAAGGTGTTTATGCTTATGCATGCAAAATTGAAAAGGAGGACTACAGTTCTCAGTATGTAGTACCTATGAAACGATCCTTCGAATATCTGATATTTGATAAATCGATGATGACATACCTAAAGGGGCCAACCCATAGAATCTGTTGTGTCCGTTCCGTCAGTGAATCCGTCGACGATACTGGATGTGACGGAAAGGGGTGACCCATACAATACGTTGCTGACTGATTGCTTTTGACAGCTTCAATTTTGTTGGGTTTGTTCGATGTTTTGTTACTTAATCACCACTGTTTACATGCAAAGTCGAGTGGTCGAGTTGGAATTTCAGAAGAAATCACAGTGCACATAAAAAGGTAGTATATTCCGAGTTTTCATTGACGTTCAAGTCTCAAGATAAAAAAAAATCGGGAAGCCTGTTTTATTTGTGTTTGAAAACTATGTACATCTTTTTCGCCGAAAAGTCCTTTTCTTTAGTTTTTTTGTCGGTAAATTGTTTTTTTTTGCATTTTCGTAGCGATAGTGAATTTTAAAGCTTGCCCAAGCCAAATGCGACATGACAACGCGACACGACAAAACAATTTTATTTACTCAGCGTCAAATGAGAGACACCAAATGCGACAAAGCGACACAATTTTTTATATGAAAGCCCTGGTCGTATTTTTCGTAAAACTTTGTCGTCAAAAAGGTAAATCTGAAAAAATAATGTTTTTAATACGGGCATTCATGCAACCTGATAAACTCTTGGTAAAAGTGGTAAAGTATAATATCTGGTAAACCAACTGTCATTTTCATAAAAATTTTGAGATGTTTACCATATTTACCACGTTTACCACGGTTGCATGAATATCCTTAATAACAGATTATCAGTTGTGTAACTGTGGTGTTGCAAAATTTAACTATACAATAGAATTTAGAAACATTAAGACTTAAATATCAGTTTAAAGTTGACAATTCATAAAATCGGAGACATAAAAAGCACAGTTCTTAGTTCTCATATTCTCCGGAGTGCACATAGATAACGAACATCGAACAGACCTTTTATTGACATCTGAAATGACATATGTTGTCAAACGCATTTGCCGGACGATAAAGTTGAAAGTTCGGCATTTTTTCCGTCGTGTCCGTCTGATCCGTCGCTTATAGGTCGCTTCTCAAAAGAACGTGTGTATTTTATCGAGCTGTCAGTTGCAAACGTCGACGCAACGCACGCAACGGATTCTATGGGTTGGTACCTTAAATCCCCAAAAAATATAGTATGAGGCTTCATTTCTAAATGACTTAAACGGCATTTCCAATAAAAGAATCAGAGATTTACTTATTTTCTTAAACAAAACTCAAAATGGGCCATCGAACTCTGGGATAATTGAACCGAGGTAAAACGAAGCTTGTCGACAGTTGAATTGGTGATCGGTCAGATGTCCATGTCCAACCATCCAATCCATGACTGTGATTAAATGGTTTGAAACTGCGTGATTCAACAAAGCTAATAATGCAAAGTAAATAAAATGCACTACTGGATCATACGAACTTGCTTATTTAGTGCAAAGCTGTTTTATGTATTAACTTAGCTTCAAAATATTAACTTTTGGTCATCTGATGTGTGTAGGTATTGAGAGATATGCACAAATAAGCAAAAGTAAATATTTTTTTAAAAAGGGAACACTTTTTGGATTTTTTTTTTTTTTGAAAAATAAAGGGTTTTCCAATAAGAGGTGTTATTTTGATATTCAAAGAAAAATGGCATTTTTGGAGATAAATGATCGAATGTTTATTTCATTATAAAGAAAAGGTATGCCGTTAATAATGGAACACAACATCAGCCCAATGGCCGCCAAGACCACGCTTACAGGACCATATCCTTTTCATGAAATTTTCCATAACCAAATCGCAAAGTGGCTGCCCTATGTCCTCGATAGCCTCACGAATTTCATCTTTGAGGTCTTGAATCGACGCTGGGCTGTTGGCGTAGACCTTATCTTTCACGTGGCCCCAAAGGAAGAAGTCACAAGGAGTCAAATCACAAGATCTCGGTGGCCAATTGTGATCACCTCTTCGAGAGATAACACGGTCCGGAAACTTTTCCCGTAAAAGATCGATGGTTTCATTGCTTGTGTGGCACGTAGCGCCGTCTTGTTGAAAGTAAACGTTGTCCAGATCAATACCATCCAATTCAGGCCATAAAAAATCATTAATCATCTCTCGATAGCGCAATCCATTGACCGTAACTGTTGCTCCAGCCTCATTTTCGAAAAAGTAAGGTCCAATGACCCCGCGGGACCATAAACCGCACCAAACAGCCACGCGTTGAGGATGGAGAGGCTTTTCAACAATAACTCTTGGGTTTTCCGAGCCCCAGATGCGACAGTTTTGCTTGTTGACGTAGCCTCCGAGGTGGAAATGGGCCTCATCAGTCAAGATGATTTTTCGATGAAATTCCGGTTCATTTTCATGCATTTCAAGGACCCAATCAGCAAAGACACGACGTTGTTGATGATCAGCCGGCTTGAGTTCTTGTGTTAACTGAACCTTATAAGCCTTAAGACCCAAGTCTTTATGCAAAATACGGTGTAATGACGTTTGTGGAATGCCTAATTCCAAAGAACGACGAGGAATGGACAAACCTGGGTTTTCTTCAACACTTGGGCTACAACAGCAATATTCTGAGTTGTTCTTGAGCGACGTGCACGGGTTTTATTCTTCACATCACTAACTTGTCCCAACAGCTCGAATTTGTCCACCAATTTCTGTATTGCGGTCCGACAAGGTGCTTCACGTCGACCCAAAAATGTTTTAGTTTTTTTAGTGAATTTTAATAATTTCAATGCGTTGTTGAAGCGTGTATCGTTCCATTTTTATTAATAGCGTAGTTTCTACTTGTCAAATGTTAAAAAATGACAGCTTCAAAAGTGACAGCTACCGAAATAGCGGGCTATTCAAAATAACACCTCTTATTGGAAAACCCTTTATGATCTGTGCTTTTTCAAAATTTTATTTTTAGATGTTGATAAATATTAGCCATCTTCAAAATGGCATACCATTTTTTTTTTAAATCGTTTGAAATATTTTTAATAAACAAAATATAAAAAAAAAACGACTCGATAGATTTTTTTGAAAAAAATTCTAAAATTTTTATCGTTATTGAAGAAATGATATCAAAAAGTTTAATCAAAATCGTTAGAGCCGTTTTCGACAAAATTCGAATAACTCAAAAATGTTTTATTGGAGGTACTCGTTCTAGATGAGATATTCAAAAAAAAAAAAAAAAAATCAACTTTCAAAATTACGTTAAAATCATCTGGACCAAATTTGAAGAAAATCCGCCGACGCGTTTGGGCAGTGGAGAAGTGTACAGATGAACCCACAGACGCAGAGACGCACAGACCGACGGACGGCATGACGAAAACCACTTTTTCGGACTTCTCCATCATCGTAATGTTGTTTTTGATTAAAACCTCAAATTTTATTTGTCACACGAAACCAATACTTGCCATATAGAGGAAGTAAAAAATAAAGTTCTTACTGTAAGATAAAGTGTCTTCAATATTTTTTTCAGGATGTAGGAAAAATTGCCGTTTTTTTTGTAAAATTAAACTGAGTTTTTCAATTAATGTAGGTACCGACCTTTTTACTATTTTGAAACCTTTGAATTGTCAATGTGTTCAAGGTTATTTTGCTATTTTGCTTTTACCGTACAAAATCAAGAAATATCATAAAAAAAAAAATGTGAATGTGCTTCATTCTTCATCTCTTCGATCAAACTCAAAAGACAAGGGGTCCGCCAAAAACTCTTTCATAAAAATCAATTGTTTGAAATCCATTACGATTAATAACAATAACAATAAATAAAAACTACAACAAGGGTGAGCAATCACATTAGAGCTATACAATATAAGAATTTACCTAAAAGAGGGTAGGTAATGTTGTGTAGTTGCAAGTACTTCAACGGTAAACTCTGTTGTTTTTTTTTTTTTTTTTTTCAAATAAGGACTTTCGCACAAAGTGCACCCTTTTAGAAAAAAAAAATAAAAATATTGTTCAATGATTGCTCATCTGGAAATCAAAGGCTTTCGCTTTCTGTTTTTTTTTGTGAGATAAAAACCTCATCCACTTGAGAAATCGAAACTCTGGCACGTGTCAAAACTCAGTTTTAGCGATGACAAACGATGACGATTTTTCACTTTTATGTCAAAATTCATTTGAAGCGGAACCAGTGTGCCAGTTGCACGATATATCTGCAGCATCATTATCCATGCCACGGGTAACATTGTGTATTTATGACAATGGTTACCTTTTTTGCGTGCAAAAGTGCTCAATTGAGTTCGGGAAATCATGAGTGTATGTGACTCTGTGACTATTTTTGTGTCATCGCGTCACGCGCTGTGGAAAGGATGTGATGACTTGCTGGAAATTGCTTGCTTCCGGTTTGTCATAATAGAAAAACGTGTGTTCTTTTCTTTTTCAAAGAAAAAACTTAAATCAGTCTTTTTTATTGTTAGTAAATAATAAATTGATTTTTTTTTGAAACAATGATTAATGAATATTAGCTGCAATGAGGATTTATTTGAGAAGATAACTATGAGAATTGTTTACAGTTTAATTCATGTTTGTGGATACTGCATCTAATTTTTCAGTCTATTGAAGTGTTACTTTTTATTAACTCCTGCCTGCAATTTGTAGTTAAGGCAATAAGTCATGCCTTCAAGAGGTACGGGGCAACGTTCTTAAGGGTGATTTTTTAAGAGGTTTAGAACTTAAAAAAAAAAAAAACACAAAAAATTCGAAAAAATGAATGAAATATTTATTTGAATCGATAGTTTGAACCTTGCAATTTAATGTTTAAAGATAATTTCATGCAAATGTTGACCGCGGCTGCGTCTCAGGTAGCCCATTCGCTGAGTCCAATTTTGGCATACTCTTTCACACATATCGGCCGGTATCTCACGAATGAATGCATGGATGTTCGCTTCCAGTGCGTCAATCGAAGCGGGCTTGCCCCTATAGACATTAGCCTTGACATACCCCCACAAAAAATAATCTAATGGTGTCAAATCACACGATCTAGGCGGCCAATTGACCGGCCCGAAACGTGAAATTAACTGTTCACCAAACTCGCCTCGCAATTGCGCCATTGTTTCGCGTGCTGTGTGGCATGTGGCACCGTCTTGTTGAAACCACATATCATGCAAGTCAAGAACTTCCATTTCGGGCAAAAAAAAGTGTGTTATCATCGCTCGGTAGCGTTCACCATTGACAGTAACGCTGCGATTCGCATCATCTTTGAAGAAATATGGCCCAATAATGCTATCGGCCCATAAACCGCACCAAACAGTGGCTTTTTCGGGATGCATTGGTAGCTGTTGAAATGCTTCTGGCTGATCTTCACTCCAAATGCGGCAATTATGCTTATTTACGTACCCATTCAACCAAAAATGAGCCTCATCGCTGAACACAATTTTTCGATAAAAAAGTGGATCCTCGGCCAGCTTTCCAAGAGCCCATTCACCAAAAATTCGGCGTTGTGGTAGGTCGGCTGGCAATATTTTCTTCACTACGCACAGTACGTAAACGTGTTGGTGGTTTGATGTCCAACAAAGTAAATTTGGTGCGAAATTTGGTCACAATCCTCCGAATAGACTGCTCTGAAGGTAGAGAATGCCGACCATAAAATGGAAGCAGCGCGCGATGAACATTTCGAACCGAGCACGAATTTGATAGTAAAATTCAATAATTTGCAAGCGCTGTTCATGTGTAAGACGATCCATGGTTAAATTGCAAACCAAACTGAAGCTGTTTGGCAGTGACACAAGGTACTAAACACACGTCAGCTGTCAAAACCAGTGTTGCCAAAACCAATCCAGCTAAAAAATCACCCGTTACTATGTAGACTTTTTTAGCATTGATCCAATATTTCAAAATGAGAAGTGCTTAAAGAATTAGGATATAGCTATTCTATCTTCTTTTATGTCGCGGATGGACAATTTTTTGCCCATGGATTGTTCTGCCTCACCGGTGCAGTGGACTGTTAGTGGTCTATGCCATTCAAATAGTTTTTAGATATATAGGGGTTTTTAACGGCCTTTAGTCTATACCTAGATAAATTTCATTCTGGATTAGGAGCTGTTGGTAGATTTTTGATTGAACTTTGAATATTGCACCAGTCACTGCTTCCTGAATAGACTCGATCGCTTCTTGTTCGTGTATCGTTCTGCCTTTTCATCCATTTGCGCAGTTGGTTTTTCTCCATTTAATTTTGGAATTCTGGAAGTAGTCTTTCACATCGAGACATGGACCTCGACCTTAGATCCTTAATTCTGCATGATGAAACAGATGGTTTCGTTCTGGTCGAATTATGAAACTCAGAGCATTATGTGCTGGTACTTTTGATGGCCATTTGACAATATGTTTTCATTCACTCTCTACTGTCCAGAGAAAAATAACAAATTTGTTCACAGGGTAAGAAGAAAATACCGTTGGCATACTAGTTACTGCCTCGCGAAACTACAACGGGAATCGGCTTCCGTCTAAATCGTAAGTAGCATCGACTTATGTAAGAGACGTTTCCGGTGATTGAAGGTTAGGGAAAGTGATTTTCATGAATAAGAACAAGATTAAGTAAAGTTTGCTAGAAGCAAACCCAGAAAACGGCCATTGACGTACAAAAACAACCAAACCCCGAAATTGCATTTCACAAACTCTGGTACTTCGATTAGGCAATAGAAATGCGTTCTCTATAACAAAATATTTATTCTACCTGCCCCGCTTTAAAGACTATGTTTTAGAATATAAGTGAACCAATTGGGTTGATTCTGAACTCTTCGAAAGAAAAATACTTCAGCGACTATTCGGTACTATTTGTTTAAAGAAAAAGGCGTGATCGGAAGAAGATACAGCAAACTTTATGAACTGGGCAAAAATGTGGCTACTAAAAGTAAACCACTTATGCCTATGCCAGACTGCTACGAATACCATACTACGCCTTAAGCCATAGTTTTTATATCTGTCCCATGATAGTCCGTAGCATGGTAAACAGAACTCCACTAATCTATAACGACTAATCCATATAGGACTAAACCATAGCGGCAGCCAGAGCACTTGGTCCCAACGATTAGGGGGAGTACACTAAGGATCGTGATCGTGAACAATGAAAAAATGCCATTTCTTCGGTTTAAGGTACGGAACGGAACCACTTTAACCTGTTAGCAAATATCTGCGGTTCGAAGTTTACAAGAAGCTACAATACCTATTTTATTCCTTCATCTAACAATTACTCAGATTCTATAATGACTCCAAGAACGAGAGACCTATTCTCTAAATACTCTTCGAAGTAAGCTATTTTATAAGCAAGCACTTAAAGTTGACTGTAACATAGTGAAGCTTCCGTTGATTCTACCGCGAGAATTCTTCCGCAACTATCTTTCTTGGTGCTGCTTTGGTGAAAACAGTTTTTCGTTGAGTGGAAATTAGTAGCGACAACTCACTTGACTTCAACGTGTTGACCTACGTTAGTTCTTTTGCTCAAATGAGTTCTGAGATCGATCTAAGTTTCAAAACACGAGTCGCAGTAAGCCCCTACGTCACGTCAAGGCTTCATTAGAAACGAATACTTTATTTCTCAGTTCAACAGTTTAACAAAAAAAGGGGGGAGGAAACAATGCACATAAACTTTGATACAATATACCCCCTCCAGTAGGTTATCTTCCATTTTCCAACTCCAAGTTGTAACTTTTAAAAAAAGTTTATATTAACATGCCCTAACCAGTTGTAAGTCCGATAATATGCAAATATATCTTCTAACCACACATAATCTTCTCAATATCCATGATAATTCGTCCATCATATGAACAAAAAAAATATAAAATTATATTCAAAATCAAAAAGAAGATGTGCGAAGAAGAAAATCCCATGTTATCCTGCCTTGACTTTTGCTATTCTTGTTGCTGCCAAAAGAATATCATAAGAAGAGAGGACAACACGTTCAGTTAAAAAGTTCTTCACGTAGCAGACATAAATCAAAATTTAACATCTTTTCGTATAAATAAATAAGAAAATCCTTTTAGGTTGTCAAAATACAAGTTTGAACAAAAATCCCCTGAAAAGACACGTTGGACAAGACAAACGTTGTTGTTGGGTCTCTCTGTATGTCAGAGATGAGTTCCTTCGTTCGTTATTTTGTTGAGTATAGAAAACAAGATGAAAACCTTCTTTTCGCCACAAAACGGATATTCCCGTCTACACAACAAAATATAATGAGAACTTTTGTGAGAGTTAAAAGGAATCGAGAAGGTGGGTGTTCTGTACTGGTGCTGCCCTAGGTTGAAAGCTTAACTGGCCAAAATTTTGATAAAAGAACATCAACCCCCCACCCCTTATGAAGAATATAAATTCATATTTGGAGATTTTCTTTTCTTTTTTCTTGTTGATTGTGGTGATGTGATGATTTATAATATATTTACCATGCATAGAGCATTCCAAAGTGACTGCTGGACAAAATGAAGGATCTTCTTTTTCTATCTAAGGGTATGTGTCCCTCAGTTTGTTTGACCAAGGTAAGCAGACTATAACGTGGAGTCTAATAAGATTTTCGGATGATTTTTGTAATATTTTTATTAAGGTGTAAGTAGGATTTTATGTTAAAGATATAAACCAACCATCAGTCAGGACAATTTCTTTAACGACTTTTTTTCTTGTCAAAATTTGGAATGAAATTACGTCATTCCGACCCCTCCATTAAGAATCTACAGGTTAAAGATTTCAGAAAGTAAATATCATAATCGAAATTCCTTTGCTTTCAGTTTTTTTGCCTTACAGCACAAAAACCACACCCTGATGGAACGAACATTTATTATTATCGAATATTGTCTTACCTCAGGGTATAATTCGAGGGAAAAGATTGTAATAACCTTTTGTCTTCCGCTCAAATAGGATTATCCATTCATCCGTGTGTAATAAATTGAAGACTCAGGCACTCAAGTCGATGATATTAAATCATAAATAGGTAAATCCAGTTTATGCATATTATTTTATGGATACCGTTATAGTTATTGTCTTTTTTCCTTTATGTTGAGGAGAGTGCGGGGATAATATGAGGAGGATATTAGACTCACATCGTAAGGCAAATGAAGGAAGGTACATATATTGATGGTTTAACTTCTGCTCATTGAAGTTAATTGTGTGGAGGTTTTCGTTTTTTTTAGTTCTTGAAGACTATAGGATAATTTTTATTTTTGAAAACGACTTTAAGTTGTAGGTATACCTTTTCTATTCCCTGAGTAAAGGATTTGTTCGATTTCTAGAAAAGGAACTCAGAATTAAAGGAACTATTTTACCCCCACTGGACTTTTCGAAGAGTGTGTGAAACACCTAACTCCATTTGAGTTCCAACACAAAACACATTTTTGTGATCTAGCCCTCCATTTTTGTTTTTGTCTAAGTTGTTCCCATTAATATTCGATATTTTTGGACCTCGAAAGTTATTAGTGAAAACCTCAAAAAATTCCAGCCGCATTTATTCGATTTTAAGCTATAATTTTTTTTTTATTTTTGTAAATTAAAATGATATTTTTTCTGTGTCTTCAGCTTCTATAATAGACAAAAAAGCCTTATAGATACATACGTTATGAAATGTTTTTGTATAAGTTGATAGCTTTTAACAAACTATGAAACGAAGACCCTAAATTAACATTTATCTGAAGGATTCTATACAATAAATGAGTATTCAAACTTTAAAGAAATAAATCGATGGGGTTCCACAGGGAAGTGTATTAAGTCCAATTTTGTGCGTATTAATTTAATACAAATATGATTCAAACATAACACACTATCGTAGCTATGTTTGCTGACGAAATATATCTCAAAACTAGCAGTACTAAACTAACTAAAAAAACTAAAGAACTCACACCCAAAATCTACGAGGTCTCTTGGTCTATGAAACATCGAGAATGGATAACTAGAATTTTTTAAGTTTTTTTCAAATAATTTTCGATATTTTTAACTGACGAGTTAAAAATTTGGAATATTGTTAGAACAAGTCACAGAAAGTACAGTGAAGAAAGAAAACGAAGAATTTTGTAAGTACCTATGCCTACCTGTGTATTTGGCCTACATTGTTTCATTAAGTTCAAATATATTCCATACTATTTTGTTGAAAGAAAAGGAAAACAAAAATAGATTTTGCCTTCCGTTACGTTTTTCTCATTATTTTTAAAATATGATATTTCAGCGACATATCATTCTTTTAAAGCCGAAATGAACAAAAAAGTAACAAATTTTATAAGCGAATCCATTTGTGAGCCAACGGTACCGTTCTCCACTGGTGGCTGGTAGAGTCCGGTGATCAAAGCAGACAATTTTGTTGAATTTCGATGAAACTCTTTTTAAGTTTGTGAAGCTTTTATAGCATGTACAGTTATGTGTGGTATATAAAATAAAAAGAAAGTGATCCTCAATAAAGTTGAATCACAGGCTTGAGTAAATAGTAAGTAAGCACGGCGTAAAAAAAACTCTTTTCACCGTTATCCCGGCTAACAGACAACTGAACATTTTGAAATTTTGTACAAAAATGTATTTTTCTTGTATTTAATGATTGTGTAAATTTTAAGTTTTAAAATGTAAAACTGAAAAAGATAAAAAGAAAAAACTTTGAAAATATTTTTTGAAAATATTTTTTTTACTGTTATTCATTGAAAATAAAATGCACGACTGGGTCGCACGGACTTGATCTAAGGTCAAAGCTGCTGTGGACGTTAAAGCATCTCATATAAAGTATTTAAAAATAAATAATTTTATGAGAAATAAAAAAAAATTAAATTGAATGACAAAGTATGCCATTTAATTTGATTAAGAAAGATGCATTTTTAGAAAAAAAAATTGAAAATCGTTAGAGCTGTTTAAAAAAAAAAAATTAATTCTTATAAATAAAAATTCTCAAACCTTATTTAAAAATAAAGTTGTTATGCCATTTTTACGATAATATTATTACACTTCTAAAATTTAAAATTTCAAAATACTGCAGTAACCCGTTTTCAAAAAATTGATTTTTGAAAAAAAAATTTAACGATTTTATAAAAATCTAAAAATTACATTTTTTGAAAATTTTATTATCAAATAATTTTGACATTAATAAGGAGCTTCCGAGTAATAAAAATCATCAAAATTGATTGAGTCGTTTAAAAGAAAGTCAAAAATGAAAAAAAAACGGTTCTATGAGTGGTACCGTTAGTAGAATTTTTGCAAACATTACATTCATTTCAAAAGTATGACCCTACCAACAAAAGAACATACACAAATTTTCATCAAAACCATTAGAGTCGTTTTCGAAAAAAGTTAACTTTTCTTTAATGGTTATATGACAGGTACCGTTAGTTTTGGTCCTAAAAAAATTCAATTTCCCCTCTAGGGAATCACCTAAAAATCCTTAACCATCAAGTTTCAAGAAAATCGGTTAAGCGGTTTAGGCTGTAGGTATACGCCGACAGACAGATAAACAGACAGACAGACAGACGGTAAGATAGAATTGCGGAACCAATTTTTTTTGGCATTTTCTATCATCGTAATGGCATGTCTGATTGTTATCTCGAGTTCGATTTTTTTACGAATTCTAAACTTGCCCCATAGTATCGCAAGTAAAAATATATAAGAACAAGTGTTTCTCAAGAAGAATATCATTTTCGCAAAAAATATTCATTCTAGGTAAACATTCCTTACCTATCGAGATGTCATCAGCCACAAGCTGTCTATTTATTTTAAGGCTAACGTTGAAGCATTCACGTCTTCACACTCGCAAATATATTTTGCACGCTAACTCTTATGTGATGAGTTGCAACTGAACCCCAAATATTTTTTCTTGATGTTTTCAACATCAGCTCTCCTTTGTTTTACTCAGTCTTCTAAATCTGCCTCATCCGGATCATCTGTATAAAATAGAATTTATTGCTTACTTTTCAAGGAACAACGGTTGAAACACGAAACACCTTATCCAGCTTTATCTTTCTAAAATTTGTACTTCATAGCTTCATAGATAGAAACAGAAGGTATATATCCTTCGGAGACGGCTTACTACACAAAAAGATACACAAAACAAAGCAGTATTTATGGTACATATTCTTATATAGGGTTGGTTATACCTTAAAACGTAACCAGGAAACAACATCTGGCCGTTATGGACTATACAACGGTCGTACAAAACCAAAGGTATCCCCTTGACCCACATGACCGGCCTTCTAGCTGGGCCAATAAAATCTGAATTTTGATTGTCTCTAGCCGTACCTACACTCTTTTATGTGACTGAACACACATGTGTACGAAACAAAAGCAAAAGGTAGCTCAGTTGTGTATTATTACATTTCAGAGGTAAGAGCAAAATGGTATAATACCCAGGGATCCAACAGGAAACAAATGAAATTAATATCATGTGCGGCTTAATTGCAAACGATTTCACCTTATTTCGGTTTGAATGAGAAACTGGGTTGTGCACTTGAACAGTTATTTAAAATTAAATTTGAATTGACATCATAGAGAGAATAGAACAAGCTCATCCAAATTCATAGTAGAACTTAACTTTTCTATGATTTCAATGAATTTGGCCTTAAATAATTTCTTAAATAAAAAATACCAAAATAAATTCAATAAATTTCTTGTTATATTTTGCATTTGATATTTTTAAACTCATTTTTACATGATTTATTCTTATTTAAGGCAATCAATCATTGTTATAATCAAAAAAAAACTAATATAACAAATAACTCAAAGTTCAAAGACTAAACAAAATGCATCGTTACTGTAATTGTGATATTTTGAATTTATGTTATATCAAAGGAAAGGATTGGTAGGTACCTAAACTTCTTCTTTCAGTAAGTTATCAGTAAAAATGTAGAGCTGATATTAACGAAATCGTCAAGAAAGCACGATTTGTTTTCTTTGAAATTTTTGATGCAGTCAAATATAAACAGAGGGGTATGTTATATTAATATCGTATTGTTCAAGAGCACAAGAAGTCCAATTCAAATCAATTTCGCAGATTGTATACCACATTAAAATTTATGAGTGTGAACTTAGCGAAACAAGTTTCGCAAATCAAAATGGAATTAGTTTGTTATTTTGTTGCTAATTAGTTACGCCAATTTTGATTTTGTTGCTCTTGTATTTACCGTTATATGGGGTGCTTCGCTAAGTTCATGTGAACTTAGCGAAACACCCCCCCTGTATCAGAATGAAAAGTAGTTGGTATTTTGTTGCTAATTTATTACACTATTACACACGGCATAAAAATAGAAACTCACAGTTTGATTTAAAAAAATATCAAATATTGAAAGTTTTATAACGTTTTTTCACTCTCCTGAAAAATTGCAATTTTTGACAAATACTACTTCTACCGCCCACTTGAGAATTAATATAGGTAAAAAATAAAAATCTATATTTACTAAGGAATTATTAAGTAAAATAATATTAACTTCGCTGTGTTCACGTAAACTTAGCGAAAATTCCGGATAACCCAGGAAATAATGGAGCAACAAAATCAAAATTGCCGTAACTAATTAGCAACAAAATACCAACCACTTTTTGATACAAGGGGGGTGTTTCGCTAAGTTCACACGAAATTAGCGAAAAAATCCGGAAACCCCGGGAAATAATGGAGCAACAAAATCAAAATTGCCGTAACTAACTAGCAACAAAATACCAACCACTTTTTGATACAAGGGGGGTGTTTCGCTAAGTTCACACGATATTAGCGAAAAAATCCGGAAACCCCGGGAAATAATGGAGCAACAAAATCAAAATTGCCGTAACTAACTAGCAACAAAATAACAAACTAATTCCATTTTGATTTGCGAAAGTTGTTTCGCTAAGTTCACACTCATTTAAAAAAAAAAATACAGCTGCACTCTGTATGTATGTAAGTTAAAGAAAAAAATTCTGGAGTATGTATATTTAACTATTAAAAATATGCAGTACAAACTTTACAATTTATTGGATTCATCTATTTAGAAAACAACGACAAAAATAAAAACCAAAGATCAAAGCGATTTTTTCATAAAGCTTTCCAAAATGTGTATTGAAACATTTGTTTTTGAAAATGTTGGCATAGGCCATGTTAAGGATTCGTAAACAATACAAAAACTTGAGATAACAATCAACATCACTATGATAGAGAATGCGAGCAAAGTGGGCCCGACAATTCTATCTGTCTGTTCTGTAGCGTCCCCATCTCATGTCTACTGCTAAGAGTTAGGTTAGGTTTTGCGTGTTAGTAATTTTTTTGTTGGCTGTTCTATGGAGAAAATGGTAAAACTATTTTTTTTTTCAAAAAATAACTTACATTTTGATTAAAATTTTGTGTGTACTACAACAGTCAAAGTCGCTCTTAGGATCAATAAGTTGCTGTGGACGTTGAAGCTTCTTACATAAATTTTTTTTTAATAAATAATTTTACAAGAAATGTTAAAAAAAATTAAAATTCATTACTAAAATGACAAACAACTTCATAACAACACTGAGTATGCCATATTATATAGTTAAAAGAGATACATTTTTTGAACAAAAAAAAATTGAAAATCGTTAGAGCTGTTTTTGAAAAAAGTTTTTATATATAAAAAATTCTCAAACCTTGTTTAAAAAAAAGATTGGTTGCCATCTTCAAGAAAATATTAGTGCACATCTGAAACGAAAATTTAAAAAATACAGAAACTTGTTTTGGAATTTTTTTTTTTATTAAAACAGTGACTATTGAAATTGTAAAACTTTTATAGGGACCTATCAACTGGCTTAGATATATTTTATTGATTTCATTTGGCAACTAATTGCCTAATTATTTTGAAACTTTCACTGATATTTTTCAAAACGTTGATTTAGCATCGTTTTCCGAAACATTGACAACGACTGCACTGATATTTCAAATACAGTGCTCCATTTTTATCTTTATCGTCACGAAAGAGCCAATCAGAATAGACTAAAGACCAATGTCATGGAGTACAAAATATAAACAATTTTGTATGATGAAGAAATGAAATCGTAGCTAAATCGAGATCTTACGAGCTAGAGCCCAATTATCGAGGGTCTAAATAATAACAAAGTTCTAAATTTGAGTTCTAAAGCGTTAGAACTTGGTGAAGAAAAAAAATGAAACAAGTAGAGTTTTATTTTTTCCTTAAACCGAGTCTTAAGAGCTAGAATTTTGTCAATAAATTGGCCGTAAGAAAAATAAACTATCCCAATACTTGAAGCGATACATTTTAAGTGATTTTTTCCTGCAAAAACAACTAGGTAATCACTAATGTGTAAGTGAGGATTTTTCAACATCGTTTCTAATCTAAACGCATAAAACACATAAACAAGATATTATCTTAAACCACGATATTTTCTAACTCTTTGATTTGAAATAGCTACGGATTTGTATTTTTATTGCCAAATTACCAAGCATTTTTTTTCTTCTATGTTCGACTTTTGATATCATTCCACCTTGACTTCATTTATCACTTTTATGTCGTTTTTCGCTGTTATTTTCTTTTTTTTTCGTCATTCAACCCTCTTTTGCTAATATTTCACAACATCTACAAATCCCCAACTCCAATTATTTAAATCCAAATTGAAAATAACTTCTCACATTCTTTATATTCAAATTCCCAATTCAATACAACAAACACCGATTTCTCCCCATTTTATTGGTTTAACAAAATACTATCATTCTGGAACGCTATTTCTCCTGCTCCTTTCTTCTTCGACTATTGCTCGACGACGACGATGCCGACGTTAACTTAACTTCTAACGTGTGTACGACACATAAACCAAGAAAGCAAAAAAAAAAAAATAAAACAACATTCATGCAATGGATTTCAATAAACACCTCGTCGTCGTCTAAGTCGACCTTAATGGCCAATAAAAGTAGAATCTATGCACAATTTTCTTCGGATAATCCTTTCGATTTTAAAATATATTTTTTTCAATTTCAACCCTTGTGAGATCGTGAAAGGATTTACTTTTTGGTTAAACGTGCATGTTTATGTGTTTGGGTAACAAATCCTTGCTTTATACCTCTACTTCCCACCGCGTACACACTCTTAAATCGAATTCCACCAATTGTGACAAATTTGTTTGTTTGTTTGCGGAATATTTGTTGAAAATTTGAATTTTATATTGGAGACTGTAATTTCTGTTTTTAGTCTAATTTTTTATAAAAAAATTTACTAAACATGGAAGAGTGTGGAATAACTTGCTTTCTTAAACTATAATAGACTTATATTTTTGTGTATTGGTCAAGGAACCTTAACCCATATTTTTCATTCATCATCCATCACTGTGTGACACTTAAAATATACGATAACGGAGACCTGTCACGTTTTGAAAAGATTGTTGCACTGATAACGCCCAAAATTTGGACTTAACCCTCTACCGCATACGAAGACAAATATGGTTTTTCACTTTTATGTCCGATTTTCTCCGTAACAACATAATTCTTTTCCTTGCACTTCTGAGACCACATAGCGGTAGTTTTCATGCAAGTGAGACAAACAATAAGGAAGATATTTCTACTTGTTGGTCAGTGTTTTGCTTGTTGTCATTGAAAAGAAATCTCTAAAATTTCTGTTTCCAAAAAATTATTACTTTGCCACGAATAAATTTTTGTTAAAAAATAATACATTATCTTGCTCTTTTGAGAGGTAAAACTGCACAAACCATATTTGGCTTCGTATGCAGCAAGGGATTGAAAATCAACACATTTTTTTCAGTTGTCTCTTGTTGTGGTGAGCAATGCTAGGCCATTTTTGGAGAAAATTAAAAAAACGTTTGCTGTTGATTCCAGAAGAAGAGTTCCTCGCTGTAGCATAGCAAATTATTATTCCGGCGAAATGCCGTTATGAACTAAAACAATATAACCCAGCTAAACCACATATAAGGGGCTATAAGAACCAAGTTCTCAGTAAAATTTCTGGTTTTAGCTATGATTTGGATTTATTTATCCGGGAACCAAAGCAACCTGAACGAGCGCCAGATCTGGGGGAGAGTGGTAACGTTATCACAAAGCTCAAGTCAACAGTTCAAAAAAATGTTCAAAACAAGATGTTCTTCGACAAATGGTATGATATTTGAAAATTGCAGGGCTATTTGTTCAAAAATGGGCTTTTGCTATTAGGAACTGTTAGACGCAGGCGATTATTGTCATCTTTTGTTGAAATGAATCCAGTAGTAAGTGAGAGCCATTATCGTTCAGGAAATTTTATAATAAATACCGGAAATATTATAAAAGCCAAAGAGAAAGCGTTCTGATATACATTAAGATTTTGCGTTATTATTATTTCGATTTGATTACGTGAGTCATATCCCAAAAATTCCAAAATGAACGTAATTTATCGACCATTTACTTTTTTCCAAAAATGTAAAGCATTTATTTCTTAAACGAATTTTTCTGTTTTGTTTATTACTCATTTTTTTTTTTTATTAAATTTTGTTGCTTTTCCATATTTTTATTACTTAATTTCGAATCAAAAATGCTTTAGTTTTCACACCCTTGTTGCATACGAAGCCAAATATGGCTTGTAATCTTATTGTTTAAATAAATAATTTTTTTTTTTGTTTTTTTAATAAAAGATTTCTTAAAACATCCCAAAGAAGATATTTTAAAGGTTTTTTATTTTTTTACTCTTTAAACAATAATTCATGCAGTAGGGGGTTAAGTTAAGTCCAAAAAACGGTTTTTTGGACGTTCATCCATGTTGCAAAAAATCTAGCTTCGTCAAATTTTTACAAATTTAGATTTTATTACTGTTTTGGAAAGAAGACATTTGAACTTTTTCAAACAATGTAAAACTGCTTTCTTTTATCTCTCACTAATTTATATTTTAAGACAGTTTTTTTTCACTATTGATCTATTTTATTAAGAAAATTGTATTTATTTCAAAACACTTGCAGAGACCAGAAAAAGATTCTTAAACTGTTAAGCCTCCATTTTGGATATAGGTCCCTGACATCTAAACACTACGTTATGAAATGTAACCCCTTCAACTCTATCAATTAAACCATCAAACACTTAATTCATATAAAGTTCATCTTATTCAATAAATCTCATTAAATCCATTTGGAAATGCCGTGTGCGTGTAGCGTGTACCTTTAACAATGTGTGGTTTGGCAATGCGTTTAACATGATGTTACTTAATTGGTTTAACGATAAATTCAATTATGAAATTCATTGAGACAGAAAATTGATATTGCCACGTGCATAAACAAATCATTTATTTGGACAATTATAATTATTTATTCTTGATGCACAGATACCTGTGAAAATTACAAGTTGGTAAACAACATATAAAATAATATGATACTCTTTAATGTTAAGCTTAAACTCCGAGAAGGACTAACTATTGTTTGTATTTACATATAATTTTATTGAAGGCTACTCTTAAATTAGAATACAAAATTTAATTTTACCAATATGATGGATATAAGAATCAAAAATATTGGCGTAAAATTCTAATTCCCTTTTATTAAAAATGGTGCATCTGAACACGTCCAATCGTTGACAGTTCGTAAAAAAACAAAGCAAACAATCCTAAATTTGGTAATTGGCAGAACCTCAGCAGTCGGAAACTCAAAATGTGAACCAGTTAAATAAACCAACGCCTACTTTTTAGTCACAACTATATGATGTAGAAAAACGAGTGGCATCGGGTTATTTTTTACGGATGAAAAAAAATCAATATGGAGGGAAAGGCCACAGTGGCTCTCTTCTCATGTAAAAAAGCCATTGGAAGCAAATGGGGACTACAACCCCGTATAACTTATTGGCTATATACCTCGGTAATCAGACCGATCCTAACATACGGTGTGTCTGTATGGTGGACTGCACTGGAAAGAAACATTCATTTAGAAAAACTTAATAAAGTATAAAGATCAGCTTGTATGTGCATAAGCGGAGCACTTCGCACCACCCCCTCCGCGACACTTAACACTCTGCTCCACCTAACACCCCTAGACACCTTCGGCAAACAAACGGCTGAAAGCACAGCTATTCGGCTCAAAGCCTCCTCACAGTGGATAAACAATGATATTGGCCACTCCATCATTCTGAACTCATTCAGATCAATTCCATGTAACATAGATTATACCATCCCAAAGATGCAGTTTGAGAAAAATTTTCAGGTTACCATCCCTCCTAGATCATTCTGGGAGGATATGGAATTCCTGGAATGCAATTCAATCGATTTCTATACCGATGGATCGAAAACTGATGATGGGGTTGGTGGAGGTGTTTACTCAGATAAACTTAATTTAAGTCTCCCCTTTCGTCTTCCTAATCACTGTAGCGTGTTCCAGGCGGAACTTTTGGCGATAAAAGAAGTCCTGTCTTGGCTAAAAGAAAACGTGATATCAGACCAAGATATTCGTATTTTCTCGGACAGCCAAGCAGCTATAAAATCTCTGGATTCTGTCCTTACCAATTCAATAGCAGCCTTTAACTGTCGATCATCTCTGATGGAGATAGCGCAGCAGTTCAATATTCACCTATGTTGGGCGCCGGGCCATAGGGACATTTTCGGAAATTGTAGAGCTGACGAACTCGCCAAAAGTGGAACACTAATACCTTTATTACCAGATAAGGTAAATATAGGTATTCCCATCGCTACGTGTAAACTACTGCTCAAATATGATGCTATACATAAAACAAACCTCAGGTGGAATAACATCACTACCTGCTTAGCGACAAAACAGATCTGGCCAGTACTGGATCTGAAACGCTCTAAACGTTTAATATCCTTGAACAGATCGCAAATCAGCTCCGTAATAGGTGTTATAACTGGACACTGTCTAATAGGCAGGCACGCGACACGGCTTGAAGTTCTCTCAAATGATTTTTGCAGAAGCTGCATGGACGAAGAGGAAGAGGAATCGATTCCCCAATTTCTCTGTACATGCCCTGCTCTATCGCAAGGACGAAGACTCTTTTTAGGAGAATTCTACTATAACGACCCCAGTGATCTTTCAAATACAGATATAGGTTATCTCGCTCGCTTCATAAGAAGCTCAAAGTGGTTCAACAATTACGAGGAAAGTTATTATTAGATTCAATGTGGTATCACAATGGACCAAACTTTGGTCTAAGTGTATCGGCACTCCTGCCGGTAGCCACTGCAACCTGACCTAACCTAACTGTAAGGTCAAGGTAAAATGTATTAAACAACAGTTTTGATATTATTGTGCTCTGTGCCGTTAATAAATAATATCCAACAATGAAACAAATACACTGCCGGTCACTTAAATACGTCCAGTGCTTTGCAAAAATTCAAGTTGAGTTTTCTCCTGACAGAATAGCAGCACCTGTTTCGAACTAATAACAATTTTAAGACATAATATTCAGCTTTGTCCCTTAAAAAAATCAGACTTCTAATAAATACCATTTATTAAGAAAACACCTTTCACGTAGGCTTAGTTAACAAAAAAGTACTTGTTTTTTGCTTAGCTCAGCAGAATATATCGAAGTCTTCAATTTGTGGTTGCTATTGTTTATTAGTTAAAGTTTTAAACATAAAAAAGATTGGTTTAAAAAAGGCTTTGGGCCCACAAGAAAGAGGAAAAGTGCAAGCTTTTAAAGAGTCATTACTGTCTCACCGCAAAATTACAGAAAAACTTTGAAGAAGCCATTGCGTTATAAGCAGTTTTTTGAAGGTCTTCGGGTACTGGAAAAACATGAAAGGTGAACCCTACCAAGCCACGTCAGCCGCCGATAGAAGAGCAATCCTCAGAACTTTCTTCAAATTTTTTCGAGTAATTCATTTAACAAAAAATACAAAACCATACCTGGAAAAATTAATGTTTATACCCATTATCGATTATCGATGAAGTCCATGCAAAATTCTAGTCAAATGAAGCTTTTTTTTTGCAGTTTTAAAGTTTTGAACACGACATTTTCAGAAATTTTCAGACTTTTAGTAATTTTGAACTAAAACCCTATAGTTTAAAAAAAAGGATGTTTAAATCAAATAATTTTTTACATATTGAGCCAGGAAATGTCTTCGTGAAGCGAGTAGTTATATATTACTTTTCAAAATTGCTAATTTCATTGGATTCAAATATTTTTTTTAAGTTGTTTGGGCATTTGCCCTTTAATTTTCCAGTCCACGAAATAATTCGATACAAAAATTAACTTTAAAGCTAAAATGAATTTGTTTCAATATTTTTCTTAAAGAAAATTCAACACTACATTTCTGGCTCTAAGATAGCACTGGTCTGCAAAAATTAAGTTTTTGTGTCCTTCATATAATTTTTTAAATTATGTAAGATTGGAATTTTCTGGATCTAAATATGGTTTCAGAAGAAATCTGTCTCGTAAATTTTTTTTTGATTGATTTTAATTTTTAATTCTTCAATGTATAGTCACATATTAAACCGTAATGTAAAAAAAATCACCATAAATTTCAAAATTCCGTACTTTTTGGGATGAACACTGCATCCTATTTCTAAACTCTTGATACTGGCCAAGTTAATTATGGTGTAAATAGGCAGTAATCAGAGAAAACCCAATAAAAAAGGATATTTTGTGCTTTTCAGAAGGACTGATTTCTATGGATTTTTCCAATTTGTTTTTTTAAGGAATCCAAAAGTCATACAAAAAATTGGCCAAGACATAAATTTTGTAATTTTGTCTTAATTTGTTCTATGTTGTTGGCTTAAGCCCCTCAAGCCCCTCAAGCCCCCCCCCCCCCCTCCCCCGCCCCCTGACTACGTGCCTGGCCTACATAATCCTAGTTTATTCGTTAATTTTCCAACATAAATAACCATTGAATCGAATACAAATTTTGGGTGACACAAACTTCTATTTCAGATTATAATTGACAAACCTGTGTGGATATTATGATAAAAAGTTTCAACCAGTACCAACTCAAGAATTATGCTTTTCGGTAAAGATATAAACTCGTATTTTTCAAAAGTCTTTAAAAATGTCTGATTTTTCTTTACGAAACATACGAATTTTAAATAGCTTTTTTATCAATTGTCTTTTTCCAACTTCAAATGGCATTCACCTAAATCAATGGCCTTTATTGATTCCAATTGGTATAAAGGTACAATAATATCCTTTGTTTTCATTGTCCTTCAAATGCAAAACGAATCAAATTCTATGACTAAATCCAAAGTTCCCAAACTATCAAAATAAATATCTCCTCTAACTCATATCCTTTTAAGCAAAAAAGCACAATATACGAAGCTCAGCTATAGCATCAGTAGGGTTAAAGTGTCAATGCAGATTTTCTGCTTGGTTGGCGAAAAGTCCCTCATGACAAAGGTTCACACAAATTCTCTACCTTTTTACCGTCCAATTGTCGGTCGGTCGGCGTGTCGCAGTCGGTCGGTGCCGTTTCGTCGTGCGTCGGTCGATAGCAGAGAAGGTAGCAGGTGCGTTCATCTCTGAAATTGTTGTCATTTACTTTAACTACGATGCTATAGTATATTCGTAGGAGTATATTCGAATATATTGTCTGTCCGTTTACCGTTTGGTTTGCTTGTAATTTATGAGTGCGGCACAATGCCTTGACACTTTTGTGCCGTGTGTTATATTATTATATAGAAAACACACGAGTGTGTGTCTGTTTGTATGTGTTTAGGTGCAGAAAACCCTTTTGTGAAATCATTCATGGCTGAAACAGATAAAAACATGGTCAGCACAATTTTCTTTCAATTGTTTGGTGAGTTTTTGGATTTGTTCGATATACGGTTGAGGCTTAAATTGGCATTGGGAATGAGTTATAAATTATTTGGTCTATTGAATTTTATCTATAAAAAAGGACATTAAAGAAGGATATTAGATAAAAAAAAAAGGTGCATAGGTTTTTCGATATTCGTGCGTTGGTATATTTTGGTTTGGTTTGAACCCAAAATGAATGGAACTGTCAAAAGAAGAATGAAGAATTCATAGTTATCGATTAAAGTTCGGCAGAATCTCTGCAAAACATAAATAGAAAGGATCTTATTTATTTTATTTCAAAAAATATTTTCCAAAATTTAGTTTCCTAAAAACAAATAAAAAGTTTCTGAATAAAAATAAAATTTGACAGTCTTCTCTCTTCTAAATGTATCAAGTTTGACCTTAGCTCACTCAACTTTGGTAAATGTATTTTAAAATTTCTGATAAAAATCCAATTAACAACTTGTTCCTTAATTTCTCCCTAAACTAACTTTTCCAACTTATATCACATTTGAATTTGGTCAAAATAACAAAATAAACTCCCTAGGCATTTATTTTTCAACTGAATGAATTTATATATGTACCTTTAATGGATTCTGTGTGTTTATATAGAAATAGTATATATCGTTGATATAATTTAATTTGGTCCTTTCACCTATGCTTTTATCACTTAATGACTTTAGCACAAAACAGAAAAGGTATACACTTTCTGACCCTTATTTGTTTTGCTTTGTAAAAAAGTTGAAAATAACTTTTAACTTTCAAACAAAAAGTAGTGACTGGCTGTGTAGAGCTCTCATCAGTTGGTATAATGTATCTTTCTACCTTCGAAAGTATCTACAATGTAAAGGTATTTTCCCCAGCAGGAGCTCTCACAGTTGTAGCTTACCGCAGCAATCACACAGGAGGTGCAGGTTCAGGAAGACTTGTTTTGAGCTACAAACTAAGTATGCCATTTGTTTTGAATAAAAATGATACACTTTAAAAAAAAAAAAATTTAAAAATTGTTAGAGCCGTTTTAAGAAAAAATCATTTTTCATATACAAAAATTTTTAAACCTTGTTTAAAAATTTAAGTTGGTATGCCATTTTTAAGATAATATTATTGCAGATCTTAAACCAAAATTTCAAAAAAATACAGTGACAAGTTTTCGAAAAATTGATTTTTCAAAAAAAAAATTGAAAGATTTTTTAAAAATCCAAAAATTATTTTTTTGAAAATTTTTATATCAAATAATTTTAAAATTGTTAAAGAGCTTCCGCATAAGAAAATTGATCAAACTTGGTTCAGTCGTTTAAGTGAATGTAAAAATGAAGAAAACGGTACCTCCTTCAGGTACCGTTAGTACAAACATTTCTTTTATTTCAAAAGCAGACACAAATATTTTAATCAAAATCGTTAGTAGATAATGTGAAAATTGATCATTTTTCTCTTGTTGAGCCATTTATTTATATATTAGCACAGTTTAATAAACAATTGTATAACATTTTATTTTTGAATTTTTACGGAGGATTCAATCTTTCCATTCAAACCTTAACTTTAAAAATCTTTCCGTGCAAAGTATATTTTGATTTTGTTTAACAGATTTGAATTTGATTTGATGATGATGATTTGATTTATTTTTGATTATATTTAATGATATTTATTAAAACAAATTGTATATCAAAATAATAATTGACATTTTAGGTGTGTTTTATAGAAATTAAAAATTATTTAAGTCGACAAAGACAGATGTTATGAATGGTACAATTGGTCAAAGAATGATAACAAGTGCATTTTGTTTGATGTTTTTTCTGTAATATATTATTTACAGTGTTTGTTTTTAATTTGTATTGAATTGTTTAAAAGAACAGATACATCAAGCTAAAAATATATTCGAAATTATCAAATCTTTCATTAAATTTTGTAATTTTAACGCATTTATTAAAAATATATTTTCACTGAGCGACCAGGCAATGTTTAATAAATTAATTTTCAAATATTTTTATGCAGAACTAAAGTTCATTATTTCATCTAATAGAATCTGATCAATTTATTAAAATCTTGCAACTAAAACTAAAGATACAGATTTTAATTTTTTTTTATTTCTTCTCTCTAAAATCTGTAAATATGCATTTTTATGTTGAAAAATGTTTACTGCCTATCAAAAACTCTGGTACCTTTTCTCCACTCACAGAATACAAAAAATTGTGAAATGGTGTACAAGATATGTATTGAACCAATATCTAATGGCTGTGTAAATTTCAAGTTTGAAAATGTAAAAATGAAAATAAAATACAAAATATTTTTCCTCTAATTCACTAAATTTTAAAATCAATTAAGCCACTCACATTATCTTTCAAATACGGATGTGTTTTTTAGACGCCCAATTTTTGTATACCATTGTGCATAGTTAGTTTTCCAATAAAACATCAACTTAACCCACACCAACAATAATTTTCAAAGGTCTAAGAATATATTTGATTTTTTAAAATAATTTTGAACCAGAAAAGTTAATTTCTCATCATCATTGTAGTTTATCTATTCAATAAAAATATTTGTATAATTCTAACCCTCATACTTTTCGAGATGTACAAAAAGTTTTTTTGTCTCTTACCCCATTTTACCCTAACTAACAGTGAAATTGAAAATTAAAAAGTTATTAATTAACATAAAGAATACACTTTAGTTCACCTGAATAAAGGCAAAAATAGTATATCACTGAACGGTGTGTTATGGCCAGCTTTCATGGGCATGACATTTTTTTCGTTTTAGTAAAAATATTCAAAAAACTAAGTATTAAAATCGGTTTATGTAAATAAAGGCAACAGCTTATATTGTAAAAAAGTTCAAAATTTTGATTTTATTGCTTCTTTTTTTTTTGGTAGTTATTTTAAAGAATATAATAAAAATAATATTTAGTTAGCATGCTCACTAGAGTGGTTGTTATTTTAAAAACAACAATAGAATTGGTGTGAGTTAAGATATTTTGTTAAATTTATTGCTTGAAAATTATATATTTCTTTTTTTTTAATAATTCTATGGTCTGCAGATAAGTTGCTAGTAAGATTGAATTTAACATTCGCAACGACTTTGACCATAAGAGTGTGCAACTCAATCGTGCGTTACATTGCATTCTGTTATATTTAACTGTTTGAGAAATGCACTATCCAAATTTTATTTCTTACTTTTTCCAATGTTCACCCAAAAATTCAAAATGTTGAACTCCAACTCATAAGCCCACAGTTTCAATTTCTCTAAAACTGACTTAACTGACAAAAACTAGTTTAATAAAAATATTCCAACACAATACAAACGAAAAATTCAATATCCCTTATACGACTTCCAATTTATCAATCCCAAATGATCTCAATTCTTTATTTCCCATAAAGCATTTTTGTAAACATTACACAAACCATAATAATTCCAATCCTGTACTAAAAATTATATTTCTATTAGCAACATAAACACAAAATTATTCATTTCAGTCTCTCTCCCCTAAACAACAAAAGGTAAAATAAACTCCTTTAATAATAAGTCGCAATAAAAAAACACTTTTAACATTTTCATTTATGATTTTATGGATATAAAAACCGTTAATTATATTTGAAGTTCGCTCGCATATTGTCTGAACATTTGAATCTAATAAAAAATATTCATTAGATTACATTATTATATACGCACAGGCTACATAGGCACTTTAGTATACTCTTTGTCTATGGAATGGAGGGTTTCATCTTATTGTGTGATTAAAGTTGCAAATATTGGAGCAGTCATATCGTAATTCTTGAGTAAACACAACTTATAGCTATCTAAATGATGAGTCTGGTATTAGACGAGAGGTAAATCATTACACAGCTTATATTGGCTAACGTGTGTGTGATACATCAACAAACATAATTATGTAGGTATAAGGATATTATATCAGTGGAACTCGGGCTGAAGTGCTTTATTCAATTTCTTAATGGAAATGCATAAAAATAGAATGCTATGAAGTTTGTTTGATATAACGAACATTATCCTATTGTAATGAATTATCAAAATTATAATGCTGCAACTCTTTGCAATCATTACGTATAACTTAAACCAATAAAAACAATAGAGAAATTGAAATTATAGAGTTGGCAGAAACCAATTTTTGTTTTAATTTCAAAGTTAAAAATGTTTTAAGTTCTGAGTAGATTTAAAAAACACAGAACTTAAAGTGTTCTGTCTGTCTGCCTGTCCGTCTGTTTATCAGAAGCCACAGCCTAAACGGATGGGTCGATTTACTTCAAACTTGGTATGTGGCGTTGGTATGTGTACTCATGTTCGCGCGCCAGAAGTTAAACTTCCTATCATTATTTTTTTGTGTAGTTTCTTTTGGATGTGTAAAAGTATTTAGTTGCAAAAAGTTCTAGAAGGTAAATATTACACATCGTGCTTTTTTGTGAAATTAATTCAAATATTTCATCATCATCATCATCATCGGCTCGACAACCGGGGTCCGGTCCTGGTCTCTTTCAACAAGTCTGTCCACCTATCCCGGTCTCGAACCAAGGCCATCCAGTTGCGCACCCCAAGACTTCGGCCGTCCTGGTCTACGCCATCTCTCCAGCGCAAGCATGGTCTACCACGCTGCCGTCTACCATAGAATGTACCACAAAAGACTTCCCGAGCAGGTTCCTCTTCGCTCATACGAGCTAGGTGCCCTGCCCACCGGAGTCTACCGAGCTTAATTGTTGTCACTATGTTTGCTTCAAGGTAGATTGCGTACAACTCATGATTGTACCGTCTCCAGAATCGTCCTTCCTCACATATGGGACCAACAATTCTCCGTAAGACTTTTCTCTCGAACGCGGCTAAGAGGTCACAGTGCCTTTTGCTCGGATCAATCTCGGATGAGTACTGGCAGGACCATGGTCCTGTACAGCAGCAGTTTTGAAGTTATGGTTAGATTTCTGGATTTGAATAGCTTTGACAGACTGTAGTAGGCTCTGTTGGATTTGAGAAGCCGCCCGCGTATTTCTTCTTCTATGTTATTATCGGCTGCTACTGTTGACCCAAGGTATTTAAAGGATTGCACCACTTCAAATTCGTGCTCCGCTAACTTGATTGTTTGACCAACTGTTCTTCTCGCATTCGACGCCACCATGTACTTTGTTTTACCTTCGCTAATGTGCAGCCCCAGATTTTGTGACGCCTGCCCGATCTGGATGAAGGAATCGTGTACAGCTTGTTCGGTTCTTCCGATGATATCGATGTCGTCTGCGTAAGCCAGTATCTGGCTGGACCTGTTGACAATGGTCCCTCTTGTTGCCGTGCCAGAGTCACGGATTGCTTTCTCCAACGCCAGGTTGAAGAGGAGGCAGGCCAAACCATCCCCTTGTCGGAGTCCATTAAAGATGTTGATTGGTCTGGATAGCACATATTTTATATATGTATGTAATTGATATTTTATCGACCAAACCCTTGTTATTTGGTTTATTTTTGCGTTCGGCCACTTTCAAATGGTTTTTGAAACATTAATGTTTGATACTTCAAAATTACCTGATCAACGGTATGTTATTAAATTAAATGTATTTATTTTTATTTTACTGAGATTTTCATCTTTCTATTTCAACTTAAAAAATCTGTTAAGTTTTACTATAAAGTTAAAAGCTATTTTGTTTACGTGAAAAGGATATTTTGATTTTTTAACAGATTTGTGAGAGATCGATTTTATACTATTTTTGACATTATTTCATGATATAGCGAAGCTTGTGAGTGTCTTATTGACACAAATAGTATTTATATCAAAATAATTGTTGACATTTTATAAGAAAATTTAAATTTTATTGAAGCAGACATAGTTAGATGTTATGAATGGTAAAATTGGTCAAAGGAGAATAAAAAGTGCATTTTGCTCGATGTTTTTTCTGTAATATATCATTTAAAGTCCTTGTTTTGAATTTAATCAATTAATTTTGTATAGCAGTGTTTAAGAAAACAGTCACATCTTGAAATTGAGCTAAAATTGTATTCAAAATTATCAAAATTGTCACTAGATTTTGTTATTTTAACTCATTCATTAAAAACATATTTTCACTTATCGACCTTTGTGGCACTGTTCATAAAAATAATTACCAACATTTTATCTAATAGAATCTGTTCAGTTTGTTAAAATCCTGCAACTGAAACTTAAGTTACAGATTTTAATATGCAATGAAATCAACTTTTTATGTGTGTTTTTTTTATTTTTCACTCTAAAATCTGTAAATACGCATTTCTTTTGTCCATTGCCCATCAAGAACACTTGTACCAACAATATTGTAGAACATGGTTTCATGAAACTCAAACAAATTTCATATATATTGCAAAAAGAATAAGAAAACAAATATGATGTAGCCTAATATTTCAGCACAATTTATGTAAAGGCCTTAATCTTTAAAATCCGACAAGAAAACAAAAAAGTTAAAATTTTTATAAGCGAACAATCTCGAATCCATTTGTGAGCCAACGGTACCGTTCTACACTGGTGGCTGGTCGAGTCCGACGACCAAAGCAGACAATTTTGTTGAATTTTGTTGAATTTCGGTAAAACTCTTTTCAGGTTTGTGAAGCATGTACAGGTAATTTGATCCTGATGCCCAATAAAGTTGAATCATAGTTTTATGAGGCTTATGTTAATAGTAACTAAACAAAGCGTAAACAAAACTCTTTGTACCGTTATGTCGGCTCACAGACTACAGAAAATTGTCAAAGTTTGTACAAAAATGTATTTAATGGCTGTGTAAATTTCAGGCTTAAAAATGTAAAAATACAAAAGATAAAAATAAAATACTATTTGAAACGGTCAACAAATTTGAACTGAAAAATCTTGTTTCTGCTAAAAGGTGATTTTTAAGAGGTTTAGAACTTTAAAAAAAAAAAAACACAAAAAGTTCGAAAAAATTAATGAAATATTTATTTGAATCGATAGTTTAAACCTTGCAATTTAATGTTTAAAGATAATTTCATGCAAATGTTGACCGCAGCTGCGTCTCAGGTAGCCCATCCGCTGAGTCCAATTTTGGCATACTCTTTCACACATATCGGATGGTATCTCACGAATGAATGCATGGATGTTGGCTTCCAGTGCGTCAATCGAAGCGGGCTTGTCCCTATAGACATTAGCCTTGACATATCCCCACAAAAAATAATCTAATGGTGTCAAATCGCACGATCTAGGCGGCCAAGGGCCAATTGACCGGCCCGAAACGTGAAATTAACTGTTCACCAAACTCGCCTCGCAATTGCGCCATTGACAGTAACGCTGCGATTCGCATCATCTTTGAAGAAATATGGCCCAATAATGCCGCCGGCCCATAAACCGCACCAAACAGTGGCTTTTTCGGGATGCATCGGTAGCTGTTGCAATGCTTCTGGCTGATCTTCACTCCAAATGCGGCAATTTTGCTTATTTACGTACCCATTCAACCAAAAATGAGCCTCATCGCTGAACACAATTTTTCGATAAAAAAGCGGATCCTCGGCCAGCTTTCCAAGAGCCCATTCACCAAAAATTCGGCGTTGTGGTAGGTCGGCTGGCTTTAGTTCTTGCACCAGCTGTATCTTAAAAGGCTTTACGCCCAAATCCTTCCGCAAAATTTTCCACGTAGTGCTGTAACAAAGGCCTAACTGCTGGGATCGGCGCCGAATCGACATTTCGCGGTCTTCTGTCACACTAGCTGATACGGCCGCAATATTTTCTTCACTACGCACAGTACGTAAACGTGTTGGTGGTTTAATGTCCAACAAAGTAAATTTAGTGCGAAATTTGGTCACAATCTTCCGAATAGACTGCTCAGAAGGTCGAGAATGCCGACCATAAAATGGAAGCAGCGCGCGATGAACATTTCGAACCGAGCACGAATTTTGATAGTAAAATTCAATAATTTGCAAGCGCTGTTCATTTGTAAGACGATCCATGGTTAAATTGCAAACCAAACTGAAGCTGTTTGACAGTGACACAAGGTACTAAACACACGTCAGATGTCAAAACCAGTGTTGCCAAAACCAAACCAGCTAAAAAATCACCCGTTATTTTTCATTGAAAAAAATGTTTAAAAATATAATTTCTTCACACGATTATAGGCAACACATAAGCCTAAAATTTGTTTTGACAAATATTTTTCCCGTTCTTAACTGATTTTTATTTTTTTAAGCTCAAAAAACCCGTAATGGAGCATTATATTTAAAATCCAGATCAAACACCTAATTTTTTTTTTATATTCTTGCAATGTGCATAAGTTTTTCAAAAAACTATCAACTTTATCCAAAATGACATCATTTTGAAATGTCTAAAAAAATATAAACGGAAAATAATTTTTAACTTGAAAAGTTTAATTTTTAGCATTTTTTTCTTCCTGAGAACGCATCATTATTTCAATTTATTTATTCAATTAAATTTATTTCGTAATTCTAACCTTTATACTTTTCGAGATGTACAAAAAGTTTTTTTTTTCTTTTCCCCCATTTTACCCTAATTTGCCGGTGGATTTTCGAAAAATCCCGTCGTAACAGACCCATACATTATACAACCTACCTTCATTAATAGTTAATCATTTCGTTTCGATTCGTTTATCGTCTGTCTATGGTGAAAATGTTGTTTATTCAGGACTCATTTAAGGATCTGCAAGTCAGTTGCTCAAACAGTAGTAGGTGTAGCCGTGAGGGCCGTCGAACTTGAACGAAATATAGAAAAAAATAAGTCGTTTTATGACTGCTCACACTTTTACAGCCATTTCCAAACATCACATAGGTTTCAAAACATCATTCAGCTGTGCTGCCTGTAGTGGTTATGAACCATCATGAAATTACTTAATTTTTTTTTATACTTGCCTATTTTTATACGTCCTTTGGGTCGTTCTTTTTTGAAATAAAGTTAACATTGGTTGATGGTGTCAACAAAATCGTTATTGTTGTTAAACTTTGCTAGAAAATGTTACGTTTTTCATTTAGGAACGACCTCAGTTAGAAAATCGCAATGCTGCCTCCGGTGGCATAAGCTATTAGAAATATGTATGAATGCATGGACGATGAAGGGCATTAATTCAAAATTAGAGCAACAACGACTAAAAATTTAATACAAGTTTGCTTGGAGCTCTAACGCAATTACAGTATTTTGTTAGTAAAAAGTAATGAAACTTTTACTGACCTTACAACGAAGACGTCCACTTTGACAACAAGTTCAACAAACAGCAGCTAATGGTATTTGGAAAGAACACCTGGACTCGGACGGGGCTGCAATGAAGCCGAATATTCGAATCACACCCCAATGGAATACAAAGTAGAGGAAGATTTCAACTTCTTAAGTGGTACAAAAGTGCAAGAGTCTGAGCTTCAGTTATTAAGTGTGCTTGTATTGAGAAGTTTTTTAGAGACCTTATTGTCCAGAGAGGTTTGTTGGTTAAGAATGTAGGGTGTTTAGGTGTTAAAACAATAAAAAAACTTTCAGTTTGAAACGCAAATAAAATATTCAATTTAAGATAAATAGAAGTCAATTAAAAAAGGAAGTTAACGTCGTCGCTAGAACGACTTAAATGTTTTATATAGAATCCAGGACCTTGTGTATTTTTACCCACCTTCCTTATATCAACCCCACGCCACGTAGCAAATTTTTCTTACGCATGAACCTGAACACATCAAAAGTTAACTTACCTTCTTCTTACAGTGAATAATATTTTGTTAAGTGAGAGAGATGCTGCCATTGTCATAGGAAAAGTTAAATACAAGAAAAAAAAAATACCTTCTTATACTTGAAGAAAAATTTTAAGAGTTTATGCACACAAAGGCGTTATTCTCTTTCTTCGTCTTGAGACTTAATTTTTCGCGTGGAAGCACATTTTTCTTTGTTTAAAATTTTCAAAAGTCGAAAGACTTAAAATTCCAAAACAGAATATTATAAGAAGTTCAGTGTTTAATTTTGTTCTTTTGTGAATTTTTAATTTATTTACCATAACTAAACAAATGCATTGCATAGGTATATGAAAGAGATGAAAGACTTGTAAGGATTTTGTTTTTTTTTTGAGTTTTTTCTTGTATTTGTTTTTGTTTAGGTATTTATTTACTTGGAAACATAAACTTTTATATCCTTGTAGTTAATTTTGTTTCTGGGGAAATACCTTGTACCCATTTAATGTCTACATCTCTTACAAGAATATTTAATTTTGATTTAAGGTGAAATAAAATTATTTTGACATAATTTATCGAGGGTATCAGGAAAATGCTTAAGTTTTAACAATATACGTAAATGTGAATGCATATCGCAAACTTGAAATAACATAAAACTGTTTTTTTAGATATTAAAAAAAAAAACAATAAACATTTGATTTTGATTTTTTTGCATTTATACCTACAACAGGCTGAAATTTTGCTTACAGTTGATTTGGTACTAATTATGAACAAAACCCGAAGTCTGGCTAGGTTGCCTTGGGCCCAGGATTACCAATCGATTTTTCAAAATGCGAAAAAATGTTCAAAACATACCTTCTTTCGCACTGGTTAAATTTTATATACAGCAGCTTAGGCACAAGTAAAGTAAAGTTTTTGTTGAAACCACGCCCACCAAAAATGCCTACTTTGAAAAAAAAATTATTAGGTACATACTACATGGTATGTGTCTTTGTTGAAACAAGTTGAAGAATGTAGTTATTATTTATAAAATTATACCAACATAACGTCGCGACGTTATGTAAGAAAAAAACAAGTTTAAGCAATAAGATAAAATAATAAACTTTCTTATATTAACAAAAACTTAAGGCTCTGGCAACTCTTCAGCCCACGGCAACCCCTACAGACCATGTTTCTTAAACTGTACTCAATTGGCAACCCCAGGTCCATGATATCCCTGCCAGACATGTTTTTTTTTTCATAATTAATAGCAAATCAATTGTTAACAAAATTGAAGCCTTGTTACTAGTAGGTTAGTCAAATTGGTGAACTTTCAGAAAGTTTGAGGCCTGCTCGTAGCATTGTTACCTCAAATGTACAGTTTAAAGATTCTGTGAACAATTTAACTAAAGTATGAAGTAATTAGAAGCTGAGAGATTTGATGCTGACAGCTGCATATCAATTGAATCTAATATTTTACTTAGAAAAAACAAAGTTTGAATTTTATTTAGAATGTTATTTCCCTCTTGAGAGAATGGTTTAGTTATATCAAGTATTTTAACACTTAGATGCCCCTTTCATTTGTGTGTCTACCTGAATTTCAAAATAGGTACACGGTTAAAAAATTTGGGTTACTTTTTTATACTTTTTGGGTTGCATATAAGGCCCACACCAAAAATGTATTCAAATTTAATACACGACAAATATTAAAATTTTTCAGTTAATAAAAAATATATTAAAATATAAAGAATATTTTATATAAATTCAATTGTATTACTTTTCAATACAAGTTTTATTAAAAGATTTTTATAATATTATTCTTTCATTTTCTCTCTTTGTTATTCTATCTTCTCTCTAAATTCTTTAAAATGAAAACTATTATTTTGTTATATTAAAATGGTGATATTAAAATACTAAAGAAGTATTTTTTTCGCAAATTATGGGAAGTCAAATCTTATGGCAATATAAATTTTATCAGTAATTCATCCATTGTATTTCGAAAAAACGAAAAGCGCCTTCAAAATAGTGCGAATTCAAATCATTTGTTCCTAAAATTTTATCAGGTAAAGGCTACCTGAAATCATACATAAGACATTTTTAAAAATGGCTTCTGTTATCGTCTTAGTCTGTCTTGCTCTTTTAATACAGCTTAATTAAAATGTAATATTGAAGAATTACATTTAAATCCTTTGGATTACATTCTAATCTTTTTCGTATTAAAAATATCAATTTTAATACAAAACTATTAGAATGTTATGCATAATAGTTTAAAAACAAAAAAATTTAATGTTTACAGAATATTAAAAAGTAATATTAACGGTACGGCATACGGCTGTAATACAAATTCTGTATTAAAAAGTAAGCCAAGATTTTTAACCGTGTACTCATTCGCATTAATCTTATTTTCTAAAAATAACAATAAATACCTGCCTATTTGTTATTCTAATTGTGTGTTTCAAAAAGTACTACTTGGCCTTAAAATATCATCAACACCCAGCCATCATCGATGATGGCTGGTGTTTGCCAATTCTTCTCAATTTAGCAACAATGTTGCAGTTTTTCATTCACACACGGCTGAGTTCATATTAAAAGAGACTTGATTAATGCCTCAAGAAACATTGTGTTTCATTGTGTCAGTCGTCCACGACTGAACGAATTTATTTTCTTGATTGTATCTTTAGATTTTTAGAGAGCCTAATAAAGTCTGCGTGTTTAATCAGTGATCCCATTATATTCAAGAGTGGAGATTTTGAAAATGCTCGCATTTGTGACACCTTTTTTCAGCAGCTAGACATTTTGGAACGAATGGCGTCGTTATTTTATCGCGGCAAAAGTGTTGCAATGACTCAGAGAATAAATTTGTTGGGGTGTGAAGATCTATTTCTAGTATTTTTTTATTTTACAATGCAAATGTAGGATTGTACTGTACATACATAATAAAATAACAAGTCATTATAGGTGTGTATTTTGGCAAATCTATCGAAAGTGCAGTAATTTAAGCTACTAAGTATGCATATGGAAACAAATATTTTTAATGTTCTAGTAGGTATAGGAAATAGTAGTTAAAGGAAGTTCGCTAATGAGCGTCAAAATGATTTTCAAGAGATATGTTCTTGTTACACGAGCCAGAAAATGGTAGATTGATCAGTAACAATTTGTTATTCCTAGTTTCCAATACCTGTTACTGAAATATCGACCAATCTCTAATGGATAGTAAACTGAGCAATAAAAGCCTCGTTTTCTCCCTTTGGTAGACAGTAAAAAATATTTTTTTCGCATTGCTTGGTCACGAAATTAAAAAAAAAGGATGACTTCAACTAACTTAAATCAAATTTAAGACATATATTATGGTTTTATCATGGATGCCAAATTCAGAACTGAACTTAATTTAAAAGGGACCACATTGCAATCACCAGCTTCCAAACAAAAAAAGAAACATCAAAATCGGTAACTACACTCAGTCAAAAATTCGAATTGAAAAGCTCTTCCTTTTTTGAAGCCGAATAAAATGAATTTTTTTCATAGGTATTTGAGTTCTAATGATGCAAGGCATAATGGGGATGATGATTCGATTACTTCTTTCTGCAGCTTTTTTGGATCCTTCTTTAGCGCTTCTTGTTTGCCTCGTATTCTTCCAGGACTTATTTATACGCCTCTTAAGTTTTCCGAGTTTGTTTTCTAGAAAAGCGTTCATAACTAAAAGTGATCATAGTAGAGGGGTCCGTTAGCTTGAAATTGTCAACATCCCGTTTAGGTGCTTAGCTTTAAATTTTTGATAAAAGCCACCCCATCTGGCGGTCATCTTTTAACTAAAGCTTCATTTTGAAATATAGGTATATCAGCAATATCTGGGCTTCTAGATTACTTAGAACACCAAACTTGGTGTCTAAGTATACACTTTTTGGGTCGAGAAAAACAACTAGATACTTTTCAAGTATACAGGGGCTTGGGGGTCACGAAACCCCCAGATTTAAAAAGAAATAGCTTAAACACCTGGGACCAATCATATACATATTTCGGGTCAAGGAATAACACTGCAAAGTTTCCATATGTATCAGGGGGCAAAGGGGTCATGAAACCCCCGGAACTACAGGTACAAAGCATGGAAATTATGCAGCGTTATTCTTTCACCCAAAATTTGTACAATTAGATACCAAGTTTGTCGTTGATGTGATTAACCCCACGTATGTTAAAACTATTTCCCACACAGCCTGACACACTTGAAAACTATCTAGTTGTATTTCTTTTCCAAAAAAATGTATACTTAGACACAAAGTATCCTTAGACACAAAGTTTGTGGTACTAAGTGATTCAAAAGTCGTGATTTTGCTGGTATACCTATATTTTAATTCCAATATGTTAGTTCCAATATGGCCGATAGATGGGGTGGCTCCTATCAAAAATTTAAAGCTAAGCAGATAAGCGGTCTCTGGAATAAAATTGTGCTTTTGTCCATCAGGTTGACCAGGCTATAAATCTTTCCTACTATTTTTCTGTAAATCGGCATTATACGTTTATATTACGAATAATACCTTACTTCGATTTAACATTTTCTTCGACATTTTATGAAGGAGGTTCCTCTTACACACTTATGCCAGGGTTTCTACGAGTGACACATTTCATTATTTTTGTCAATAATTCTTCATTAATGACAAAATAGTACCATTTTTTTCATTAATTAAAAGACAAAAATAATGAAATTGTATCACTCGTAACGGGTGATTTTTTAGCTGGTTTGGTTTTGGCAACACTGGTTTTGACAGCTGACGTGTGTTTAGTACCTTGTGTCACTGTCAAACAGCTTCAATTTGGTTTGCAATTTAACCATGGATCGTCTTACAAATGAACAGCGCTTGCAAATTATTGAATTTTACTATCAAAATTCGTGCTCGGTTCGAAATGTTCATCGCGCGCTGCTTCCATTTTATGGTGGGCATTCTCGACCTTCTGAGCAGTCTATTCGGAAGATTGTGACCAAATTTCGCACCAAATTTACTTTGTTGGAGATTAAACCACCAACACGTTTACGTACTGTGCGTAGTAAAGAAAATATTGCGGCCGTATCAGCTAGTGTGACAGAAGACCGCGAAATGCATTATTGGGCCATATTTCTTCAAAGATGATGCGAATCGCAGCGTTACTGTCAATGGTGAACGCTACCGAGCGATGATAACAAACTTTTTTTTGCCCGAAATGGAAGTTCTTGACTTGCATGATATGTGGTTTCAACAAGACGGTGCTACATGCCACACAGCACGCGAAGCAATGGCGCAATTGCGAGGCGAGTTTGGTGAACAGTTAATTTCACGTTTCGGGCCGGTCAATTGGCCGCCTAGATCGTGCGATTTGACACCATTAGATTATTTTTTGTGGGGGTATGTCTATAGGGACAAGCCCGCTTCGATTGACGCACTGGAAGCCAACATCCATGCATTCATTCGTGAGATACCGGCCGATATGTGTGAAAGAGTATGCCAAAATTGGACTCAGCGGATGGGCTACCTGAGACGCAGCCGCGGTCAACATTTGCATGAAATTATCTTTAAACATTAAATTGCAAGGTTCAAGCTATCGATTCAAATAAATATTTCATTCATTTTTTCGAATTTTTTGTGTTTTTTTTTTTTTAAGTTCTAAACCTCTTAAAAAATCACCCTTTATAAATCCGGAATTACTTCACTTTTACTACATCAATTAGATTTTATTTGTGGTGTCTTTTCTCTGTTACAAGCTTACAAGTAGGATTTGAAATCACACAGCTTAGATACGCCTGCCACCTCGTCCTCATGACTTTGCCTCGCCCAATTACCAATTGAAGGAATTATCGTTTATCAAAGATAACAGAATACTAGTATTCTATTATCTTTGATTGAATAGACGTGCATGTTTTGAAGTTTCTCAAAGTATGCTATTAAAATAGATGAATAACAATTAAGAGTGCTAATATAAATGCGATGCACTCACTATACTTTGTCTCAGAAAGATTGTCAGTAGGGACACCCATCTTATGGGGGCTTTTTTCAAGCTTTCTACATGCGATAGACTTATGTAATAAGCTACCAAACTGAGATGCAAACGTCCTATTCTCTCTGTTACAGACAATCTACCAGTATTTTAAGAGATTTCAAGAATTTGCTTTTAGAAGTATGCAACATTTTATCCGTTTTCAATGATAGACATAGCACAGCACTTACAGTTTGGATATCTCTCCTATTTTTACTTGCACAAGATCTAGAAGTGACAAGTTTTTATTTATGACATTAATGCACGTGAATTTTATTAAAGTGTTATTATCAGGGTAATAGAGGACTGTTCCACTAGATTTTTGATAAATCACCAGACTAATGACTATATCGGGAGAAAATTATCAAATCAACAGTGACTTATAAAAATCTCCTTTAGATTGTGTTTTTCATATGAATTCAATTTAATTTTAAATTTTATTTGTTTTCCTCGGTTGTCAAACTTCTTAATACAATCAATTTAAGTACTTGCACACATTCTGGCAACCCCTCGATGTGTCACCCTCTTCTTTATGTCAAAAAAAAAAAAAAAATAGAACTTAAATTTCAAATGAAAGTGCAAGTTCTTTTTTGTCAGGACTCAAGAATGTCAATCTACACTAAAAGTTTATTACTTTTTCGTGACGATGCACTATAGTCATTTACTTAAAATATAGTTTAACCAACATAAGCGAACAGACGAACACCATCACCAATTGAGTGAGTTGTGAGTGTGTGCGAATTAAGACATTTGCCTATTTTCTTCTTGCAGTCATAAAAATATTTTGCTCTTCATTACTTTTATTTTTATTACATTGAGGAACACCGTTAATGGGATATTACAAGGATAATCATAAAAATGAAATTTGCATACCTTTGCGATTTAGTTTAAGTGAGAATTTAACCAAGGACGTGGTTTGCATGGATATTGCTGTCAAAGAAACTATATAGATTTGAAGGGTTTTTTAATGAACTTTATTTTTTATATTTTTATCTATACTTTGGTGAAAACTAAAGTGAGTTAAAAAATGGTCTTATTATAAAGTCTTTATGTAATATCAATATGATTAGTTTAAAGCCTATGGAAGCAGTCAATTCGAAAATACAGTATTTAAGACTAGTAGTTTTCTGACACAAAAAATGCATTATTCAACTACAACCTCGAAACTAAACAAAACAATTTTTTCAACAAAGTTAAAACCATTTTTTGTCCTTCCTCTCGTATGTGACAAAGTGTAAACAAACATTTCCTCTTGAGGTTATCCTGTTTTCATTTTTGAGGCCTCCCCCAAGTTTAAGATTGGAATCAAATCTTAAAAGCAAACACTGGGTAATGGGCCGGGAAACCACATTTTCCTCAAAACGGTTGTTCTTTTTTTTCTCTTCTTACTTACAAACACACATATATGTAGTAGGTGTATGTTTGTATGCAATGTAATTATATTCCTGAATTTTTTTTCCTTCCATATCGGCATAGGTCGAAAGGACTTTGATTGATATTGCACTTGACAAATCACAAAGACTTGACGTTTCAAATTTCAGAATGTGTGCCATTTCAAGGATATGGCACAACAACAATTAAGTTTGCTTAGGTGAACAAACTGTCAGAAGTAGTATAAGTGTAAGGGTGGGTGATGGCAACGATTATATTTCTACGTGGACCGTTTAGGTTGTCGTCGTTGTTGTCGTTGTTGTCGTCATTGGTATCCTTGTTTCGTGCTTATGACGTTTAAGTTAAACGATACGTTGACATGTTTGTTTTTTTTTAATGTCCATTGGTTTAAGGGGAGTTCTGATTTTCGTTCGAAAATGATTGATTTCTACTTTCGCCTTTTGTCATTATATAGGATAGAAGGTATAGAAATGTATACCTACCGACATTATATAGATGACTTGCATTCAGTTACCTTAAACATGATAAATCGTTTTGTTGTCGGAACTTGATTTACCATCAGTGATAATAAATATCATCGAGGTAGGATCGTATTAAATTTCTTTTTATTTAGATTGTATGCTTTTAAGGTATTTACTTAAGTTTAGAAAGGTAATAGTTGGTTTCGATAAATAGTCCTCTGTACATAACTGTTGCCAGTTTTGGCGTAGTCGACCATAGAACGAAGACCAAAACTAAATTTATTTCATTTTCAGGAGGGTTGGTTCGAGTTTCACCCAATTTTGACCGAATTAAATGAATTTTTAACCAGTTCTGATAGAACACCAATGAAATTTGTCCAATTTTAATCGAATGCATTTTTATCCATTTCTGTTGCAACACCAATGAAGTTAAGCTCAATTTTTACCAATAATGCATCTAACGGATTTTTAACCATTTCTGGAGGAATACCAATGAGTTTCGTTTAATTTTGACCAAAAGTGCATTAAACGCATATTTATTAACCATTACTGGTTTAACAAAAATGAGTGTCACCCAATTTTGACCGAAAATGATTTGAATGCATTTTTATCCAATTTTGAAATCGTAAAGTCCATAGAACGCATCTTGGTAACAATTTCTGGTGGAACACCAAAGGCCCTTTTTCTTTTTTGACTGCAAGACCATTAAAAGCATTTTTAACATTTCAGATTCAACACATTCGTTATGCAGTTACCCTAATATATAGGAAACATTCATATCTAAATCTCTTCGCAGCTTCCACTGAGGACAAATGAACTCTGTTTTTGAAATCATTCAAATAATTCACTGTGTTTTTTTTTTTTTTTTTCAATTTTTAATAATAAATCAAAGCAACCGTCGAAATATTTTGAATCATATAAATAGAAGTCAAAATATTAAATCAGTCGACTTTAAGATTTCAGAGTGAATAGAAGAAAAACTATAATTTTGATGGAAAAGCAAAATAAAGAGTGGGCAAGTTACTGCTCTTATAGATAAAATAATTATAATTAAAATTAGGTTAAAAATTTGTAAATGCAATTTTTGAAAAAAAAAAGCATAAATTTAAATTTTCAAATGAATAAATGAATTTAACCTCAAAACAAAGTATGCAATTTGATTTTTCTTTAAAATTTTTAGAAAAAAAAATGGAAAATCATTAGAGCTGTTTAAAAAAAAAAAAGTTTTCGAAAAACTTAAAAGCTTTCTGGTAAATTTATTGGGTCATGAAGGAGAAAATCAGAATTTAAAAAAAAAAAATAACTGTTCTATGGCAGGTTCCGTTAATACCGGTCTTTGAAATAAAATGGTTTTCATTTAAATGTAGATATTTTCCAAAAAAAATTACTATGAAAAATCGCAGGAACCATTTTTTGTCGGACCCACTTTTTTCTCATTCTCTATCATCGTAATGTCATGTTTGATTGTTATTTTGATTTGATTTTTGTACGAATGCATAACTTGAGATACATATAGTACTAATATCGCAAGTAAAAGGTATGTATGATGAATTTGAATTATAAAATAATAAATTTATAGAATATTGGCCCTATTAATTGAATTAATTAATTTAAAAGCTTAAGTGACAACTACTCCAAAATGTACAACAGTGGGCTCATCAGTTAGATGTTGTTGTACCCTTTCTAATACGCAAAAGATTTGGTCGATGTTTACCGACTCATATTAAAATTACAGCATATATCAACTGTGAATTTTAATATTCTAGGGGAATTTGTTTAAATTCAGACACCTAGAAAATGATGTTAAAAAACCATTGTTGTACCTGGGCGAAACTCATTTTGGAGTAGAGGTCACTTAAGCTTTTAAGTTGAATTTAATTCATTCACTCCACTTAAAATTAAAAATAAAAATAATTTGTATTATTTATTAATTTTTTTCTCTTCGTTTTTATTGAATTAATTAATGAATTTATGAGTTTATTTATTAATTTAATAATAAAATATTTTTAAATCCAAATATTTTTATTTTGGCACAAGGAATACGCACTGAAATGTCATTTAACATATCGTGTTCGAATCAGAAGAAATATTGCTTTTTCTCATTTTTTTAACGATGAGATCTATTAAAATGTATTTTATACAAAACTTGTATAATAAGAACCAGGAGAAAATGATCTCCATAAATCATCTACACTTCTTCGAGTGTCACAATGATCGACATTATTAATAAATAGGGCTGGGAAAAATGCGTTTAAAATATGCCCTTAAAAATGGAATAAAATATGCACTTAAAAATATCATTTTAGCATATTTTTTTTCAAAAAAATAAATAAAAATAATTCTTAATTAGTTATTATTAGCTAAGAATTCAATTCAGTATTTCATTAAAAACGAAAAAATGTAACAGAAACTATTTTCATGTTTTATTTCCATAAATAAGGAATATTTGTTTTAAGTTTGACTTTGACGTTCTACATCAACTGGACATAAGGGGAGAGTATTTTTTGGTAAAATACCCATTATATTTTTTTAAAAACAGCCTCAATTTTATTTTTATAATTGCCTTGGCCTTCTACAAAATTAATTTTTGCAAAAGTTTCATCATTCATTTGATCAGGGGTTGGGTCTATATTTTGGCTGCTTTTTAAATTGCGATGGTATCACCTCATCCAAACGTATGACGACTATTTTAAATCTTCAAAATATTTTGAATATTGCATAATAATTGATAAATTTGCCTTGGTGACTTTAAAAATATTTACTTTTTCATTTGAAAATAAAACATTTTACTAAAAACATCAATATATGCACTTAAAATATGCATTTATTATGAAAAAATGCAAAATATGCACTAACGATTAAATACCATTTTTAAAAAAATTCTATGATTCATAAAGTTTTAAGTCTTAGGTTTCTACATGTAGAGAGAAAAAAAATCGTGCATTTGCATGGGAATCCCAGCCATATTAATAAACAATCAATTCACTCAGAGAAAAAAATCGATTGCGACATCGTAGTTTGTTGGACAATTGTTTGGCTTCGTTTGCAGGAAATTGGTCAGTTCGTTTGGGTTTAACACTTCTGCGAACGATAAAAACAAAAGTTAAGCTCAACACCTATGATTGAACCGGTGACCTCTCGCTTACGAAGCGAGTATCTTGTCATTCTGCCACGAACTGTATAAATTTTGATTGGAGTAGACCCTATACAAACAAAATGAGAGAAAGAATCGTTTGCGTCAAACTACTTTTCGTTTGAAGGACAATAATTTTTCGACTTGAACTTCGTTTGCAGCAAACTCTAAAATTCGTTTCGGTGAGTCAATTTATACAAACGAATAAATAAAAAAGAAGTTCAGTGTAACACCGGTGATTGAACTTTTGATCCCTCGATTTCGAACAAAGGCTGTTGCCATTGCGCCACGAACTAGATAAATTTCGTGTAACATAGAATGAAAATGAACACCACAAACATAAAGTTAAATATTAAGAAAATTAATTTTCTGCAGTCATTTGCTGTAAATGAATTATATTTTTACACCAAAAGTGAAGTTCTTTGCAACAAACTACTTTCTGGAGTGGTTCTTCGCAAAATATTCATTCATTTGCTGCAAACAATAGAATTTTGGATGATCTCTGAATCTTTAGCGCGTAGACAGTAGACACGTAGTATAAAAATAGGCGCAAACTTCATTCTCGACGCGACGACGGTGCAACCACGTTGGTGGTGATTTTCATCGAAATAAGAGACTGTGGACTATAAATTGAGGTGACTTGAGAAGAACATTAACTGGAGGTGTCATCAAAATGAAGTAAGTCAACACTTCACAGGGGTTTCCAACTTAATTCAGGACAATGTCTGTGAACAAAATTCACGACTTATCTTTTGTATGGATCCTGATTCCTGGTCTTGAGTTTCTAAAATTTTTACACTCCTTGTTTTTAGCTACCTATAACTCTTATTAATTCCATTGCAAGTTGCATTACGTATATTTTATTTCATCAAGCACATTATTTCTCATTCTTTTTCGTTTGCAAATTCAATTAAAAATTTAAAAAAATCTATGTTCTAAACTGAAGTCAATACCTTTCTATTTTATGTTGTCTGTATAGCTAAGCATATATTTATGTACTTTATTAAAATGCAAATTAGCAAGTTCTTTTCAAGTTTTTAAAACATTAAAAAAACGTTGGAGTACCTTAAAATTTTAATTCTACCTCTTTCGTAAGTGTAAATACCCCTGAAGCTTATAAAACAAATATAGGCACACATAGAAAAGCAGCTTTATTTATTTTTTTTCGAACAAGCAAGGGTTGGAATGGAAATTAATTGCTACTTTCTTTTCCTCAGTATACTCTTGATGAGTTAAATGAAAAAGTGGCTTTACACAATTAGATTAAGATTGTCATTATTAGAAAATAAATATAAATAGGGAAGTTCATCAGACGATGTCATAAGTATCGAATTTTTAGGAAATGAAAAAAAAAATACCTTGATAGGTACGTTTGTTTTAAGGTTAACTTCAGCTAACAAACGTATGGAAATTATAAATGAGGTGTTAAAACAAATTGCATCTGACCGAGAAAGCAGGAGGTGATGCTGACGATAAATATCAACCGAAATTGCATGAAAAGTACATTAGTTGCACGTTACGGTAGCCAAAATGGGTTAATTAATGCTATCGAATTTTGGCGCTATTTAGATGTGCAAGTGACACATCCGGTGGTTTGGTATAGCAATATCTACTTAATGGGAGTGATAGGAAGATAATAGTAATTAACCATGCCTAGTTTCTGCGTTTTTAAAGGTGATGTTTTAGTTATGTGGGTGCGCCTACAAAAACATTATAAGAGAACGGGGTTTTTATAATTTATAAGATTTTATAGATCGAACCAAACCTATTTACTATCTACTAAAAGGTATTATACATTATTACTTTTAGTGGCTCAGTTCAGCAAATTTCATCCACTTTGCATGAGTAGTTTATGAGATACAGGTCTTAAAAAATTGCAAGAACCGTAACTTTCTGACTGACTCACTTATGGAGCCCTTCCCGTCACCCTAGAAACTTGAAATGTTATGATAATGATAAGCTTTGCAGTGAAAATTAGGGAAAAAATATGAAAATTTCCATTCAGGGGGAGTGGCATCCGCCCATATTCACTGAATTGGTATCAAATGTATATGAGTCACTTCTAATCCTCGTAGAGTCTTGAAATTTTGCACAATGGTGGATTTTGCGGTGCATGTGGGAGTGGTATCTACCCTTATTCACTAAATTGGTATGAAATCATCGTAGATTCTTTAAAATTTCCACAATAGTTGGTTTTGTGATGCATAATCAACAAATAGGTAAATCGAATAAATTTTAGAAACATTTCTGAAACTAACTTAAAATTAGACCAAAAAATTTTAATTTTCTAATATTAGGGTGTGGTGTCCCCACCATTATCATTTCGGTATTGAAAATTTTAAACTTTACACAGTGTAAGTACCAACAGTGATACGCGAAACACGTTTCCCCAGTGAACACTTTGATATCAAAATGATGTTGACTTGATATAATCTAATGTAATGCTTAACGTAAGATATGACACAAAACTGACTCATGACTGACTCATAATTTTGCAATTACTTACATCAGGTACTGATATCACATTAATGACATTGTAATGATGTAAGCCTGACATTGTCTATTTTATTGAACTGTTAAAATAGAAAAAAAGCGACAGAGACAATGGTACTTTTGGGCCTCTACCACCCACTGAAATTTCTTATAAAAGCTACTTTTTTCTTATTTTTTAACGTTTTTAATTTTTTCTTTTTGAGAATTGATTATAATCTTTGATGATAAAAACTTTACTGTAAAATGGTGACTCACTTTATTGACAAAGTTGACTAGAGAGAATGCATAGTGCATTAAGTACTCAAAGAGCTGAATCTACTATTGCATCAACTTTTTCCGATACAGAAGAGCCAGACGAAACTTTAGACCAAGTTAATGCAGCTCATTCAGCTGAAGTACTGCAGCCACATCTCTTTTTATCAGATGCCTCAATGTCAACATCATCAGGTAAGCGCAAAGTCCCTACTCTACCATCCGTAACAAGAGTTTGCGATTGATATACGATCTACTGCAGCAGTACCTACAGCCACGTTGTACTCTACTCCAGAACGTTGAAATAATTGAAAAGACTAATACGACTCTAGTGTTTAACAATACTGACTGGAAAGGAGAGATAATTCGTTACATGGAAATGGAATTAGGTCAACCATTACAGTGGTTCTTTTCACGAAATTATATGGATCTACTTCGGGCAGTCGTGAATATTCTGGCTCCATCGGTAAGTCACTAACTACGAACTTACTGATGTTGCTCAATTTTTTACCTATGATCGGAAATGTTTAAGCGGGTCAGAATCTTCCTTCCGAATATGGCAAAACAATTTTCATACATCCGAGAAGGAGTATATCAGCCTCTCTGGTCGTTCCGCTAAATTCTTTTCCAATTTTTTACGGAGCAGCGAGTAATTTCTATAGCGTCATCCTGTCGAAGATAGTGTGAAACTTTTTCCTTTAATTTATGATTTGAAAATAAATAAAATATTAAGTACCACATTTATCTCTCTATCAGCATATATTGTTTAACGTTCCATGTCAAATTGTTTAAATTGATTTAGTATAAATTTCTTAATTTTTCTATATTGAAACTCATAAATCAGTGAGGTACGACAGAGGCAATCTCAAATGCCTTCTAACATGTCTTATATCATCCCGATCACATTCATTTTAAACTATTTCTATGTCTTCCTGGTACATACACCCAGATTTTCTCCCACAACACAAAAATGTAAAGTAAAAGTGCTCCTGAATTTTAATCTAGGTTAAAGCAATTCCCATAAATCCCATATATAACCAACTTCTACAATCAAGAAATAAAATTGTGAAACACATTTCTTTTCAGATAAAAAAATAGAAAGAAGAAAAAAAACAAAATATATAAGACGAGAAGACCTGCAAGTAGTAATTTAGAAAACTTTTTCGTCCTCAAGGACGCATTTGAGTAAAACTTCGTTTTATATGCCATATCCATACCGACCGAGCGAGGTGATACGCGCAGACACGCAATTTAAAAATTCCTAGGCAAAGTATTTCAAATGGCGCCAGCCACATTGTTCCACACACCAACCAAAAACCTTAAACTTAAGACCTAACAAATCCAAAAAAAAGAAAAACCAACCCACACTCAGCTCTCAATTGACATAATCCAAAAGAAGGGGCTGAAAATCTTGAAATTGCCTTTAAAATTACAACGTTAACTCTGTGCGCTGGCAATGAGAGGGGGGGAAACACTATCTATATCGTCCTATTTTATTACACTTTCAAGAGAGATACTTATTTTATTTCTCTTTTATCTTTATTGATTGGACAAATTATTGTAGAGTTTTAAAAAAATACAAAAAAAGTGGAAATAAATCCTAACCATCCTTAGCCGGAGATCCGGGGGAGGGATACCTTAAATAATAAAACTTTCCGCCATTAATATAAAGAAACAAGATGCCTAGTGGTTAGCGGTAGTAGATAGTAGATTGGATATATAATAGTTTCAGATCTACATAATAGAAGTTCAAAGAGCACATACCTAAACTTGTATTACAAAAAAGTCAAACTTACTATCCAAAAACGTGTAGAACAGTCTTACATAAACGGTTTTCCAACAAGAGGTGTTATTTTGAATAGCCCGCTATTTCGGTAGTTGTCACTTTTGAAGCTGTCATTTTTTGACATTTGACAAGTAGAAACTACGTTATTAATAAAAATGGAACGATACACGCTTCAACAACGCATTGAAATTATTAAAATTCACTATAAAAATGGTGAAAATTTGGCAGAGACGGTTCGTAAAACTAAAACATTTTTGGGTCGTCGTGAAGCACCTTGTCGGACCGCAATACAGAAATTGGTGGACAAATTCGAGCTGTTGGGACAAGTTAGTGATGTGAAGAATAAAACCCGTGCACGTCGCTCAAGAACAACTGAGAATATTGCTGTTGTAGCCCAAAGTGTTGAAGAAAACCCAGGTTTGTCCATTCCTCGTCGTTCTTTGGAATTAGGCATTCCACAAACGTCATTACACCGTATTTTGCATAAAGACTTGGGTCTTAAGGCTTATAAAGTTCAGTTAACACAAGAACTCAAGCCGGCTGATCATCAACAACGTCGTGTCTTTGCTGATTGGGTCCTTGAAATGCATGAAAATGAACCGGAATTTCATCGAAAAATCATCTTGACTGATGAGGCCCATTTCCACCTCGGAGGCTACGTCAACAAGCAAAACTGTCGCATCTGGGGCTCGGAAAACCCAAGAGCTATTGTTGAAAAGCCTCTCCATCCTCAACGCGTGACTGTTTGGTGCGGTTTATGGTCCCGCGGGGTCATTGGACCTTACTTTTTCGAAAATGAGGCTGGAGCAACAGTTACGGTCAATGGATTGCGCTATCGAGAGATGATTAATGATTTTTTATGGCCTGAATTGGATGGTATTGATCTGGACAACGTTTACTTTCAACAAGACTCCGCTACGTGCCACACAAGCAATGAAACCATCGATCTTTTACGGGAAAAGTTTCCGGACCGTGTTATCTCTCGAAGAGGTGATCACAATTGGCCACCGAGATCTTGTGATTTAACACCTTGCGACTTCTTCCTTTAGGGCCACGTGAAAGATAAGGTCTACGCCAACAGCCCAGCGTCGATTCAAGATCTCAAAGATGAAATTCGTGAGGCTATCGAGGACATAGGGCAGCCACTTTGCGATTTGGTTATGGAAAATTTCATGAAAAGGATATGGTCCTGAAAGCGTGGTCTTGGCGGCCATTTGGCTGATGTTGTGTTCCATTATTAACGGCATACCTTCCTCTTTATAATGAAATAAACATCCGATCATTTATCTCCAAAAATGCCATTTTTCTTTGAATATCAAAATAACACCCTTTACATTTTTGAATTATTAAAAAAATTTAGAATATTAGATTTTATAACCTGGCAATTAATTTTGAAAACTGAAGTGTGCCTGAACATCGAATTCGGTACATAACAAAATTTAAAAAAAACCCTAAAGGAGCGTGAAAATGGACATGTCCTTTGCATTAAATAAAACTCATCTAATTTACATTTTTATAATAATTCACGATACGTAAGTTCACTTTACACTCATAAACATCGACCTGATGGAATCGACACGTGTCAAAGTGAAATAATTAATCCGAAGACTGCCTTCAGCTGCTCACAGAACATAGAGTCCGATATAAATCATAACACAAAATAAAAATGTTTGTTTTCATATAAAATGTGACCCTCCTCGTCTTTCTTACTCAACAAAATCGTATTCTGATCCCAATAATTGAATATTACTTTTTTTAATTGTATTTCCCGAAGGTATTCTGGCGGGTTCATAATAATAATACTTAAGGTTTGAAAGTCCTTTGAGAGTTTTTGGTTGGTGGATGTTAATGTGTCAGTTGCACTTAAATATTATTAACACGAAACAAAAATTTAACGTGGGGCGGTAGAAAGATTTGCCTTCTTTTAACACATTACAGGGAGATTTGTTTACTTACTTTTTTACTTCCTCTATAGAGCAAATATGTATATGTTTGGTGTAAAAAAAAAAAAAAAATTTAGATATTAATCAAAACCAACATTACGAGGATGGAGAAGTCCAAAAAAGTGGTTTTCGTCATGCCTTCCGTCGCGTTGGTCTGTGAGTCTGTTCGTCTGTTCGTCAATCTTGTAATTTCCAAAGTTCTCGATTAGAACGAATACCTCCCATATAACAGTTTCGAGTTATTGTGTTATCTCGAAACCAGCTCTAACGATTTTGATTAAACTTGGTGTATGTTATATTATAAGTGATTAGAGCAATACTGCGTTTTTAGTTTTTCTCAAAAAATTCGAATAACGGAAAAATGGTGAACACACTTTTCGGTAATTTTTAAATAATTTTTTGGTTTTTACTTGCGATATGGGTACTATTATATCAAGTTATGCATTCGTACAAAAAAAAAGTTGAGATAACAATCAAACATGACATTAGGATGATAGAGAATGAGAAAAAAGTTGGTACGAAAATTCTGTCTGTCTGTCTGTATGTATCAGAGACAAACTTTGTAGGTGGCGTTTTTTGGAGAATATCCCGAGAAGTTTTTTGATTTTTTTTGTTTGGACCAAAAATAACTGTGCGGTTTTAGAAAAACTCATATTTCTAAAAAACGGTGTCTACGATTTTGATTAAAAAAATCACGGTCATTTTTTTTTGGATAAGGTCTATCATTAAATGAGAACCATTTTTTTCAAAAACCGTTATTAACGGTACCGTTTTTTTAATTTTCCTTCATGACTCAATCAATTTCAACCAAAAAAATTGAATTTTTTTTTTGAAAAATCATTTCTTCGAAATCTATTCAATAGTTTTTTTTTTAAATTTTAGTTTTTAGATGTTGATAAATAATATCTTAAAAATGACATACCAATTTTTGTTTTATAAAAGTCCTTGCAAAATTTTATATGGAAAAAATAGTTTTTTTTTTTTTAAAACGGCCCTAGCGATTTTCAAATTTTGTTTTATAAAAATGTATCATTATAGAAGAAATCAAATAGCTTCCTTTGTTTAGAGGTTAAATTCATTTAAGAAGCTGTTTTATTCATTTGAAAATAGAATTTTATGCTTTTCTCATTGTTTTTTTTTTTTCAAAAACTGCATTTATAAATTTTTAATTAAAATAAATAGTAACTTTATCTTTAAGGTACGTGCGACCCAGTAGTGCATTTTATTTTATTGTCTTTTGTGTCTGATGACACCTGGCAACCTTTGGTCCCAACCTACACGCTTCTGCCAATTTGTTTTCCACCATAGAATCATAAGAACTATATTATCTAAAATTTTCAGCCTTGCACCGATGACGTTTTTTTTCCTAAAAATGTTGCAATTGCGTAAGAAACTAAAAAAAGCTAATTACGAGTACTGTCGGTTAAGAATTAAAGTTTCAAAATGTTCCCATTTTCATTTTTGCAGACTGAGTACAAACTGGTTCAAATACAAGTTATTTCCAAAAGAGTAAGTATAGCACAATTGTTAAGACTGTGGACTGGTAACTAAAGCACTACTGGTTCGTATACTGGTGGTGGCCATGTTTTTTTTTTTCATTTGAATTAATTTTTTTTTTTTCAATTTAATCTTAAAACTGTCTAGCTAGAAGACAAAATTTTAGAAAACAATTTATAACTAATGGCGTTTTCCTTTTGCCACTTTACGTAAATCTAAATTTGTAGGTTTGATACCTAAAACAGGGAATCTTTCACAGATTTGCATAAACACATTCATATAAAGTGGCCCTTCAAAGAGATATGATTGCAATTTTTCTTGTGGGTATATTTTTGACAAGAATAAAGTTTCGCTCTGCCTTTCAACAGTGGATGACGACCAAAAATGTCATATTAGAGTTCCTTTACCCACACATAACAGGAGAGAGAGCCTTGCTGCTCAAATACATATTTCTAGCGACCTGCTTTTAACATGCCAAAAAGTTTAATCTTAGGCGTAGGGACTAAGTCCATGGAACATAAGTCCATAATGGACATTACGTCCCAACATAGGGGGCATAACTTCATAATTCAATTATAGACTTATGTCCCACCTCCTTTTTTTCCATTTTCAGGGTCTCCCTAATGAACGTGTAAACAGTGAGGTGTAAATGGGGGGAGGGAGGCACGCTACCCTCCTGCAACTCCCCTGCGTGGGAGCACCATAGGATTTGGGTTAGGTGCGAGTTTGGGTGTATGCAAGAAACTTTGCGTAAAACCAACTTCGCACCTGCCCCAAATCCTCTGCCTAGTGATCCCAAGCATGTGATTTGGGATCTCCAGCGCAAGCATGGTCTACCACGCTGCCGTCTACCATAGAATGTACCACAAAAGACTTCCCGAGCAGGTTCCTCTTTGCTCATACGAGCTAAGTGCCCTGCCCACCGGATTCTACCGAGCTTAATTTTTGTCACTATGTCTGCTCCAAGGTAGATTGCGTACAACTCATGATTGTACCGTCTTCGGAATCGTCCTTCCTCACATATGGGGCCAACAATTCTCCGTAGACTTTTCTCTCGAACGCGGCTAAGAGGTCACAGTGCCTATTGCTTAGCACCCAAGTCTCGGATCCATACATGAGTACTGGCAGGACCATGGTTCTGTACAGCAGCAGTTTTGAAGTTATGGTTAGATTTCTGGCTTTGAATAGCTTTGACAGACTGTAGTAGGATATGTTGGATTTGAGAAGCCGCCCGCGTATTTCTTCTTCTATGTTGTTATCGGCTGCTACTGTTGACCCAAGGTATTGAAAGGATTGCACCACTTCAAATTCGTGCTCCGCTACCTTGATTGTTTGACCAACTGTTCTTCTCGCATTCGACGCCACCATGTACTTTGTTTTACCTTCACTAATGTGCAGCCCCAGATTTTGTGCCGCCTGCTCGATCTGGATGAAGGAATCGTGTACAGCTTGTTCGGTTCTTCCGATGATGTCGATGTCGTCTGCGTAAGCCAGTATCTGGCTGGACCTGTTGACGATGGTCCCTCTTGTTCATCTTGAAGTAGTGGAGCCTCCACTTCTGCTGTGAGCTGACCATTTAGCAATTCATTAAAGTACACTTCCCATCGCTCCAGTTTGCTCTCTGGATCAATGCATAATTATGGTAACAAAAAAATTGTTGTCACTACAATCGAACTTGTTGTCACTGCAATCGAACTTTTTCTGATATCAAACAGCTTGCTGTAAGTGAGTTTGATTGCTGTATTCTACCGAAAATATGCACTCGAAAACTCATTCTTTATCTGCATATTTTAGGCAGATAACTTCATATAAATTTTCATAAACCAAACTTTATGGTATCACGGAAGGACGATCTATTGTAGTGGCAGCATTTTTTTGTAACCATAATAATTTTAATTAATTAAAAAACTGCATTGTTATTGTCCCTTTTTTTGGAAACGACCTCCATATATGCAGGCAGACTAACGGTTTCGGCATCACTATGACTGCGCCTCATTATAATTAAGTCCTCGCCTTATATAATACGGAACACCAGGGTTTTCATAGATCTAACATTTTTATATTCTGAAACCCGAAATAAGATCGGGAATGGGAAGTTACCTGTGAGGATCGCAACCAGCCTTTTTTTAGCTTTAAAAATATTCATCAGGTAAAATCGTTCTAATAGGTATTGCACCTATTTAATTTATTAATTCGATTTTTAGGCAATTACTTTCGATTTTTTATTTAATATCACCCAAACGCCAAATGAAGATTATTATTTTATGTGAAAGATGTTGGGAATAACTTTGAATCTCCCAAAATAAAAAAAAATATATATTTCACATCGAAATTTGTATCATAGATTGAAAAGGCTTACCACACCACCACACCAACTTCAAACAATTTAATATCATTATCCGGTCAAATTTTCGTTATTGAAACCTGAAACGGTATAGATACAAAAAAAAGTAGAATAGGATTTCCATTAAGGTAATTGAGAAGGTACTTTAACCCATTGACAGCAGCAAAAAAAAAAAAAATGACAAAAAAGATAAAATAAGGTTACGTGACAATTTTAAGCACCAGGAGGACTCTTTTCTTTTCCACCGACACGTCTCAAACCTTTTTTCTCAAATAAGATATAGAAAAAACAGATCTAGCTTCTTCTCATCAGCACTTTCAGCATCTGTGTTTGTGAATTGAAATTAGGGCTTTAAGACTTAAGGCTGTAAGAGAATTCATATTTAAAGGTTTTTTTTTTGTTTGTCTGAAGAATGGTGTTATTCTAAAAGCTACTGGTTCTTACATCCTAAACTGAAAGAATTGATGTTTTCTACCCTTGACGTGGGTCGCAAAGGTGTTGTTGATGAACTGGGATACGGTTTGCTATTCCTTTAAAGGTATTAGGAGGAATCAAACTGATAAAGTTTTGCATAATCTTCATGGGAACTATTACACGTGCAATATTTTGTATGTCTCCATTCAGAATTCGAAAGAACAAAATTGCTTTTGCATAAAACGTCTAATATTTTGTATGAACGAAATATTTTTTTTATAAAGGGTTTTCCAATAAGAGATGTTATTTTGATATTCAAAGAAAAATGGCATTTTTGGAGATAAATGATCGGATGTTTATTTCATTATAAAGAGGAAGGTATGCCGTTAATAATGGAACACAACATCAGCCAAATGGCCGCCAAGACCACGCTTACAGGACCATATCCTTTTCATGAAATTTTCCATAACCATGCAAATCGCAAAGTGGCTGCCCTATGTCCTCGATAGACTCACGAATTTCATCTTTGAGGTCTTGAATCGACGCTGGGCTGTTGGCGTAGACCTTATCTTTCACGTGGTCCCAAAGGAAGAAGTCGCAAGGTGTTAAATCACAAGATCTCGGTGGCCAATTGTGATCACCTCTTCGAGAGATAACACGGTCCGGAAACTTTTCCCGTAAAAGATCGATGGTTTCATTGCTTGTGTGGCACGTAGCGCCGTCTTGTTGAAAGTAAACGTTGTCCAGATCAATACCAGCCAATTCAGGCCATAAAAAATCATTAATCATCTCTCGATAGCGCAATCCATTGACCGTAACTGTTGCTCCAGCCTCATTTTCGAAAAAGTAAGGTCCAATGACCCCGCGGGACCATAAACCGCACCAAACAGTCACGCGTTGAGGATGGAGAGGCTTTTCAACAATAACTCTTGGGTTTTCCGAGCCCCAGATGCGACAGTTTTGCTTGTTGACGTAGCCTCCGAGGTGGAAATGGGCCTCATCAGTCAAGATGATTTTTCGATGAAATTCCGGTTCATTTTCATGAACCCAATCAGCAAAGACACGACGTTGTTGATGATCAGCCGGCTTGAGTTCTTGTGTTAACTGAACTTTATAAGCCTTAAGACCCAAGTCTTTATGCAAAATACGGTGTAATGACGTTTGTGGAATGCCTAATTCCAAAGAACTACGAGGAATGGACAAACCTGGGTTTTCTTCAACACTTTGGGCTACAACAGCAATATTCTCAGTTGTTCTTGAGCGACATGCACGGGTTTTATTCTTCACATCACTAATTTGTCCCAACAGCTCGAATTTGTCCACCAATTTCTGTATTGCGGTCCGACAAGGTGCTTCACGACGAACCAAAAATGTTTTAGTTTTACGAACCGTCTCTGCCAAATTTTCACCATTTTTATAGTGAATTTTAATAATTTCAATGCGTTGTTGAAGCGTGTATCGTTCCATTTTTATTAATAACGTAGTTTCTACTTGTCAAATGTCAAAAAATGACAGCTTCAAAAGTGACAGCTACCGAAATAGCGGGCTATTCAAAATTACACCTCTTATTGGAAAACCCTTTACTTGTAAACAAATTGACCACAATCGCCATCAGAAATTGTACCAAAAATCGTTCCATATTCTACATGGGCTTATGTCATGAATGACTGTGAACTTTAAAAACAAAATCAGTTAAGAATTAGACATATTTCGTTTTTCCCTAAAACTTCATCAGTTTAAGAACTTGCATCTAAAATTTCCATTTTGAAACCAGCCGCTATGTTTATAGACAACAAAACCATCAGCTTTTTGTTGGTTTTTTTTTCTTTTTTTAGAATTCTTCTCATCACCTACACTCACCATTCGAAAATCGTTCGGGTGAAGGAAAGCCACAATCCTGTTGCGTGAACAAATCGTATAGGGCCAACATGTCCTTGTCATAAATCACTGGGAGTTTTGTTAGCCCCGTGGGGTGTTAAATGCTTTGATTTGTTGATACTCATGTTTGGTTCAGCTTGGCTACAAAAAGCATCTACTGATGCTGGGCCAAGTGAAGAGCCCACACATCCAACTGGCAGAAACAAGACCCATGCAGCCATCAACGATGAAGAATTTAGATTTTCAACGGTTACTTATGACATTATCTGCGTATAGCAATTTTAAACCGCCTTCCAGTGTCCCGAGGATTATTGTTCTAACCTCCAGATATCTGTGTGGAGGATTTTTTTTTTTTTTTTGTGTTACTTTCTGTTACATAGATTGCTAGCTTCTGGTGATGTGCTCATCAACATGCCTCGCAGGAAAAGTAGCTATCCAGGAAAAGTCTGCAGGAATATGCAGTAAAGTCTCTGGTATACTGGAGAGTTATCACCATCAACCGAAAAGGTGAATAATGTCTAAAGATGGAAAACAGAGAGTAGGTACACTGTACAGACTATATGGAAACCTTGTAAAGTGACACGCAAGAAGTTTTTGTTCACAAAATTTACTGGGATATCATAAATCAATTAGAGATAAGGAAGCCGAAGATAAATGCGAACGTGGCGATGGCGGAAGACGTGGACCGCATGATGTTTCTCGATGAAATATGATAGATTGGGAGTGAACATTTCTAAGGTGCAGAAATGGAGATTACACCAGTGGCAGCGCCTAGCCATATCAGCCAGTAATAACGTTTGAAAGATCCTAGGAGATTGATAGTCAGTGTGATTTGTGAAATTTTTGAATTATTGGATAAAAAGTCGTTAGCATCAGCAAGAGTGTTTGATTAAGATTCACACAGTAAATTATACCAGCTTGACATGACACAGGGTGTAAGAAATGGGTTGCTAGAATTCTGGATGAAAAAAAAAATGCTGTTCTTGTATATTTATTGTAAATAAGTGGAAGTTATTCTAAGATATGAAAAATTATTGAAGAATTGAATGCAAGATGCAACAAAAACAAGCTCTTAAGTCCCGAAAACAAACACACTGAAAACCCTGAATCTGTAAAAAAAAACCAAGATCCAGAAAAGCCAAAATCCAGAAAACTCACAATAACGAAAACCCATAAATCCGAAAACCAAAAATCTCGAAAACCCAAAATTGCGCAAATTTTTCACTTTATATAACTTTTTTTCGTTCACCATATCTCGAGAACGAATCAAAATATCAACTTCGGATACATTTTATTGTCCAACTTATAACTTTAAAAGAGATAGAAAGGAGTATCAAGAAAATTTAATTAAAAATATCAAGCAGGCAGGAACAGGCAATGCTATTGAATCCGGGCAGTTTGTATTTTTTCGCAAAATATTATAAATTGGTAGGATTTAGAAGAGAATCAAATTGAACGTTTTTTTTTTTAACATTTATTGACGTTAAGAGGTCATTAGAGTCTGAATCCGTCGTTTTTAGAATAAAACCAATACTTGCTCTATAGGGCAAGTATTAGTTTCATGTTACAATGATGGAGAATCCCAAAGAAGTGTTTTCGTCACGCCATCCGTCGGCATGGGTCTGTGCGTCTTTTTGTCTATACGTCCATCTGTACACATCTCCACTGCCCAAACGCGTAAACGAATTTTCTTCAAATTCGGTACAGATGATTTTTACGTAATTTCGAAAGTTGTTTTTTTTGTTGTTTTTGATTAAATCTTCTAGAACTAATACCTCCCATGTAACGGTTTTGAGTTATTGAATTTTTCTCGAAAACGGCTCTAACTATTTCGTCTAAAATTTTTGTTCTCAAAAAAACTCGAACAACGGAGAACCAGCGTTGCCGTTTTGTTTGGAAAAAATTTTTTTTTTTTTTTTGTGAACATCTCATAAACGGCTTGAGCGATTTTGACTAAAACTTGTGCACAGGTATCTCATATAATCTCAAACAATCTAGTTAAGTTTAAAAAATAAGTATTAATTAAACAACTAAAAATAAATAAAATGTTAAAATTAGTTTTATTCATTTTACACATGTTCCACTTTTCTTGTAAATCAAACAAACAAAACCCTATATATATTTTAATTTCTAAAATAAGTTTTTTATTTTTATAAACTTTATAGAAGTGAGACACAATTACAACATTTCTTGTTCATATTTCTCTTACTATTCTCTTAATTAAATATTTAAAAGCCTTAACAGCTAATACAATTACAGTTGTTTATTATATTTTTTTAAGTGAAATTTGTTGAACCCATTTTTTTAAGTCGCGATTTCTTAATATTAGGTGTAGGTAGGTCACATCCAGACCTTAAAAATTCGGCTCAGACTCGTTCGGATACTTATAGAAGCCATATTATAAATTTTTGAAAGAATAGTAATAGATTTCGTATTTAATAGGAAAGAAAATTTTATAACGATTGTAGTAAGCCTTTTGTTTGAATGAAATTCATATAAAGATATGATTTTACAACAGCTCAAAAATGTAACGGGTGTGACATATTTTAGTAACGGGTATGACAATGTAAATATTAAAAACTGTTTGTATAATATAGAAAAATTTAAAAAATAAAGATGGAATAGATTCAAAATTCAAAAAGTTAAGTACGATTACGCAATAATTAATTAATTTCAGTCAAAACATGAGAGTAATTGACTCGATGTTTTTTAAACTTATTTCTAGTTTAGACACAAATGTGAGTCCATCATTAAGAGACTTGAATCTAGGATCTTTAAAATAATGTAAGCTTTCAAGTTTTAATATTTTATTCAAAGATTTCTCATTTTTTTTAAATTTTTGCATAAAAAAATGTTTAGTTTCCTTGAAGTTTTAAATATTCATTAAAAATCGTAAAATAATTCGATTGGAGAATTGGTGACAATAGTCCAGCTTTTATTTCTATAAAATGTTTGGATTGTACCTACTTGAAAAACTAACGTGTTTTATATATTTTAAATTGAGCCCCTAAAATTTTAACAAAAGTAAATGGTACAAGGAAGCACAAAATTATATTCATACCTGATTTGTAACGGGCGTGACATTTCTTAGAGTACATATAACAAATATCTACAGCCGCTTCTTAACTTGTCTTAAATTCTTAAAACAAATTAGAAAAACACAGTCAAATAATATGTTTTTTTTTTTGTAACGGGTGTGACTCTTAAAAATTCCTTGTTGTAACGTGACAAAATAAGTTGGGCTTATTTCTTAGGGATTATAAAATTAATATTGAAACTTTTTTTTTCAAGAAAGACTATTAAATTCTCTACTAGAAAGGTTACGATGACTTGATCACGAACAAAATGATTTTAACGAGTTTTTCAAAATGGACAAGCGGTACTCATCCACCTACCCACTTCCAATGTAAGATTCTGATGCGCTAAAATACAAAAATTATTATTTTTATAATATTTTCTATTGTATTATTTCAGTAGTTATTATCCTGTCATCTTTAATCCAATTTCCAAAATCTAACATTTCCTATCCCACTTCTGACTAATGTAATTTCCATTCTTCGTTTCTTTATACAGTTTTAGCATTGACTTTACTTATGATTTCCAAAAATTAAATAAAAACAAACATTTACGAAAAATTCATTCACATTTAACAGAAAACGCATATTTGTTAAAAAAAAAAAATGTCGGAAACAATTCGTCATAATTGAGTAGATTAATTTCATAATCCGAAAGCAAAGCGAGTAAAAAAGAAATCACTACCGATATTGATATCCCAGATGTCCATTGTTGAGTCTTCCTTTTGGTACCTACATCCTATTTTCGATGTAAAACAACGAAAACCACTCTGTCACACCTTTAATCGGATTTTTGGATGGCTGCAAGATAATCCTGCCAGTCGAAGCGGAATCCATTGTTTCAAAAAAAGACACAATCTCCATTCTCATTGCCGTAGTCGTCAAATAAATTATTTCACAATTGCACCAGGATGCGAATACCTAGTCCTAGTGTATAGGTAGGTATAATCGAATTGAAGCTATATCTTCAGTCAGTGTATTTTGTCCTTTTTTCTACGACCACCACACACACACACAGACACACACAATCACCGATACAGAGACTCAGCAATCGGAATCAGAATCACAATTGGATTAAATTTACAATTGGCCAATATGCCTGAATGAACAAATAACAAAACAATTGAAAATTGAATAAAGCTTTTTACTGACCACCGCAGGACGAACGGTGGACATTCTCATATTATGTGTGTAGTATAGTGTACCTACACCTACTTGTACATATATAGAGTAGGTTCGGTGGCATACGGATATGGATGGAAAGTTCGATACGGTTTGGTGGTTTTGGTTCGTCTGCTTTCACCAACAACAAGAGCAACAAAAACAAAACAAAAAAAAAAAATAGGGAAGGTGGATAAATCTGGTGAATGAATCCTCCAAATAAAATCCAAAATAAATAGAGACAAATTTATTTTAGCCATCATTATTTATGTGGCTTTCACATGTAGACAATGTTGAAGCGATTTGTGGTACAAAGGAAATTGTGGTAAATCAATGGAAGCGGTAATAGTTGTCCTTTTATATATTTTTTTTATTTTAAGGTTTTTTTTTTTTTTGGGGGGATGGAATTAATAGTGAGATCAAATGTGATTACGCGGGATATTTAAGACTGGATTGTTGGTTATCGCAAAACGAAATAAAAGTTTTCACTTAGGAAAAAAAGACTGCCGCAAATGTTTACACTATATGACTATCCGTTTCTCAATAAATATAAAATGCATAATGAACAATAATTGTGTATAGAAGTTTGCTGCAAACTTTTGATTACTTTTACGGTTTTTTTTTTAAATATTGTTTATAATAAACTTCAGCGATAGAACGCATATTTTATTATTTTTGAGATTTCAGTTATCGGTTTAAATCAAAGCTATAGAAAACCATCAACCATCACTTTCTCCCATACCATTTGATCGCATCAAGAAAAGCGATGTGAGCCAAGAAACTATTAGTTGGGAAACTCGTTAGCAAGTGCACAAGTCAACAATGCACAAAATTCAGTTTGTAATGATGAGATTTCCTCAACAGCATGAAACAAAGAAACTATTATAATTCAACGTAAGTAGCCAGCCTAGCCACTTAGCATACAAAAGTCTGTGTAAAAGTACTTCACAAGGCTCTCAGGTCAAGTGCGTACTCAAAAAGGGGGCAGAGAGTAGGCACTTGCCCCCTCCCCCCCTTAATTTTGGATCGCACGTACTTGCTCTTATAGATAAAGCTTCTATATATGCTAAACCTTTTTAGTTAAAAATTTGTAAATTTCACGCCATTTTTATAATATTATTTATCAACATCTAAAAACTAAATTTTGAAAAAAAATATTGGATAGTTTTCGAAAAAATGATTTTTCAAAAAAAGCCTTTCAAATAAAAAAAAAATGGTTTAAAGGTAGAAATTATCCCAGAAAATGACCATGATTTTTTTAATCAAAATCGTAGGAACTATTTTTGAGAAAAAACTGATTTTTTTTAAAACGGTATCTGGCAGGTACCGTTATTTTTGGCCCAAAAACAATAATGCAAAAAACGTGTGGGGATAGTCTTCCAAACGCCACATACCTACCAAGTTTGAAGTAAATCGACCCACCAGTTTAGGCTGTGGTCTCTAATACAAACAGACAGACAGACAGAATTGTCAGACCCACTTTTTACTTGCGATATGGGTACCATATATCAAGTTATGCATTCGTACAAAAAAAAAAGTTGATATTGTGTAATTTTTGTATACATTTACATGTAAGAAATAATAAATGTATTAATGCATATTTTTAAAGATTTAAGAAATGAAACTTTAAACAAATTTCAAAAAAAGTCGGTAAAATCTGTAACTTTAATTTTAGTGTAAATTCTATTAGATAAAATGATATACTATAATCGATTTGAATCGATGAGTGTAAAAACCGTACAAGTCCAATTTCTCATTTTTAATAACAAGCAAATATAAAAGAGTATATAGAAAAACTATAAACTATCAACAGTTATTTCATCAAAAAAAAAAAAAAAACATAAAAAAAAAAGCATTAACCTCTTTAACGAATTGTGCTATGATATCTACACAAAAGTTTCAAAATATCATTCAATAGTATCAAAAATGTCATAAATTCGATTTCATAGGTAAACCTGTGAAAATTCAAATTTTGACATTTGACAAGTAGAAACTACGCTATTAATAAAAATGGAACGATACACGCTTCAACAACGCATTGAAATTATTAAAATTCACTATAAAAATGGTGAAAATTTGGCAGAGACGGTTCGTAAAACTAAAACATTTTTGGGTCGTCGTGAAGCACCTTGTCGGACCGCAATACAGAAATTGGTGGACAAATTCGAGCTGTTGGGACAAGTTAGTGATGTGAAGAATAAAACCCGTGCACGTCGCTCAAGAACAACTGAGAATATTGCTGTTGTAGCCCAAAGTGTTGAAGAAATCCCAGGTTTGTCCATTCCTCGTCGTTCTTTGGAATTAGGCATTCCGCAAACGTCATTACACCGTATTTTGCATAAAGACTCGGGTCTTAAGGCTTATAAAGTTCAGTTAACACAAGAACTCAAGCCGGCTGATCATCAACTACGTCGTGTCTTTGCTGATTGGGTCCTTGAAATGCATGAAAATGAACCGGAATTTCATCGAAAAATCATCTTGACTGATGAGGCCCATTTCCACCTCGGAGGCTACGTCAACAAGCAAAACTGTAGCATCTGGGGCTCGGAAAACCCAAGAGTTATTGTTGAAAAGCCTCTCCATCCTCAACGCGTGACTGTTTGGTGCGGTTTATGGTCCCGCGGGGTCATTGGACCTTACTTTTTCGAAAATGAGGCTGGAGCAACAGTTACAATCAATGGATTGAGCTATCGAGAGATGATTAATGATTTTTTATGGCCTGAATTGGATGGTATTGATCTGGACAACGTTTACTTTCAACAAGACGGCGCTACGTGCCACACAAGCAATGTGGGAGAAACCCCATTTTTCAGAAATTGTTTGATATTTTCTTGCAGGTTTTTTTTTTTTTTTGTCTAAAAAAACTATTTGTATAATTTTAATGCGCATTTATTGGAATAATATTTTTTCTAGACTTTAGAGCAAATATCATTGCCCATTCTGAAGATATTTTATCAATAACTGATTGAAGAATCAAAATTGTTGAAGAACAATTTTGTTTATTTAAAAAAGAACACACACATTTTTTAAAAACCACAGATTCTGATTCGTTCAAAAGTCAACATTTTCAATTCGACAATACCAACCATTTCAAAATAAATTCCAATTAAAAATTCAAAAATTTCCTACAAAAATAAGCGATTTGATGATTAGTCATATTTCCAAGAAGGCAAAAGGCAACTAGGTGACAAACGGTTTGAAAATGCATGTGGAAATAAACCTATGGGTTTGCCGAAAATCCATTCATATGGAAATGAGTCATCAATATAGTTGTAATCGGAAAAAAATAAATAGGCAACCTTTAAACAATTACCTAGACTGAATTCTACAAATTACCTGTACATTTTGCGAAACGGTTAATCGTACTATTAAAGTTCATTTCACTGATTCAGTAAATATTTCATTAAACTAAATGTATCATCTTCCAACTGCCAATTCATATCTATGTTCTGTATACAAATATTTATTTATGCATGGGTAGGGTATTGTACATTTCAGCCAATTTTATTTAATTTGTCAACGAAATAAAACTAATTTCCTCTGAATTTTCCGTTCGAACTATTTTCAAATTTATTTACGACCAATATCAACCCAGCCAACATTTTAACTAAAGACGGGAATTTATTTGTTATGTTTTTTGGCATAAGAACAATAATAATTGACTTGAAAATATGGTGGGTCATCCATTTTACGAGTGGGATGAATTTGGCATTTTGTAAATTCAATGTGGGGACAATAATTCAAAGAAATTGACTCGAACTTAATAAGTCGAGTTGAGATTTATTGTTTTTGTTGAATTTTATACATACATAAGGAGCGAATTTATTATTATTTTATTTCAACGTAAAATTTTCAAAGAGTTGGTATTTTTTTTTTGTTAAAAAATTAGGTATACTGACAACTTTCTTAAATTATAACTTTCTTCGATTATAACACTCAGCTCTAACAAAGCATCTTGAGAGCAAACATGCATCCATTTTCAAACTAATTCGCAAATGCAGGATTGAAAATAAAAAAATCAAGTTTTTCAATTTTATAATATTTTTAATAAACACATGAAGCCAGTTTTCAAAATCATAAAATAGATTTAAATTTATTAATTATTCAAGCTGCGGCAGTTGTTGATGTTGAAGTGGTTGTAGTGGATGTTGTTGATGTTCGTTTATACTTATGACGGCGTGAACCCCACATCCCAAAACATCCTTCTGTAGATGGAAGCACACTTAAAAGTGCCAAGATAAGGAAGAAGAACACTACTTTGATGTTCATGTTGTTTAAGTTGGTCGCAAGAAGACCGAATGATTTGTATGGTTTGAGAATTAAGCTTTTATACTTTCTAAATTTCAAAAAAAAACAACCCAATTAATTATCTTACACTTGTGGCAATATAATTATATGTAACCGATTGTTAAATTTATCGAATAATATTTGCAAAGCATGTTGCAAATATTCTTTTCTTTAAACAAATTCACATTTGCGTAGCAAACTTTTTAAATAAATTCTATGAGAAGGTGAGGGTGGATTGTGTGCATAAACCGATTTTTACAAAAATAATAAAACTTTTTTTTTGTTAGCAAAGGCATATACCTAAAACCAAAAGGCACGTGTTGTTTTTTTAATTAATTTTTGTTGTTTCAAATTTTCGAAAAAAAAACCATAAAGATTCGTATGAATAGATATGAAATCTATTTTGCGTGATAACAATTTAAACGGCCATTGGCCGAAAAGAAAAAAAACTGAAACTGTATGTGTTAATTTTTAAATACAGCAACAGTAACATTTTTTGAATTGAACGAAAACTGGAGCCAAAATTTTAGTGAATCAGTGAATTTCAGCCACAAGATATATTTAACATCGATGAAAAGGGTTTTGCAACTAATGTCCATAAACCAGCAAAGATCATTGAGTAAAAGTTGCTGTATACGTTAAGGCCTCTTGTGTACTTATAAAGTTTATAAAAAAAATAATTATATTTGAAATAAAAACAAAAATATAACAATATGGTTTTGCTCAAGTTTATGTATTCACAAGAAAAGTGGAACATCTAAAAAGATTAAAACTAATTTTAATTTTTTTAATTAATAGGGTAGTGTCGGTACCCTTCAATACCTTAAGAGTAAAAGTTGCTAAGCTCCGACAGTGGGTGGAATACCTTTCAACAATAACGCAAGTTTTTTTTTTCAATAAAATTCATAAAATTGAGTTTTTAATTTTTTTTTAAATAGTTTGCAAAATCTTGCTTCGATTTTGATGTGAACACTTGGTTAGACGTTCATATAATATATTACTAGAGAAAGATTTTTGAATCACTTTCTTCTTGGATGGACTCATAACCTGCAGCAGGAATTCTGGATTGCACTTTCGGAGGTGCCCCGCTGGATATTTTTCCAATTTTTTATATTTAATTATTTAACTAATAGAAAGATATTTCAAATTAACAATAATAGCGTGGATAAAAACTAATTGTTGTACTTGAAAAACAAATTCCTTGGAAAAAAAATTAATAATAGGAACACAAAAGTCTTAAGAATATACCCTGAAAATTGTAAAACAACTCTCTCAAATCTATTTTCGATCCCAAATTGGTGGCCTTTGCTGACAGAATACTGTAATTATTTACAGAAACTTACTATCACTAAGGACAAATTCACAATTTCTTACAGAATTTTTAAAGGTCTGCACACACAAAAAATAAGGTTTGTCGGAGTTGCCCCCAATTATATATTATTAACAATTATAATAAAATTATTAAAAAAAATATTTTTTTGTCAACTTTTGTTTTTCCTTTTTTTGTTTTGAAAAATCAAATAAACAATAATCTTAAAATAATAAGAAGAACATGTTAAGAAGTTTTAAATAAAATCGGTTGAGCCAGTAAAGATATGTATATAAGGAGGTAACTAAAAACTATGGCGATTTTCACAGAAAGCGTGTTCATCATAAATTACGTTATTCGAATTATTTGAGAAAAATTAAAACTGCAGTACTACTACAATCACTCATAACATAAAATATTTGCACCAATTTTAATCGAAATCGTTAGAGCTGTTTTTGAGAAGAATCCGGTAACTGAAACAAAAAACATCCCATTATTACTGTTTTTTTTACACAGACACTATATGGAGGCAAACAGTAACAACACACTTACATTTTATACTGGGTTTATTTTTTTTTTTTTATTTTGCACACCAAATAAATTTATTAAATTACAGAAGTCAGCCATTGTTATGGATACATCTGTATGTTTCATTTTTTACACTCTAAGTGATAAAAAAAAGTAAATACACCAAACGATAGGCGGTGTAATGTAAGATTCCGATAAAACAGCATTTTTTTAAATTCCATCGGGAAGCTAAGGTAAATTGGGGTAATGGTGAAAACAATTTTTTTTTATTTATCTCTAAAAGTATGCGGGTAAGAACTATGAAACTAATTATGGTAGATAGATTAATCAGAATGATGACTACTTTTGGCTGACCATGAAATTCAAAAAAAATCACGGTTTCGAGATATGATTTTTTTCGAAAATCTAATATATTTTTAGACCTTTGACAAGGATGTTAATATAAGTAAAGTTTTTTTTTGTGAAAAACTAATTGTACACATTGCATACCTAATGAAAAAATTTAAAAAAATAGTTTTTTATTTGTGAAAATAACATATGTACGTTTTTTAACGTTTACTTGAGTGGTTTTGTTTATTTTAAAAATCGGAGAATAATGAGAAAAATATACTGTCAAATCTACTTTTTTTTTTGAATGAGTTACGGTAGAAACGAGATTTTGCAGTCCAGATTTTTTTAGCGTTTCAAACATTTTTTCTATTTTATTCTAAATTTTAAAACTTAAAATTAACACAGCCATTTGATGATAGGTGAATACATTTATTTTTGTAAAAAATTTCAGAATTTGTTTGTAGTCTGTGAGCGAAGATAACGGTAAAAATAGTTTTTTTACACGAAGCGTTATTCATTTTTACCTAGGCCATGTAAAATTATAATACAACTTTACTAATCGTCACAATGAAATTACCTTTAATTTTATATTATCACACATAACGTATAAAAATTTCACAATCTTATATTGAGTTTCATCAAAATCTCGCAAGAATGTCTGCTTTTTTCTATTAGATAAAATGTTAGAATATAATTTCGAGTAAAAATATTGGACAACTATGTTATAAAAAATGTGCCTTGTAGAGCTTTTGATGAGCGATTAGTTTTCTCAGTGACCCGAAAGCCTTTTTTTCGCTGTCTCTATCACCGTTATGTCATCACAGCTAAAATACCTACCTTGCCGCAAAAGTTTCAATTAAGCATGTTCATTATGATGAAATCAGCTAAATAATTTTGGAGGCATGGGGGGGGGGGGGGGTGGCTTGAACCCTTCAATACGCCAACTACACTAAAAAACATGCAAGCCTTAGGAAATGTTGAAAAATATTGAATTGATCATTAAAATCAAGAATCAAAAGAGTCCACTAAATGTAAGGTCCAGTAATGTAAAAGGTGTTTTTTCGAAGGGTTGGTATATATTTATTATATAACATGATTAAATATGATATATTTTTTTCTTAATTTTATCTTTACTATAGATCCTTGAACAAAGGATCTATAGTAAAGATAAAATTAAGAAGCTATAAACGACCATCCAATATAAAGTACATAAAGTACTCGTACCAACAAACATTTAATATTTTACAGTATTCCCTTCATTACGTAACTGTTTCTGAAACTTAAGTTTAGCTTATTTCATCAATTGTAAATTGAGGTTCAGTTCTCTTTTAGATAACACAATAACTGAGTTACAAAAATATATAATAACTTAAGCATTTATGTCTTATGTCACAATTTACGAAGAGACAAAAGTAGACCATAAACGTTTATGCTCAACATAAATATTTTAAGTATCATATCAGCAAACGGACCTTATACATTTAAATTCATATCCACATGATATTTAAATGACGTGTCAGCTGCAAGTTCACTACATTATACAACATAAATTTGTAATCACGTGGAATAGAATAGATTTAATACCTATTTATCCAGATGCATGGATTTTTTTCGAAAATTTGACACAACAAAAATAATTTTAAAAAAGCCACACGTGCCTTTTGGTTTAAGCTAAATGCTCTTTATGGTTATGTATTATACACTTTTTTATGTTAGGTACTAAGAAAAAATTAAAAATATAACTTATTTATTTATAGAAACGATTTTTTGCTACATGCTTTGCAAATATTATTCGGTAAAATTAACAATCATCAAATAAGCTACATACAATTATGTTGACACAAGTGTACAGTAATGAGGTGTTTTTTTTTTTTCATTTTTTTGAGATTTAGAAAAAAGTATAAAAGCTAAATTCTCAAGCCATAAAAATCATTCAGTCATCTTAAAAACCAACTAAAACACTATGAACTTCAAAGTAGTATCTGTCTTTCTAATCTTGGCACTTTTAAGTGTTCTTCCATCAACAGAAGGATGTTTTATCTTTAGAAGACCTAAAACAACAACAACAACGACTACTACCGCTGCTTCCTAATAATAATTAATTAATAATGTTAACCTTTGTTTGATTTTGAAAACTGACTTTATTTGTATATTAAAAATATTATAAAACTGAAAATGAACTTGAATTTTTCTTAAGCATGCATTTGTATATTTATTTGTAAGATTTTATCTACATTTCCTATTTTCTAATCTTCTGGTTTACACTTAAACAGAACTTAATTGATGCTGGCAGGGCCCTCGCACAGTGGAATGAAATGGAAATCTAGTGCGCCAAAATTCGTTTGGTATGAATTTACCTGTTTAATTGATAAAATCGAGCTTATATTTGAAAATAATGAAGGTTTTTTTCCTCGTTAAGTGAAAAATGTATAGTCATTTCCAACAATTTTCAATTTTTCAAATATATTCCATTTTGAAATCTACTTTTAACACGCATAATTTCAAAAAAGTTCATTATTCAAGTATCCATACATTGTCGAATACCACACATGCTTGAACTTGTACAAAAAATATGGTTTTCATTTTGCATTTAAACAAATTTAAAAGATTTTTGCATTTTTAAGTACAAATGTTATTTTTTAACTGCATAATGCATTGGTGCAATTATTGAAAAATGTTATTTCACAAAAAAAACTGTAAGAATCATTTATTTGTGGCCGTAGTATAAAAAACGTGCGATAATGCCATGGTGTACAAAAACGTAGTATTATACTTTGAAAAATACACTGAGCGAAAAAAGGTCATAATCTAAGATTTTATTTGGGATAAAATCTTTTTCTATTTTTTTTTTTTTAGAAGGGGCATGAAAAAACTTAATGGCATTTCAATGTTATCCATTCTTTACGGAATACCCTTTATATGCACAATTTTAACACCAACTATGAAGGGTGACGTGAAATAAGGCCCAACGGTGCAATTTTTACTGCCAAAAGTATCCGTAAAATTTTATATTTTAGAAAGATTGAGACAATAAGATGGGACATAAGTTTATATTTTTTGCTACATTGTAGCACACATAATATTGACTGAATTCTGGTTAAAACCGTGCAGGGAAATAACTTCACTGGAAAATAATTTCACATGCGAAACAACTTCACCACTAGTGGGAAATAACTACTTTTTACTTCCCACTTTTTTCCCAAGTGAAGTTATTTTCCACTTTGAATGGGAAATAATATTACCTTCAATTTGGTGGTTGTATTTCTCACCTTACTAAGAATGTTTTGATAGAGAATACAACAAAATTTATTTAAAGCTATCTATTTATGTTAACGTTCTTATATCTTATATAAGAAAATGTATTATTAATATCTAGTGTTTGAAAAATTACAGATACTATTCATATTTACAAAATGCTGCAAAATGCTTCTACTTTGGATACAGCAGTTAACATCATGAATAGACCTCTCTGGTGGATCTTCTTCCACTACAAAATGTTTATACTCGTACATAAATTGACCACTTCTGGTGGATTTTCTTTCATGACTAACTTATCTATTATTTCATGAAAAGGTCAACGTTATAGTGGGAATTATGAACTGAAGCTTTTGAGTGCATGGCAGGGCTCAGGAGAAATATGTAGTTACATTACATTTTGAGAATTTAATCAAACACAAATAATAAAATACGCTCGATTTTTTTGATGTTTATTTGATCAAATTCTCAAAATTTAATGTAACTACATATTTCTCCTGAGTCCTGCCATGCACTCAAAAGCTTCAATTCATAATTCCCACTATAACGTTGACCTTTTCATGAAATATTAGAGTATAAACATTTTGCAGATACCCTGCAATCATTGGAAAGTTTTTGTTTATTGCGATAGAAATTACAATACACAATTTTATAGCCATTTTTGTAGTATGTACAAAAATTTTGAAAATTGATTTAATTTTTTTAATTGCGATTTTTTTTTATTTCAAATCCAAAATCGTATAAATATTTTTATACAAAAGTAAGATTATTTTTTACAAAAAAGTTAAGTTATTTCCCACTCAAAGTGTGTACAAGCAAGAGGGTTTCAGGGAAAAAATATGCCTGCCCCCCTATACATTAGGGTGGAGCTACAATGTATTAAGAAAAAACAAGTTTTCGTATGAATCTCGAATACCTCCATTTTGATGTGTTTCAATAAGTAGAACAATTTCATATAAGAAAAAATTAATTTAGATATATCTTTAGCCTTAGATCAAAGTTTTGACTTTTTGAAATAAATGCTTTCAATATCCGACATACATTTTTCAGGTCTCGTTGTCGTTTCCTGGCCCTATGAAAAAGCTAACGGTATCCTCCAGCGGTGCCAAAAAACCATTTCTCATCGACTACCAGCTGCATTCGAGACTGACAAAACCAACAAAGTCAGGGCCGCAGTGTAAGAAAAATAGTAAAAACAACCCTTTCCTCAGCGTACAAACCAATCGTAACCGCAGTACGAAATACGCGGTATAAAATTTGCAGTACGAAATTCGGTATCTTCGAATAGCGCGGGTCAAATATTTCCTCGATCATAAAAGCAGCAGGTATTCGCTCCTACATTTATGATCGAGGACAAGGAACAATTGCAACAATTGCACGTACTTGCTGTTAGGGTCACTATTTTGTTGTGGACGATAAAGCTTCTTATACATATAAAGTTTTTAAAAATTTATAATTTTAGAAAAAAATAAATTCATTACTAAACTGACAACTTCTTAAATTGTTTTTATCTCCAAACAAAGTATGCCCTTTAATTCGATTAAGAAAAACATTTTTAGAGAAAAAAAAATTGAAAATCGTTAGAGTCGTTTTTAAAAAACATTTTTTTTTTTTTTTAAATTCTCAAACCTTGTTTAAAAATAAAGTTGGTATACAATTTTTAAGATAATTTTATTGCACATCTTAAATCTAAATTTCAAAAAAATACAGTAACCCGTTATCGAAAAATTGATTTTTCAAAAAAAAAATTGGAAAAATTTTTAAAAATTCAAAAATTACGTTTTTGAAAATTTTGTTATCAAATTATTTTGAAATTGTTATAGAGCTTTCGTATAAAAAAATTCATCAAAAGTGGTTTAATCGTTTAAGAGAAAATCAAAAATGAAAAAAACGGTTTAATGGGAGGTACCGTTAGCAGATTTTTTACAAACATTTCTTATGTTTCAGATGTATGACACTACTCTCAAAAGAAAACACAAAAATTAGAGCCGTTTTTCTAAAAAAAGTTAACTTTTCCTCAATTGTTATATGACAGGTACCGTTAGTTTTGGTCCTAAAAAAAAAAAAATCAATTTCTCCGCTAGGGAATCACCAAATATCCTTAACCACCAAGGTTCAAGAAAATCGGTTTATCGGCTTAGGCTGTAGGTCGAGGTATACACAGACAGACGGACAAACAGAATTGCGAGACTCACTTTTTTCGCATTTGTTTACGAATCCTAAACTTACCCTATAGTACCTATATCGCAAGTAAAAAAGTATGAGGAACTCTGGAACTCTTGGTTTGCTACCGGGAACTGTCATTTTTTTATTAAATTTTCAACAATTATTTTGCTAACTTCACAGAACTCGTTTGATGAAACAGAACTTAAGTTTAGTTAATTTCATCGATTTCAATTTGAGATTGAGTTCTCTTTTAGATAAAAATAATAAATTTAATAATAATTGAGTTACAAATATGTATAAATAATAATAAATAATAATGAATAACTTAAGATTTTATGATCAACATAAAGTCTTATGTGACATTCAGCACAGAGACGAAATATAAATATTTTTAGTATCGAATCAGAAAACGGCCCTTATTACATTTAAATTTATCATATCATCAAATGTCATGATGTGTCAGCAGTGAGTTCATTTTATTATTTACATAAATTGTAATCACGTGGAATATAGTTTTAATTTCCACACGTGCCTTTTGGTTTTAGCTAAATGCTCTTTATGGTTATGTATACACTTTTTTTTATGTTACTCAGAAAAAGTTATTATTTTTGTAATAAATCGGAGTATCGGGTATTGAGAAAGCAAATGTAATGTTTTATAGAAACGATTTTTTGCTACATGCTTTGCAAATATTATTCGGTAAAATTAACAATCATCAAATAAGCTACATATAATTATGTTGACACAAGTGTACAGTAATGAGGTGTTTTTTTAAATTTTTTTTCTTCATTTTTTTGAGATTTAGAAAAAAGTATAAAAGCTAAATTCTCCAGCCATAAAAATCATTCAGTCTTCTTAAAAACCAACTAAAACACTATGAACTTCAAAGTAGTATCTGTCTTTCTAATCTTGGCACTTTTAAGTGTTCTTCCATCTACAGAAGGATGTTTTATCTTTAGAAGACCTAAAACAACAACAACAACGACTACTACCGCTGCTTCCTAATAATAATTAATTAATAATGTTAACCTTTCTTTGATTTTGAAAACTGACTTTATGTGTATATTAAAAATATTATTAAACTGAAAAACTTGATTTATTTTGCATTTGTCTATTTATTTGTATTTTGTCTATTTTATTTCCTACTGGCAGGACTGTGGCACAGTGTGATGAAATGGAAATATAGTGCGCCAAAACTCGTTTGGTATGAATTTACCTGTTTAATTGATAAAATCGAGCTTATGACCACTGAATACTTGAAAAATATATATTTTGAATACTACAGATGCTTGAACTTGTACAAAATATGTCTTCTTCATTTTGCATTAAAACAAATTTAAAAGATTTTTGCATTTTTATGTACAAATGCAAGTTAATTTTTTTGACTGCATATTTATTGGTGCAATTATTGAAAAATGTTATTACACAAAAAAAAAACTGTAAAAATCGTTCATTTGTAGCCGTACAATATGGCATTTAAAGTTTATCCATTCTTCACCGGAGACCCTGTATATTTGCAATTTTAACACCAACCATGAAGAGATGGCATGGGTGAAAGTAAAATCCAGAAGTTCAGCCTCCATGTACCTAAATACCTCCAAGCTATAACATGGGTTTCGGATTAATTCCGACTTTTCTGCAGGGTGAAACACTACGATCGAAGTGGGGCACTTTTTCACTGTCATGAATGTTCCGAATTCAATTCGGTACGAATGTTTGTATTGAGACCAACTTTTCGTTTTCACGAAGAATTAATATTGTTAATTGAATAGCAAACCCCTCTCTCAAGCTTTTCAAGTGTCCCGTGTCTGGCTCGAAATTATGAGCTTAAAGATTTTTAATAAGCTTTAATATTATTCTCTCGGCATTTATGGATAGTAGATTTTCCTAGTTCAATTTTCTGGAGAGCTTCTTTGGATAAACCATAATTTTAGGCCTGTTATACAGACAAGAGCTTCAAAAGAGAAATTCGGCCTTGATGTAAGCCATTCTCTTGCTGACTTCCGTGAAAGTTAAAAACACACTCACAAAGAAGTGATTCTCCTATTTTTGGTATAATAAATCGTTTTAGGAGTTTTCGTACGTAAAGCTACCAAAACTGGGACTTTTATGCCGGTTTTCAGCTGCTGAAACATCGCTGGAGACCAAAATATCGCCGGCTTCGCTCTTCACTATCGGCTGCCGAGCTTAGAAATGCAGTTCATTAATCAGTACAGGATTTAGAAAATCAAATATTTTTTTCACATGCCCGGTTGTAAGAAATTGGAAAGTTAGTGACGGCTAACTGATCTCAAATATTTGTGAATCAGGTTCAATTCTTCAATCGAGTAAGAATGTTCCGAATCCCCGAGTATCTCCTGCTGAAAGACTATCTCAGAGAGCGCGAACTTATTACCAAACAACAGAAGGATCGAGAAGAAAAGATATCACAGCAGGAGCAGCCATCCATCCTCGAACCAGACCTCTGGAATATATCTTACGATGATATCTTTGCATGGATATGCCTGAGAATTCCTTCCTATTTGGATACGGAGATGATGTGGCCGTGGTGACAAGCAGCAACCGAAACACCGAAAGGGCACAGAGGAAATTGAACTAAGTCATGGGAAGAAACAAATTCCTGAATGGAGGAACAGGGGTTGTCTCTGGCTACTGAGAAAACCGAAAAAGTGCGGCTTACAAGGAAACGAATCTCCACTATAATCGACTTCCGCATCGATACCGAGACAATAAGAAGTAGGCTAGTAGCTAGTTACGTAGTAGCAAAGTTTCTGGGTACAGATACGGTCGGCTGCAGAACGCCCATCCAAAGTGACAGCATAATTTGCCAGGCTGATGGGAAACATATAGGTGAACCATCCAAAAATAAACGGAGACGTCTGATGATGAAAACACTATCACTAATACGGAAGTGAGTACTCACACGAAAAGAAATCGGAAATTTGACCAATAGCAGCGATGGCGGAAGCAAAATTGCTCACACAACGTAAGTAGCAGGAGCGGTGGGAGTCTGAAAGCAGAGGGCGCTGGACTGCAAGACTCATCGGAGATGTAAGCGAATGGAGTAACCGGAAAAACAGTGAACTACTACGTCAGGCAGATCCTCACCGGACCGGGCTACTTCAATGTCTTCCAGCATAAGATAGGAAACAAAAACCCTTCCTTCCAGTATGGAGCCGCGAAATCAGATGACGTCCACCACACTGTCTTCGAATGCAGCAGATGGAAATCGACACCAGAATCTAAATAGAAGCATAGGAGAAATCAGGCAGGATAACATCATCCAGAAGATGCTTGTTCTAAACTGTTCTGGACAGCGTCATTGAACAACAAACTAGAACAGTCTGGAAAAAGTTGCACTTTTCTGTTCCGAAAAGTCCAGAACAACGTCATTGAACACACTTATTGCTATCAGCTGGTGTGACGACCATCTGCCAAAATTAAACATATTAAACTTAAGCTGTCAGATATCAGTGGTTAACCAGCGGCTGGAACTATTTTAGTTAGACCCAAGCTTAAGCTACTGTTGGGAAGGTACTAAAACTGAAAATATATACTCACTAAAGAGAGACTATAACTGATTTTATAAAATTTGTTGAACTAAAAAATACAAATAATCAAAAATGTATGCTAACGCTTAGGTAATGTTCCTTTACTTCACACAAAGTAAGTGGTTTTTCTCCTGGGATGCACTAGAAGATCTAATAAATATTTTCCTATCATCATCGTCAACATATCCATTGCACACGACACACCGCTAAGTGGATTTTCTTCACGATTCACGCGATGCACCTTGTGAATTCTACTCCCTATCTGTTGCCTTTTCCCAAACAACACGCTTAAAAAAACCGATACGGTGATGGAATCCGAGAACTCCATTAGGATTATATTTCATTGGGTGGTAAAAGTCAACTTACTCGCCGAAGATTTTCCACTTCGTTGCCAGCAGATTTATGTAAGAGGATGCATCTTCATTTTATGTGCATTGAGGTGTTGCTGCGGCGAATTTTACACTACATTAAAAAATCCAAAGTTTCGTGCTTCATCACGGACGAGGACGAGTATATGGCAATGGAGTGTACGATGCCACTTGGTATTCCATGCAACGGATGTCGCATAAAGTTCTAAATAAATTTCACCGACACCTGTTTTTATGGTTTCGCTAGACACAAATCCTGACGCTGTATACCTACTTCTACTTCCTGTTCCTCTTTCGCCAACCAGCCAGCCAACTGGCCGCGCCATTTGGCCGATTGCTACGTGATCGCATTGTATTAACCGTGTTTGCCACTTTCCGCCACGCGGTATGATAGCAGCTATATGTATTGTGTATGCAAAATCCTTGGCCATATTTATGGGACTTTGGTCGGTTTTCTATTCCAGTCATACGTTGGTCATAAAATAGAATTATGTTCTTGTGTACCTTTTGATGCCGGTAAAAGCTTGTTAGTTAGTGTTGGACATTGGCGAAAGTAACCAGACTGTGTCGCATAGAATGGGAGAGGGCGAGGGCAGATTCCAGGCGAAATGCAGAGATGTAAACAAAACCTTTTTAATACAATAAACCGCGAATACTAATTACTACCAATGCTAAAGGCTACCCGCGTATTATTTATGTGGACATGCAGCTCGAGGAAAGTTACGACGGTCCACGAAATTCGCGATTTATTTGCATGTAAGGAAGAATGCTGGAAAAAAATCTGTAGCCAAAATTTTGATAGGGATCTAATAATGCTTATAGATTCAAGTTAGGCTTTAATTGTTAAACACAAGAAGTAAAAGTACCTACCTTTTATAGAAAAACATGATTGGTAGGATCTCGAATCGAGCACGAAATTACACATTTAAATATCCAAATTTTTATATTTTTAATGCATTTCATTTGAAAATATTGGAAAATCATGGTCTCGAACAAAACAGAAGAAAATGCCAAAAAATTAACAACCCAATACAACGCCATCTACGATAGATGACAGAAACAGAACATGAACCGCTGTTTCGGGTAGTACCGGATGAATGCAGAACGATAAATTTTCGTGGTTTCGATAGTTATTTCATTTGAATTTGATTTAAATCCATGAAAAAAGAGCATACTACCGCTGGAAAAGCATGAAATACTGTATAAAATAAAACAAAGAAAATCACAGAAAAGTCTTGAAAAAAAGTGAAAAGTCGGGAAAAAATAAGTAAAAAACCGCGAGCTACATCGGAATACCATGAAAAAAGGGCGGGATACTGGTGAAAGATTGCGGAATACCTCAGAGAATAGAAACAAATATCATGAAAAAGGCACTAAGTACTACAGGAAAAAGTTTAAAATACCGCTGAGAAAATCTAAAAAGGTCTCAGAGGATAGCGTGGAACGTCGTGGTAAAAAGTGTTAAAAGCCGCCGAAAAATATGCGAAATACTAGGTACTACGGTAAAAAACGCGAAATAGTGGTGAAAGATCGCAAAGACCAGTAAATTAAGGTCCTGAAAAGCGTGAGGAAAAAGCAAACATGGACAACTTTATGGCCTCGAGGAAACTTCAATCTAATTTGTCTATGTCTACGTTCGAAATGGAAAAAAAAACAAATATTCTGTATCCAAGAGCACATTTTAATTACTGAAATTATAAAGCCAACTACTGAAAATTAAAGAATGGTAAGTCTTGCGGGTCAATAGCTACTGTAGTTGCGGTCCAGTAACTAATGAATCTTATAAACGATATACTAAATAAGACAATTAATTTAAGAAAAATAAAAATCACCCTGCAGGGCAGGACAACGTCTGCCAGGTCATCTAGTTAAAAATAAGTTTATATTTATATCAATAAATTAGAACACACTAAATGGTTTTCAATTTTTCAATACGTTTTTTATGGGAAATACATGGCGTTTTTTTGGTTTGTCTAACACTCAGCTCTCTTTCAACCGGTTTTAATGAATATGAGAGGAACCTTTAGAAAAAATGTTGCTCTACAAAAATGTAATTAAAAAATGTAAATGCAAATTTAAAAAAATATATTCAATTTTAAATATATTTTTACGATTTGTTTTTAATTTTTTCCATTTTTCCCAAAAAGTACTAAGCGTACAGTAAAGATGCATATTAAATTTTGAAGAAGTCCAATTTTTACATCAAACAGTGGCATGCAAAAAAACACTAAAACACACTTGTTTTAGTCATTCAAATAGGGTTGCTGTATACATAACTATACCTACCGATATTGGAGTTGGTACCCGACATTTTTTCGATAGAAGAGAGCCAAATCTTAAATTTGTGTTTAGCTTTTAGCCTTGACAAATATGATACATTTTGACTGAAAAATGAGAGTTTTTAGTAATGTTTTGCATTCAAATAGGGTTACCGCATGCTTTTATCCATTGTGAAATTGGCACCCGACATTTTTTTTATTTGAGGTACATGTGTTACTGGTAAAAAAATAACCCCTCCAAATAGTTGTTATCATCGCGAAATTTGGTATAAATTCTTCATGATAGCCATGAGTCAAAAGGGTCCACAAAATCCATTTGAGTTGCTGCGGTTTTAGATGTGATCTATTATTATATTTCAATTATATATCATCTAGATCTAAGCTAGGTCTTAGACTCCCAAAGTTGACATCTTTTTTGTCATCAAACATGATTTCTGAATCCTGGCTAGGCTTGGTATCTAAGAGAATTAAAAAAAATCGTATTTGGCTTTTCGACTCAGAAGTATGTTTGGGTGGAGGAGAGGGGAGATGCTGCCCCCCTGCAACCCCTCTGCTTGGGGTCGCTATATGATTTCGGGTGGGTGCGATATTGAGTGTGTGCAAAGTTTTTCTTTACTGAAAAAAATCACATTTGAAGACAAAAAATGTCAATTTTAGGGTTGAAAGATGAAAAATGTTTTTTCGTATCACTCCCTAGATCACGACAGAATTTTTAAATCTCGAAGATGCCAAGTTTAAAAAATGTCAAAAAATTGTTAAGGAAAGTTCTTAAAAAATATACAAACTATTTTTCACAACTTTCGAAAAATATTTGAGCCAAATCTTAATTGTCAAAAAATATTTTGGCCAAATGTCCAAGAATAATTAAAAATAGTTAAGAAAAAAATCCAAAATGTTTGACAATTGGCCAAAAATATTTTTCTAAAGTACCTACTATGGAAATATCTACGGGATATCATGACGCACGGGCAAACGAGCCACGAGATTAAATGAAAAACGTTTTTCAGAATTTCGCTGGCAAACGTTACCAGGGCAACTGAGAAACTATATGAAACGTATTGATCACATTTTTTAAAGCCACATTTTTATTTATACGCTAAATGCAAAGAACTTATATCCCTTAAAATTTACATACATGCCTGTGTATATCACCATTTATATAATTCTATGAACTTTACGGTTTTAAGAGTATTAAAAATAATAATAAGTATAAGTACTCTACTCGTATATTCATACATTTTATATCTCATCAACTATTACACATAACGATGATCAAAATCTCATTAAAGGTAATAAAACTTTCATAAGTATTTCTAAATGGACAAAAATTTTCTGTTTATAAGCTCCATTAGGAAACACATTTGAATGGAACGGCACAAAGGACACTTTTATAGGTATTTTAAGTACTTTACTTTCCAAGGAACCATATAATCAATTATCGTCTAAATGTTGTATAGCATCTCTATAAGCTATGGCAAAGAATTTCATCAGCGATAAATTTCAGATTAACGGTAATGAACGGTATAAAATCTTATATTCCTTCCATTAAGAAAATTACAGCAACTTTAGAAATCAATAAATGTCCAAAAACATCACAAAGCGGAAGCAATTGAATAATGTATGGTTGTATGAATGGACACTGGATAGACAGTAGTTGTTGTAGTTTGTTGGCATGTTATTTTGGAGTAACTGCTGAAAATTGGTTAAGTTTTTTTTGTTTTATCGCTGTTGTTTTTGTGATATGATTTAAAGTTTAGATAAAAAAAAAACTAAATATTGTTTTCTCTTCAATTAATAATGGTATAGGAAAAAAAAGGACAGAAAAGAACGAAAAAGATCAGAAAAGTACAGGTTTTTGTGTTCCATGAGAAAAACCCTTGCCCCAAACTGCTCTACAATCTTACCGGTGGAATTTTGAAAAACCCCTTCGTATCAGAACCTTATTTTATACCACCTATCTTTTGGTGTACCTGGGTTTATTCCGAAGACCACTTCAGTATCATATAGCATAGAAAAAGAATCTATAATAAATAATGCGAAAAAATGAGTCCCACAAATCTCTCAATCAGTCAATTTGTAGTAATCATCACAGCTTTAATCGATAGGTCAGTTCTCCGTTGACTTAATTTTTTTTTTTGCGGGCACAATCCAGACGTATTATCCCACTTTCTTATTTTGGGACAAAATTATTTCGGTCAGAAATGAATTTTGTTTTCTTAAAGTGACGTGCATCCGTGTAGTAACCTTAACCCTATAGGCTATATGCAATTCCTAGGTTTCAATGTCTTTATTAAGACTACAAATGCCAGCCCTAATAAACAACAACTTGCTTCTTGAATGTCTACTTTCTAAGTTTTGTTGCCGGCATCAGCACTTTAACGTTGACTTAAATAAAATAAATAAGTCAGTATTCTAATTTTCGCATTTATGACGCTTGAAAGTTCAAACTTTTGCACTTAGGGCTTTAGTTTGTTATCTTATACTTTATACAATACACCTAAGATAAAGAACCAAAAATTACACTTTAAAATTAACTCGTTATTACCAAGTAAAAGTTGTTTCTGTGTACCTACTAAGTTCTATATACGACATCGTTAAACTGTTGAGGAATTTATGTACTTATTATGTACAAAGGTAGTATAGAATATAATCTCATATTTATTTGCAACATGATCTACAAATATTTAATCGCACACAACTAACCGTAAAATTATCAAAGATAATGAAGTGTTTTCGTCAGATTTAGAAAGTATAAAAGCTTACTTTTCAAACGACAAATCATTCAGTTTTCTTACAACCAACTCCAATTACCATGAACTTCAAAATTGTGTTCTTCTTCCTTTTCTTAGGAATCTTAAGTGTGCTTCCATCTGCAAACGGGACATTTACTTTATGTCCTTCAGAACACCATAAGCCAATGTGGAGGACCTTTGGTTCCTGGTTCCACAAGGATTGTACATCACCAGCACCAAAAACCACGTCGACGACTTTAGCTTCTACTACCGTGACCACAGAATCAACATCAAGTTCGTCAACAAGTACTACCCAAGCTGCATAAGATGGTGCTGAAGAATATTTTCAACCTTTTCGTTACGTTCTGACAAATTCTTCACTTTCTTTATGTAATAAAAATAATATAAAATTGGAATTAGAAAATTTGAGTTTTCATTTTAATGAGATATTAATAATACATTAATTTGTTCAGGTATCAGAGATTAGTATTTCGGAATTTTACCTTAATTAATTTCATTAAAATTACGTTACAAATGGTTTAAATCTTACCATCATGGTGCCATCGCCAGTTTCAAAGTTAAATAATTTTAAACTCCACTTTTAGTTTAAACTTCAGTTCAACAGTTTATTCAATTTTACGGTTTCGTTTAGCTGTAGTTTAGATTAACCTTGACTTGAAACTTGATCTGGGCTTAGATTTATAATGTGGCAGCTTGGCGTAATGCATAACGTAGCGTAGGTTCGAGTCCAGTTCGGGCATGAATTTTTTAAATAATTCGAACATACATCGACTAAGCACCACTAATGGAAGGAATCTGATGATCGGGCGTGGCAACCTGTAGAATATCTATAAATCCAGCCCATGAATTTGGTGGTATCATTCACAGGTTGTTGTTGTTTCATTCAAAATCTTAAATGTGAAATGACGGAAAAGCATCATAGCTGCGGGTAATATTTATTCCATAACCCACTTCACTAAAAAACTCAATTCAGCGCAGCTTCTGAAAGTGAGTTTGAAGATTATGTATTGGTGTCGATGAAAACTTAAAATAAATTGTGAGTACGTAGGAAGGCATGTTAAACGTTATTATTCCTAAATTCATTATCTTTATCCTGAAACCTTAAAAGTGTTTTTAATATATTTGTTTCTCTCTTTACGGAACGATCGAAATGAAATAATTTTTCAAAAAGGTCGAAAATCATGTTTTTGTACACTTTGAGCGGCTGTTACTCGATGGTTTCTGGTCCGAACAATATATCGTTGGAAAGGGGAAAACAAAATTAAGTATTCAAAAATTAGAATTACCGTTATTGATATTTATGCTTAACTAAATAGAGCAAAAAAACATGTTTTTTTTGCTGATATCTCGAGAAAGCATCTTTGGAAAAATAAATGAATTTCATTTTCTTGTTCAGCAACCCAAAATTAATCTAAAAAGTAATTTTTTTATGCAGGTACTCAGTAATTTTGGGGAGTTTTTTCGTCCTCCAGTAAAATGTCCATAAATGGAGTTAGCAGATTTGCAGTCTAAGCCAACGATATGATATAAATTTACAAATAAGTTTTAATTCAATTGTTTTCCCATCCCTTTTTGAGAAATAGAAGTATTCCCCCCTTTTTGTCCATTTCTTCTCATTTCTTTCTAAGAAAACAACATTAGAATAATCAACCCTGACGGCTAGATGAACTTTTTTTAAGTAGCTGAAAACTTACACTGTTTGTTACTCCGACACCGAGTCTGAAAATCTCATACAAATCGTAGTTAAAATTTTATCGAAGTAAGAGAACGCCTGGACAAAAAAAAAGTGAAAAAATTAAGTTTAAACGATAAAAAAGTTGGTGTGGCAGAAAACTCATTGTTTGATTTCTCTTGCAAGTGATCAATTATTATCATTCCTTAAAATTTCAACAAATTCGGTCAAGTGGTTTAGATTTTATGGAGTTTTTTCCGCTCTCCTATACAAGTCGCCCCACCACTGTGCGGCAGCGTCGTCGTCGTCGTTGGCGTTGCAAATTTGTAAACACGAATTCTTTTGTTAGAATCAAGGTAATTGAAATCTTTAAACGCCAAAAGTTGAAAGTCAGCTTAGCTTAGGTTAAATGCGTATGCGGCCATTTTGAATTAAACCTTTTTGTACTTTTCATACAAGAATCGGGTTGGGGTCGAAATTCTGCCACTTTAAAAATCTGTTTTCAAAATTCTGCTTCAAAATTCTGTAACTTGTAACGCAATTATAATGAAATTAATTAAGGAGAAATTCCGAAATACTTATCTCTGATACCTGAACAAATTAATGTATTATTAATATCCAACAAAAATGAAAACTCAAATTTTCTAATTCCAATTTTATATTATTTTTATTACATAAAGAAAGTGAAGAATTTGTCAGAACGTAACGAAAAGGTTGAAAATATTCTTCAGCACCATCTTATGCAGCTTGGGTAGTACTTGTTGACGAACTTGATGTTGATTCTGTGGTCACGGTAGTAGAAGCTAAAGTCGTCGACGTGGTTTTTGGTGCTGGTGATGTACAATCCTTGTGGAACCAGGAACCAAAGGTCCTCCACATTGGCTTATGGTGTTCTGAAGGACATAAAGTAAATGTCCCGTTTGCAGATGGAAGCACACTTAAGATTCCTAAGAAAAGGAAGAAGAACACAATTTTGAAGTTCATGGTAATTGGAGTTGGTTGTAAGAAAACTGAATGATTTGTCTTTTGAAAAGTAAGCTTTTATACTTTCTAAATCTCACGAAAACACTTCATTATCTTTGATAATTTTACGGTTAGTTGTGTGCGATTAAATATTTGTAGATCATGTTGCAAATAAATATGAGATTATATTCTATACTACTTTTGTACATAGTAAGTACATAAATTCCTCAAAATTTTAACGATGTCGTATATAGAACTTAGTAGGTACACAGAAACAACTTTTACTTGGTAATAACGAGTTAATTTTAAAGTGTAATTTTTGGTTCTTTATCTTAGGTGTATTGTATAAAGTATAAGATAAGAAGCTAAAGCCCTAAGTGCAAAAATTTGAACTTTCAAGCGTCATAAATGCAAAAATTAGAATACTGACTTATTTATTTTATTTAAGTCAACGTTAAAGTGCTGATGCCAGGGACAAAACTAAATAATTAAACATTCAAGAAGTAAGTTTCAGTTTATCGGGCTGGCGTTTGAAGTCTCAATAAAGGCTTCAAAACCTAGGAATTGCCTTTAGCCTACACGGTTAATGGTGCTACACGGTTGCCCATCACCTAACGCCACCACAAACTAAATTCATGACCAACCGATATAACTTTGACATAAAATAAGATATTGGAAAAACTCCTCTGGATGGTGCCCGAAAAAAATTGAAGTCAAAATTGAAGAAACTCTGACTTCTACTACAGACTGACCGATAGAGAGATTTGGGGGTCTCATTTTTTCGCTTTCTCTATCATCGTTTATCATGAAGATGATGATGGGCTAGTGTCTAGAGTTCGTTTGTCTTACGAATACTTAACTGAACATAAATTATAGTGATATTACCGCTATTTAAAATATAGAATTAGGTGAAACCGATTATTATCATTTACATTGAATCGACCCTGATTTGTTTTACTGGAATGTTAGTGTAAGTGATTGAGGGGTTTTTATCACAAAATTATAAACGAGACGCAAGGGTTCTGGGATTAAGTTTAAGTCCTTAGAGACATTTATCGGGTGTTTTACATATCGGTAAATGTCTCTAGCGTCTCTGCCACTGCCGTGTATCAGGCTTATGAGCCGTCCCTGACAATTGACCGGAATCTCATAAAAGTAAGTAAGCTAAATGAACGAAGGGTTTGCATGGTAAATTAGTCTTTAGATTCATTTAAGCCTCCTTGCATAATTTTCAGTATTTCGTTTTCATAATGCAGAAAAGTCAATAACTCAATCAAATCTTTCATAATTGGAAGTAATAAAAGCTGAAAAAGATTGAAACCTCAAAAATACATAAATCAACAAAATACCATTTTTTTTTTTTAACTGCATGCCAGGCCCCCACCTACCCCGTTGACACACCGGATTTCCTCTTACTCTCTATCCGAATGGCATATTTTTATTGACCAATTGTCCGCGATAAAAGCCATATTTCACCTATACAAAGTTCCCGTGTGGGCCTAACAATAACTATGCAGGACATTGAATGAATTGTTCGGCGTAAAGCAAAAAAAAAAAAAAGAACAAACCAACCTTTCATGCAACAAAACCAGGACATGAGAAAATAAATAACAAAAAAAAAAGTATTCGAATACACGTCCTGAAATTGGTCAAAAGCCATACAATTAACGCGGAAACAATGGAGCACCAATATTGGTTGATGAAGCACAAAACGGATTATTACACAATATAAATTAATCGCTTCTGAGATAAAGCGAATCCTTTGCTCTGAATATACTGGATGCCATTGAGGTCCTCCATATATGCATTTTTGCCCAAGTAGTAACGCGCTCTCCAACGGAAGTACAATTTACTTTTTAGTTCGAAAAAGTACTACTCTACAGAGAAAAAATGGAAAAATGTTTCCCTAGTGCCCTTCACATTATTGTTTTTGGTTTTTACTGTTTTTTTTTTTTTTTTTTGATAATTTTTTTTGTAACATTGTTCAAGGACTCTCTTGTGCCAACTCAATATATTGACCATTTTATTTTCAATTGAATCGGTGTGCATTGTGTTGCACAGTGAAGTTGCTGAATATGAAGAGCTCTTTGCATTGTTATATCCCAAATGATTTATGAGACTTCAGGTTGTGCGAGTTCGGAGGATGTGATAATTTTATATTTGTTCAGGAACTTTGTTTTTTTTTTTTTTGTTTCATCGAACTGAAACAAAAAAATTGATATTATTTCATTTAATTTGTAGCATAAATTCATATATATGGGAAGGACTTTGAAGGATGGTTTGTGCTTAATGCATTTATTAAGTGCAGATAGAGTCTTTAGTTAATGCAAGCACAATGTAAAAGTGAAATGAAAATTTTGAACAAGTACTAGGGAAACAAAATTTAATTTGAATGCTTTTACTTTCTAATAGGAACGTACATTAAAACGTATTTAATAGGTTTGATTCGTAAAGAGTCTGAAGTTTGCCATAAGGATTGGATCCCTCCACTCCACCTAGGGGCGAAGTCTTAAAGAATTTGTACTTAATTATAACTTACATAATGGGTTCCTGACAAAGACGAGGTAACCTGTGAGACAGTGATGGCGATTGCTCTCCAAAGTTCACAAATCTCAGCGTTATGCTTCGATACCTTACCTAGCGATAGGTATGACTTCTTAAGCCTGGGGGTTGAGATTAGAAGATCTTCCTGACTGAAGCATTGTTCAGTTGCTCGATGAGCCTAAAAGTTTTTAAGGTTTTTTGATTTCAACTTTGAACGGGGTGGGAGGGGGTCATTTCTTTATTCGATTATCGCCGAACACTATCGTTTTGACGATAGTTATCTCTATCACATATCAAAAGACAAATAAGATCAGCATTCGTCAAAACAGCTTATAAGCGAGCTCTTATAACAACTTCTTCACTTGCACATTTGACACGACCGAAGAAGTGGTCTTCTTTTTACAATGAAACTTAGAGCTATGTGATCTTCGAAATTACTTCTGCAGAACAGCCACCCATGGTCGATAGGATTAAGTGGAGTAACATGATTCTACTAAGGAGTGTTCCCACTAAGACACTTAAAACAGATTAGACAAAAGCGAAGAATTATCTCGACAGAATTAAGAGTGACTCAGGCCCCAGTCAAGATTTAAGTACAACTTGGTAAACACTATAATCAGAATATGGGCTTATAAAGAGCTATTAATCCTGCCTTTCGTCCTTGGAGTTATTAAAGGACCTGCCCCGGATTGGGGGTTTCTGCCTCATATTGACTACCAAAAGTTATCATATTGACTACTAAAAGCTGTCATATTGCCTACCAAGAGTTGCCCAATTGACTACCGAAGTTGTCATATTGACTACCAAAAGTTATCATATTGACTACCAAAAGCTGTCATATTGACTACCAAGTGTTGTCCAATTGATTACCGAAGTTGTCATATTGACTACCAAACGTTGTCATATTGACTACCAAGAGTTGTCTAATTGACTACCGAAGTTGTCATATTGACTACCAAACGTTGTCATATTGACTACCGAAGTTGTCATGTTGACTACCAAAAGTTGTCATATTGGCTACCAAGAGTTGTCCAATTGACTACCGAAGTTGTTATATTGACTACCAAAGCTGTCATATTGACTACCGAAGTTGTCATATTGACTACCAAAAGTTATCATATTGACTACCGAAGTTTTCACGTTGACCAACAAAAGTTGTCATGTTGACTACCAAAAGTTGTCATATTGGCTACCAAGAGTTGTCTAATTGACTACCAAAAGTTGTCTATTGACTACCGAAGTTTTTATATTGACTTACAAAGCTCATGTTGTCATATTGAATGCCATTGCGATTGTTGGCTGAAAATTGACTATTTGACTCTGGTATTGATTACTAAAATAGTCAATATGGCAACTCTTTTATTTCTGTGTATGAGCAATTAATGAAAACTCCGCATAGTGAGTCCAATTTACAAGAAAGGAGATGATCTGAACTGCGCCAACTCAACATTCTGTCAGCTATTTGGTGCGTTAGTGTGGTTTTAGAAGAAGAAAATTAACCAACGATCAGATTTTCAAACTTTGGAAGATCCGAAAAAAATCCAAAAATACCGAATCGAAACAAATCATCTCCAGAGCCAAACTTGACCGTTTTTGTGAGATTACTATGGATAAAACTCGTTGCTCCTTCAAAGTCGGTAAGAAAATCACAGATGCCTTTGATGTCGAGAAACTTTTGAGACAGTATGATGCGCTATCGTGCTTACTGGGATCCACTATTACATCGCATATGGACATCAGTGGAGATATCAAAAGAAGAATAATACGTGCCAACTGCGGTTTTTTTTTATCATGAAAGGAATATCACTTAAAAACCACTATTTTTTTGAACTTAGAAGCCATTTCAATAATAAAGCTGTCTTAACATGTTGCGATATTTCAGAGAATTTAAAAGGCGATCAACCAAACATTTACTGCCTGATGGAAGGGGGATCGAAATTTGAAGCAAATCTGTAGCTAGACAAACCGTTTTCGAAATTCTTACTAAAATGTGGTATAAGTTTTGACGTAACATCCTACTGTGAAAAATAGATTTATTAATTGCCTTGACTAACTCTATATGAGCTTGCAAAAAAAGGCTCTTAATTCTCTTGGAATTTCGTTCTCAAGTAACAATTCAAAAAGATCCTTAACTTAAAGTATTTTTCTGAACTTTTTAAGTCCAAATGCACTTAAAAGGCTTTGATTAAACATTCCTTAAATTTTGCTACCATCTTTTACGTACACACAATATTCAAATGTGCTTCTTATTAATCTTATTGAGTGGTTTGAATTCATTTCCTATATTTCTTGAGGACATTTTCATTTACTGTAACAAAATTTGCAATCTGACTAAGCAAATAAAAATATCTATGCTGGTGTTGTGTGCACTGTCAAAGGACTTTTCAAACATTGTTATAAATGCCCTGACACATCGTCTTTCATGCATGGTCACTTTGGCTTTTTGCACTTTCCTAAATAAAATTCACAAAAAAAAAACTAAAGAATCTTTTGAAAGCAAGCAAAAATCTTAAGATGGACATCTCAAAGGACAACTCCATACAAAACACAGCTCTACACAAAACCTATAGCAGAAAAGAAAGGATATAAAATTTTCTAATATACATATATGAATGTTCAAAAACATATATTGTTAATTTTGAATGTCCAGTCCAAACTATTTAACAATAGAGGAAATGGGTCGCTTTTGCCTTTGGCTATGTAAATTCTATTTGAAGCACAGAGGTTTACTTCAAATTGAATTCAGTTGAAAAGCATTTCTCTCTCTCTAATTACTGATATCAAGAGAATCATTTTTGGAATTTAATTTAGGATGAGTTTCTTGCGCTCACTTCCGGTATTTTGTGATTCTGCCCTCAAGATGTTATATAGTGTTTCTTTGAGAATAGCTTTACAGTACTTTAAGTTAAAGGAAGTTGGCGAACAACAACTTTTATGCAAACACAAACTAAAAAGTAATAGAGTCTTAAAATATTTAAAACTCTTACAAAGGTTTTACTTTGGATATTTCATCATCGCATGAATTCAGGAAGTAAGCAAGACCTTGGGAGCTAGTCACAAGGAACTATAAAAACCTGCAACCAAATCGACCATGTTGCGATTGATGGAAGACATTCCTCCAGCATCCTAAATGTCCGTACTTTCCGAGGAGCAAACATTGACTCGGATCACTAATTAGTCGGTGCAAAGTTTCGAGTACGGATCTCTTTGGAAGCTGTTAGGCGAACACCATCTGCACCGAGGAAATTTAATGTTGGAAGACTTCAATCGGAAGAGACCGCCGCTACCTATGCCGACCGCTTGAGCTTAGGAGAAATCCTTCGACTGATGAGATGAACCCGAAAGACCAATGGCACCTATGTCAACAAGCCATAAGAAGTGCTGCGTCAGAGGTATTAGGATTCTCGCAGCCTCCCCCTAGAAACCCCTAGTTCGACTCCGAATGTGCTCAGGCAAACAAAGCTAAAACGGAGGCATACAAGTCGTGGCTCCAGAGAGATACGAGAGCCACCAGAAATCTCTATGTTGAGCGAAGGAAGGATGAGAAACGCTTACTTAGGATGAAGAAAAAAGAGGTGCGAAACTTCTACAGAAGAGTGAAACATTCGACATCAGGTTTCACAACCCGCCCTGGGCCCTGCAAAGATCAGGATGGAAACACCATTGTGGAAACAACGCAGGCGAGGGACTACTTTAACCAGTTGTTAAATTGCGATGACAGCCAACTTGTACCAGTCAATCTAGATGACGACCACGAACTACACCCGCCCGGCCAAAATGAGATCAAAGTAGCCTTTACCAGACTAAAGATGAACAAAGTAGCTGGATACGATGGTCTACAAGCGGAACTTTTTAAGCACGCTGGAGATGAGCTGGTAAGGAGCATACACCAACTAATCTGCAAAATATGGCCGATGAGTGGAACCTCAGTACCATCTGCCCGATCCACAAAAAAGGAGACCGCCAAACATGCGCCAACTATAGAGGCATAAGTCTTTTGAACATCGCCCATAAGATCCTTTCCAGCGTTTTATGTGAGCGTCTAAAGCCGTTTGCTGATGATCTAATAAGTCCCTATCAATGCGGCTTCAGACCTGGCAAATCTTCCACCGACCAAATGTTCATATTACGCCAGATCCTGGAGAAAACCCAAGAATACATTATTGACCCCACCACCTGTTCGTTGATTTTAAAGCAGCCTACGACAGTGTTAACAGAGAGGAACTGTATCGCGCTATGTCTAACTTTAGAATCCCTGCTAAACTGATACGCCTTATCAGAATGACGTTGGAGAATGCTCGCTGTTCCGTCAAAGTTGGTAGGGACTTTACTGAAACCTTCGAAACCACCAGAGGGCTTAGACAAGGCGACACGCACTGTCATGCAGCTGTTTTAACATTGTGCTTGAAAATGTAATACAGGACACCCATGCCAGTACATTGGGCACCATTTTCAATGAATCAACACAATTACTTGGGTTTGCAGACCACATAGACGTGATAGAAAGAACAAAGCGAGCAGTAACCGGTGCCTTCACCACTATGGAGTCAGCAGCAAGCAGAATGGGGTTGAAAATAAACGAGGACAAGACGAAGTATATGCTCTCATCAACAAAAGTCCAATCCCACCACCGACTTGGTCAAAATGTGACCGTTGATAGGCATAACTTTGAGGTATTCAGTGAATTTGTCTATCTGGGCACTGCAATCAACTCAGCCCACAACATCAGCGCTGCAATCAAACGCAGACTGACTCTTGCTAATCGCTGTTTTTTTGGGCTAAATAAGCAATTGAGGAATAAAGCCCTATCGAGAAGAACCAAGGAGACACTTTATAGAACACTAATCATTCCGGTCCTGCTATATGGTGCAGAAGCATGGACCCTCTCCCAATCGGATGAAATGTCACTTGGAGTCTTCGAGAGAAAAGTCCTGCGTACGATTTAGGGCTCTGTTTGCGTAAATCGAGAAGACAACATTTGGCGGAGAAGATAATAACGATGAACTGTACGAGCTGTACAGCGACATGAGCTTAGAGCGAATGGACACAAACGCTCCAGCGAGTAAAGTCTTCAAAGCCAAACCAGAGGGAGTCAGAAGCCAAGGTAGACCTCATCTCCGATGAAGCGACCAGGTAGAGGGAGACATCCGCCAGCTGGGAGTCCGAAACTGGAGACAGCAGGCTAGGGATCGAGCCAGCTGGAGGGGCGTATTGAGCAAGGCCTAGGAGCACCACGCTCTAGTTGAGCCATAATCAGTAAGTAAGTAGATCAAAAATAAGATTTAATCGAGATTGGTCCATTAAGACCGGAAATATAATTCTCAAAACTAGAAGTCTTGAAGTTGTTCACAAAACTATACACAAATTGTTTATCGTTATTAAAAGTGTCGGCCCAAACTCAAAAATTATTCATAAATTTTACTTTTCAAAAAAAAAAAAAAAAACTACCAAAAAAAACTTTGTTATAAATCTAAATTTAAACTATAAACCTTCTGAAAAGTACCAGATACACCTTAAACTTAATATTCACTTGTGTGTGGAGTGTTTGTTTTGAAATATATGCTATTTCTACTTGTTATGAAGGACTTTTTTTCTTCTTTTAAGCTACCTTCAAGAATTCTCAGTGGCACCAAGGACACATACACAAGTTTTCAAATTATGAGAAATATTACCAAAGTATAGAAAAGTTTCCTTGGTATAGTCTTTTGGGAGTGATTAAACAAGTTAACTAACAGTAAAAGTTTTGTCCTTGACACCATAGCTAATACTTGCGAATACGGAAGTATTAGTCAACTCCAAGTTGTTAAGATGACATATTATCATGGTATTATATTGAAAGAAGGATAAGAAAAATAAATAGAGGTTAGAGTAGGTAATAGATCATGTGAGAATAAAAACAAATATGATGCACGAATGCGTGGGGTGGGCGCATTAAGATCCGTTTAAATATTTTTAAAAAAGTGCCCTAAATGAAATAAGGAGTCCCATCCCTATTTAGTTTTGGGATAAAGCTCGGCGAAAGACCCTCCGATGTATAATGTGTTTTTTTTATACTTGGGATATGCAAGCCCAAAATGAAGGCCAACTATGGCAATGGTTGGGAATTATAAAAAAATGGGCAATCCTCAACTGTTGGAGTTTTTTTTAGAATCAAGTTCGAAGGTGAAAAACCTATCATTTCAAAATAATTCGAATAAAATTCTCTAATTTGCTTATGGGCAATTTTGTGTATGTTTCAGAGTTCTATTTATTCATTTGCTGAGTATACTCCAAGAAAATTGAAGATGGTTGGAAATTACATTAAAAAAAACGGTTTTTTTTTTATATTTAGAGTTCATTACTTCGATTTGGCTCCGCGAAATTAGGCCTCAGGAAATTAGGCCCCAAAAATAAAATGAAATAAGCCCCAAAAAAAAAGTATACAAAACAACAACAAAGAAATTTCTCAAATTTTGGGGTGTTATTTCATTTTTTGGGGCCTTGTTTCATTTTTTTTGGGGAATAATTTCACTATGAAATAAGGCCGCAATGAAATAAGACCCCAACACTAGTATTAGGGCTTTGTTTCATTTTGTTTTAAAAACAATTTGGGGCCTTATTTCATTTCTTCTTTTGGGGCCTTATTTCCTGGGGCCTAATTTCGCGGAGCCCTTCGATTTTATCAAAAAAAAATTACGCAAGTTTTTCAGATTGTTAAAAACTTCTAAAAATATTTTTTTTTCTTACAACTTTGTTGCAAAAATAACAATTTTTAACAGTTAATATTTTAAAAACTTACCTGTTTTTTTATAAAACTGAAGTAAAAAGCGACATATTTAAGGGTCATTTTCCATCATCTCCGATTTTGTTTTTTTAGCCCTTTAGGTACTGTATGTGTGTATGTAGCTCATATTTGAGCCAAACCGTTTAAATTTTAATGTTTTAAAATCTTCCATAAAAAAAATCTTATTTTGTGTATACAGAATAAAATAAGTACAATATGCGCCCTACATTACGTTAATTAGCGCCATCTATAAGCAACTTGTAAAGGTTAATTCGTTCGTCAAGGTGGTCGAACACCTTTCAAATAGAAAGGAGCATGTTTGAGGAGTTCAAAATTACATAAAAAATACAAAATTATAAAATTATTAAATTATATAAAATTATCTAAATACAGTCGACTCCCTCTAAGTCGAATTTTCACGGGATGTCAAAATAAGTTCGAGTGAGAGGGAGTTTTTTGAAAAAAATCGAATTAGAGAGATTAATATTTTTTGTTGCTTAAAAACACCTATTGAATATAAAAACGAAATTATTTAAGTAGGACACAAAATCTCAGCTGTCAGTTTCATCTATTTTGCAAAGATTTCTAAGACAACAAATTTTTTCATTAATTTCTCCGAGAGATTTTTAGTGGCTGGAGTAATCACCCTTTGAAATAACAATGCTTTTTAAAAAGGCAGTGTTGAACCTCATGCAGAAGATTGGAATATCAATTCAACGGAGTTAAATCCGGCATACACGCCTTTGTAATTTCGGTTACACAGTCGGGCAGTGTTTTATGAAAGTCCTCTCTTTTAGTTTAACAAACTTTTAAGACTTAACGTTTAAAACTAACTTTGAATAATACATACGGTTGAACTATGAACTTGCTTTTTGTATATGAATCATTAAATGTAATGTTATTTTTTTGTTATTGCAAACTTCACGTATGAAGATATGTAGGTGTCTATAGGTGTCTATATCTAGAAAAAAACAATGTCATATCTCAAAAACCATCGAATTTGAGTTTTTGAAACTACCAGAATTTGTATTCTTATTCTCAAAGTTGTATCATATCATATCTTACTTACTTTCTTATCATGTAGGTATCATGTCTGTATTTTCAAAATTGTACTCATCAAACATTTTACTCAGAAAACTTTATACATTTTTTCCTAGGATAAAGGTTTTTGAGATATGAAGTTGTTGAGTTTAATGAGCGAAATTTGTATAAGACAAAGTTAACAAAATTGGATTTTATTTTTTTATTTTTTTTTTTCTACAGAAAAATTCTACTTACAGGGTAATGAAAATAGTCAAAAAATCTAAAGAATTTGTTCGAGTTAGAGGGAACTTCGACTTAGAGGAATTTCGACTAAGAGGATGGTTTTTGTATAAAAAATTGAAGGGAATGTAAAAAATTATAAAAAAAACTTCTAGTTACAGGGAAATTCGACTTAGAGTAAGTTGGACTAAGATTGAGAATAAATCGTAGTAGATGAACGGATTATACCAACAACAAATGGGTATACCATAATTTGATTCTGAGATTTGGTCTAAGCCATTACTTCGAAGTTTATATTGAAGCTCAAAGGGCTGCCAGCAGTTTGCCAAAAAGAAGCACATGTAGTGGTTTTGTTGTTCAACTTTCAAGAATTTTTTCCAAAGGAGAGATCTTTAAGCAATTCTGTAACAAAACTGGTATACATCCTTGGTCCTAGTCTAGCTAAGAAGGCTATTAGCTACTTTAAAGGCAGAAAAATAATTGTAAAGAAGACAAGAGGGTCAACCATGGTTAACAAGCGAATTGTTAGCTCTAAAGTTTGAAGTTACAGCAAAAAAGCCTACAAAAATTATACCACATTCGAAAGCAGTACCTATTAGATGCTCTACTTTGGTACTACAGGATTCAAATAAGATCAACAAACCACGGTATTTTTTACAATGATAGATAATCTGAACTGTTCCTACCATTATCAAAATTCAAGTGCTAGAGATTGGACTTCTAGACAACGGTGTAAGGTTCCATAGTACAAAGGAAGATCTCATTTGAAGTTCAAAAAATGTAATGTTATGCCTTTGCATCAATGAAAAAGAAACTTCTACACCTTATTCCATACCACATAATTTTTCTTATACCTACCTAAATAAATTGATTCACTTCCTATAAGATATTTTTTTTTCAATTTCTGATCAATGTACCATATTATGATCCAAACCGTCAAAATCTAAATTTTCCAACTTTTTTCCCATAGTAACGAAAAATCCTGAAACACGTATTTTTTTTATTAAACATTATCTACCACATATTTTTTTTTTGATTAAAAGTCATGCGGTAAGGGGACTGAGCATGAGCATAGGGATTGATAAAACTCTGAAACATACAAAAAAAAAAAAACGTATGTATCCATTCATACAAAAATCAATAACCGTTTGAAATTATTCATCCACAACTTTTTCCTATCTGGACAATAATTTTCCCGGATTTTACTTTTATCTATTCATTCCACGCTTTATGCAACCTTAAAACGCGTTTTGAGTATTCAATCTCTATGCAACGTTGCTTTAATTTTATAAATGAGTTTTTTTTGTTTATGTGCATTGTTAAGAGTGCATAGCGTTATTATCTACTCTGTATAATTTGTTTATAAATTCGAGTGTATACGCTTTAGTAGTGACAATACACGAGAAAAAGAGTTATACAAATGGGATAGTTTTATACCGCTTTTAAGAACACATTGTAAGTTCAAACCGCGGTTGCATTTGTGTTGAGAGTGTCTCTACTCGTTATTAGATATACCTACCTACTCTGACGTACTTTAACTTGCCTACTATTCTTCACAAAAATTTGATTTTCTTCAACGTGACTTCTTCAGTCTCATAAATTCTCATCAGCAACTTTACAAAGAAGATATAACGTCAGTAGGTGTATTACTCTACTTCAACAGTTTTATTTAAACAATTGTACCTAAAAAAAAGTTTGCTTAAAGCAAACAGCTGTAATTTATTTTTTTTACTGTACGTAGTTTTTGTTAAAATAAATTCCATACACAGACAATAAAAGTCTTGAACTTGACATTTAGATGTTTGTTGGTATAATTATGTCTCCACATGCCGTTATGTAAATTTAAGAGTTTTATTAATTTATTATTTAATAGCACTAAAATTTTTAACTCTGAAATTTTTTTGAAAACAATAAGATTTCAGTTGTAAAAATACCTTTGAATAGAGAAAAAGTTAAGCAAGATTTGTTTGAAAATATAGTTTATTCAAGTTAAATCCAATTTAATTTGGGTCTCTTGAGTTTTGGCCCGCAATATGTCCAAGCAATATGTCCAGCTTAGCTGGAGTCCAATGTATGAGGCAAAAACCTACTTCTGAAAAAAGTTAGGCTATGATTTTATATAAAAGGCTGTAACATCCACAGCAACTTAGATTATAAGTTCAAGAACGTGTCTCCAGATGTTAGAAAACATGAAAAGTGGAATTAGATAAGCCACGTCAGCTGCCGTTAGATGAGCTGCGAATTCACATGATTCTGCTGCAAAACTTATAGCCGGTCGGGAACTACATTTCAATTTGCAATAATTATTTTCTCAATCAGTACTGGGGTTCATAAAATTATAAGGGGTGTATTGTAAAATCCGCCATTTTGAATTTCATGAAAATCAGTTTTTCTTGATTATCTCCCGCATTGTGAACTTTATAGTGGAACTTATCTTGCAAAAATTATTGGAAAATTAACTTTCTTTGGACATAATAATTTTTTCAGTGATCTTATTTTGCATAACAGAAAACACTAGCTTACACAAAAAAAGTATTTTTAGGTTAATTTTTGGTCGCTGAACAAGAAATTGACATTCATTTATTTTTCTAAATAAGCGTTTTCGAGATATCAGCAAAAAACATGTTTTTTTTTGCTTAATTTTCTAACTTAAATATCAATAGCGACAAAATTAGTTTTTATACACTTTATTTGCTTGAAAAGATATTGTTTTTTCCTCTCCAACAATATATTGTTCGTTTTATGAAGACCAAAAACAATCGACAAAAAGCCGCTCACAGGGTAAAAAACACAATTTTTCGACCTCCCTGGAAAATTACTGGACTTTAATCCTTCGGTCAACAAGTGCTTCAGTAATCATCATTTTGTGTAGGAATATTCCAGAAGCCATATAAACCCACATTTGGGTTTCCAGTAACCCTGAAAATAGTTTATTCCAACACGATAATGACTCAGAAGACACCAGATGGCTGGTTGGAAACTTCTTAGAAAAGAAAAATCTTCATGCTCTTGGTGGCCATTGCAATCTACTCACCTGTATCGTGTAGAAAATAAGCTCATGCACCGGGCGATTAGTGAGCTAAAACTTTTTATTTTCTAAGCTGATGGAACAAATAGGGACAAAATGGGACCAAACTCTTTAAACTAATTGGTGTATTTGATTTGAGTACATACTTGAAAATGGTAAGTAGTTTGAGCTGATATTTTTCTAAAATTTTACTCAAATTTCTTAAAATACAAAAAATTAATAAATAAAAAAAACTCAATTTTTCAATTTCATTACATTTTTAATATGGAAATGAAATTTTTTTAGCTATACAAATTCTTAACATTATTCACCGCCTTCTGAAGCTTCGGTAGTGGAAGTAGTTGATTCTGTTGTTGCTTCTGTTGTTGATTCTGTGGTTGCTTCTGTTGTTGATTCAGTGGTTGATTCTGTTGTTGCTTCTGTGGTTGTTGTTGTTGTTGTTGCTTCTGTTGAAGTTGAACAATGAGGGCTATTTGGATGAAATTTGCAAATTTTATTTTCAAAGTGATCCTTAATATGTCCTGTAAAAAATCCTTCTGCTGAAGGAAGAACACTTAAAAATCCAAGGAAAAGGAAAAAGAAGACAATTTTAAAGTTCATGATTGTGATTGAGAAGACTTTTTAGAAGACTGGATGAAGTTTCCTCCGATATGTGAGCTTTTATACTTAATAAATTTCAAAAAAAAAAAGAAAACAACTTGCTAAAACTTTCACTTGTATAAACGAAACTAATTTGATGATTGTTAATCTAATTTTTGTCCAATACAAAACCGTTTTTATTGAAAAATCAAAGCTATGCATACATTTTTTATAAATCTTTTGATTTTGAACCGACTCAGCATAAAGAAACTAATTTCTATTAAAATTACTTCAATTGGCAACAAGAAAGTGTCATGCGATATTGATACTTTTTTTCTCTGTTTTTCTGTGACTGTTGAATAGTTTAAATTTTATACCTAAATACGTCGTCTTAACGATGGTTTTGATTTCCGTAACTCTTAAAATGACTTTTGTCTTAACGATATCGTTTTGACGATTGAAAATTTGCTCATCGTAGCTTGATTAGGTGTCGTCTGGCATGTATTTTGAATTAAAATGGCCTCAAAAAGAGAAAACTAATTTTTTTTTAGGGATTGTTGAGTGAATAAAAGTAACTCATTATAATTTAACACTTGTTTGGTGTCTTAATTTGCCAAAATAATCAAAACTTTCTTATTTATTAATAACATAGCTTAGTTTAAAGAAAGTTCATTATAAATTAACAATAGAAAAAAAAAATACAATCAAAATTATTTTAAACTTAAATTTAGCAAGCAGAAATACAGAAATAAATTGCCCGATTGGGTCACCCGTACTTGCTCTTTACTTTACTATATATGCTAAGCCTTTTTACTAAAAAAATGTAAATGCAGTTTTAGAAAAAAAGCTAAAACAGCTTCTTAAATGAATCTAACCTCAAAACAAAGTATGCAATTTGATTTCTTCTATAATGATACATTTTAAGAAAAAAAAATTTTGAAAATCGTTAGAGCCGTTTTCTAGAAAAACTATTTTTTCTATATAAAATTTTGCAAGGACTCTTATAAAAAAATTGGTACGCCATTTCTAAGGTATTATTTATCAACATCTAAAAACTAAAATTTGAGAGAAAAATATTGAATAGTTTTCGAAATAATGATTTTTCAAAAAAAAAAAATTCAAATTCTTTTTAAAAATCAAAAAAAAATTGTTTTCGAAATTTTTCTTACTAAATATTATTACGGCAACTTGAAAGCATCCATGTAAAAAAAATGGTTGAAATTGATTGAGTCATGATGGAGAAAATCAGAATTAAAAAAAACGGTTCTATGGCAGGTACCGTTAATAACAGTTTTTGAAAAAAATGGTTCTCATTTAAAGATAGACCTTACCTAAAGAAATACCGTGATTTTTTTAATCAAAATCGTAGGGACCGTTTTTGAGAAAAACTAGTTTTTCTAAAACCGGTATATGACAGGTACCGTTATTTGGGGTCCAAATAAAAAATAAAAAAAAAAAATTCTGTGGATATTTAAAAAAAAACGCCACATACCAAGTTTGAAGTAAATCAACCCATCCGTTTAGGCTGTGGTCTCTGATACATACAGACAGACAGACAGACAGGCAGAACTGTGGGACCCACTTTTTTCTCATTTTCTATCATCGTAATGTCATGTTTGATTGTTATCTGAACTTTTTTTTTTGTACGAATGCATAACTTGATATATGTTACCCATATCGCAAGTAAAAACGGTTCTATGTCAGGTACCGTTAATAGAATGTTTACCTACCAACAAAAGCAGACACAAAAATTGTAATCAAAATCGTTAGAGCCGTTTTTGAAAAAAGTTAACTTTTCTTTAATGGCAGGTACCGTTAATTTTCGTCCTAAAAAAAAAATTTGAATTTCCCCTAGGGATTCACCAAAGACCCCTAAAGACCAAGTTTCAAGAAAATCGGTTGAGCGGTTTAGGCTGTAGCTCGAGGTTTAAACAGACAGACAGACAAACAGACAGAATTGTCGGACCCACTTTTTCCTCATTCTCTATCATCGTTATTTTATGTTTGATTGTTATCTCAACTTTTTTTTTGTACGAATGCATAACTTGAGTACCTAGTACCTATATCGCAAGTAAGAAATTGTATGGGATATTTTTTTTTCCTCTCGGACACCTCTTAGGGACACTTTTCGAAATTTTCAGTGGTTATTCTCGGAAAAAAATTTTAGAAACATATTTCAAATACAACGAACTTAGATTTTACGTTTGAATTCATGTTTGTATTTCTTAATTTTTTGGTTTTCGATTCAAATACCCGTTGCGATTACGTAATCCCCAAAATTCTAATTTAGTTTGATACGTGCGTCAAATATTTGGTTTTTCACAACGTGACTTCGTTAGTTTCATAAAACTTTATCATCTGTATCTTTACAAGTAGATAATATAGTGTTGCTAATTAAACCTATCTTCTAAGATCAAACAAACCCAAACTTACTTTTACTGTCTAAGCGTTAAAAACATAAGGTAAAATTTATTTATTTTTTTTGAATAAAACAGTTGTAAAAAGTTTACTCAAAGTAAACATTTCTAATTTATTTTTGTGTACCTCAGTTTCTTATTGCGTCATTGCTTGATTTTTTTCTTTCTTGTTCAAATATACCTAATAGTAAATGACTTTGAACTTGACATTTAAGTGTTTGTTGGTAACATTCTTACTTCACATGCCGTTATGTAAAAAAATTCATTATATTATAGAACAACATTTTTATACGTGTGGCATTTTTTCGAAAACAATTATGTTTCAGTTGTAAGAATATCGTTGAACTGAGAAAAAGTGTTGAACCAATTTTATAATTTTTTTTTTATTTTCGTATTGTAAATATGCAACAGCTCTTAGTTATGAAAGTGGTCTAAGTCACTCTAAAATAGTTGTAATTTTAGAGTTGTTTAAAAGGTAGAACTGCAAAAAATAGACAGTTGATTGGTCCTGTAAAAACCGTAGAATTATTGCTACAATTATTTGAATAAAATAGTTTTCCCTCAAAAAAGGCAAACAATGATTAGTCCACTTTCATAATTAAGGGTACATTGCATGTGCTTGTAATGTTTTAATTATATTAAGGTTTTGCAAGTAATAAAATAAATTAAAAATATAATTTTGAAAATAAACTTGTATTATTATTTTTACATGTTTTTATGATTTTTATTTAATTTAAATGAACTTTTTCATTAATGAATTAAGTTTATATAATAAAATGACACAATATTTAGTTTTTTTTTATTGATTTCAAAAATATTGAGGTAGGCGTTTTTAAAAATAGCGTCCCAAAAAATTTTAATAAATAAATTAGAAATAAATTATACTTAGCCTACACATAAGACCACATAAATGTCAGTTTTAAAGATCAATTTTAAATACTTTTTGATTAATCAGTTTTAAAAAGAAATCAAAGAGCACATGGATACAAAACCTTAATTTGAAGGGATGTGTTTAAAATACGTGTTTTTCTAAAATTATTAATTTTATAAATTCTCCTTAAAATTCTTATCAATTTTAACTACAAAGGAAAGTACATACGCACTTTTATTTCAATGTCAATGTGAAGTTAAAAAAAAACCATAAAATAGACATGGAAGCATCTGGTTTCTGGTAGAATGTTTTGTTCAAATAAACTTAGTTCATTTGAGTTAATATTTAATTTTAAGTCATTGTTAAACAAAAGTTTTTAATATTTTGTATGAAAATAAATATTTGCAGACAAATGTGATAAGATAAACACTTTGGAGTTAAATCTAAGTCAAGTTCAACTGTATTTTCTTATAACAGAACTGTTTTTATTTAAAGTAACGTGAAATTAAAAAACAGCTTTGATAACGTATGTTTTTTGTGAATTTAATAAGGAAGAAATGAGACTAGGATAGAACAGAAGCACGAGTGCAAAAAACTGTCAGTACAAAAGAATAGAAATAACAGTTTTGTGTTTCATAGATTAGTCCATTGCGTTTGTAATCAACTTTGAAATTTTTAACTGGTATAGGGGATCGTAAACTATTGGTGTGAAATTGAAAAATTATTGAAAAAGTAATGAAGCAACCCTGTGTTAGTACCGAAATTTCCGTATTTTTTTTGCACATTATAATGATTATTCCTGCCTTCAACGAATCAAATTAACAAATTCAAAAATATGCCAGCATTCGATAATTAATTTGTTTATGATTTATTGCGTACGAAACTACGTAAATTATCTTCCCATCCTTGACCTTATAGCATACCCACAATGCTTAATAATGTTTTTTTTTTTTTTTTTAATTTTATATTTCTTTTAATGTTTAACATAGGTCTACTGGAATCATGCTTTGGTCAGTTATATAAAAGTTTTGTTATTTTTGAAGCTTAACTTCGGGTCCCTATGGCGTATGAGTAACATTATTTTTATTTTTCGTTTTCTGTTATGCCAATTAATAAATAGATGAACAAATAGAGTGCTAATACCAAAACACCTCCATGAGTATCAATACTAGAATATCGCTTGACTTGGTTGAAATTTCAAACATTTCTCTATGGAAATACTTATCATTCATTAATTTAAAAAAAGACATCTTATTAGATCACCTCGATAAGGCAGAAAAAATCATGGAATACCTCGAAATACAACCGAAAAAAAGAGTTGATCATTACGAAATACAGCGGAAAATAGCATGGAAAGTTGTAAAAAACTGTGCTATGGTGCAGTTAATACCACCGAAAAAAGCGCGGAGTACTGGTGAAAGATTGCGTAATACTGGTAAAAATACATGGAATACCACGAAAACTAGAACGAGAAGAAAACGAAAACTAGAAAAAATGAAAGAAAGCGTGCAAAGTGGCGGAATAAGCGTAAAAAGTAACGCAAAATATGTGTGAAGTGCTGTGGAAAAAAGCGCTGAATAATATTGAGATATATTGGAATACCGCGGAAAATAGCATGGCAAGTATTGAAAAAAAAACAAAGAATCGCGAGAAAAAGTTTAATATAGCGAAGAAAACCTTTAAAAGCGTGAATAGTCGTGGATTCAAGTTGAAGACTATGCGAAATACCACGAACTATCTCGGTAAAGAGCGCCGAGCACTGGTGAAAGTACGCGGAATACAGTGAAAAATAGCACGGAAAGTGAAAAAATGCGTAAAAAATTCCGCGAAGAAAATTGAAGAAATCCAAGAAAACCTGAAAATCATGGAAAAGTGGGCAAAATATTCCTACTGAAGAAAAAAGAACTGAACACTCGCATTAATTTGTGATCTCTCAAGTTTTTTTCCGAGGTATCCGACACTTTTTCCGCAACTTTTCAAGGTTTTCCTAAGTTTCTAAATGTTCTTTCCGCGCCTTTACACGTTTTTTCAGCTGTATTCTGTGTGATTCTCACATGGACAACTGTTTGTGACATGCTCACTCGTCAGGAAAGCTTTAAACTTATTTGTCTATGATTCAGATGGAAAACCTAGAAATATTTTTTTATCATAAAGCACTTGAATATAAAGTGTTAAATTACTCAAATTATTAAGAAAATTAATGAAAATGCAAGAATGAAAATCACACTAAATATAAGTTCACAATAAAAATCATTTAAAAAAAATCTAATTATTATTTTGGACAATTTTTTGTGTAGAAAATGTTTATAAATTTAAAAAAAAAAAAATGGGAGTTATACCTTTCCATTTTATTTTTTTTGTTTGTTAGTATCTTTTCTTCTATTTGTTTTTTTTACCTAACGCCATAGTAAACAAAAAACTTAATAATAGTAACCTATCCAACAACATAGCTCTCGTTCGTGGTGAACATTTGGATCAAACCCTAAAAGACTCCTGACTTTTAAAAGTGGATGTTATTACCTTTACTTTGCAAACCAAGATCAAGTGATCTTCAAAATAATTGGAAAACGAAATAAATAATTTAAATACAAACACTTGATCATCCGATCATCAAAGGAAAATTAAAATAAAACACAAATTAGCTTTGGCAAGAGAATATTGTTTTAATGTTAAAACGCATTTTTTTTGTATCAAGATTTAATTTTAAAATAATAGTAACATACTTATTTTGGTATACTTATAATGGAAACATAAATATCTTAATCTCTATTTATAATAATTAAAACAAGAATCAAACATTAACAAAAACCTTAACGATAGTGTTTCCTTGATAATTTTCAAGGATTGTTTCTCTACCTACTCTAAATAAAATTTACACAATTAAGTTATCATTATTGTAAGTTATTTTTGCATTTCAGTTACTAATAAATTATTATTATGTGTAAATAAGACATAAAACAAAAAAAAAGAGAAGGAAATGGAATTTGTTAGCCTGAAAATCCTATCAAGGAGCTGCTGTTGAAGTTGTTGATGTTGTACTTGTTGTGCTTGTTGTTGTTGTACGACACTTGTATGGGAACCACTTGCATCCTCTGTTCTTTATAAACCAAAATCCTTCCGTCTGTGGAACAATGCACATCAAACTAACGAAAAGCAAAAAGAATACAATTTTAAAGTTCATGTTTAATCTGATTTGAGACAAAATTGAGACAAGACTGGATGAAGAATACTATCAACTTTACTCCTTATATACTTTGATGATCAAATATCTTTAAGTTGTTCTAGAATATTTTGGAGGCCAAACTGATTTTTTAGAAATAAAGCATTTTTACTGGGAGATATATCTTCCAAGACCGAAATAACCATAATTAGCATCTAAAACATTGTACCAAAATAAAATGTGTTATCTGCAAGATAATGTTGGATAAGCATGTAAACTTATTATGCTCGTAGAAATTATTTGTCGGGAAACCGGAAGAGTTTGATTTTGCTTTTGGGCGGAAATGAATTTATTTTTCAGTTTATAATAAGCCTTGGCTGAAATCCAAGTTCATAATGTCAAATATTTGTTCTTGTGTAGCAAAACTCAGTTTGAATTACAATCTGTAAACTTTTAACAAAACTTGTGTTTGCTGAGTAAATATTTGTGAGTAATAAACAAAAGTTTGTAGTGTTTTGTAAATATTTACCTACACTACAGCTTTTTAATCGTTACACGCATAAGTATGTGCTATCAGTTTTTAATTTTTTCTATCTAAATTAGCCTAACTGATGTTTTTAAGTGTGACGTATGTGTATTGTGTATAAGCGGGAAGTAGACAATTTTGTTTGATTTGCTTAAATCAATTGAAGTACGATTAGTAAAACCTACTAACCTACTGTTGTTATCAAAAGCCCTTGAGACGAACATAATATCTTATCCCTTACCGCAAAAAATTTCTAAACTGACTAGTTTAAAATTCTCTTACCTTGAACAACATAAACTATTTTAGGCGCCAGCGGTTTCAGTGCTTCCGCTTTCTAAGGAATTTGATTTTGTTTGAAGAACTTCATCTAACCTTCGATCTATTCGGCTTGAAATAAAAATAGTTGAATTTTTTTTAATTTTTAGTCAGAATGTATCAGATCTTGTCTAAGAGTCAATCATTGTCACTTGAAGAGTTAATCACGACCTGATAGATTATCAGCAATGAACTTTAAAATTGTATTTTTCTTCCTGATAATGTGCCTAATGTGCATTGTACCGCAGACGGAAGGATTTTTTTGGATGAAGAACAAGAGGTGCAAGTGGTTTTCACATAGGTGCCGTACAACCAGCACAACAAGTACAACCTCAACAACTTCAACAACTTCTACGACATCAACTACAACGACAGCAGCTCCTTGATAGTTTTCAAGGCTTGTTCCTTTACCTGCTCTAAATAAAATTTACAAAACTAATTTGTCATTATTGTAAGATGTTTTACATCACAACTGGCTTCTAATTTAATTATTTTAAAATATAAATAAGACATAAAACAAAACATTCGACTTTTCATTTCGAAAATCATTCAATATTATTTGTCTCTGGTTTCATTAGCTACACCACGCTATTTTTAAACATTCAAACATGGTACTGGGTCATAATTCCACACAAAATTCCGAATTCTGACCCATAGATTGTGGACTTATGACCCACTTTGGTAATTCAGAAATCCACAATGGTAATAAGCTTATGTTCTATTTTTTAATGGTTGTCATTTTCACTCGTATTTTTTAAAATTACGTTAGTATTTTTGTCTGACCACTTACTATGCTTTCTTGGACAAAACAAAAAAAAAAAATTTTTTATCATTTTTATGCAGTGTAAATTCTAAAAATATATTGTGGACATACCCACTTTCATTTTAGATTTGGGACTTATGTCTCAATTTTTTGTGGGCTTTTGACAAATTTGGGTGGGTCAAAAGTCCACAATGGACTTATGGACTTATAACTCACCCAAGTGGTCAAATTTAGACAAAAAACATTTTTTATAAGAGCAATTTATTAGCGCGAATTTTCGATCATCATTTTTATAATTAAAAAAAAAAGAAATTTATACAAAATTATATTTAAAAACGTTATTTTTGAAAAAAGAAATTTTGTTTTTATAAATTTAATAAAGTAATTTTCGAAAATTGTTCGAATTTCAATCTTCCAAGTAATACTTTAAAAAAGGTGTCAAAATAGCCCATCTCACCACAACTCGACTAAGGTGAGCGTACAATTTTTGAATATAATTTTTTTCTAAGAACTATTACAGATAAAACTTTGCATACACCCACCCAACCTCGAACTACCCTAATGATTCCATGCAGGGGGGTTGCAGACAGCAGCATGTACATGTAGAGTCCTTTTTGAAAATTAAGTAAAGAAGTTTTCGACAATTTGTCAGCTCTTTCTTTCACTTATACTTTGATGACAGATGAAAAAACAATTTGCCGGAAACTGGTAACTTTATACTGGCGAAACTCATAATAGCTTTCAAAAATTCCGGACGAACAAAAATATTTCACATGAACAGTTTTCCGGGCTAAAATCACAATACGGCTGAGTGTGATATCTTGAAAATAATGTTTTGAAAAATATAAATTTATTTTTTTTTTATTTAATTATGTTATTTTTAGAAAATCGAGCGAATTTTGGAGAATTACTTTATTAAATTCTTGAAAACCATAATTCAATTTTTTAAAATAACATTTTGAAATATAAATAGTTTGAATTGAGTTTTTAAACATTTAATAAAGAAGTTTTCAAAAGTTCGTGTGAATTTTTCAAAATATTATTTTGAATAATTTGAATGTGGTTTTTAGAAAAAATATTAACACTGGAATTTTGTGTGGAGTTTTGACTAACTTTTGGGTGGGCCAGGTGAGTCCACAATAAATTTGTGGACTTAATTGGACAAAATTCCATAATGGACTTTTGGCCTGTGGGCTAATGACCCAGCGCCGTGTTTGAATGTTTAAAAAAAGAAATAGTGTGGCGTAGCTAATGAAACAAGAGACAAATAATATTGAATGATTTTCGAAATAAAAAGCCGAATGTTTTGTTTTATGTCTTATTTATATTTTAAAATAATTAAATTAGAAGCCAGTTGTGATGTAAAACATAATGACAAATTAGTTTTGTAAATTTTATTTAGAGTAGGTAGAGAAACAAGCCTTGAAAACTATCAAGGAGCTGCTGTCGTTGTAGTTGATGTCGTAGAAGTTGTTGAAGTTGTACTTGTTGTGCTGGTTGTACGGCACCTATGTGAAAACCACTTGCACCTCTTGTTCTTCATCCAAAAAAATCCTTCCGTCTGGGGTACAATGCACATAAGACTCACGAAAAGCAAGAAGAATACAATTTTGATATTCATGTTTTATCTGATTCGATAGAAGTTTGCAAGAAGACTGGATGAAGAAACATTTCAATTTTACTCTTTATATAGGTAAGTACGATGAACATGATCACGAATCTGTCAAATATTGTTACTTTACTTAAATGTTTTGGAGGCCAAACTAATTGAGAAGAGTCCCTGGAGATTATATTTAACAAGATAAATATTAGAATTACCAAGCATCAATTACATTTCTTCAAAAAGTGTTATCTGCTAGATAATATTTTTACAAAAATGTTTACTTCTTAAAAATAGTGTACAAACCTATTTATGATTTTATTTGTACGGAAGTGGGTAGTTTAATCTTAGCGGAAATGAGTTAATTTTGAAGTTTTGTATATTTAAATTTGAAGCATTTTTGAGAAGTTTTAAGCATAAGACAATTCACATCACATTCTGTATATTGCTCTAAAACCAAATACCTACCTTTGTTCTTAATATTGGGACATTATGTTTGTGTCATTTTTCTATCTATGCAAGCTTCTATCTGAGTAATAAATAATTTCCTTATTGCTATCTGCAATAGTGACCTTCTGTCTTTTCCAAAAGCCCTTGAATGCCGATTAGAAACCGTTAAGTAATTTTAAAGATTTGTGTTTATGAAATTTGGAGTATAAATAGTTGGAAGTGTTTAATTTTTAGTTCAGTATAAAGTCTTTCCTTAAAGTCGCTTTTTGTCAAGCTAGTAACAACAATGAACTTCAAAGTTGTAATTTTCTTTCTGATCGTGTGCCTCATGTGCATTGTTCCACAGACGGAAGGATTTTTTTGGATGAAGAAATGCAAGTGGTTCCCATACACGTGCCGTACAACAAGCACAACCAGTACAACAACATCAACAACCACAACAACAGCAGCTCCTTGATCGTTATCGAAGTTTCTCTCTTCAGAAAAAAATTTAATTCTTAACTTGTCATAATCATAACCACAGCCATTCGTATTATAATTAAATTATTTTAATATAGAAACATAAACAAATAAAATATATAAAAAAATGTAAAACATTTTAATTTTTATTTTTGTGTCGTATTTTATAAATTTGAATGGAATATAATTCCGTGTTGGTGGAACACAAACCTGCCCATAATTTTTATTAATTAAGAGATGACTTTTAAAATATTACTGCAGGTAGTTCATCCCGATTTAGGTTGCCTTAATGCATGCAATTTACTGTTCTCATTGTAAAACTTGGCTTACTTTTACATTTCTTGTCTTATTTGTGTGATTCCTTCACTTTTTGCATAGTAAAAAAACTGCTAACTACAAGCACACAAGAAATAGCTGAGAGTGTCATTCACCTTGGCTCTTCGCAAGCTAGACGTGCCACAAAATTTACATATTTTTTTTTTTTCTGGCAGTTAAGAAATTTCGATGCGTTACTGTAATTTCTTCAACTTATATTTAGATTCAAATTTCTAGAACTTTTCAATACCGAGTACATTAATGTTGGAAATTACCACGCCCCTTATTGGAAAACTAAAAATGTTCGATCTATCTAATATCATATTCTTATCAAGTACTCCACAAATTGCATTGTAGTGAATTGTAAGATCTTGCAATAATTATAAATACATTATATAGGTATTTTTATAATACATAATTCGGATAATGGATTGATAACACGTCTCTTCAATTAAAAAACACAAATTTCCGATTTTTGTTCTTTATTTGCATCACAAAATTGCGCACAATCGCGCACAATATCAATGTACTTCAGAACTGTAATGATGTACAAGTTAATTCAGCTCAAAATATAGTGTGAAGATGACCTCGTTGGTATAGAAGCATGCGGGAGGAAGGAGAAAGGCCTGACTTGGATCCTGTAAGTAAAGGTGTAGTGCTAAGGTTGCAAGAGAACTAAGCTTAGTACAGTAAAATGAGAATTGTAAATGGATAACAAAATGGAGGTGAGCTGAAATTTTCCATGTAGTTTTTGGTATACTAAATGAACTAAAATTTCCACTGGCCCTTCAAACACACCTTGCGGATGTGTAGTTTTTGTGGTGTCATTTCATTTTCATCATCATCATTACAATGATCGTATGATGAGTTTTGTTTTGTTGAGGGCTAATCGTACGCAATCCCTGACAATACTTACGACTTACTACAAAGATTGAGACTTGAAACTGTCAGCAAGCTTGTTGCATCAAATATTGATTTATTCAGGTATTTAAAACAAAGTTTTAAACAAAATTTCAAAATAAATTTGGAGATCTCGAATGAAATGGTATCTCACAGTTATTTCCGTTTTACTTCCTAGTTTACTGAAAATGATTGGGTGGTCGGTGTATAGGTTTGGTTCGATCAGAACTGAAAATTTAATTTTAAAATCGAAAATTGTTTTTTTTTATGCATTTATTTTATTTCATTTTGGGTATAAAAGCAAAGTTAAATCAATTTAGGATGAAAATGGTTATAATTAGGTGACTTAAAACTGAATTTTTAAAGAATACATTAGTTCTTAAATATATTAAGGCGCTTCTGTTGTTGTAGTTGTTGACGTCGTTGTGCTCGTCGTGCTCGTTGTACGGCATCTATGCGGGAACCATTTGCATTTCTTCATCCAAAAAAATCCTTCCGTCTGCGGTACAATGCACATTAGGCACATTATCACTAAGAAAAATACAATTTTAAAGTTCATTGCTGATAATCTATCAGGTCGTGATTAACTCTTCAAGTGACAATAATTGACTCTTAGACAAGATCTGATACATTCTGACTAAAAACTATTTATATTTCAAGCCGAATAGATCGAAGGTTAGATGAAGTTCTTCAAACAAAATCAAATCGTTAAAAAGCGGAAGCACTGAAACTGCTGGCGCCTAAAATAGTTTATGTTGTTCAAGGTAAGAGAATTTTAAACTAGTCAGTTTTGAAATTTTTTGCGGAAAGGGATAAGATATTATGTTCGTCTCAAGGGCTTTTGATAACAACAGTAGGTCAGTAGGATTCACTAAACGTACTTCAAGGCATTTAAGCAAATCAAACAAAATTGTCTACTTCATGCTAATACACAATAAACATACAACACACTGAAAAACATCAGTTAAGCTAATTTAGATAGAAAAAATTTAAAACCTGTAGCACATACTTATGCGTGTAACGATTAAAAAGCTGTAATGTAGGTAAATATTTACAAAACACTACAAACTTGTGTTTATTACTCACAAATACTTATTTACCAAACACAAGTTTTGATAAAAGTTTACAGAGTGTAATTCAAACTGAGTTTTGCTACACAAGAACAAATATTTGACATTATGAACTTGGATTTCAGCCAAGGCTTATTATAAACTGAAAAATAAATTCATTTCCGCCCAAAAGCAAAATCAAACTCTTCCGGTTTCCCGACAAATAATTTCTACGAGCATAATAAGTTTACATGCTTATCCAACATTATCTTGCAGATAACACATTTTATTTTGGTACAATGTTTTAGATGCTAGGTATGGTTATTTCGGTCTTGGAAGATATATCTCTCGGCTAAAACTTCTAAATAAATCAGTTTAGCCTCCAAAAATATTCTAGAACTACTTAAAGATATTTGATCATCAAAGTATATACAGAGTAAAGTTAATAGTATTCTAAATTACAAGATCTATATAACACTACTAGATAATTATCATTACACTTTTTTTACAAAATTTGTTTATCTCTACGACGACGGTTTGTTTTGCTTGTTTACCAAACTCGTAAAAATTATTTGCTTAACTTATTCCTTCGTATGTGTCCGGAAGTATTTGATTTTGCTTTTGTGCGGAGATGAATTCATTTTCAAAATGAAGTAGATGAGTTTCTTATAAGCCTTGACTCAAATCCAAGTTCAAAATTTGTATTTTTTTTTTCTAAGTTTTCAAAGATTTTAAACAAGTGGGTATGTAGTTTAACTCACACTTTGTAAACTCTTAGAAAAACAAGTGTTTGCTCAGCAAATATTTGTAACTAACAAATGCTTGTAATATTCTTCAAATATTTTCATATGTACATTGTTCAGCTCATTACACATTATTTTTCTTGTATTGTTTTAGTGAAGAAGGCAGAAATGTAGGTGAAATAGTAGGAGGAAGTAGATTTCTTTATCTTTATGACTAGCAGTAAGTTTAAAGTAAAACCCACTAACCTACTGTTGTTATCAAAAGCCCTTGCGTCAAAAATACTATGTAATAACGTTCTTTTTGAAACGTTCAGCAAACAATTTGCTACACATAGTAATTTTGAATTTAGTTATTACAATCTGCAATTCCTTGAAAAATACCAAATAAAGTTAAGCTGCAAAAACAGTTTTTTAAGGAATTTAATTCGTTTTGATATATTCAAGTCAACCTTCGATGTATTCACGATTTTCCTGATTACCTAAAGTATATATATCAGATCTTGTCTAAAAGTTACTTGTAATTTAAAGAAGTCAGTCACTATATCTTGTCTATCAGCAATGAACTTCAAAGTTGTTTTTGTGTTCTTGGTCGTGTGCCTTATGTGCATTGTTCCACAAACGGAAGGATTTTGGTTTATGAAGAAGTGCAAGTGGTTCCCAAACAGATGCCGTACAACCAGCACAACCAGTACAACAACATCAACAACCACAACAACAGCAGCTCCTTAAACATAACAATATTTTTAAGAAAACATTCTTAACCAAACATTTCATCCTTTATTTTTATAAAAATTAATTTTAAGTCAAATAAATTATATTAAATAAATTAAACAACAAAATTGTTATTTTTTTAATAATAAATTAAATATTTTGTATTAAATTTCCTTTAAGTTCTTAAAATCTTTAATGCGACTTCTTCAACTTCTTAAAACAAAACCATGAGAGGTAGTAGTTACCTTCCTACTTGAATCATTGTTTAAAGCAACATTTTTAATTACTGCAAACAACACAAAACTGAAACGTTTTCATCAATCCACGTCTTGATTTAATACCTTCGCACAAGATACCATAACTCTCTGGCAAAAGGATATAATATGTCCGCCAGTCTGGAGCCACATAGTAATACTCCATTAGGAAAAGTGGGTAGGAGTCTGGGAATTCATTTTCCACGTAAGAAGAGAGACATCAAAAGTCATCCAGCTCAACCCCCATTAAGTCACCTTTTGTATACACTTTCAGTATAGTACAAATGTTTTCTTCCCCTAAATTGTTGTAGTGTATACTGTCATTGTATTGTACGAGAGTCTTCTTCATGTTTTTTTTTTTTTCTTTTTTCTGCGGCAAAAGAAATGAAAATGCGTACAGACATCAAGACATTTTATATTTATATAAATTTTGTTTATGAGTATGACTTTTCTGTTTTGGAGAGTTAAGTATGTTTTCAACAATAATGACTGTGATTTTCGTAATAAAAGCTTTTGTTTCGTTGATTTCTTGAAGGTAACTTTATGTGGTGGAGTGTTTGTATGGTTTTGAAAAGAAGCTATTATGATTATTTTGAAGTGTTTTATGATGCTAGTTAAATGTATTGCATGTTTATATTTATAGTTGATGAAACATAACGTATCCATATAAATGTTAGTATTTAATAAAGTTTACCTTTAAATATAATCGGTAAGAAAATGCCAACATCGAACAGTCTATCCTAGTTGCTAAACGATCTTGTAACTTTATTTAGTACAAAAATTAATGGTATACTTTTTTTTTTGAAATAACAAAAAAATGCTATTTTCAACTTATATTTGTTTTTCGCCTTCATGATATTTGTTTTTGTCTCCTTTGCTGATAATGATTCCACCACTGGCCCTACAGCTGACTGGTGTTTTTTAGACCTGATGTAAGGAATGTACTGTAAAAGTTTGAGTCGTCACCGAATGACTTCATTTTTTTCATTTTTTTACAAATTCGTTGCCCTCTCACGGCCACACCCATCAAGACGCAAACAGCTGACTTGCATATTTTTTTATGTGGTTTTAGGTAAACTATCGCGACAAGCATAAATTTTTCGTCACGAAATGACTAAGAAAATTGCAACGTTGCCTTCCCTGCTATTATCTCGGAACCGGGCAAAACTAATCCGTTTTGGATGATTGTACTTGCAATAGGGAAAGTTAAGGATTACTAAAAAAAGTCACACTATAGATAACAATCAGACATCAAAAATAGAGAATTCAAAAGAAGTAGGTGTCGCAATTCAGTCTGTCTGTGTGTACCCAAACATACAGCCTAAGCCCCTCTGAGGCAATTTTTTTAAATTGATTTTGTGTAAAAGGGTTTTTAGTGATTTCCCAAAGGGAAAATTGAATTTTTTTTAAGTCAAAAATCAATGGTAGGTACCTGCCATCTAATGACTATGGAAAAGTTTAATTTTCTTAAAAACCGCTCATGCGATTTTGATAAAAAAAATAATTGGAATTTACTTTTGTTAGTAAGGCCGTACTTTTGAAATTGAAATATTATTAAACATTTTAATTACGGTACCTACTATGGGACCGTTTTTTTTTTCATTTTTGATTTTCTCTTAAACGACTTAACCGATGTTGATGAATACGAAAGCGATTACGATTTGTACGAAAGCTTCTTAATAACCCAAAAATAATTTTTTTCAATTTTTTGAAAACGGTTCAGTGTATGTTTTTGAAATTTTGGTTTTAGATGTACATAGATTAATATTTTCTTGAAAATAGCATACCAATTTTACTTTTAAACAAGGTTTGAGAATTTTTATATATAAAAAATTATTTTTTTTTTAAACGGCTCTAACGATTTTCAACACGTCCACAGCAACTTTGACTCTAATGTCATAAATTCCAGAACTAAATTTTGGATTATATTACACTTTTGATAGTGCAATAAAATCTAAAAACTAAAATGAAAAAAAAATCGAAAGAAGGAAAAAAATAGAGAAGAAAAGATTATGATAACCGTTTTTCCGTTTGATACTTGATTTGAAATTTTGAGCAAAGTGCTTACTTAAGATCAATGATGCCCTCCTGCAATTGCCTCATCAACAACTTGTGTGTGACAAAGAAGAAAAATTCAATAAAGTTTCAATGCTTCAAAGTCGTTTTTACTTGCTCTATAGGGCAAGTATTTGGTGTCATACAAAAATTTCTAGGTTTTAATCAAAACCATGCATCTGCTTCGAAATAATGTTAGCATCCCGTTTGTAAATTAATATCTATTCAATTTTAATGGTCACTTTAAAAATGATCAATTTTTTTCATAATTTGGTCAGCTATAATCATTTTTTTTTAATATTTTTTAAGTTTAACTTAACTGGTCACTTTGGCGAATGTGTAATATTTTTTTCTATTGAAAATTGTATATATTAATGCGGTTTTTTCTATACACCAATAAGTTATTAGGCGAGTTCGAATTGATTTATAATTCTTGATAACGTTTTACTTAAGAGGACTTAGATCTCAGATTCGAAGTTTGATTTAGAATATACCTTATGGCCATAACAAAAAACGATGAACACAAAACAGTTTTAAAATACTTTTTTTGCTTGCCCGTTAAACTGTTACCAAAAAATAAGAGATGAGTCGATTTACTTCAAACTTGGTATGTGGTGTTTTTTGGAGACTATCCCAAGACGTTTTTTGAATTATTTTTTTTTTTACCAGAAAAAACGGTACCTGTTAAATACCGGTTTTAGATAAACTCATTTTTCTCAAAAATGGTTCCTACGATTTTGATTTAAAAAATCATGATCACTTTTTTTCAATAAGGTCTATCTTTAAATGAAGATCATTTTTTTCAAAAACCGTTATTAACGGTACCTGCCATAGAACCGTTTTTTTTATTTCTGATTTTCTCCTTCATGACTCAATCAATTTCAACCATTTTTTTACACAAATGATTTTAAATTGCCGTAATAATGTTTAGTAAAAAAAATTTCGAAAATTATTTTTTTAGATTTTTAAAAAAAGTTTGAAATTTATTTTTGAAAAATCATTTTTTCAAAAACTACTAAATATTTTTTTTTTAAATTTAGTTTTTAGATGTTGAAAAAAAAATATCTTAGAAATGGCATAAGAGCAAGTACGTGCGATTTAGTTGTGCAATTTATTTATTTTAAGTGGGTATTTTTCAAAAATACGTTTTTGAGGTCCCAAATTTTAAATTAGAAGCATCAAGTGGTCAATGGTCATTGAAATTTAAAAATTAACTATCAGCTAAACAGTTGGACTTAACAAGTATTGCACAAAACTGCGATAAAAGGAAATGTGAAATCCAGCTACCAATAGAGTTTTGACATTTATTTAAAAAATGCCAAAAATCTATTGGCAGCTGGCCTTAATTTTTCCTTTTATGGACAATTTGATATTATTTGTGTAATACGTGTACTATAGGTCTTACTCTACATACTGCGGATAGTTTTGCCAAAGAAGAAGAAGAATGAAAAAAAAGTAACCTCCAATCAGGTATAATGTTTAAATATTAAATATGAAGCAACTCCAGAAACACCTGTTTTTGGATCTGAAAAAAGGACGCAGCAATTAGTCATAAAAAGCTGTACGAAACATAAGTCGCACTTCCGGCAATTTCACAACGAAGCTAAAAATTACACAAACCAAACCAATTCAGCAAAACCACAACAACTGCCATTCCGGAAATATGCTTATTAACCAGAAACATAATGCAAAATTATTGTTGTGGTATAGTTTTGGGAGCAGCCAGCCAACTAGATTATTATTATAAAGTACAGTAAGTGTATAGAAAAGCGAATAAATTATAATGGGTTGGAAGGTGAAAAGTTGGGTGTTCGGACTCGGTGGTAACTGGTAACCTGGAATTGTCATTATGCAATCGAAAAGCTTCCTTTCATTTTCCTAATTTTTGTCAGTAATTTTGGTCTTCTTCATTCCTTAATTTAATTAAAATGCCGTATCATGGTCTTCTAAAAAGATAACAACTTTCTCCTTACAATTAAAAAATAATTCTATTTGTTATTAGCGTTCTTTAATAATTCATGACAAAAACGAAATATTGAAGTGACAGTACACTTCATTCCACTTGAAAAAAAATAAAAAGAAGGTAAAAAAAACTTAAAAAATGCTTGTCAGATGTGGGGTTCGAACCCACGCTCCCTCTCGGGAACCAGAGCTTAAATCTGGCGCCTTAGACCGCTCGGCCAATCTGACTTGAAAAAAGTGTTAATTTATTGCCTTTTCAAATGATTCCACAATGAATGCGCATAATCGTAAATAGTATTGAACTTGGTCATCGTCATACCTTTTGAAGTAAATAATTCTTTTTAACTTACTCCGTCATACGCATACTGCGTCAACAAATTTTTAATTACAAAACATCCTCACCCTCCACTAACAGCCCCCCAAAAACATTCCCAATAGATAATGGCTTTCTGACATCATCTGTGGAATTATCATATGGCCATCAGGCCATTTGCCAAAGATTGCTTTTGGTTATTTAACCCATTTGGACAAAAAATAATTTATTACAACCCTCGTGCATCCGTTTCGAACTTATTTCGCTGTTGTTGCGTCCGAACCAGAAAGGTGTAACTAATCCGTGTGTCTGAAAAAGGTATACCTATCTATCTGCTGCAGCATGCAGGAACAGGATATAGAAATTGTGATGGCAAGGGGGTATGTGGTGGTAGGTATTGGCTTTTGTTCGTTTCGACTGTGATTTCATTTAAGGGAAAATGCGAGTTCACAATCGCAACCCTTATGGGCAGACGTTTCACAATAAATTTGTCATAAATCTGACTTTTCCATCCCAGAATTAAAGAAACCATGTAGATTTTCAGGATGCAGGGGGTTGGTTTTTTTATATTTTTTTTTTTTTGATTTTCTAAAGGTGGTTTTTGAAGTGAGCATAAAAGACCATGATGATTATTATGGGAAGAAGAATAGAGGGCGATTGGGTGTGCGCCGCGCCGCCGTGTGCACGGTTAAGGTGAGTAAAGGATATTAAAGCTTTGCTCTCGTGCTGCGACAAAGTGTGCTGCTTTTGATAGTACTATTCTATGAATTGATGCTGCACAATGTTCGCAATGAAAACAGTTGTGATTTTCATTGCAAATGGTCTCGCTATAGGTATTGTAAGGTTTTATTGTGCGCAAAAGGACAATGACGAAGTGTTATGTATTGTTTCTATTACCGCCTGTTGCGACACACAAAACACAATCTAATGTAACAATAAAATTTGACTTTGATTGCGATTTGCATTATGTTGGAGGGTTGAATTTGAAACGAGCTCTTTAATATACAATATCGCCACTGTATTGGAGGTGGACTTTCAGTGAGTAAATACAATATTTTTAGATTAGAAGAAGTAATAATTTCGGTAATGTAATAAAATGAAGCGTGTTATGTATTTTCATGTACTTATATCAAAATTTGGTTCGACCTGATAAATACAAAATGGAAAGAGAATTATTGTCAAGGTTTACCTTACTAACTACTCCATACACAACACTGGTCTGGAATGAAAATCGCCTTCAAATCAAATTATACTTTTCTAATATACGCTGAAACCGAATCTGAAGTCAAAAATACCCTAACATGTAGCGTTTTTGAGATATACTAATATGAACATGCTAAGAAACCGTTTTTTTTGGTACATTTAACGTTGAATTTCTTTACTGGTAAATACTTACAAAACTATTAATGGGATTTGAATGAAATGCATTTTATCTGTCTAAATTATTTGAAAAATCGCTTTCGGTGCAAAGATATTGCAAAGTGAAATTTGTGATTTGTCCATAATACTCTCTTCAGTCCAATTAAAACGTTTTTCGAGGTGAAAAGTTCTGAAGTAATAATTTTCAATGGCTAACTTCAAGTTTTTTGGGATGCTGAACAGGAATCTGACAATCCAACAAAATTTACTACGGGAAACATGAAAATTCATTGAAAAGCTTACGAGAAATAGTTTTTTTTTTTAATTGTTTTTGGTACATACTTAATCCAAAATATGAACATTTTTCGTTAAAACCGTAAATGTAGAAATAAATATAGACAAAATTACCAAATTTATGCCTTGACCAATTTTTTGTACGACTTTTGGATTTTTCCAGAAACACTTTTCACTTTTCACTTTGCATATTTGCACATAAATAATTTCCTGCAAAGTAAAATTGCTAAGTGTTTCACAAAATTTGCAAAGTGAAAAGATTTATCACTTTTCAGTTTTTCAAACTATTTTCTAAAAGTGAAAAGTAAAAGCGTTTCACCAATTTAAAATATAAATTTGTATTTGAATTCGTATTTTCCAAACTAGCAAAGTAATAATATTTTTGATAAAAATAACGACAACTGAAGAGAAAATCGTGCATATATAGTCTTTAACGGCAACTATCATCATTAATGCAACTACAATAACTAATATATATATAATAATATATTTAATCTTTTAGTATATAGTGTCATGTGACAACTAGTACCGCCAAACGGGATAAAAGTTTTACCTCGGAATGATGATATAAATACTGAATTGTAAATAGGAGGAAGACTACTTGTACCTTTAATAGACGCACCAACAAAAAGAAAAACATTTTGTACCTCTCTTCTACAGTAGGTATACAATTAAATTAAATTAAAATCTTAATTTGTTTCACGAAACCAAAAAACACGGTATCTTGCCGCTTAGGATTTCTCAAAAAATATAATTAGATTTGAGCCGCAGAGTGGCACCTTCCCAACCGAACTACTCTTTTTTCGACATCTTTTCTCAAGAAATTCTTATTTGCAAACAAAAATTTAATGAAAAGCTATTCTAAATTATTAATATAATTTGCAAAAAATACAATTACTTTACAAACTAAAACTTTTCACTTTGCAGAAAAGAACTTTTCACTTTGCAAATTTGTGTTTTGTGAAATGTATTTTGCAAAGAGGAAAATTTTTCATTTTAAAAAGTATTCTCTTTGCAGGTTTGCATTTGGTGAAACGAAACTTGCAAAGTAAAAGTGAAAAGTTGCAAAGTGAAAAGTGAAAAGTGTTTGGTAAAATAGGCCCCAACTCTGGGGGAAGCAGTAGGTAAGGCATAACTAAAATAGTTTACAAAAATATGGTACGAGTATGACCTCTCTGAGAAAATTTTGTTTAAACAATCTGCAATTATTGGAGGTTTTTTGTTCACCTTTCAGATAGGTATGACTTTGAGTAAGGCTGTCATTGTGCCTAACGGTGTCGTTGGCGTTGTAAATTTTTTTTTAACCCCATAACTTTCGTTAGGATCAATAAATTTGAATCTGTAAACGCCAAAAGTTGAGGATTAGCTAAACTAAGGTTAAGTTCGAAATTCAGCCATTTTGCATAAAACCTTCTTGTTCATACAAAAACCCCTTAAAAAATGCCAATTTTGTATGGGGAGTAGTACAAATTTGCATTTTTATTAATTGTTCCAATGAAAAAATGGTACTGATTTCAGTATAATGAAGTTATTCAAAAACCAGAATACTTAATTCTCAAAAATTTTGGTAAAAATCAATGTTTTACGCTTTTTTGTAAACAAATTCTTGCAACGAACGGTACGGAAAAGCTTAGGACTACTAATGTAATTCGTATTTTTTTAAATCAAGGTTATATAATACAAATTCTATATACCTACTACTGAAATAAATATATAAATCAGCCAAGAATTAGCACAAATTACGTATAGTTCAGTCCATTAAAAAAGATATATTTAAAATAAATAATTTAACAAGTCCAATTAATTAGTGCTAAGTCTTCTGCTTGCCTGATTTATTAATTTATTTCAGTAGTATATAGAATTTGTATTATAAAACCTTCATTTAAAAAAAAATCCTGGCCCTGGGCAAACCTTTCCAATTTTAATGATTGGGAATTTTTATCTTGTTGAATATACTTAGTTCTCATTAGACTTTTTTTAAAAAAGTTTTTGTAAGATGAACTGAATATAAACAAAATTTGGGTATTGACAAGGTGTCTCACTAAATAAGTCAACTGATGATATCAATTGAGCCCCACCTGGACGAAACGCCAAATTTTGTATGACTAAAGGCCGTTAAAAAAGCTATATTAAGGTTTCCGAAGTCCGTAAGCCAATTTTGTAAGCTAAAGTTAGATATTCACAAGTTATTTAGAAGATATTTACAAGAACGTAGAGTTCTCATCTCTCACGCTCTAAACATGGTAGTGGTCTAAGAGCTAGCGACGACAAATCAAGGTTATAAGGTGCAATGATAAATAATTCGGGAATCCACAGCCCTAACAGAATGTAATGTAAAATGTTGGTGTAAAAGGGTTGCTAGAACTCATTTATAAAAATCTAAATATTAAAAAAATTAATTAAAAAAACACTTGGAAGAGTTGCCAGAAACCATTATTAAAAAAAACTCAGCTTTGTGAAAATTATTACCCATATAGTATTGTTGCCAATATAATTAAGAAAAACAAATTGTAAAAAGCAAAATCGTATGTAAAAGGGTTGCCAAAAATCAGCAGAGTACAAAGATAAAAAAAAATTAAGAAACCAGACTGACAGAAGTGTAAATTGATAAATAGAGTTGCCAGAGCCATCAAACCAATTTTTTTGTTTTTACTAAAAATAAAACCTGATGAGTTAAGAAGCTGAAAATTGATTTCCACATAACATTTATTGGTGCCAGAAGTCAACATACGAAAACAATTTAAAACAATTATTAAAAAATAACGGTATCAGATACAAAGTTGAAAATTGGTACCATTATAGCCTTTACTTCGGCAGAAGTGTAAATTGAGTTTTAGCGATATGTGCAAACAATTCAACTGATAATGTTTTTAATTTATTTCGGAGGAGTTAAAGGTTTTATGGGAGCAACTGAAAATATAAGCAAACTTGCCGCTCCTTATCACCTCGCTTACTAATGAGATACGCATATGACGTGTGTTAGCAAATGTCAAATAGGACAAAAAAACACTGATGGTACGCATAAAACTGACTAATTGTGTCAGATTTCGCACACAATATTGAGCAGTGTTATGAGCGGCATTACATGAAATGTAATATTTAGTTTGAAATAAGGTTAAAAACTAGTAACAAAGCAGTGGCGTATGTAGGGGGAGCACGCCCCAAGCCTCCAAAATCATGTTAATTTTAAGCGGATTTCGTAACAATGCACACGATTAACTAAAACTTTATCGTAAATCTTAGAGAATAAGAGGGAACTCAGATACTCGAGTCCCCCACACCCGAAATTTTTTTCAGGGTACCCCACTGGAACATGGGTACTGCTTTTTTTCTGAAAATTATAACACTTTAACGACTGCACCCGAACCCCAAAAACCAAATAGTCTACAAAGTTCAAGGTAAACTTATCTTCAAACAGCGACTCTTCACTTCGAGATTTTTTAAAGTCTTTTTTTTTTTCTCCATCACCAACATGAAATCCTTCTCTTCAAAAAATATTATTATGTCCTTATTCAAACTATAAGCCAGATCTGTTTCTTTAAAATAGCACCATAATCAAGTTGCAATACAGTTTTCGACAATGTCGCTAACACTAACACTCTCCCTTATGTCTGCATTCAATAATTTTCAAAAGAACAGAGGAACAGGTAAGCTCATCTCTTCATTCCTTAATACCAACCAAAGTGGATAATAGCATTATTATATATTTTTTTTTTTTTCATCTCCCTAGTAAATCCGCGAAGGAAAGCCCCAATCTACTTAAGAGCGTCGAAAGTGATTGCTCACAAGAGGATAACATAAAACTCATTTCATTATTTACCTTAGCCACAAAACGGATTACCAACTGTTGGCTTGGCTTGGCTTCGTTTGGCTGTTAGCTTAAGTTGACTTACATTTGTATAGAGCGCAGCGCATTTCACGATGATGTTGTTACACTAGAAAAGCATACAGAATACAGGAAAAAAAAAACAGAATATTTTTAAATATTCACAGAGAGCATAAGGTAAACACAGGAACAAACTTCCTTTCCCCAAAGGAGAGCCAACCATATAAAAAAAAAAAGTATAGTCCCGCTTCCGTGCTATCCGCTTCCAAGGATGCTCCATTCTTCTGTTTGTTTTTCTTATTCTATTTTATTTTTCCGAACCAGCAGTGTATAAGTATATTTGGCTTTTTGTAAAGTAAAAGTGGTGTGTACATTCTTCTCTGATGATGATGGAAGAGGTACAAGCAGAAGTAAGGGCTTTAATTTGCATTTTAATTTAATTCTAGCAAACAGTTTGTCAATGAGGATGAGAGATAAATATTATACCGGAGTAGGTACCTATAGTACCCATCAGTACTGGTACTCGTTCGGTTTTAAATTGAGTTAAGTCTTGCAATGTATTAATTAAATCTTCTTTATCCTTTCAAGGTAGGGTATGAGAGATTATTGTAATGGAAGGAGTTTGAGATGTTTTGCCTAAGTGGTATATCATGGCATCACTTAGTATGTCTATTGGCTTCTGAGTCAAAAAATCTTCACAGGATTTTGTTAGAAAACCATTTTTCCTTCTGTCAAATAGTTTTTGACTGAATCGAAACTTCTATTAAAGGTCTTCTAGAGTAAGAATATTGCCTTCAATATCTATGCTTCAGTGAATTCTGCTGTTATTAAGAAAATGCTCAGAATTTTTACTGATTTTTAGACCCTAAGGTGCCCCAAATACCAAACCTTGTGAGGAATATCCTTTCAGAACCAACACGCTTAATAACAATCAGCTCTTTGTTTCCAGCATAATACTTTACTGGTATGTCACGTGTGTATCTTACACTAACTTTCACTTTCAGCACAAAATTCTATGATTAATCATAATTTGTGATTTGGGCTCCTGAAATTGAATACCAACAACGACAATAATAATTTCTCAACAGCTTTACCTTAGAAGAATATGTGACATGTCACGTCATAGTTTCTACATTCAAGATTATCTTTTTAACCTTAAGGTGAAGTTTCATCCAAAAAAACCATTATGATTTAACATTTGACTGAGAACACAAGAAGATACTTCTTCATCAGTCTTGATATGACGAGAGACAGAGAAGTGAGGAGTTATAAAACATAAAAGAGGTAAAATTGTCATAAACAAGAGGGCCATAGTATTACACATTTCTGTATAGAAGACAAAATTAAAGTCTGATGAAGATTGGAGTATAAGTACACAACACACACAATCCCTGAGATCCCACAGGATGAGTATTACCTTTCTGACATCTGGTTGACATCATAAATCATCCATAAAGTGCGTACGTACGTATATAGTAGAGGTAAGTAATTTTTGCTGCTTGATCTGCAGAATGTGTCGAGAGAAGGACAAAAAATTAATCATACAAACTTTTAGCCCGAGGATAAAATTTCAATACGTGTGTTGTTCTGTTTGCGGACGTAGGTAATGGAGTGGGTTTTCATTATAACTTCTTATTGATTTTTCTATAGAGCTACGCAATAATGTTGAAGGTGAACAAAAGGGTGATGAGTCAGGAAAAAAGAAATCTACTGAAGAAAGTAATATATGAAGAATTAATTTAATAAAACTGAAGGGTCATTAATTAAAAATTAAAAAAATCAGAATACTATTAAAGTTAAATACAACATGCTAAGATCTTCGAACTCAAGGAGTTTAAGATTGGTAAAAATACATAATTCCAAAATGTTAAAAACAAAATACTTCAGACTGGTTCAAATATGCTTAAGATTTTTATTGTTAATGCATTTTTTTTGTGTGTTTTTGCTGATTTTTGCACTAGAAAAAAAAAAAAATAAGAATAGAAGAAATGTAGTGAAGAGAGTTTTTTGTTCATAGAAGCAAAGAAGCAATTCAAATGTTTCATATAATTGATATTCTATCGACCAAACCAGTGTATAAGTTTATTTTTGCGTTCGGTCAAATGGTCTTTTTGCACCTTTTAGCTGACCCACATTACTGTTTCATCATCATCATCATCATCATCGGCTCGACAACCGGGGTCCGGTCCTGGCCTCTTCAACAAGTCTCTCCACCTATCCCGGTCTCGAGCCGACGCCATCCAGTTGCGCACCCCAAGGATTCGGGTGTCCTGGTCTACGCCATCTCTCCAGCGCAAGCATGGTCTACCACGCTGCCGTCTACCATAGAATGTACCACAAAAGACTTTCCGAGCAGGTTCCTCTTCGCTCATACGAGCTAGGTGCCCTACCCAACGGAGTCTACCGAGCTTAATTTTTGTCACTATGTCTGCTTCAAGGTAGATTGCGTACAACTCATGATTGTACCATCTCCGGAATCGTCCTTCCTCACATATGGGGCCAACAATTCTCCGTAAGACTTTTCTCTCGAACGCGGCTAAGAGGTCACAGTGCCTTTTGCTAAGCACCCAAGTCTCGGATCCATACATGAGTACTGGCAGGACCATGGTCCTGTACAGCAGCAGTTTTGAAGTTATGGTTAGATTTCTGGATTGGAATAGCTTTGACAGACTGTAGTAGGCTCTGTTGGATTTGAGAAGCCGCCCGCGTATTTCTTCTTCTATGTTGTTATCGGCTGCTACTGTTGACCCAAGGTATTTAAAGGATTGCACCACTTCAAATTCGTGATCCGCTACCTTGATTGTTTGACATTTGTCATTTGTGACATTACTGTTTGATGCTTCAAAATGATCGCTGATCACTCTGTTATCAAATAAATTTAAAGAAAAATAATAATTAAGTACAAAATGTAAAAATTACGGTAGATAATTTTTTTATTTTTTGTATTTTTACTGAGGCTTAAATCTTTCCTCAACTTCAATAATAATCGGTGAAGTTTTACTAAAGTTAAAGTTGAAGCCTGATATTACAACTAAATTAAAGGGGCCAACCCATAGAATCCGTTGCGTCCGTTCCGTCAGTGAATCCGTCGACGATGCGGGATGAGACTGAAAGGGGTGCCCCATACAATACGTTGCTTGACTAATTGCTTTTGACAGCTTCCATTTTGTTGGGTTTGTTCGATGTTTTGTTACTTAATTACCAAATGCGGCATGACAACGCGACACGACAAAACAATTTTATTTACTCAGCGTCAAATGAGAGACACCAAACGCGACAAAGTGACACAATTTTTTATATGAAAGCCCTGGTCGTATTTTTCGTAAAACTTTGTGGTTAAAAAGCCAAATCTGAAAAAAGAATGTTCATTTTGACATTTTTTAATGCAACCTGATAAACTCTTGGTCAAAGTAAAATACAATATCTGGTAAACTACAGTTCTTAGTTCTCATATTCTCCGGAGTGCACTTAGATAACGAACATCGAACAGACCTTTTATTGACATCTGAAATGACATCTGTTGTCAAACGCATTTGCCGGACGAAAATGTTGAAAGTTCGGCAACTTTTTCCGTCGTGTCCGTCCGATCCGTAGCTTATGGGTCCGAAATAAATAAAATGCACGACTGTTTCGCAAGAAATTAAAAAATAAACATAAAATTTATTAATAAAATGACTTAAACAACTTCTTAAATTGTTTTGAATTCAAAACTTAGTATGCCATTTGATTTTGTTAAAAAAAGATTAATTTTTAGGAAAAAAAAAATGAAAATCGTTGGAGCCGTTTTTAAAAAAAAATTAATTTTTTATATACAAAAATTTTCAATGAATGCCAGTTTTAAGAAAATATTAATGAACATCAAACCAAAATTAAAAAAAAAATCATTTACGCGTTTTCGAAAAATTGATTTTTGAAAAAAAAAAATTTTAACTTTTTTTAAAAATCCAAAAAAAAAAAAAAAATTCATGTGAAAGAACTTGAAAATCCGTGGAGTCGCTTATGAGAAAATCAGAATTGAGAAAAACGGCTCTATGGGAGGTACCGTTTTTAACCGATGAAGAAATATTTTTTTTATTTCAAAAGTACGACCTTGCCTGTTGTATTACACATACAAATCAAAATCGTTTAAGCCATTTTTGAGAAAATCAAGTTTTTCCATATTGGTTGTGCCATACAACCAATATCAATATCGTTAATTTTGGTACTAAAAACACAAAATCACCAAAAACCCTTAACTACCAAGTTTGAAGATAATCGCCCTATAATATTTAAAACTGAAACAAATTTTATAAGCGAACAACACGAATCCATTTGCGAGTTCCGACGACCAAACCAGACAATTTTGTTGAATTTTGATGAAACTCTTTCCAAGTTTGTTAAATTTTTATAGCATAAAGAGCTACATCAAATTTTATAGTGATGCTTAATAAAGTTGAATCATAATCGTATGCTGCTTAGGTAAATAGTTATTAATAAAATTTCTTATTACCGTTTTCAAGACTCACAGACCATACAAAATTGTGATATTTTGTACAAAAATGTATTTACCCAATATCTAATTGATGTTCAAATTTTTAGCTTAAACATTTTAAATTAAAAAAAGATAAAAATAAAATTCGGTTGGAAACGGTCATTAAACTTGGACGGAAATATCTTGTTTTTACTGTTTTTCAGTAAAAAAAAAAGTTTAAAAATCTAATTTCTTCTTACATGTATAGACAATATATAAATTTAATGGTCGTTTTGACAAAATATTTTTCCCGTTATTCTCTGATTTTTAAAATTAATTAAACCACCCACATAAATGTTAAAAAACGTATGTGTTTTTAAAGCTAAAAAAAAAAATGTAATGGACCATTTTAAGTATAATCCGTATGAGATGCTTCCTTTTTTTATTATTTATCAATGTGCGTGCATAATTACGTTTTTTTAATAGAACATCAACCTTATCCACACCAACATCATTTTCAAAAGTCTAAAAAAAATATTTGATTTTGCAAAATAATTTTTAACTTGAAAAGTTAATTTTTAAGAATTTTTTACTTGCGATATGGGTACCATATATGAGATAACAATCAAACATGACATTACGATGATAGAGAATGCGAAAAAAGTGGGTCCGACAATTCTGTCTGTCTGTATGTATCAGAAACCACAGCCTTAAACGGATGGGTCGATTAACTTCAAACTTGGTATGTAGCGTTTTTTGGAGAATATCCCCAGACGTTTTTTTTAAATTTTTTTTAGACCCCAAATAACTGTACCTGTCATATACCGGTTTTAGAAAAACTCATTTTTTTCAAAAACGGTGCCTACGATTTTTATTAAAAAAATAATGGTCATTTCTTTGGGTAAGGTCTATCTTTAAATGAGAACCATTTTTTAAAAAACCGTTATTAACGGTACCTGAGATAGAACCGTTTTTTTTACTTCTGATTTTCTCCTTCATGACACAATCAATTTCAACAATTTTTTTTACATAGATGCTTTTAAGTTGCCGTAATAATATTAAGTAAAAAAAAATTATAAAATTATTTTTTTGGATTTTTAAAAAAAGTTTGAATTTTTTTTTTGAAAAATCATTTTTTCGAAAACTATTCAATATTTTTGGTTTTTTAATTTTAGTTTTTAGATGTTGATAAATAATATCTTGAAAATGGAGTACCAATTTTTTTTTTATAAAAGTCCTTGCAAAATTTTATATGGAAAAAATAGCTTTTTTAAAAAACGGCTCGAACGATTTTCAAATTTTTTTTCTAAAAATGTATCATTATAGAAGAAATCAAATTGCATACTTTGTTTTGAGGTTAAATTCATTTAAGAAGCTGTTTTATGCATTTGAAAATCGAATTTTATGCTTTTTTAATTTTTTTTTTCTAAATCGTATTTACAATTTTTTTTTTATTAAAAAGGCTTAGCAGTAATAGTAACTTTATCTTTAAGAGCAAGTACGTGTGACCCAGTAGTGCATTTTATTTCTTGTCCAAAACATATCATCATTTTAATTTATCTATTCAATAAGTTTTATTTCATAATTCGTATCCTTGGAGTGTACAAAAAGTTTTTTTTTTGTCTCTAACCCCATTTTACCCTAACTTCCCGCTGGAATTTCGACAAATCCCGTTTTATCGGAATCCTACACTAAACCACCTATCTTTTGGTGTATTTGGTTTTTTTTTCTATTACTTATAGTGTAGAAAATGAATCAGTCTTTGTCCCACACAAGTGGGACGTTTTTACTGAGTTGGAGGCAGAATAGTGGACTTAATTCTTTTAGACTAAGTTCCCTGCACCATCGTGATGCTTTTTCTGATAAAATATATAAATTATTTTAAGGAAAATTACCTTTTCCCTAGTTTTTATGCAGTAGGTATAAATTCTAAAAATATATTGTGGACCTATGACCCACTTTCTTTTCAAAATTAGGGACTGATTGTTCACTTTTTTGTGGACTGTTAGGAGTTCACAATGCATTTGTGGACTTATAACCCATATAAATTGATCAAAAGTTCATTGTGAAGTTTTGACCCTAAGATAATAATAGTATTTAGTAAGAAGGCATAAGATTAGTTAGTGACATTTTATTGTATTTTATAAAATATGCTTGACTTAATTTTTTTAAATTTTACAGCTTCTTAAATAAATTTGACCACCCAACGAAGTATGCAATTTATTTTTTTTATTTAAATTTTCAATATCGATAAGCCAAAAAAATAATTCAAACGAAGTCCACAAGCATTTTGTCATTTTATCATCCACTTGAGTTCCACAAATGCATTGATAAGATCATATTTAGTAAAATTAATTAAAATTATGGACAAAAATCCTGATTCGGACTTGACAACCCCAAATAAGTCCAAATACAATAAAGGTACACAATATTCTCACAATTTCTCTATTTCTTCACTCAATTTTTACCCATAATATTGTTCGCATTCCCATCTTCCCTTACTGTTACTACCATCCTATACCTATCCAACTGAGGAACCAGGATAGGATATGTACCTACCCCTTTTCCATTTTTAAGCCAAAAAACGAACAACTTCTTTTAATTTGCATTTTAATTTAAAGGTAAACAAACAGAAGTAACTTCTGAAAGAGAAGCGACTGCCTGCCTTCCAACTTCTCACCCTTCACAGTCTCTGAATTCCAAAAGGAAGTGGAAAGACTAGATTGTTGTCTTTCCTGACGTTTTTTCTTTTTTTTTTTTTTGTTTGTTGGTGGCTTTCTCTTCAAGAACGTCTTTAATTGAGTTTGGTTTAGCGAATTGAAAAACTTCTCCGGTGAATTTCAATTATTGCTTGTGTGCGATGGTTATGTAAGGATCCGTGCAGAAGAAGCCAATCCCAGGATTTGCGGTTACTCACAGGATTGTAATTAACTTGAAGACATTTTTTTTCGCGATAAAATAAACACAAAGTTTTTTTTTCTCCTATTTTTGTTTTGCCTTCTGTTTTATACCAAAATGAGAAACCACAATTTATATAAAAAAGATTGGTGCTGAATTCTTGGAGGGTGCGATGGTATTCGCAGTAATTCAGTTCGTCGGCTAAAGGTTAATTAATGCAAATACCTTAAGAAGGAAAATAAGGAATAAATTAACTTTAACTATATAGACTCTGGAGACTGAGTCGATGATTCCAATTAAATGAGATTAAATCAATTATTCAAGTGCAGTTGTTGAAATGCGAGTGGGTGTTCGATAATGTTTTGAACCAACAAATTTTCAATTCAACTAAATTTCAACTTAAAGAAGAGTCCGTGTTTTCCTCTCCGAGATCGATATAAATCAATTAATTCCATATAATTATCAAAAGATTACTTTCAACAGAAGTCAGTAATGCTATACCTTTGGCCCCATAAAATCCTTTCAAAATTTATTGCTGTCATGACATGGTTCGGGTAAGATACATCTTCAGTTCGAATACTCGGAAGCACAATCAGGTATACAATTGGAAAACTATATCATAGCCTTGCACAGAGAAAAGCAACAAAGCATGAAAAAAGGGAAAAACTGTATAACTTGTGCAGCAAGCATCAGCAGCATAGTATAGGTAGTAGCAGAAAGGACAAATCCCTGAAGTCCAATTGGCCTACAAATCACTCGAATATAAGCTCATTTAAGCGTAATTAAGCTCACCTATTAGGTGAAACAATGTTACTTTCCTGTTATTCGAAATGGTCGCTCGTTTTATTTTAGTTCAAGTTTGATTGCAATAAATAATTCGCATAGCAGCTACAACAACAAGCCTATTAAAAGGCAATCAATCTTTGGAGGATTTCCAAAGAAGAAGAAGTAGAAGCAGTAGTGGGCTTGGTTAACGTTCTTCGAAATAAGATTTATTCTTAGATAAATTTGTGAGGAAAATAAAGTGAAGGGAGGTGTAAAATTATAGGTCATTTCATTGAACAATTCTTTAGAAAATAGTTCAGTTTTTATTATAGTCTAAGATCCCGCCATAGGATGTCCTACAGGACGAAATTTCAGTAGAGTAAATAAGGGTGAACTCTGCCGCTTAGAAAATATTTAATTTTGATTTGAAGAGCCTCATGTTAAAGGTCTTGGACCTAGTTTCTGTAATGAGGAGGGACCTTTATAAAGTTGCGAAGACCATTTACATATTTTGCTAACACAATTATTATGATAAAGTTGATTTTTTGCATTGTCTTTGCATTGTCATATTCTTCTATTTAAAATATAATAGATGCTCGAAGTTTTAGGCAAAATTTGCAATTGAAACTCTGATTCGCATGTGGATATTGCATCAAGAATAGAAGGTGCATCGCAGGCCACATTAACATAACCGAATTACTATTAGTCTGGTGATGATGGGATTTAAACTTAGGACCTCGAGCGTAATAGTTGGATACTCTTCGATTTTTCAGATTTTTTAATACCCGCTCAAGTTTGCCGCTCAGTATGGCCGCTCAGTACGTGGCCACCTTGCCGCTCAGGATTGATGATCAGTTGCTCTGCTGCTTTGCCGTTCACTGCGTGGCTGCACCCTTACGGAAAATAAAAAGCCTATCCGAGAATGGTAGTAACTTTAGGACAGAAGTCATTAATTTCGGAAGTGATTATAACCAACAACGGAGAAGCAACAACGCCACTAGACAAAGCAGAAGCAATTGCAGTTCATTTCGAGGGAAACTTCAAGACCGAACCTATCTGCAGATCCTCTCTTTCTAAATGAAGTTTAGGTAAAACTTCAACAGATTCTACTGCCTAACATGGGCAAGGCAACATTTAGCAATACCAATCCTGCAAGTGATCCCATTCATAGCCCAAATCTGAGCTCCCTAGAAGAAATAGCCGAAATAATAGGTCACTCCAAGCCAAAAAAATCGACTGGAGCAGATGGAGTATCTAACTTCGTTTTAAAGAGGCTTCTGCAGACAGTGATGATCTTCTTAGCTATCATCCTTAATAACTGCATCAACAACAGCTACTTCCCGAAAAAAAAAATGGAAAGCTACAAAAATCATGGCTATCCCTAAGAAGGGTGCTAGGAACATGATCTCCAAACAACTGGCCAATTTCCCTTCTGAACAATCTAAGTAAGCTTCTGGAAGAGCTGATACTCAGGAAGCTCAAGAAGTTTTGCAACGATAACAACATCATCCCAGACATGCAGTTCGACTTTAAGACATCATCTCTGCCCTAAACAACCGCCAAGTCACCGTCGCATGCTTCCTTGATGTCGAGAAAGTGTTTGACAGCGTATGGATTGAAGCCCTTGTTCATAAACTCAACGTATTGGGCTTTTCTTCAGCACTAATAAAAATATTATTTTCTTTTCTTTCTTACAGAAACTTTTTTGTGCAACTGGAAAGCTATAAATCAACAGTGAAGTGTATCAGAGCTGGAGTTGCTCAAGGCTCATAACTTGGACCGTTTCTATACAGCATCCTTACCTCCGACCAACCGACTGCAAGTGTGAAAACCTGCTCTACGCCGATGACTCACATACATACTCCACATCATTATCGCCAACGACAGCGGTTAGAAAAGTTGAGGTGCATAACCCGGAAACTATTCGAGTTCTACAACAAATGGGGTGTCCGAATCAACTCATCGAAATCGGAACTATTCTGCCTAAGACGAACAGGAGGACGAGGCAGTCGTTCGGCTGGAAACTGTAGAAACTAAGTATCTAGGCGTCAGCTTCAACGAGCTCCTGAGATTCAACCAGCACTCAAGGGATGTGCTGAAGAAAGCCAACCTGGCATTCCATCGCGTGTACCTACCCCTTGATGAAAAGAAGAACCGGACTGCGCCAGCCAACTAAACTCCTAACATAAAAACAGCTCCTTAGATTAGTCATCAGCTTCATTCTTTCCAGTGTTGTGCACATCTCGAAAACAGCCATGAAGGACCTCCAACTGTTTGAAAGGAAAATACTGAGGATCTGCACCGGACTTTTCTTCAACCGACAGAGGCAGAAACATTACAGCAACTAACTACTCTATGAAGAAGCCAAAATCATTCCTCGGACAAGTATTTGCTACTATCAGCAAAGAAACTATATATCGCATATATTTTTCATTTATTTATTTTAATTTTCCTCTTAATCTATAATAAATATTGGATGAATGGTTATCCTTATAATAATGGTGTTTTAAAGTTTAAATTTTATTTAATAATAATTAATTAAGGAGCTTCTGTTGTTGTGGTTGTTGATGTTGTTGTACTCGTTGTGGATGTTGTACGGCACCATTTGCATTTCTTCATAAACATAAATCCTTCCGTCTGTGGAACAATGCACATTAGGCATACGACCAAGAAGAAAAATACAATTTTGAAGTTCATTGCTGTTGTAGATTGTGACGGTCTCTTCAAATGATAAGTGACTTTAAGTGAAGACTTGATACTGAAATTCAAATTTATGTTTCCATCTATTTATACTTAAAGTACCTACCTAACCTACTCAAGAAATTATGAAAACCCTGAATACCCAGTTCTGTTTCAAGAACTTTTGATAACAACAGTAGTTTAATAGATTTAACTTTATTAAGGTCAAACTACACGTCACTATAAAACGTACCAAGATCTAACTTATTTGGGTATTAAGAATGAGATTAGAAAAATAATGAGCTATACAAAGTACCTATAGTAGATAAACTTATTTTATTACAAATATTTGCTGAGCAAATACTTCTCAAACATTTTACAGAATATTATGGACACTGTTCTTTGATGGATACAATGTACGAATATTAACTTATCTACTGATGTGTTAAAAAAAAAAATTCTTTGAGCAAATATTATAAATCTAAGGTTTTCTAAACCAGATCTTTTATAATACTGAACGACAAACGGCCGAGAAAAATCAGGACATGTTAGGACTCGTGCCGTAACCAAACACTCTTTGGATTTCCTAAAAACTCTCTTCGCATTCCGGTGTCCAGTCAAACTTCTTACTTTCTTTAAAAGATCGGTGAGAGGCCTAACTAAAATTGCGAAATCGTCGATACCAAGAAATAGTCCCTACAAAACTTCGAATTTCCTTCACGTTTTTCGGTATAGGAATTCTCAATATGCTCTCTTTGGGGGTCGACGTGCAGTCCGTTCCTATCTACGACGAATCCAAGAAATTTCAAAGATGGTCTACAAAAATTACACTTTTCCTTACCGACTTTTAAGCCAACATCTCCTAATCTTTTGAAAACTTCTTTGAGAATTTCAAGGTGTTTCTCGAAAGAATCGGTGACGATGATAATGTCATCCTAGTACGTGAAGGCGAAAGATTCTAGGTGAGGACCTAAAACGTCGTCAATGAACCTTTGCCAAGTTGCTGGGGAATTGTGGAGACCAAAAGGCATTCTTCGGAATTGAAAGAGACCTCTTCCCGGCACAGTAAGGGCAGTGTACTTGCGCGATTCTTCTTCTACAGGTATCTGCCAGTAGGCAGACCTAATATCCAACGAGGAGAAGTACTTCGCGTTTCGAAGCTTGTCCAAAATCGCTAAAATAAAGGGGAGTGGATAAGCATCCCTATCAGTTACCTCGTTTAGTTTTCGATAGTCGACGCAGAACCGAAACGTACCGTCTTTCTTCTTAACAAAAAGAATCGGAGATGCCAAAGGACTCTTCGACTTCTCGATCACTCCAGCTTCCAACATCTCATGGAGTTCCTGATCGATATGTTTCTGAATTGCCGGCGGAACATGGTAATATCGTTGCTTGATCGGTTCTGCGGACGTCCTAATTTTGTGCTCCACTAAGTTGGTGCACCCTAATCCCTCGGTCATTGATTTAAAGAGTTCCTCCAGAACTAATTCTAACTTTTTAGATTCGACTACGCTTAAGTCGGAATTTTCCCGAGTGGATGGAAAACTGCATTTATCCAGCCAATTCCGAAAATAGTTGACTCTTTTGCACCATCCAATTATCTGCCCACTCCACTTACATCCATCCTTTCCAAGGTCATGGAAATGCTTATTAATCACCAGCTAAAGATATAAAGGGCTTTCCAATAAGAGGTGTTATTTTGATAGTCAAAGAAAAATGGCATTTTTGGAGATAAATGATCGGATGTTTATTTTATTATAAAGAGAAAGGTATGCCGTTAATAATGGAACACAACATCAGCCAAATGGCGGCCAAGACCACGCTTACAGGACCATATCCTTTTCATGAAATTTTCCATAACCAAATCGCAAAGTGGCTGCCCTATGTCCTCGATAGCCTCACGAATTTCATCTTTGAGGTCTTGAATCGACGCTGGGCTGTTGGCGTAGACCTTATCTTTCACGTGGCCCCAAAGGAAGAGGTCGCAAGGTGTTAAATCACAAGATCTCGGTGGCCAATTGTGATCACCTCTTCGAGAGATAACGCGGTCCGAAAACTTTTCCCGTAAAAGATCGATGGTTTCATTGCTTGTGTGGCACGTAGCGCCGTCTTGTTGAAAGTAAACGTTGTCCAGATCAATACCATCCAATTCAGGCCATAAAAAATCATTAATCATCTCTCGATAGCGCAATCCATTGACCGTAACTGTTGATCCAGCCTCATTTTCGAAAAAGTAAGGTCCAATGACAACGCGGGACCATAAACCGCACCAAACAGTCACGCGTTGAGGATGGAGAGGCTTTTCAAGAATAACTCTTGGGTTTTCCGAGCCCCAGATGCGACAGTTTTGCTTGTTGACGTAGCCTCCGAGGTGGAAATGGGCCTCATCAGTCAAGATGATTTTTCGATGAAATTCCGGTTCATTTTCATGCATTTCAAGGACCCAATCAGCAAAGACGCGACGTTGTTAATGATCAGCCGGCTTGAGTTCTTGTGTTAACTGAACTTTATAAGCCTTAAGACCCAAGTCTTTATGCAAAATACGGTGTAATGACGTTTGTGGAATGCCTAATTCCAAAGAACGACGAGGAATGGACAAACCTGGGTTTTCTTCAACACTTTGGGCTACAACAGCAATATTCTCAGTTGTTCTTAAGCGACGTGCACGGGTTTTATTCTTCACATCACTAACTTGTCCCAACAGCTCGAATTTGTCCACCAATTTCTGTATTGCGGTCCGACAAGGTGCTTCACGACGACCCAAAAATGTTTTAGTTTTACGAACCGTCTCTGCCAAATTTTGACCATTTGTATAGTGAATTTTAATAATTTCAATGCGTTGTTGAAGCGTGTATCGTTCCATTTTTATTAATAGCGTTTCTACTTATCAAATGTCAAAAAATGACAGCTTCAAAAGTGACAGCTACCGAAATAGCGGGCTATTCAAAATAACACCTCTTATTGGAAAACCCTTTATCTAGAAAAACGAAAGCTCCTAAATGACCTTCAGTACGGCTTTCGTAGCAATCGATCCACTGGTGATTTGATAGCTTATCTCACCGAACAGGAACAGTGGAACAAATGTTTACATCGTTTATGGCGAAAGTAAGATTATTGCATTGGATATCTCCAATTCATTTGATAGAGTTTGCTACCAAGCTTTTCTATCGAAGATGAGTGCTTTTGGTTTTAATGGTCTGCTTCTTTAATGGGTTAGAAACTACCTCTTGAACCATTCAATACAAGTGGTACTGGACGGTTTCAAGTCTGAAATCTCTTTCTTATATTTATCAATGACCTTTTGTCAGAAACTTCTAATCCATTAAATTGTTTCGCTGATGACAGCACACTCAGCTTTTCATATTCATTTCTGGATTCACATACCTGTCATTCGGATGTCGAACTCCTGTGACAATATTTGATAACGTCATTAAATTCTGACAGTGAGAGCATTGTCCAATGAGGAATCAGAAACTGCGTCGAATTTCGGTATGTGTATTACAAACCACCTTCTGTGAAGCGATCACATATTTGACGTCGCCAAAAACGCAGCGAAATGCTTGGGTTTCATTCAACGATGCAAGAAATACTTTTTCCCATCGGATCTGGCATTAATCTACAAGGCTTTTTTTCACCCAAAATTAGAGTGTAACTCCCATATCTGGGTGGGAGCACCTATCACTCAACTGCGCCTTTTAGATAGAATTCAAAATAGAGTATTAAAAATGATAGGGAATAGAAATCTAACAAACACATTTGTTTCCCTTGAACATTGAACATCGTAGGAATGTTTCTTGTTACTCGTTATTTAATCGCTATTTTAGTAGTAAATGCTCCAGTGAAATAGCCAGTTGCATTCTTCTCCTAAAACAATTTAGCCGTAATACTCGCTCAGCAAGAAATGCCCATCAATTCACTCTCGAATCCAATTTCGGACGTACTGTTATGTATAGAGATTCTTTCTTCAGTCGCACAACACGAATGTGAAATGCTTTATCCGGGTCGATTTTTCCCTTTCATTACGAAATTCAGAAATTCAAAACTAATGTGCATCGGCATCTCCTTAAATTTCTATCCAATTTCTTCAGTCGAGTGTTTAACATTTTAATGGTAGCCATAATCCCTTTAGTGCAAGCAGATATAAAGGGTTTTCCAATAAGAGGTGTTATTTTGAATAGCCCGCTATTTCGGTAGTTGTCACTTTTGAAGTTGTCATTTTTTGACATTTGACAAGTAGAAACTACGCTATTAATAAAAATGGAACGATACACTCTTCAACAACGCATTGAAATTATTAAAATTCACTATAAAAATGGTGAAAATTTGGTAGAGACGGTTCGTAAAACTAAAACATTTTTGGGTCGTCGTGAAGCACCTTGTCGGACCGCAATACAGAAATTGGTGGACAAATTCGAGCTGTTGGGACAAGTTAGTGATGTGAAGAATAAAACCCGTGCACGTCGCTCAAGAACAACTGAGAATATTGCTGTTGTAGCCCAAAGTGTTGTCGTTCTTTGGAATTAGGCATTCCACAAACGTCATTACACCGTATTTTGCATAAAGACTTGGGTCTTAAGGCTTATAAAGTTCAGTTAACACAAGAACTCAAGCCGGCTGATCATCAACAACGTCGTTTCTTTGCTGATTGGGTCCTTGAAATCCATGAAAATGAACCGGAATTTCATCGAAAAATCATCTTGACTGATGAGGCCTATTTCCACCTCAGAGGCTACGTCAACAAGCAAAACTGTCGCATCTGGGGCTCGGAAAACCCAAGAGTTATTGTTTAAAAGCCTCTCCATCCTCAACGCGTGACTGTTTGGTGCGGTTTATGGTCCCGCGCGGTCATTGGACCTTACTTTTTCGAAAATGAGGCTGGAGCAACAGTTACGGTCAATGGATTGCGCTATCGAGAGATGATTAATGATTTTTTATGGCCTGAATTGGATGGTATTGATCTCGACAACGTTTACTTTCAACAAGACGGCGCTACGTGCCACACAAGCAATGAAACCATCGATCTTTTACGGGAAAAGTTTCCGGACCGTGTTATCTCTCGAAGAGGTGATCACAATTGGCCACCAAGATCTTGTGATTTAACACCTTGCGACTTCTTCCTTTGGGGCCACGTGAAAGATAAGGTCTACGCCAACAGCCCAGCGTCGATTCAAGACCTCAAAGATGAAATTCGTGAGGCTATCGAGGACATAGGGCAGCCACTTTGCGATTTGGTTATGGAAAATTTCATGAAAAGGATATGGTCCTGTAAGCGTGGTCTTGGCGGCAATTTGGCTGATGTTGTGTTCCATTATTAACGGCATACCTTCCTCTTTATAATGAAATACACATCCAATCATTTATCTCCAAAAATGCCATTTTTCTTTGAATATCAAAATAACACCTCTTATTGGAAAGCCCTTTATAAAAAAATAGCAATACCTACATGAGAATTGGAAATTTGAATCAATAAGAGGTTACAAATAACCATATCTCAAGATTTTCCTTGAAAAAGTTAACCAATTGTATATTCAAGAAGAAAAGTATCCAATTTCCAAAACCAGCATCCTTGTCTCATTTGTTTCAAATCTCAATCCTTGTTATTTATTTTTTTGTAACAATTAATTACCTTCATTCTAAAAGCCAACCCAAAACTAATTGAAAAATCCTCCTCAAGTCAAAAGGTTTTGCTAATCAATTTAAAAAAGTTGTTCACCTTATCCTGAAACAGACAAAATAAAAAAAAAAAAACCCCAACCATCTCGTCATCAGCACCCATACATACCATCGTGTTGTCCGTTGAATTCTTTTGCTCTTATTTTCCATTCAATTTGCCAACAAAAGGACTAAAAGGAAGTGATCTGTGATTATCACTTTCTATCTCAATGATAGCTTCGGGTGGTTTTTTTCTTCACTTTTATAGTCCTTGAGGGTGCAAATACCTTTGAAATAATTATATCAGCAGGCGACCTTTTCACTTTTCTTTCTATTTCGTCTATGAACTGAACCTTTATGTCCTTTTTCTTCAGTTTCTTTTTTTATTTTTGTAATTGAATTAAATCCATGGCCATTTCACACCATCACCACCGCACCATCTTAAAATTATTGAAGTATAATTGAAAACTAAACGAGATTAAGGAATTCTTTGTCGTAGCCAATGAATTTGAATACAATTTGGAGATTCATTTCGATTAGGTAATTGCAGGCCAATGATTTCAAAAAGGTTTAAAGATTTTTTTTTTTTTTATTTTGGTATGATAACGGTAATGTGAAATTAATTGTATGACATTTTTGAAACTTATTTGGTTGAAAACATATTTCTCTTTAAATATAATTTGAATTATGTCACAAAGTAAAATATATGGAGAAAGATATTTTTTTTGTCCGGCCCTACAAGTATGGTTTCAGGCGAGGAAAATCAAACAACGATCAGATTTTCACACTCCGGTAGATCCTGGAAAAACCCAAAAATACCCGCTCGATACACACCATTTCATTATCGACAATAAAATCGCCTATGATAGCGTTAATAGGGACGATACAGAGTAATGCAAATCGACATACCTGCCAAACTTGTCCACTTGGGCGGGATTACAATGGACGAATCTCGTTGCTTCGTCAAAGTCGGTAAGAACATCACCGACCCCTTTGATGTCGATAAAGGGTTATGCGCTATCACGCAACATTTTTAGGAGGTACACCTTTTTCAAAAGTCCATTCAACTCCTGACTTATAGTGATTGACATCATTGGAAGAACGAATCAAGCTGTCAGTGGAACATTTCGAACGGAGGCAGTGAAGATGCGGTTTACAATTGCCAACCGCTGTTTCTTTGGGCTAAGAAGGCATTTATTAGTAGTAGAGCCCTCTCTCAAATAACCAAGGAGACCCTATAATAAGACCTTATTTATCCCAGTTATGCTGTGTGGGGTAGACCCATGAACACTGTCAGTTTCTTTGAGGGATAGGTTCTTCCAGTGATTAGTTATGATCCATGGATAATAAAGGAAGATACATTACGCGGCCTTACAGCGATATCTCAAGTGGTTGACGATCTCAACCAACTTGATGTGCGAAACAGGAGGCAACTCAAGGAACCGTGCTAGTTGGAGAGGTTTGTTGATTATTTCAAAGTTCTACCCTGGATTGTAAGTAAGATCTTAAATAAGGAAGAGAGATAGCATAAAATTAATAACATTTTTGAAAAGGTTTTTACATAAAATATGCCAAGATGTCAATTTCTTGAAGTCCGTGGCAAAGTCGTTTTCTTTCGTTTTGCTGGTCATCAACTATGCTCTGCTGAAAAATCGGGTACATTCATCGCATTGGATATTTGGGTGATTTCGGACACAAGGATGTTACAATTAATTTCGGCAAATCTGATGAAATTCGTATTCTTCTCAACGCAGATCGATAAAATGTCCATTTCATCAATGAATTTTAATTAGATAAACATTTAAATCTTCTTCTATCTTCTATCTTCTTCTATACGTAAAAATCAATCGTGAGTTAGTCTCGTAAAAACTTAAGAACGGCTGGACCGATTAAGATGATTCCCTTTTTTTGATTTGTTTGTTTTAAATCAGGGATGTTTTAGAAGAAAAGAAATTTTCCGTGCGGCTATGTTTAGTCAGATACCGACACAAATTTTAGAAATTTCATTAGGTTATCTCCTCAAAAGGTTCCAACGTTAGAAAATGTAGAATTAGTGATGCCATTGTCAAATTAAATGCAAATCTATTCATAAATTATATGTTTGTTTGTTTGTACTCACAATGGACACAAAAACCGTTAGTGAGGTAACAACAAAATGGAGGATAACATTTCTTTGATGATGGTTGAAATAGTAGCACGGAAAGAAATGTTAATTACCGCAGAAATATCGCAGAAATATCTCTGAATTCCACAGAAAACCGTTGATCATCGCGAATTAGAGCAAATAATAGTGTTTCGAATGTAGCAGGAAACACTCCCAGACGGAATGAAACATATACATCTTTGGTAATGTTTAATGACTAAAGTTTTGAACGCTTTATTCCGAACTTCGAACTTTCGAACTTCAAACCGAACGAAATGCAACGGAACGGCATCTGTCTATATCTGCCTCTATCTGTCTGTGTATATTTGTCTCTTTTACTTAACGAAACTAGAGATCTCTAGAAATGAAAGATCTCGAAAAGAAATGAGAGGAGTATAAATACGAGGTCGGAGAAGGAGATCGGACAGTTTAATTTTGACAGTGATAAAGATAAGTAATTGTGAAAGTGTAATTTGGAAGTGTAATTGCTTGTAAATTGTGAAGAGTTATAGCGAAACGGATTGTTATTGATAACATGTTTTTGTTAATCTGAAAGCAAATAAAAGTGTGTAGTAAAAAGTGGAAATAAGTTTTATTTTAACCCAGAAAAATATTATAATAGCATGGACAGTCATGAAAAAAGCGCTAAGTAGAATATTGGTAAACCACTGTGGTAAAATCGAAGAAATTCACCTAAAAAAAACTTGAAAGTTGCGAATTTAAGTTAAAAAATATGCAAAATACCGCTGAAAAAAGGCGGCACACTGATGAAAGATAGTTGAATACCGTGGAAAAAGTACATTGAAAAAAACGTACCTTAGAAAAATGCTTAAAATACCGCGTAGAAAGTAGTAGAAAGCCCCGGAGAAAAGCTTGGAAAGTCACAGGAAAATATGCAAAATTTTGCGGACTACCGCCGTAAATTCGAGGAATAGCTACCAAGAAAAATAGGAGGAATGTTGATGAAGGAACTTTGAGACACCGAACTTGTTTCCACTACTTTCCACGCAACATTTCGCACATTCTCACGTTTTACTGAGGTATCCTATAGGTATTCCTTACGCGACTTTTTCACTTTTTTTCTTCAACTTTCTACACTTTCTTCTGCGCCTTTACACGTTTTTACTTGATCTATAGGGCAAGTATTGGTTTCGTGTCAAAAAAAAAATTTGAGGTTTTAATCAAAACCAACATTAAGATCATGGAGAAGACCGAAAAAGTGGTTTTCGTCATGCCGTCCGTCGGTCTGTGCGTCTGTACGTCTGTGCGTCTGTGCGTCTGTGCGTCCATCTGTACACTTTTCCACTGCCCAAACGCGTAGACGAATTTTCTTCAAATTTGGTATTTAGTAGGTACTGAAGTTGAAATCATTATGCAGAGCAGGACAACGTCTGTGGGGTCAGCTAGTTCTCAATAAATTACATTAAGATGTTGTAGTCTTGAGTCCGGAAACGAAAACGAAACGTAAACCATATTCTCCGTGACCTATATTGGCTTCCCAGAATTGATTTTAGATTACCTTCATACAAAAGACACTGCAAGCGCATAATAGAACATAGGCTTGAAACTTATTTCAATCAACACTTGGAATGTCAAATGTCAGCAATCTATCGGCAGTAAATGACATCATAGCCTTCTTATAATATAGGCAGCTTGCTATTTTATTTAAAGTACGTGCGATATCCTTCTGTACTGCATAATTTTGCAAAAATAACCCAGCTATTTATTTAGTTCTAGAAAAAATCAGTTATGCATTACATATTATTTTAAAATCAATAAGTTAATTTTTAAACAATTAAAAAAGGTAATCAGTTTAAAACTAGATACATTTTCAATTAGTTGTGAGATATACTTCTTGAAAATCCTATAAAAGTTTCCCGGAAAATTATAAATTAAAGAGAAATAGTTTTGAGATTTTCGAAGGTATGAGTTCTATAATTTTAAAGTGATGACCAAACCACAAATAAAGCTCTTCTCAAAAATTTTTGTTTGAAAACCCGTCAAGACATGAAAAATGCAACAATTTTGTATTAAACTTAAACCTATCCTCATACCCGATAACATTATTATTCATTTAACATAAAATGCATTGAATCAAGAATTCCTTCGATATTACTTAAGGAAGTTACTATGCAAATATGTTAAGAAGATAAAAATTATCTCCAAAGCAATTAAAACAGACTAGGTAAGGTGCTTACATTAAAAAAAAAAAAAATCGCTAAAAAGTTAACCTAGACAAATCTTAATTCTATGTTGCGTAATCTAAGGCACTTGAAATAAACTTTAGAATATTTTAACAGCTTGTTTAGCCCAACCCCATTAAGAGCTCACCCCAATCTCTAAGAACTTTCGCTTTTCTTCATCACCATCTTACCAAAAACCTGAGTCTACCTTAATATCTCACCCTATTATCCAAGCAATGTTATAACCTAATAAGGGACCCATTAAAAACAAAAAAAAAACAAAGAAGATTATCTTAAGAGATAACTTTTATGGCCACCAAGAATTTGTGTGTTTTTTTTTTTTTGTGTTTTGGGTAAAAAGGAAAAACTTAAAAGAGAATATTAGAACGACAATTTTTAACTACCTCAAAGTGGCTGTGGTTGGAATACCATCGCATAATATACCTATACAAAAATCCCAACACCGGCAGAAGGTGGAATACCAAATGTTAAATTTTCGTTAAGTGTTTTTGGCAGACGCAAAAATCATCAACCACCATTCTTCTATTCTTGCAGGACAGGGGTGGACTTATACACAGCTGAACTGTTAAGAGGCGCCAATTAAGTATGCAACAAATTAGCAATTTTAGTCTAAAAAAGTCACTTAGCATTAGGACCAGTGATAAATAAGACTTTGTGAAAAAATTAGCTGAGTAAATTTTTAGTAAATTTGAAGTAAGACGAAAGCTTAAGTATTAACACTGATTTTTCTTATTAAACAAAAAAAAGTTTTTTAATGAAGACCAAAAAGTTGAGTTAAATTTTTTTAGAATTTTTTTTTAACTAACAGTTTGCTTAAAACCAACCAACAAAAAAAAAATTAGGTATAAGTTCTCCAACAAGGATATCTGAAAACTAAATCTGGCCCTGTGTTCCGGTAGCTTGAAAGCAGAAGAAAGTTCTCCCTAATTAGTTCGTTAGAAAAAGAGTGTATATAGGCTTTATTTTTGGATGTTTGCCGAAAAAAGTAAACAAATTTAAGCAAATACTCCCCTAACTATGTGCTTTGCCATAAGATAAAGAAGAGATTAGAGGTGAGATTTAATGAGGTGCATCCTTTTAGTCTTTTTTTACCATGAATTCCTTAGAAAAGGATATTCAGTATATAAGAAGGAGTAAAAATGGTATAAAAAATTGTAATCTACATCTTGTAACTTTTAAGTCAATCTACATCTTTGTAAATGTATCTGCATATTATGTGGAAGTATTTCATTATCCTTATACATAATGAATAAGGGTTAAGGTTAATGTGTATGTTATTTATAAAATCAGCTTTTTGGCATTTTTATTAAACATCCTTTAAAAATATCCAGTCCTCTCAACTTCACTCTGTTAATTTCCCTTCAAGCACTAGTCATCCTCAGAATAGACAGGTCCATGAAAAATATCATATTTGAAGAATAAAAAAATACGTTGGTGCCAACATGTTGATGCTATTAAAAATTACTCTTCATTTGCCCACCACTCATCACGGAATGCGTAGGTAGGTGTTGTGTATGTCCTTTGACCATAGTCGTTTATTGTGGTTTTGGCAACGATGATGATGGACTGCAAAATGTCAAGCGTGCAGGTTCCAATTACAAACCAATTGGGAAATAATTGATAGGAAAACTGCAAAGAAAAAAATATGGATATCAAAAATTATACCATGCAGGATAGGTAGTTTAATTTAAGAAATAATTTGTTTTATGAAAAGTGTAGGTCTTCGCATGCATATTTAAATTTTTAGGGGAACGTGGCCTTAAATGGTCCACCTAGCTAGAAATCGTAGAATCAAACAGAATTCAAATGATTTGTGAACACAAATCTTAAGTTTATTTGGAATCATCGACATATACGAAATGTTGGGAACTTAAATCTATTATTTGAAATTTTAAAGGTTAAAATGTGTCTACCTACCTCTAAAACTATATAAAAAAAATCAACAAAGAAATGTTAATTTAGAAAAAGAAAGTCAATGAAGTATTTTTTTTTTTTTCATTTACTGAAACTAATTGTCCCAAAACTATTCCAGTTTTTTCGGTGTTGAAAGTTTAATAAAAATACCCTACACGGGCAAAATGGCTTCCTTAGCACCCTGGGTAAAATGACATAGTGGGACATTTTGTACTTGCCCTTGCACTTATGGTTTTCTTATAAAGAACGTTTTTGGAATTAAGAACGGTTTACAGACTGGTTGTTCTGGGAGAGCACTTAAAAGGTCTAAATGCCGTCCAAAAACGAAAATGGAAAAGCTTTCAAAACATTTTGAGTCTCAGAAACCACCCTAACCATCAAAAATAAAATTTTTAATGGCTCACAGATGAGTTTGGGGTGATTTAGGAATACCCTTTACAAGAAAATGAACAATAAGGAACTCGTGCATCGGAATTTGGAAACTTGCTTACCAGGTGGCTGAACAAAAAACACACTTTGCATGCCAATATGCCATTTTACCCGGACTATTATTTTGATCCGTAGAATTTAAAGACGTTTGGAAATTTAAAAAAATTAAATACTTTTTAGAACTTTTTAAACTTGTAAAGCTGAAAACTGTTAGCGTGATTGATTAAACTTTGAAAAGAATATAAAATTTAAAGTAAAATGCTATTTTTTTCCGAGATATCGAACATTTTTCTTAGAGGAGCCATTTTAGACCACTTTCCCCTACTTGCTCTATAGGGCTTTAGTCTATATAAGACTAAAGGCTTTCGAGTATGTTTGGTATTGTGTCACAATAAATTTTTCCTGCGCAACGTACACATATAGCGATCTTGTAGGAATTGGTTTTTTTTTAGAGGTGATAGGAATTTTTGATTCGGCTTCAAATGTTCTCAAACAATCAAAGCCAAACTGTTTCAGGTTGTGGCTCTTGTTGAGAACTTACATACCACGACAGTTCTTCTTAACAGATAACAGAATATCGATTGTAAGGAAGGAATACATACCCACGTAATATGAAGTGCGTGAAGTGAGCACCGCCATAACAATAATTCGAAAATGCATTCCCGAGTTTGTTGCTCCTACCCTTACTCTTCAAACCCATGGTCATGCTAACTTCACTTCAAGTTAGCATAGCCATCCTCCAAAAGTCTAAATTTCAAAATGAAAAAAAGGATGTAGGAAATTGTTACTAATCTGTTGCTAATTTGTAACCATAATCTTGAATTTGTTGCTTTACGTTTTGACCTTAAAATGCACTTTTACAGTTTTATAAACAACATTAAGTCGCTTAAAAATTTTCACATACTGTAAATATTAGTTCCAAAAAAAAGGTCTGCTCTTTACCATCTCAAATAAGTGCACATCAATATTTTAGCCCAACTCTTACATGACCAAAACGCATATTGGATCTTGTGGAACGTATTTTTCCCAGTTTTATCTCTAAGGGCACTTAAATATAAACCACATTAAAAACTCGAAATTTAAAGATTATAAGTATGTAGAAATTTGTTGACCCAAAACCGATTTGTTTGTTACACGATTTGACCTTGAGAATGTACTTTCAAGGTTGTAGGAACAAAAGTTATCTCTGTAAATGAAAGGTTTTCGTAAAAAAAAACTATCAAAGTCTTTAGATTGAATTTGTTGCTCTTCAAAAAAATGCATTACAAATTTCCCAAAAATTCAAAACAATGTTTTTAGACGTCACTCAAATGTAGTTGGATCAAGAACTTCTAAAAACTCAACAATTTCGAAGATCTAGATATGAGGAAATTTGTTTCTAACATGATACCCCAATCGAATTTGTTGCTTCACGATTTGACCTTCAAAAAATAGGTCAAGTTTGTTAAAGAATGGTTTTTTGCAAAAAAAAAGTAACTGAGCTTCATACTCAGATCCTCAAAATTGTTGAGTTAGCAACAAATTCCCTCATACTTACCTACTTTTTTTTTAAATTGTTGAGTTTTTACTTACTAGTCCGAAAAAAAACGTTAAGGGTTAAACGAATGAAATGGTACCGGTACTGCTGGGAAATCTAGAATGAACGAATAACAAGCCAAGAAGGAAGTCGTCGGTGACGCGTGCAATATTTGTAACTCCATCGAACCAAATTTTACAGATGGCATCAAAATCTCATTTTTCAAAAAATTGTAGTAGCACACTTTGCACGCGTCAAATCCTGAAAGGGTTCTGATCCTTAAAGATCGATTTTTCGAAGGCAGGTATAAAAGATAAAGGGTTGTATCAATCAAGAGGTTGGCGTAGAAAAACTGCTGAAAGCAGCACATTTGGGCAGACAGTAGGTACATAATTATTATATCTCATGAAGATGAAACCTTCCACATGTTATGGCAAGTTAGAAGACCAAAGCAATCTTGCGATGAATTAAATGCTTGGCAGCTTGGGTCAGTAGGTACTACACAAGGTTTCCATTGTATGCATTTGAAAATTATGTATCGTATTATTACTGATATTTCTAAACAAAGTTGTTAGAAGTAATGGTATTTAAGTACAATACGTATTGAGCCCCTAATAAAACGTTTCAAGCTAAATCAAAATCAGTTCATCAATTCGCAAAACAATTCCCCAAAATATTTGGAAAGATATAGAAAGACAAAAACGAAGCAAGTACCAACGCATGTTCTAACATAAAGTTATTATGTAGATTTTTATGTTTTCGAAACATCTGGCCTAGCCATAGTCCCACAGTTAATTCACTAATTTAAATACCTAAATGTACTCATTGATATCGTTTGGCCGATATCAAATCTTTTTTGCATTTATTGAACAATTCCTAACACTTGCGGTTTTGACTAATAACATTTTATCTTTTGACCGCAAATATTATTGTTGATTTCGAATAAGCCACAAAAGTTCATATTGATGTTGCCATTTCGAGCCATCCATAGCATTGCCATCAAATCAAATTACTTTCAATATAACATCGCATTGCCATTACTATTTATGTTTGAGTATTGCCCCAAGCAACAATCACCAACACATGTCACTGGCTATGGACAGGACACTTTGTATAATCATAAGCAAATGCAAATCAAAATGTTATTGTAGTACTTTTTTAAAACCAAATCAAGCGACCATATTGAAATATTTACTCTCTCTCTCTCCCGCTACACAAAAAAATACGTAAACAATTTTTACAAAGGAACCAAGAAAAAAAAAAAAAAGTGTATTGACCGCAATTGATTGGATTAAATCCACACTTTGATTGTGAGGGCGTGATATGAGTAATGAAAGAGCAGAAAACCCTTTCAATTCTTTTGCAAGGGAAACTTCTAAAGAATACCTTTCTAGAAAAAAAATAAGAAGATAAGGTATGACAGAGTTTTTTTTTTTTGCTTTTTTTGAGAAAGGGGGATTCAAAATCCTTCATTGTGATACCAATTCCGCAAAAAAGGATAAAAATCAGTTGAACGTGTGTCCGATGTCAATGTGTCGATAATTTTTTCGGTCACTAGCGTCGTCGTCGTCGGTCGTTCGGTCAGTGGTTTCATTTATAGTTTTATTGTCCAAGGATTCAAAGAAAAGGATGAAAAAAAAAAAGTTTCTACACATACCAAACCCTTTATACATGAATTGAAATCCGTCAGTGTAGTGTGTGTCAGTAATGTGAAATTGAAATGAAATTTTTATCTGATTTTGGTATGTGTGTCCTTTTTGAAACATTGTTGTTCATCGTTGTTTGCGTCTGTTTTCATCAATTTGATGGAACTTTGAATGGAACTTTAAATGTAGGTGTAAGTATCATTCATAAAACACGTATAATTTTCTTTGAGGGTTGAAGTTGAAGAATAAAATGCAATTTAAAAGATATTCATCAAATATGTTACCAATTCTTTGATATGACACGTTTGAGAGGCAAGCTCTGAAAGAACTTGATTATGAAAATGAGATTCGAGCAGCTTCAAAGCAATAGAATATACGATTTTTTGTCAATGTGTGCAAGAAATTAGCTCTTAAAATTAATGTTTAGTACGCGTGCAATGCACTTTTCGTTTTGCCATACCTACATACTCTAAATGCTGTAACTCACGAAAGGTATGTGCGTCGTACAATAAAGTTTTTGATACCACTTTTTAGGATTTTAAAAGCTTTACTATAGACTATTTGCCTTTAAAAATTTTAAGGAACTTTTCTTAAGAAACTGTATAAAAAGCTTTTACTGTACAACGTACCGTACGTGATTTTGCAGCACTTACGAGTAGAACAAAAAATATTCCCAATGCAATTTGTATAGAAAAAAGAGAAATGCATTCCACACGTATTAAACACAAATTTAAAAAACTGATTTCTTGCAAAAATCGTTTTGTTTTTATCCTTTTTTTAATTTGTTCGCAAAGTAAAAATCCTATTTCTTGTGAAGTAATTTCTAAGTAATTTTCAAATTAAAATTTCTAATTTTAAAGAACAAAAACGGTACCTACACTAAGAGAACTAATCGTTTGCGGCAAATTTGTAAACTCCTTTGGGTCAAACACTTTTTGGAAACTATAAAAAAAAAGTTATGCGTAAGAAATGTGATTGTACCGGCGCGATGACCTCTCACTTACGAACCAAGTATCTTGTCATTCCGCTAGGAACTGTTTAATTTATGGAGGGCGTAGAATGCAATAAGGAAAATGAGAGAAAGTATAGTTTGCGTCAAACGAATTTTTGTTTGTTGAATAGTAATTTTTCGACTTAGACTTCGTTTGCAGCAAACTCTTAAATTCGATTCGGTGAAATAAATTATACAAACGAATAAATAAAAAAAAGTGCATCGTAACGCCGATGATTAAACCTGTGATATCTCGATCTCAAACCAAAGGCTTTTGCTATTGCGCCACTAACTAGATAAATAACTTTCGTGAAGCATAGAATGCATATAAACACCACAAACATGGAGTCAGTTATTAAAAGAATTTTTTTCCGGCAGTGATTTGTTGTAAATAAGTTGTATATGTACAGCAAAAGTGAAGTTCTTTGCAAAAAACTTCTTTCTGGAGAGGTTCTTCGCAAACGATTCATTCGTTTGCTGCAAACGACAGAATTTTCTAGTAAATGAAAGGTGTTTGAATGTGGGAAGCATTTTCGTATGCCACAATCAACTCATGAAAATGAGCTCCAAACGCTTGATTTGTTTTGCAATTATGTTTGCCATAATAGAATTAAAATTTGAGTCAAATGTGATACATTTGCTACCAATAAAAAACTTTTGCGGGGATTGTATTAACTCTTCGGCATATGATTTTAATTCAATTCAAAGTATATTAATTAGCCGCAAACGAAAGCAAAAATATAATTTTTTTTAATGTACTTTTAAATACCATAAAATTAAAATATTTTGAAAATAAGAGCTGATGGAGGAGTTTTGAGCGCACCGTTTTTTTTTTAATTTTGTCGGCCTGTGTTAGAAATGCAAACGGAGTAAGCATTACATATTAAGCCTCAAATAAGCCTCAGTAAGTTCGTATCTTACTTCAAAACTTCTTGTAACAATCATTAAATTATACACATATTTGCAAAAGATTACAAAGCTAGTGGTAATTAAAAATATTTGACAAACCAACACTAAAGATTTTTCTAAGCAATTAACAGGATATGATGTATACTGTCTTATATGATAATTAAATACCGCAAATATTTAAAAACTTTTCAAATAATTTTGGGACTCTTATCTATAAAAAGTTAAAAATAAATTCATTTCCGCCTATACACTTCCGTACAATAAATATAAGACCAAGTTGATTAATTTTTTTAAGATACCTAATATTATCTTCAAGATAACATTCTTTTGAACTATAATGTTTGTACTATAATAGATGTATGATATTCTAATCTAGATGTTGTAAAATATATCTCTAGACACAATTTGGACCTTGAAAAGATTTTACAAGATTCTTCATCATCAGTGTACATATATAAAGACAACGTTTGACTTACTTCTTCATCAAGTCTTCTTTCATATTTGTTCCAAATCAGATTAAACATGAACATCAAAATTGTATTCTTCTTACTTTTCGTGAGCCTTATGTGCATTGTTCCCCAAACGGAAGGATTTTTCTGGATGAAGAACAAGAGATGCAAGTGGTTTTCACATAAGTGTCGTACAACCAGCACAACAAGTACAACCTCAACAACTTCAACAACTTCTACGACATCAACTACAACGACAGCAGCTCCTTGATAGGTTTCAAGGCTTGTTCCTCTACCTACTCTAAATAAAATTTACACAACTAATTTGTCATTAATGTAAGATGTTTTACTTCAAAACTGGTTTATTATTTAATTATTACAAAATATAATTAAGACATAAAACAAAACATTTGACTTTTTATTAAAAAAATAATTCAATAATTGTCTGTTGACGAAATGCGATTGAATTACAAGTTTATTACAAAACAAAAAGGTGAACTTATAATGTAGTCAATTTTTTGTAAATCAGCAAAGTTCCTAGGAGAAAATTTGTCCGATAGCTTTGATTTCTTTTATTTTATGTTTTTGGAGAATCTTAGGTCTGCCAACTAAATTTCGTGACGAAACATTGTCGATACTGAAAAAAACAAAACAACTAAAAAATCAATTGAATAGAATATATTAAATATTTTCCACTTTATAATACAGAACCTACCTATGTACATAGGACCTTGCGTTAGATACGGTAGTTCTGATTTTTTGCTAAGTTGTTTATGATGTTAAGTCGATGTTAAATCCAATTTTTCGACCTCGACCGCGTTGCGCTGCTTTCAGTAAATCGCATATTTTTGACTAATTTTGGCAAATTTTTGATAAATATTCTTTAATTTGAGCCTAATTATATTACTGTGATCTGTGAATTCAACAGTTTCCAAGATACAGCTTTTCAAAATATAGCAATAATAAAATGCACGACTGGATCGCACGAACTTGTTCTTGTAGCTCAAAGTAATAATATTTTCGTTAGTCATTGAACAATGAACAATTCAGTTTTTGGTATTTTTCATATTGGAAAAAAAAAATTATCAAAAAAATATTTTTTTATTTACCTAACTAATTTTTTAACAATATTTTTTTTTTTTGAAATTTAAATAAACGATACTTTTCAAAATCATAATATTGTCAAATTTTAAACGAAATCGCATCAGCCAGTAATAATGTATACGGAAAAAACTAAAATTTGTGGAAAATTTCTCGAAAAACGTTTCATCATACTATTTCCGTTATTCTAAATTCGTTATAATCGAGATATTCAAAAACAATAAAAAAACAACCTTGGAAATTACGAAAAAGTAATCTGTACCAGCAAATCCGTCAACCCGTTTAGGCTGTGGCTCTCTGCACAGACGACCAGACGAACAGACGAACAGACGAACAGGCGAACAGACGAACAGATGAACAGACGCACAGACCGACCGACGGAAGGCGTGACGAAAACCACTTTTTTGAAGTTCTCCATCATCGTAATGTTGGTTTTGATTAAAACCTCGATTTTTTTTTACACGAAACCAATAACTTGCTCTATAGAGCAAGTAAAAATAAAGAAATCAAAACTACTCCAAAAATTTCTTCCTAAAAACCTTTCTTCATTCACAAAAATGTACTGCACTATATGTTTGCCTTTTTGTTTTGTGAATACCGCAAGATTGAGTTTTTTATGTCAGATAGACAAAAATAGTGTAAAGTTCAGATGTTTTGACTTGTTAACGATGGAAGATAAATATCTCAAAATCTAAACTCAATTTTTTAATTTTTAAAATATGCATTTCTTTCAAAACCTTTCAATTTGTCAATTCCTCCTTCTATAAGGATTAGGCATAAACATTAAGAGGTTTTGACAGAAGAAGGAGTATTTAACAAATTAAAAATATTTTTTTTATAAATACTTAACAGTCTTTTTCTAATTATTTCGGTTTAATATCATTTTTAATTAAAGGAAATAAACAACCACAAGTGAAGCTTAAAATAGCACTTTACAAACATAAAAAGTAATTAAAACAAAATTTACAACAAATTCCTGGAATTATATGTGGTAGTAAATTTTTATAGTTGATCTAAGGGCTTGTTTGTTCACATCGGGTTAAGTCTCTAGCATAATTTTCAGTTAAATGACGCCATCAATAAACCAAAATAGGTTGAATAGCTACATCCATGATTAAGAATTCAAACTAAGGATTCTCAGAAAAAAAGATTTGTGTTAGTGGAAATTCGAAGATTTACAGTTTGGAATAATCATGGACTTAAGATGATCAAAGGTGAACAAATTAGCCCTGAGGCTACTAGTGGAAGCTTTTAAGTCTAAACCAATTAGTGACGGAAGATTCTCCGAAATGTCAACTCACAAGGCCAAGTATACATATTATGTAATGTCTTCAACAACTGGCTTATTAATAAAAAAAAATGAAATCTCTAGCTGCGATACTATTTAATTGTGGATGGTATAGGTACATCCTGAATGATGTCCTTATAAAATAAAATCTATGTCCTTTGTTCCGAATTTTACAAGCCCGAAATTTTTTCAGGATTAAAATCTAAATAAAATTTCGGAAGCTTGACTGGAGGTTCTAAGGTTCTTTTTTGTCATTGGACACTTGAAAGTGTCGAAGCTGTCAAATACTCATAAATCAAAAACTGGTTGTGGCAAGCTCACTTAAGAATTATTAAGAAGGAGGATATGACTAACTATACCTTGTTGTCTTTGAAAATGCTTCCAAATGCATAGTTTTATGTCAATTCCTCCTGCATGTCAATAAATCTGCACTGTACCCTATAATTTTTTGAAATAAAAAGTCATTTTTTTGTTTTATATCTTATTTATATTTTATAATAATTAAACTATAAGCCAGTTGTTTATGTAAAATATTTACATTAATTAAAAATTAGTTGTGTAAATTTTATTTACAGTAGGTAGAGAAACAAGCCTTGAAAACTATCAAGGAGCTGCTGTCGTTGTAGTTGATGTCGTAGAAGTTGTTGAGGTTGTACTTGTTGTGCTGGTTGTACGGCACTTATGTGAGAACCACTTGCATCTCTTGTTCTTCATCCAGAAAAATCCTTCCGTTTGGGGAACAATGCACATAAGGCTCACGAAAAGCAAGAAGAATACAATTTTGATGTTCATGGTTAATCTGGTTTGCTTGAATGAAGACTGAATGAAGAAATCTGACAAATTTTCCCTTTATATACGGTGATGATGAAAAATATTAAGGTCAAATTGATTTCGTAGAGATAAATCATTTTTACTGAGATATATATTTTACCAAGACCTATAGATAACCATGCTGAGCATCTAATACATTTCTTCCAAGAAAAAATGTGTTATCTCCAAGGTAATGTCTGACAAGCATGTAAGCTTATCAGGCTCATACAATATATTTGCTTAACTTATGATTTGATTTATGTCAGGAAACCGGATGATTTTGATTTTACTTTTGGCGGAAGTGAAATTATTTTAAAATTGTAATAGATAAGGTTCTAATAAGCCTTGACTGAATTCCAAGTTCAAAACTTGTATGTTTTAATGTTTGTAAGCAAATGTAGCAGAACTCCATTTTAATCACACTAGGTTAAGTTAAAAGTTTGAAAAAAGTATATTTTTTTTGTGTGACGTATTTAATGTAGGAGGAAGTAGAGAATTTAATTTTATTTGTTTGACTTGAAGAAGGTTTAGTAAAACCTATTAACCTACTGTGTTTACTAAAAGCCCTTGAGAATAAGGGGTATTTTCGGTAAATAAATTTTGAACTAACTTGTCACAAATTCCCTTACCTTGAACAGCATAAATAGCTTATGTGTAATCAATTTAAACGGAGAAAAAACTTTAGATTTCTTAATTATTTGATGTATTTTGATATATAAGCTAAGCATCCATATGATTATTGTTTTTATTACTTTTCCAAGTTCCTATATATAGATAGAAATAATAATTTTAAATTCAGTATCAGTCGTACTTTCAAGTCACTCACCAATCAGTCACTACCTATCAGCAATGAACTTAAAAATTGTATATTTCTTCCTGATCGTATGCTTAATGTGCATCATTCCACAAACAGAAGGATTTTGGTTTATGAAGAAGTGCAAGTGGTTTCCACACAGATGCCGTACAACGAGCACAACCAGTACAACAACTTCAACAACTACAACTACAGCAGCTCCCTAATGTATTGATAACACTTCCGTCATATAAATTAAATGTTAACTTTAAAACGCCATTATCATAATTTATTCATTCATCTCAAATTTATTTAATTATGTTTATGTACTGAAAAAATAAAATTGATTTAAAAATGTATTTCTCCTTTGTTTTGTGTTCCTATAGGCGTATTAGCCTGGTCGGCATCTACATTTCAAATTGGAAAAATTAAATGGGGCAAAATGCCCTAGAAGAAAAACTGATTTGCAGAACTTCAAGATGGCGGCCAGAGCGGCAGACCTAGGAATATGAAAATCAAGTTGTACACTCCTCCTCAAGAACCACTCCACCGATTGAGCAAATAAAAATGTAGAATACAAAAAAAAAAGTTAAAGGAAATCTAATTTGCAATAACTTTTGCAAATAATGTTTCATTGTAAAGTTGAAAATGCAGGAGATGATATTCAAGAAAAACTGAATTTCATGAAATACAAGATGGCGGCAGACCTAATAGTACGAAAATCGAGTCTTACATTTCTTATAAACTCCTCTACCGACTGAGGTTTTTTTAAAGGAATGCGGAGTTCCTTTTAGCCTAGGCCCCAAGAGTCAAAGAGCTCCGTATACATTTTCAAAAACTCAAAATAAAATAAGAAAAAAATCGGCAAGTATATTACGTTGTAACCGTAATATAGAATTAATTTATTCAATATAAATCCAATATTATTATAACTTTTTTAGTCGTCCTTAGTTTCTGCTTTTATCGTCCTCTGATTATTACTTGTGGCAGGTGGGTAGATACTATAGGCCAAGTTGTTGGTAGTTAAAGGTCTTTGGTCCTGCAATGAAAATTGATGTTTATAGGACCAAAAACGAAACTAACAGTACCTACCTGCCAAACAACCATTAGGGAAAAATTAACCTTTTCAAAAACACTTCTAACGATTTCGATTAATATTTTTGTGTCCACTTTTGTTAGCAAGGTTATAGAATAATTTTTTGAATTTTTAAATTTCTCTTATGAATTTTACAAGGCAGATGTAAAATTGTTTCCATTAAAAAAACTGAACTGAAAACTTGAAAACTGGTCATTATATTCTTTTGAATTGAATTTTATATCTATCCTATACATTTTCTCATTGAATTATTTATTCATAAGAACAATATACAGGGTATCCCAAAAGTAAACACACCTGCACCAGTTTTAAAGAAATTATCACTTTTTTGACGAACTAAGGTTTCAACAAAATTTCGTGTCCCTAATTCAATAGATTGTAGTGTAAAAAAAAATTGTACTGTGAAGTTTTGACAAGTTACCTAAAAAGTTAAGTTGGCGTGTTAAATTCTAATTTCAAAATTGTGTGACATTTTTGAAAAAACTTCAATAATAATGGAAAGAAAAATGTTTTTCTCAAGTAACCCGGTTTTAAAATAACTCTTTTTAATTCATAAAAAAAAACTTTGAATAAACTTTAAGTATTGAGGGGGGGCCTCACCCCCCCCCAATTTTTGTTCTAGATACGCCACTTTTAAGAGGCCCAGAGTACCGCTGGCAATCAGTTAGTAATTCATTGCTATTATTTTTGTTTATGTTTTAAATAGAAGTCAATTTTTCAACAAAAAAAGTTTATTTAGATTAGCAATTTAACAAACAAAATTTGAAATTGTTTGCCTCTAACGGAAATGGTATATAAGACGGGCGAATCTTCTTAAGTTAATTCCCACAACAGGCTCCGTAATTTTTGCTAAGTTTAGGATCGGTTTTGAGTAGAATTTTTCATTAATTTTCCTCCAAAGAAAGAAATCTAGATTGTTTAAGTTAGGTGAACTAATCGGTCTAACGCCTTTCCAGGGAAGTCAGAAAAGTTAATACAATCATAAAATACAGTCCATTGAATTAGGGTTGTAAAAAAATATTGAGTACTTAATTGGTCAAAACAAGTGATAATCCCTTTAAAACTGTTGTATATTTAAATTTTCAAAAGAATTAAGATTTGTAATCACGGCCCTTGAAAGACCGTTATAGGGTGACCATTTTTTCGATTTTTTTCGAATGTCCATAACTCAGAAAATACGTGGCTACGATTTTCTTTATTATTTTTGTGATAACTGTCACCATCTACTCTATCACCCATTGTCGTTTCTACGTCGACTTTTGGGACACCCTGTATAAGAGGCTATAACGTCCAGAGTAACTTTGACTATACATATTAAAGCAAGTACAAGCAACCCAACGTGCGTGCATTTTACTTTTTGAGGCCTTGGACTCCTTTGTGTGCCCTTAGCATAAATCCAATAAAAAAATGTTCTCTAGAAACACAAACTTCCCCCAAGAATCCCCCTTAAATAAACTAAAAATAAAAATTCTTTCCAATGCTAAACTCTATACACTGTATAGAAAAGTTGACAATAACTCTTCAAAACAAAAACATACGAAGACTAAAAAAAATGTCGAAAAAGAAAAACATATTTTCACTTTGATTCCGTTTTTCTTTTTCTTTCCTACCTTATGCGGTTGGGTCATGCAACTTCCTTTACCTTTGCCAAGTTTTGTTCTTCACTTGACCGGAACTAAGTTATTTGTTGGATTTTATCCAAAATTTTCTCTACAAAAAAACCAAAAACACATACAAAAAAAAAAAAAGAAAACACATTTCATGCTATTTGTAGATTTCATAGAACAAAACCTTTATAGAAAAGGTTTTGAATAAATTGAGGCTTTAAGCTGTAGGCAATATAATCTTCCCTGATAATGAATACAAAACACTAAAATTCTCCCATTCATCTGTCTTTCATTCTTGAAAAGAACACAAATCCCTATACCTCATCAATAATCATCTTGGTCCTGAAAATAATTCCTAATTGCTGACCCCCATCATTTCGGTCCATAATGTGCTGCCCCTGGCAGAAGTTTACTTTTCCAATTAATTAATTACCAATTAATCATCGAAGGATTTCTTTCCGGTTTCAATTCCGCAATCAATCCCTATAAAATAGGCTTTAGTTTGTCATTCAACAAAGGTCCTTTTATATAATATTTAGTATATTCAAAAGCCCATCCATATAGATTTTTGTTTCAAAAAGTATCCCGTCACCTGTTATCTTACACACGGGTATTATGAAGAATTTTTACGCTTCAACACGAATACGGATCCGCAATGCCCGTATTTAAATTCAGCAGCTCCTGATTAGCTCACGCCACTTTTAAGAGGCCCAGAGTACCGCTGGCAATCAGTTAGTAATTCATTGCTATTATTTTTGTTTATGTTTTAAATAGAAGTCAATTTTTCAACAAAAAAAGTTTATTTAGATTAGCAATTTAACAAACAAAATTTGAAATTGTTTGCCTCTAACGGAAATGGTATATAAGACGGGCGAATCTTCTTAAGTTAATTCCCACAACAGGCTCCGTAATTTTTGCTAAGTTTAGGATCGGTTTTGAGTAGAATTTTTCATTAATTTTCCTCCAAAGAAAGAAATCTAGATTGTTTAAGTTAGGTGAACTAATCGGTCTAACGCCTTTCCAGGGAAGTCAGAAAAGTTAATACAATCATAAAATACAGTCCATTGAATTAGGGTTGTAAAAAAATATTGAGTACTTAATTGGTCAAAACAAGTGATAATCCCTTTAAAACTGTTGTATATTTAAATTTTCAAAAGAATTAAGATTTGTAATCACGGCCCTTGAAAGACCGTTATAGGGTGACCATTTTTTCGATTTTTTTCGAATGTCCATAACTCAGAAAATACGTGGCTACGATTTTCTTTATTATTTTTGTGATAACTGTCACCATCTACTCTATCACCCATTGTCGTTTCTACGTCGACTTTTGGGACACCCTGTATAAGAGGCTATAACGTCCAGAGTAACTTTGACTATACATATTAAAGCAAGTACAAGCAACCCAACGTGCGTGCATTTTACTTTTTGAGGCCTTGGACTCCTTTGTGTGCCCTTAGCATAAATCCAATAAAAAAATGTTCTCTAGAAACACAAACTTCCCCCAAGAATCCCCCTTAAATAAACTAAAAATAAAAATTCTTTCCAATGCTAAACTCTATACACTGTATAGAAAAGTTGACAATAACTCTTCAAAACAAAAACATACGAAGACTAAAAAAAATGTCGAAAAAGAAAAACATATTTTCACTTTGATTCCGTTTTTCTTTTTCTTTCCTACCTTATGCGGTTGGGTCATGCAACTTCCTTTACCTTTGCCAAGTTTTGTTCTTCACTTGACCGGAACTAAGTTATTTGTTGGATTTTATCCAAAATTTTCTCTACAAAAAAACCAAAAACACATACAAAAAAAAAAAAAGAAAACACATTTCATGCTATTTGTAGATTTCATAGAACAAAACCTTTATAGAAAAGGTTTTGAATAAATTGAGGCTTTAAGCTGTAGGCAATATAATCTTCCCTGATAATGAATACAAAACACTAAAATTCTCCCATTCATCTGTCTTTCATTCTTGAAAAGAACACAAATCCCTATACCTCATCAATAATCATCTTGGTCCTGAAAATAATTCCTAATTGCTGACCCCCATCATTTCGGTCCATAATGTGCTGCCCCTGGCAGAAGTTTACTTTTCCAATTAATTAATTACCAATTAATCATCGAAGGATTTCTTTCCGGTTTCAATTCCGCAATCAATCCCTATAAAATAGGCTTTAGTTTGTCATTCAACAAAGGTCCTTTTATATAATATTTAGTATATTCAAAAGCCCATCCATATAGATTTTTGTTTCAAAAAGTATCCCGTCACCTGTTATCTTACACACGGGTATTATGAAGAATTTTTACGCTTCAACACGAATACGGATCCGCAATGCCCGTATTTAAATTCAGCAGCTCCTGATTAGCTCAGCTATACCTACACACCTTCAGGTCATGAAGCACTTTTACAGTTTTATGTAACTTTTTCAAAACACAAAAATATACAAATGGATTCCCAACCTTCAATATTGTGACCAAATCGATATTTCCATAGCAGATGTTTGAATTACAGTTGTAAAATTCAACGTTTGCGACACCTTGGGGAAAATAAGTTTTTCCTCCTAAAGAACTTCACCGAGAGGTATTATACCTACTTTTGTAAAGGTCCAGGAGCTTTAACTTTTTTTTTTTTTGTTGTTGTTTTTGCATGAAGGCATTCGGAGGGATCAATGATGGTTAGAAGAACTGGCACGTAACTTGATTGTGTCCTTTTTTGTCGTCTTTTTCTTCGACGAAGACGGGGACTCTACGACACGATGATGGTCCTTTGCCCTCAGGTTTTCCTGCATCCTAATTTGTGAACCGTGGGTGAGTTAGGAAGGTGTGGCAGCACATCATGCTTTGAAATTCCCTTTTCTCTTTCAATTAGACTTCTTTCTCGAAGAATGGTGGGAGGCAAACTCTAACAAAAAGAAGTTTACTTTCTTATTACCCCCTTAAGTCCTTTTGTCGTGCCAGAAGAGAGCCAGTGCCATTGCCATACCCAAAGCGGCATGAAATCTTATTTAGCCCAGCCCGGCACGACCCGGTGCGGTGGTGGCGGGCGGTGCGGTGCGGTGCGATATGTCCTTTCGTTTTATCAAGAAAAGGTTTTCTTTCATCCAACTCTTGAGGTGGTACTTCTTGTAATTGAAATACTTTACTTCTGTAAGGACTCATTGTTCCTTATGTTACAAAATTCAAGTGGCAAATTGAGGTAATTTCTACTTTTCTGCTAACAGAGCACCTGATGGTGGCAAAGTGAGTATAAGTATATACATTTCTGCAAGAAATCGATGAAGAAATGGGCATCTTTTGCATAGAGAAGGTGTAATTTCATCATGAGCAGGCTCATTAAATTATATTTTACTGCAGCAGCGAAAAATAAAAAAATTGTTCTTCCTTCGTTCCGTTACACATGGCAGGTACCAATAAAACACCATCACCTCTGCTATGCCAGAAGGGTGACACCAGTACAGAGTACCGCACGTTGCGTGGTTGTATACAGCTGAAGATACTTTTTTATCTTTTTTATTTTATATTTTTTGTATTTTTGTTGTCTGGTCAATTAAAATACATTGCACGTTCTTTGACTGCAAATTGGCCCGCAGCCAATATTGTTGGTGAAATGTTTATTTTTCCACCTTTTGGTGCAGTGCATCAATCTTGAAGTGGGAAAACAGAGGGGAGGGGTACTGTAACATGGTTAAAGGTAGACGACGACGTGGAAATGATACAACATCAGCTACCACTCTCTTTCATGTTTGCAATGAAATCTTTAGAATGTACAACACATCAGATCCAGAAGATGGATATTATTTTATCGTAGGGTATACCTATGTTTTTCAGATATTTTGTGTGTATGAGTTGTAAGATGTGACAGACGTCAGTTTAGCATCATGCAATGCAATACCGTGTCTTTATAGTGTCGGATTTGTATGATAAATTATGAAATTAAGTTCGCAAGTGTGTTAGCTGGCGACAGGAGCTATTTGATTAATTGCATCGAAGTGAAGGCGTTGCAAATGGATGCATGTAGGGAACATTTAGCAGGTGTAACTATTGACATAGCGAAATTCTGTTCTTTCCAATGAAGGTGTATTTTTGGAATTTTGTTTTGCAGGTGTTAATTAAAAAAAAAGCATTGGAGTCATTATAAAAAGAATTAAAGTACTTACCATCCACATTATAAGCTAAATGTTCAATAAAGAAGGACCTTAAGATTAGTTTAAGGATTAATTCAGATAAAACAAGATCAAACCTAGTGAAGACTTCACCAACACAAAGCCCATGTTCTTGTTGGAAGAAACTATTTCGGAAACTTTAAATTATACCGACAATTTATGGCATCCAATCCAACAGAGAAGACCGAGGAATTCGCCATTCGAGAGAAATTTTTAAGGATCAACTACTCTCCTATAGTTTATGACAGAAAGAGTGTACAGATATGAAAAACCTAGAAACAACAACAGTCACCAATCAAAAAAGCCCAAGCGTTAACTTCAACAGTAGGATGAAGTTTAAAAAAACACGCATTGAAAATCCTGAAACGTGCAATCTTCCATCTGTTCAACTTTACATAGATCACAGAATGTACTTAGTAAAGAGAGTCTCTTTTAGAAGCTATTCTTCAAGCCAATTCAAACTTACATCTCTCCTATTTGGTTGCTTAGATCACACGCTTTGTGTTTACACAAATATTTGTGTCTTTTTGATATAAAAATACACAATACCATCTGAACCACAACTTGGAAGCCCCTAAATGATACACAAATCGTGTTAATCATTTGCTGTCATACAATTTATCATTCAGATTGTTTTGTGGATTTTTATGACCATTTTGGTCACAAAAATCACAAAATTTGTGTATTTTACACAAATTTTGTGATCTAAGATTGACAAATCTACATCCATAAAAAACATATTAGGTGTCAACTATTCTTCCTCTTTATAATGTCCAACTAATGCTTGGCTTACAAAAGAGAGTATAAATCCAACCTTTGTTGATTCCACACACAGGTTTTTGTTGTTTCATTCAAAACTTTAATTTTATATTGGCAGAATAAGCTCCCTTGTGCGGCAAGTAGCTATAATAGAACGTACAAACATCCTACTCTGAACAACAAGGGTAAGCCATTGATAAATAATAAAAATAAGAGGGGGCCAACATGACTACCTTGGGGTACCCAAGAGGTGACATAAATTTGACGAGAAATACCTAAAATTACAAAACCTGACGCACTTAGTGCGATTAGAGAAATATGACTCCACCCACTGTAGCAAGCTTCCATGAATGTCATACTTTTTTAGATTAAACAGAATAAGACAATGGTCAACTTTATCGAAGGTTTTGCTAAAATCAGTGTATATAATCATCAAACTGGTTCCTTTTTTCACTTTCTAAAAGAATATGCGATGTATAATCATCTTGGTTCTACCTTAAATGAAACCAAGTCAACTTATCAGTAACTTTTTCTTCAAATAATTTGGGAATAGCTGATAAGATTGCAATACCCCGATAATTATTAATTCGAGGCCTATCACCATTATTAAAAATTGGTATCAGAAGAGAATTTTACTATTCTTTGGGTAAAACACCACTCGAAAGAGAAAGGTTTAAAAGTTAAAATAAGGATTTGGCAATACTATCAGCAGTTTTCCTTAAGAATGATAGCGCGCTGCAGCGTCAGACAACTACACTTATTAACATCAAAATAATTGAGCTTCCGAAGAAGTTCCAACAGTGTAATTGACAAGCCGATATTGTTTTCTGAAATATGATGGAAATTATTACTATCAAATGTCATAGAATCTGTATAGACCGTTTTAAAAAATTAAGCGAATAACTCACAAATATAATTTGCTTCAGAGCAAATACCACTCTCCGAATGCATTGATGCTGGAAAATTTTTAACATTACGTTTAAGGTTGACAAGTTTACAGAAATGACAAGAATTTTTCTTTAAAAAATAGACCCCGTTTTAAATACGTATGATTTATAACATTTTTTTATCATATCTTTCAAATTCATCGTTAAGCTTAAGAAACATTTAATTATCGTTAGAACTAGCTGAGGCTGAGGCCAACCATTTGCGATGGGCTCTATTTTTGTGATTTCTTATGTTGTTTAGTACTTTAATCATACCAAGGAGGGGCATTACTAAAGGTTTTTATTTTTTCGGAATAAAACTTTTAAATATGAAATGTAAAACTGTATAAAGTTCCAAGGCCTCCTGTCTAAAACTTCTAATCCATTTAACTGTTTTGCTGATGATAGTACCCTCAGTTTTTCATATTCGTTTGAGAATTCACACCCATGTCCTTCGGATGTTGAACTTCAACGGCAAAGTATGATAAGCTCATTAAATTCTGATCTTGACAGCAGAATTTAATTCTTCAAAAACACAATGCTGCTTACTATCACTAAAACGGAACTTTCCCCCTATGCCAGTATCAATTAGTGGCACTTGCATGGAGGAAACTCACAAACTTTCCACTCTAGGTATGAGTGTAACAAACCACCTTCTGTGGAATGAACACATATTCGATGTCGCTAAAAACGCTGCGAAATGTTTGGGTTTTCTCCGAAGGTGTAAGAAATTCTTCTCATCCTCTAATCTAGCCGTAATCTATAAAGCATATACATTCGTCCGAAACTTGAGTATAATTGTCATATATGGGCAGGCGCTTCGATAACGTATTTGAGTTTCTTGGATAGAATACAAAATCGTGCTATTAAAATGATAGATGATGGATCGATAACTGAGACAATTGCGTCCCTAGACCACTGACGTAATGTCTCATGTTTCTCTTTGTTTTATCGCTATTTTTATAAACAATGTTCAGATGAGATAACTAGTTGCATTCCTCCCCTGAAACAATTCACTCGTAATACTCGCGCTTTTAGGAATGCTCATCAGTTTACCCTTCTAGGAATGCTCATCAGTTTACCCTTGAGCTCAACTTCGGACGTACCGTCAAATACAGAGATTCTTTCTTTAGCCGCACCACACGAATGTGGAATATATTACCCACCTCTGGTTTTTCCCTGCCATTTTAATGTCCAGAATTTCAAAACCAATGTGCATCGGTTTCTCCTTATAAATCCCTCCCTATTTTCCTGAAACTCGCACTGTGTGTATTAATCATATTAAGGGTATCCAAACCCCTTTAGTGAGCAGAAAAAAAAAAAAACACTCATAGTGTTCCTTTTTTCACATTTTAACAACTCAATTATAGCCCTTTACTTAGAAATGAGTTGAGTTGTCCGTTACGAGCAACCATAGAAAAATAATAAACTTACTTTTTCACTCTAAATAAAGGGTTTTCCAATAAAAGGTTTTATTTTGAATAGCCCGCTATTTCGGTAGCTGTCACTTTTGAAGCTGTCATTATTATTAAAGTTCACTATAAAAATGGTGAAAATTTGGCAGAGACGGTTCGTAAAACTAAAACATTTTTGGGTCGTCGTGAAGCACCTTGTCGGACCGCAATACAGAAATTGGTGGACAAATTCGAGCTGTTGGGACAAGTTAATGATGTGAACAATAAAACCCGTGCACGTCGCTCAAGAACAACTGAGAATATTGCTGTTGTAGCCCAAAGTGTTGAAGAAAACCCAGGTTTGTCCATTCCTCGTCGTTCTTTAGAATTAGGCATTCCACAAACGTCATTAGACCGTATTTTGCATAAAGACTTGGGTCTTAAGGCTTATAAAGTTCAGTTAACACAAGAACTCAAGCCGGCTGATCATCGTGTCTTTGCTGATTGGGTCCTTGAAATGCATGAAAATGAACCGGAATTAAATCGAAAAATCATCTTGACTGATGAGGCCCATTTCCACCTCGGAGGCTACGTCAACAAGCAAAACTGTCGCATCTGGGGCTCGGAAAACCCAAGAGTTATTGTTGAAAAGCCTCTCCATCCTCAACGCGTGACTGTTTGGTGCGGTTTATGGTCCCGCGGGGTCATTGGACCTTACTTTTTCGGAAATGAGGCTGGAGCAACAGTTACGGTCAATGGATTGCGCTATCGAGAGATGATTAATGATTTTTTATGGCCTAAATTGGATGGTATTGATCTGGACAACGTTTACTTTCAACAAGACGGCGCTACGTGCCACACAAACAATGAAACCATCGATCTTTTACGGGAAAAGTTTCCGGACCGTGTTATCTCTCGAAGAGGTGATCACAATTGGCCACCGAGATTTGTGATTTAACACCTTGCGACTTCTTCCTTTGGGGCCACGTGAAAAATAAGGTCTACGCCAACAGCCCAGCGTCGATTCAAGACCTCAAAGATGAAATTCGTGAGGCTATCGAGGACATAGGGCAGCCACTTTGCGATTTGGTTATGGAAAATTTCATGAAAAGGATATGGTCCTGTAAGAGTGGTCTTGGCGGCCATTTGGCTGATGTTGTATTCCATTATTAACGGCATACCTTCTCTTTATAATGAAATAAACATCCGATCATTTATCTCCAAAAACCCTTTACATAATTAGGTATAAAAGTAATGACATTGTTTTTTTTACCAAATTCATAACCAAATTTACATAATTGATAAAAAAAACTATCAAAACAGAACAGTTGTCTTCTGATTACGAATAGAATATTTCTGCTGGCGACCTTTTTTCATAATTTATGATCGAAAACACCAGTTTTTATGTTAGAAATGGTCAAAACTCAAAACCACACAAATGTTATGTTTTTTTTTGTTTGTTTTTAATATCTTCTTATATAGTAATACCTTAATCTCATTCTACCTTGCTAACTCTTAAATAATCAAAACCACCAATCAAGGACACGATAGTTTAAAACGTAACATTTGTTGTATCGCTGTCCGTTTACATTTTTCATGGCATTTTGATTTTGGAAAATCTAGCAATTTGCCAAACTGTTACTTCTGCTTCCGACAGCTAACATGCTGGATGTCTAAGCATATCGGCACAATAGCCCAAGCTCACCATCACCATCACTATCAGACCCAGATTCAATGACATCTAAGCTCTCGCACACTACATACATATGCATGTTATAGGTTAGGTGAATGACGACGACGACGACGACTATAACGGTATCGTATTTCGTAGAACAGAGATACAGGCGACAGAATCCTCTTGTATGTCATATCCAGTCCTTTATCTCCTGCTCTCTTGTTGCATTCCAGTTGGTTTGTTCCTACACCACTATATACCTACCCTCTTTAATATAGGTTTGTATGTGTGTATAGTTTACACATTTAATAGGTGTAGGCGTGTAGTGTAGAGTCAGAATAACAGAGGGATATATATAATATCTTAAAACTAAAACTTTCCATACACTATCTGTATCTCTGGGGTGTCCTTACCGTTACCGTTGTACTAATGTGTCCTTTGGTTGTGTAAATGGTTTTAGAAACAGATCCTATGACGATTACCGTGTGGCATGAAAGGCTCAATTGAATTAAATAACCGAATCCAAAGTGTGTCCTGCTATTGGACTCTTGTTCGTTATCCTTCTCTGTGTCTATACAAAATCCAGTTGAAGCCGTTACACGTTATTATAACGGAAATTTATAATTTCTTGCTTCAGAAACACTTCCAGGAAGTTGACATTTGGTGATTCCTCTTCTCTCCAACTCTATACAATCTATAATACCTTCTGCTGCTGGTTCGGTCTGATGGGGGTGCTCCCCCGTATTAGAAATCTGTTATCATTGTCCTACAATTTCTTCCTCTTTCATTGCTAAATGATACAAGCGACCGACCCGACTTCAACTTTGCTTCGGGTAGGTATAGGTATTGAATTTCAAGAGGAGCCGTCCGTCGTCGTCGTCGTGCCACACGCAAGATGATGTAACCGTAATTTAGAAATATAACTGAAGCGGAAGGATAACATGGTAGGATACAGTATTATTTCCAACATTGATTGCTTGAATGGTTTTGAATTTATAAGGGGATTGTTTTATAGTTTTTTGAAACTTTCAAGTGGATTATATACCTCAACGAGTTAACTTATGAAAAAATGGAAAAAAATCCTCGAATTAAATAAAAAAACACGGGGACTTTTATTAATAGCCTTTTCATTAACAAAGCTTTACTTATGGAACTAAAGTCAATTCTAGAAAACTTAAAAGGAGAAACATCCGTTAAACCTTTCTGCCAAGGTTTTAAAAATTTAACAGATGATGACGATCTCTTTTATTTAATTGATTTTATTTCAGAATTCTTTAATATTTCTCTTAATTTTAATTAATCAAACATCAAACACCTTCTTCAGCAGTTCTTTTCATTTATTTTTGCTCTGAATAATTTAATCATTATATTTCTTTAATTTTGTTTGCCATCACGATGTGAACTTCAAACAAAAACCACTTTCTCAAGCTATTTATGTCGTTCGCATCAAGCATGAACATGAACAACTTTATAGCATCACAGACTGTAAAATTTGAATTTCACAAATGATTCGCTAAATTTTGCGCTTGGAATACAGCAGTTCGATTGTGGTGAGGTAGAAAATGATTTAGGTAGAACCCCGGTGTCAAAGGAACTAAAAAAAGATGCCTTCAGAAAGTGAAAATTATTATGGATTTTTCTTTTACATTAATTTATTGTTTGTCTATCTTTGCTGATGATTAAATAAATTCATTGCACTCAGGGTATCAATTTAGATATTTTTATGTTCTCTATTGTCGATAATACGCCCTTAACTGATGATAATATGAAAGCACTAATTGGTGCCAAATCCCTCTGAATGACAGATAGAGTTTGTTTCTTCAATTTCTGAGTAAGCTCTGGGTGAGTCAAACCTCATGTTGAGCTTTCAGTATAGCTTCGGCCGATCTTGAACTTATACTGATCACGATCACCATCACTTACCCTTATTCCTTTGCTTTACTTTTGTATTCTTTTGCGGTCAGTACGGTTTCCCGAGAGGACGCTCTACAATCGGTGCAATACAAGAAGTAGTGCACTCGTCCCAAATCGCCCAACAAGGAAGTCACGAATCGAGGAATATCAACTTTCTAGCAACGCTGGACGTACGAAATGCATTCAATTCGGCCAGGTCTAGTGACATACTGGAAGCTCTCGAATGGAGATTCCACATTCCAGTATATCTCCTGCGGATGGTGAAGGACTATCTCAGGGAAGAGCATGGACTCAGCCTAGCTCAGAGAAAACTGAGGTAGTCCTTCTGACGTGGAAAAGGATTCCCACACAAATCGACTTCCAAATTGAGGCTGACATACTGGCAACAAATAAAGGAAGCAGCGGAAAGAGCCTAAAAAAAAACCACATCAGCAGGCTGATCCCGAACGTGAGGGGACCAACAGCCAGTAAGCGAAGGTTATTGATGGCGACAACACATTCCATCCTTCAGTACGGCAGCGAAATCTGGGCGGACGCACTAAAGCAGGAGAAGTTACCGAAAACAGAACAGTGTCGGAACTAGCCGTTCTTGTAGTCGCTGGAGTGACCCCTATCGATCTCCTAGCGACAGAAAGGAAGTACGTCTACGGTCTACGACAAAAAGGCGGAAATGGGAGTGAAAGCTTTACTAACACTGAAATGCAAACGTTCCAAAGTTGATTGAGATGTTTTAGAACCGTTTACTAATTTAATTATGTAATAAAGTTGCAAGTATTCTCTATGCTTTGAAAGTAGAGGGAGATTCAAAAGCTTAACTCTTTGAATGTATGGGGTGGTGAGACTCCAGGGGACCATTGGAGGAAACGGAGAAAAAATCACATAAATCTTCTCTGAATACCTTCTATTCTATCAATATGAATTGAATAGTGTGGTGACCATACAATACAGAAATATTCAAGTATGGGTCTAACAAATGATACATATAAAAGTTTTAAGACATATGGGTCATGGAAATCTCGAGAGAATCGTTTAACGAATCCTAGAATTCGATTGGCCTTATGATTATATAATCATAGTGATTAGTGAATGTGAATTTTGAGTTAAGTATAATCCTCAGGTCAGAAAAAAACGAATGATTTAATTAAAGGAAAAGAGTCAAACATGCAATTATATGAAATTATTTTCTTTTTACGTGCAAAACTCATTGTTTTACATTTGTCAACATTTAAACATAAGCTATTTGTATTCCACCATTCCCTGATGCTTTGAAGATCTTCTTGAAGCTGTAAACATTCATTAATTGAAAATATTTCTTTAAAGATTTTTATATCGTTGGCATAAGAAGAGAAGAATTTTTAATAATTGAGGTCACGTCATTTATATACAAAGTAAACAATAACGGACCTAAGTGGCTTCCTTGTGGAACACCAGAATTTACATAAAATTGTTCGGAAAATAACAGTATAACTTCTATTTTCTAAAGAAGAAGCGATCCACATTAAAAAACGTTCATTGAAACCCAAGGCTTTAAGTTTTATTAATAAAGTTTTGTGATACAATTTGTCAAAACGGTGAAGTTAACTATTACGTTAACTATTACGTTAACTATTACGTTAACTATTACGTCACCCAGTTACTCACCGGACACGGATACTTCAACGCCCTTCTCCGGGGGATCGGTAAAACGTGCAGTCCAGCCTGCCAGTACGGGGATTGTCAAGAAGATGATGCGCAACATACCTTCTTTGCCTGTAGCAGATGGGAATCCGAAAGAGAAGAACTGGAGAGAAACATCGACATCATCACTCCAGAGAACTTCGTCGAAAAGATGCTAGCCAGCGAACAAAATTGGAACAATGTCTGCACTGCACCTATGCCAACCACCTTCTCAGCAAGTCGTCGATAGGACAGCTATCTAGGGAGAGTATTTTGGTAAAGACCAGCAACTTGTACTCCAATAGTTTAATTTATATTACGAAGTCTTAGTGCTTCTTGCTTCAGCTCCTGTCTTTATGGTGCTAGGTCTGTGGTCTTACCTTGCTCTAAGATTTTGAGATGTTTGTTTATAAATATTAAAGCCTGATTTCTGTCATTTACATTTTGTTCTTACGTCTTCCCGGAACATTCCCTTTGGCAGGAATTTGCAGTATAATATTCTATCCGCTCCACTAATCCTACTTCTTAATGACTCGTCCGAGGCCACCAGGTTATCTCAGTCCCGAAATAGTTTTAGAAGAGAAATCTTGGACTGTATAGGTGGAATTAAATGCACTTTTAATGCTGTTTATACACTTTTATTCGACCCTGTAGTGACTGCAGCTTGGAAGAGGTTATACTCGTTCAATTAGTTTCCTTAACAACATAAAAAACCATCATTAGATGGACCAACGTACAAAATACTTTAAATTTGGAAAACAATTTTGTGGTAACTCAATAATAAATTTTATTTTAGGGTGTCCAATTTATCTAAAAGAAAGAAAGTGCACAATTTGCATACTGTCAAATTTTCTAAACATCACACTCCAAACATGCACTAGATTATAAAATCCAGATTTGGTAATAAAGAAAATTCAAAAATTCTTTAAATTTAAGTTAACTATTTTACTGACCCATAACCTTTATAATCTTTTATTAGTAAAATATTGGTTAACTTTTAAGTAGTTTTTGACAACATATTTGAAACACAAAAAGTAAACCTTGATTGACATCGCACAAATTAAGCGGTTTTTGTGTGGGGGTGGCACCAGAATGTGTCCTTTGTGTAACAAATACTTTTCACCTTGGACCAAAAAATAAAAATACCGGGTTGAATATTGTTGAGGTCTTAACACTAAAGATTGATGAAGAAGAAGAATTTGAGAGGATTCATGTTTTTCTAAACTCCACTCCAACCCTTTGCCAAAGGTAGAATCCATAATATGATCTTCTCGTGTGTGGAAGTAATTACTTGAAATATGTTACAAAAGAGACTAACATACCACGCCTCTTTCTAACTTAAAAGGCAGGATGCCAACAACTACTATAGTATAGTAACTTATATGGCAACAAAAAAGATGATAAATGACTTTCCGGGCAATATCGCATGTTGTGTGTTGAGAGCAACATTATTGAGAAAAAAGCTTAATAGATGAAAAACAACACACTATATCTATATGGCAGCATCACGTGACGTGCCTTATTGTGTAAATAGTGCGCTTATCGTCTTTCTGGTGATGAAACAGCAAAAAAAAAAAAACTTCTATTATAACGAAATCACCTTCTAGATACGTGGACCTAACCTTTGGGGAGTGTCATGTCAGGTTCGGGTATGTGCTAAACTTTTTGTAACATTAGCAATATTAAGATGGTAGATTTTCATTTAAGTATTTAAGGCAACGTGAAGAAAAAGAAAAGGACGAATTCTTTGAACGATACCTACTATTTTCTTATTTTGTTGTTTGATTTTTAAACTGAAGTTATCTAAGTTGATTGATAGATTTTCGTCACGTTTTAGAGTGTCTAATAATATTTTATTTTCATGAGTTGATTGCGGCAAACGAAAATGCTAGAAAATTCTGTTGTTTGCAGCAAACAAATGAATAGTTTGTGAAGAACCTCTTCAGAAAGTAGTTTGTTGCAAAGAACTTCACTTTTGATGTAAATATACAATTCATTTACAGCAAATGACTGCAGGAAAGAAATTTTCTTAACAATCGATTCTATGTTTGTGGTTTTTATATGCATTCTTTGGTACACGAAAGTTATCTAGAGGTCCCAGGTTTAATCACCGGTGTAAGGCTGAGCTTTTTTTTACTTGTTCGTTCACATAAATTGTTTCACCGAAATAAATTTAAGAGTTAACTGCAAACGAAATTGAAGTCGCAAAAATACTATAATAATAGATACAAACGAAAAGTCGTTTGACGCAAACGATTCGTTCTCTCATTTTGTTTATATGCATTCTACTCCAATCATAAATAAAACAGTCCGTAGCGGAATGACAAGATACTCATTGTGTAGGCTAGAAGTCACAGGTTCAATCACAGGTGTTTTATCAAACTTTTTTTATCGTTCGCAGAAAGTGTTTAACCCAAACAAATTTACCAATTTGCTGCAAACAAAGCCGAAACATTGTCCAGCAAACGAATAAGTCGTTTGGGCATTTTGTTCGTTTGCCGCAATCGATTTGTTCTATTAGTGTTCGCACTTATTTGATGCCATTACTGCTCTAGCATCTTCGGTATGATATTCTACTCCTGATATAATTCGCCGATAATTCCTTGTAAGCTGAAGGTTTCCTATATCTGCTGCACTCAAAGATAGTGTCTCCATACTGGCAGGAGGGACTTACTGAGTTGGCTATCTTGTGCAGGAAGGCTTTTTAATACCCGTGTCTGGTGAGAATGTGCGTGAAGTAATAGTTCACTTCGCCGTGTTTCCGGTTTCCCCATTCACAAGGTATCCGATCAGCACCTTTTGCTTTCAGACTTCCACCATTCTTGCCACTTCAATTTTGAAAAGTGCCTTTGGTTCTGTGATAAGCGCTTCTACTCCAATTTCCACCTTTCTGTCGTAGACGTACTTTCTTTCTGCTGACCGCAAGGATGTTAATGAAGAACTCTACTGCGAAGCATTGACGAAGAAGAGGACTTAAAGCGGCTACTACAAGCTTTAATTGCAAAAGATACCCAAAAGGTTTAGCTTGGTTCGTCACCCGTAACCTTTTAGCGAACAAGCAACCAAGTACTGAAAATAAGTGAAAGCATTCTCATTAGAAGTGCAGTCTTTAATGTGCTGGGTTTCACATCTGGTTGATACTGTAGACTAGATTCAGAACAACTGAAACAGCAGACCATCAAATCTACGGTTAAAATAGAAGAGAGAAACAACAAAGGTATACTTGATACCATTATGACATGACTGGCTATGGTCAGAAGCTGCGCCCTGGGCCTGCAGAATTCCGTATATTCTCAGCATGAGGCACTTAATATAATTTACAGTAACCCATTCAACAAATAGTCAGAGTAAGGTGTTGGTATTTATATAAAACCCCAAAGTCCTAAAAAATCCCTTACAATTAATTCTCTTGAAAAATCTCGCAATTACTCCAAAGTATAATAAAACTCAACTTTGATGGGTCAAAAAACTCTCTCCGGTAGTAAGAACCAACCTTTAAAAATCCACCTTCACATTATAATGCAAACCACATACGAAATAAAAGCCTTTTTCTACAACAACTCTTCACCCTGACTCTTAAACTGCCCTTCTTGTGTCATCATCATCGTCATCTCCAACCAACGAACGCCAGAGTTGGCGCCACATAATGAACGTCCGTCCATAAGGGGATTATCAAATGGACCCCGGCTATTATGTATGTGTTGGGTGTTTTGACCTGCTCCAACTCCATAGAAGAATATTGTACTGGATTACGTAGTTAAACGTAAAAATCTTATCTCTAGAAGAGGATTTAATTGTGTCCTGGAAATTCCTGAACAGGAATCTCTTAATTGCAATTTTCATACATAACCTAGCAGTTGTTGTTGGTTGAGAGTTGAGAGTTGGAACTTGGGATAGTACAAACATATTTTCAACTTCTGTTATCGAGGACATTTTTCACACAATTCGAGGATACCTACTCAAAGAGACAGTAAGAGAAAGAGAGAGGGGGCAAACAAAGAGAGATAGAACGAAGCGAAACTGTGTGTGTGTGTGCGTTTGAATGTAAGTTAATGCCCAGTGCAAATGATTTTAACAGGTAAAATTTATCGAAAAGCACATTATGCCGTTAATGTTCGGCATAATGGACTCCCATTAACGTGACTTATGGGCTCAGTGCCTTGTGTTGTATTGAACAGCAAACCAGAGTCTCTATATAGTCAATTTGGCGGAAAATTTTTCTTATCGGAAAATGCATAATGAGGACAAGTGCATTATTGCACGCGCGACATTCGAAGGACATTGCAGTCATTATAAATGGAGTGTGCAGGAGTAAAAATGGCTTTTTTCATGGCTGTTTGGTTCTGATTGTACCTTTGTAGGCACATGGGATGCAAAAGTCACGTTTAGCTTGTTCAAAAGCTTTTAATGTTTTTATGTATAGAAGGGAGAGTCCTTTCAAATTCGTTAATGAAAATCATAAAACACAAATTTTTAATAGATTACTAGAAAATGGTAAAAAAAATTGCTTCCAATAGATATTTTGAAGGTCCAGTATCCTTTAAATGTGAAATAACTTTAATTTTTCAAGATGGAAATCGGAAGTTTTTTCCCCGGAAAATTCCTATCCCTGTTTAAGTTCTATTAATTTTATTTATTTTCTCGGATCTTTATTAAATTAACTCATCTTACCTTCCCATGTTATGTAATGCAAATAAAATAAGAGGTAATGACATAAAAAGGTACCTAAACTCTGTGAAACATCCTTTTGTGGTCAACGGTAGTGAAAGGATATAATTTGCATTTAGATCAAACAGAGCCAACATACTGTGGTATCTGCCATTTTTTCTTCTTAAAACCTACATGTCTCTATAAAATACTCACACAACTGACCCTTAAAAATGGTCAAGGACATTAATTGAAAATACTCTCTCTGTTATCCTTGATTAATTTTTGCTATCATGTATTTTGTTTTTGTTCTCGTTTCTTTTTCCCTATACTTGTTGTAGGAAGTTCAAATTAATTATCGCGTCGTTACCGTTTTCTGGTTTAACATCCTTGCTCAGTTTTGTCTTATATGGTCGTTTATGCTTACAGCTCATTCCCCTAAACAAACCACTAACAGCGTTTACCAAACAAAAATTGGATAGTGAATGTTCAGTGTCGTTGAGGAGAAATGAAACAAGACCATAAGTGAGGTGAACAGCCGCGATTGTTCGCTTTGCCAAACCAAAAAATTAATTTTCTGGTCTAAAACCTTTTCTGGCTTGTGTATTGTGGCAAGGATAGGAAAGGAAAGGATAGAGCACCCATCCAACAATTGTTCTTTTAGACAAATGTATGGATGAAACCGCTTTCAGAGGTAGATACATATGTACCTACAATACATGTGCAATGTACATACAAATGTTGATTGTGTTTTATCATCATTTGTAGGGAGTAAACTAAAAATGCTGTTGAGATTGCAATTCCTTTTAAGCAAAGCAGGATTTTAAGGAGTTTAGATATGAAATGTCCTTAACTGAGTTTAAAGAAAATTTAGATTTCTTGTGTGAGAGCAAACCGATCATATTAATGTTATACATGGACCCGGTCATTGTAATGACTGATAAAGTGCATCAAAGGTAAGTACTAAAGGGTTTTCCAATAAGAGGTGTTATTTTGATATTCAAAGAAAAATGGCATTTTTGGAGATAAATGATCGGATGTTTATTTCATTATAAAGAGGAAGATATGCCGTTAATAATGGAACACAACATCAGCCAAATGGCCGCCAAGACCACGCTTACAGGACCATATCCTTTTCATGAAATTTTCCATAACCAAATCGCGAAGTGGCTGCCCTATGTCCTCGATAGCCTCACGAATTTCATCTGTGAGGTCTTGAATCGACACTGGGGTGTTGGCGTAGACCTTATCTTTCACGTGGCCCCAAAGGAAGAAGTCGCAAGGTGTTAAATCACAAGATCTCGGTGGCCAATTGTGATCACCTCTTCGAGAGATAACACGGTCCGGAAACTTTTCCCGTAAAAGATCGATGGTTTCATTGCTTGTGTGGCACGTAGCGCCGTCTTGTTGAAAGTAAACGTTTTCCAGATCAATACCATCCAATTCAGGCCATAAAATATCATTAATCATCTCTCGATAGCGCCATCCATTGACCGTAACTGTTGCTCCAGCCTCATTTTCGAAAAAGTAAGGTCCAATGACCCCGCGGGACCATAAACCGCACCAAACAGTCACGCGTTGAGGATGGAGAGGCTTTTCAACAAAAACTCTTGGGTTTTCCGAGCCCCACATGCGACAGTTTTGCTTGTTGACGTAGCCTCCGAGGTGGAAATGGGCCTCATCAGTCAAGATGATTTTTCGATGAAATTCCGGTTCATTTTCATGCATTTCAAGGACCCAATCAGCAAAGACACGACGTTGTTGATGATCAGCCGGCTTGAGTTCTTGTGTTAACTGAACTTTATAAGCCTTAAGACCCAAGTCTTTATGCAAAATACGGTGTAATGACGTTTGCGGAATGCCTAATTCCAAAGAACGACGAGGAATGGACAAACCTGGGTTTTCTTCAACACTTTGGGCTACAACAACAATATTCTCAGTTGTTCTTGAGCGACGTGCACGGGTTTTATTCTTCACATCACTAACTTGTCCCAACAGCTCGAACTTGTCCACCAATTTCTGTATTGCGGTCCGATAAGGTGCTTCACGACGACCCAAAAATGTTTTAGTTTTACGAACCGTCGCTGCCAAATTTTCACCATTTTTATAGTGAATTTTAATAATTTCAATGCGTAGTTTCTACTTGTCAAATGTCAAAAAATGACAGCTTCAAAAGTGACAGCTACCGAAATAGCGGGCTATTCAAAATAACAACTCTTATTGGAATGGACCCGGTCATTGTAATGACTGATAAAGTGCATCAAAAGTAAGTACTTTATTTCTGAAAATCGATTTAATGAGGACTACCAATTAAAATGTAAAAAGCAAAAGTTTTGTCGGTCTCTTGCAAATAAAGTTTACCGATGAAAAAGCTTCTCAAAATACCACTCTCTTCACTCTTGTGCCAAGAATATTGAATTTCCTTGGGGTCTATCACTACATGATCAATTTGGTTGTGATTCGTGGATCTTGAGGCTATGAAACTCCCTCGTGAGTACAAATTTAGGTGTGAGAAGCGAGTGTTTGTATGATCGGGTCAAGATATCCCGACTCACGACAACTCGACTAGGGTGAGTGTAAATTAAAAATCGTATGACAGATAAAAAAGTGCATACACCCAACCTCGAACCTTCCCCAAAAATTATAGTGATCCCAAGCAGGGGGATTGCAAAAGGACAGCATAATCCCCCAAACATATGTATCTCAACTTTGAGTCGAGTTGTTGTGAGTAGAGCTATACTCACCCGGAATTCTATTGATTCCATATTCAGTAACTTAACGGTAACGGATTTTAATAACTTTGGTCTTATTTAAAGGTACAAAAGAGTCGCATCGCAGATACTCAAGCATGAGAGAGAAACGAGCTAGAGTCCACGTATCGCATGAAGATGAGAGATGTTTAGCGTAGCGTGAGACGTGACAAGCGTAACTACATCAACGCATTAGCTGAAGAAGCAGAAGAGGCCGCAAATAGGTGTGACAGCAGAACTGTTTATAGAATCACCAAGGAGCTTAGTGGAGTACAATGCTCCAAACAACACCTGGTGAAAGATGTAGATGGTTTCCAGCTCCATTCGGATGAGGACCAGCTCAGAAGGTGGAAGGAAACACTTCGCTTCGGTATTAAACCGTGTGTTCGCCGAAGCAACAAATGCCCGAATTCGCACCACACCACCCAGAAGAGATAATTGCCGCAATTAAAACACTGAAGAACAACAAGGCGGTAGGACTAGACGGTATTCCTGCAGAGCTCTTACAAGCAGCACCAACGACATCGAGTGAGCTACTGCATCCACTCAGAACGAGAGACTGGAACTCTGAGTGCTTCCCGGAGGAGTGGAAAAAGGGAATGATCGTCAAGCTCCCGAAGAAAGTAGATCTGATTACTCTCTTATAGGATCATGGATCTCCATCAAATGCCAACAAAGGGGAAGGGAGAAGCAGAAATTGTGGGGCTGAAAATTAACACGGCAAAAACAAAAATGATCAGCTTCGGAAGTAACTCATCCGTTCAAGTCAATATTTCTGGACAACCGGTAGAGAAAGTAGAAGACTTTCAATATCTTGGGAGTTTTGTCTCTACCAAAGGTGGAACCGAACAAGATGTCGACAGCCGTATCAAAAAAGCAAGGGCTGCTTTTGGAATGCTGTCCAAAATATGGAGAAACCACGCTATAAGCTTAAAGACCAAGCTGAGACTGTTCCGCTCCAATGTTGAATCCGTGCTTCTGTATGGGTGCAGCACTTGGAAAATCTTAAAAACTGTCACAAGCACGCTGCACCTGCAATCGTTCGTGAATAGGTGTCTACGAAACATCTTAAGGATTTTTTGGCCCAACCGTATTTCTAATGAAGAACTTTATAGAAGAACGGGTCAAGAATCCATAGACAGTACTATTCGCAGACGTAAGTGGCAGTGGATTGGTCATACGCTTCGGAAAGGCAACGATTGCATTGCTGGCCAAGCGATGCAATGGAACCCACTCACACAGGCAGGTAGAGGGTCGGGTCGGCCTAGAAGCACATGGCGCAGGACAGTCGAAAGTGAATCTGAACAGCTGGGGAAGAGTTGGGGAGAACTACGTTATACTTCCAGAAACCGTACACTATGGCGCGTAGGAGTAGTGGAGGCCCTATGCCTCTTAAGGGGATCACTACTCTTAGACTCGGGAGTAACCAAAACACCTAATTTAATATCCCTTGCTTGATGCCAATTTTCATGAACTCTCAGAAATAATCCTTTAAAATATGTCCTGTTATATCTTTGATTGCTTAAATTTAATCCAAAATATAATGTATATGCTGTCGGTGTCGGTATTCCCTTGTTGTCATTTATCCTTTCGAAAACTCAATTTCCTCTTTTATTTTTTGGTCGGAAATGGTCAAACATAAAAATAAGGTGAATTCAAGACAACCGTAACACTCTAGTTTATGTTTTTTTTTCTATATAATAAATCCTTCTGCCTTCTTCTGAGAGGTTGTATAGCCCTCATATATTTGAATGGGTTCAATCATCTATCGGCTGTCAACGATAGGAAATAAAAGTGTACAATTCCTGTTCGAGAAAATGAATACAAATAACAGTGAGTGTAAAAAGTAATCGAACACTATTTTGTTTCAAAATCTACCTCATGGTTGACCCTTAAAATACAAAAATTCAGCAGAAACTTTCAGTAAAAAGTGTGGATCGAATGGATTTAGAAAATAAAATTAATATTCAAGATTTCGTAAAAATCTAGAGTGTATCATAACTTTTCACTTTCACTGTTTGAATCTTCATAACATATTGTGGATATAAAAGACAACCTTGTCATAAATATTGCTCCACCTTAGATCTTACCATCAAAAAGTAAAAAAGAAGGGCGACGCACCCGAACCAAAAAAAGTAAAAAAAAAAAAAAAACTCCGAAATTGTTAATAATAAATTCAAACCGTTACGATCCCTGCAGACGAATGCATATCAATTTCTTTTCCGTTCAATTTTTATTGCGGTCAGTTCAATATGTTTTCCTGAAGTTGCTGAACTGAAATCTAATATTTTTTCTTATATAGGTACGCAAGAAAATGGAAGATGAATCCGGTCTCGTAATATTATTTCGATATTCCTTATTTCTGAACATGCCCGATGCCCGTATACAACATCGTCGCATCCGAGGACGAATACCTAGTTATAATTTATGACTGCATATAAACGTGTATAACTTTTTTTGTCGGGGCCAAAACTTGGACCTTTTTATAAAGAAAATTATAGAATCTGCAAAATATGTAGGGGGAAAAAAAATCTCATGATTTACGGAGGGCGATGGACATTTAAGAAGAGGGTATAAACCTGAACATTGAACAATCCATTCACAGTGAAAAGTCTGGTAGAAGGATATTTTCACCTCTTTTTTTTTTGTTCGTAATTGTAGTCTCAACGTTATGGTCAGTTCTTTCATCATGTAATAATATGAGGGTTGTAAGGACTCAACGACACGTGTTTTTTGTTGTTGATAATATTATTATTTTGATGGAGAGAGAGAAGGTCGTCGAAAGATGTCATGTGTGGAATTAGAAGGGAGATTAGATGACTGTTTTTTTTCTTTTTTCCTTTTATTTAACAATCAGATAGAGACTGTGATTAAAAGCGGCTGCAACCCTTTTCATCAAAATCAACAATTATTGTCGAGTTAGATCAAAGGGAAATGCTTTAATTAAGTCACATTCAACTCAATAGCAGTTATAAACAGGTGCTTTTATGGTGAATGATGTTTAATTAGGATGAAAGCATGCAATTTGTTAAGGTAACTCCAAATAATAGCTTTAAGTGTCCTTATAAATTTATGATAACTTAATGGAATATGTTGCTTTGTTTTCGTTTGGAAATATATTAAAAAAAAGGTTGAAATCTGATCAGTAAAATGTGTCGATGCAAATAATCCAGTTCAGATAGGGTTCGTTTGGAAGAATTTGTTTGTTAATATGCCTTTAACACCCTATGCTACCGCCACCAAGCATAGAAGACGTTGAGAAGGCTATAGGACGGCTCAAGCAAAACAAAGCCCCGGGAGCCGATGGCATACCAGCCGAATTATTCCACCACGGAGCGGGCCAGCCTTACGTCAAGCAATTCATGATATCATAGTGCACTTATGGGCGCATGAAGAAATGCCAGAAGACTCTCGAAAAGGTATCATATGCCCCATACATAAGAAGGGAGATGTCACAACGTGCAGCAATTATAGAGGTATCACGTTGTTGAGTACCGCCCATAAGATACTCTCCTCTATCCTACAAGACCGGATAACCCTATACGCTAAAACCATCATCGGAAACTATCAGTGTGGTTTCATTCCAGGCAAATCAACAAATGATCAGATTTTTACCCTTAGGCAGGCGATGGAAAAATGTCTAGAACTTAACATCCCAACATACCATCTGTTTATAGACTTTAAAGCCGCCTATGATAGCATAGCCAGGGTAGAACTTTACAAAGCCATGAGAGAATTCGGCATCCCAAATAAACTGACACGACTATGTAGGTTGACCATGACCAACGTAACAAGCCAAGTCAAAATAGCCGGATTGCTATCCAGACCAATCAACATCTTTACTCCGACTCCGACAAGGGGATGGTTTGGCCTGCCTCCTCTTCAACCTGGCGTTGGAGAAAGCAATCCGTGACTCTGGCACGGCAACAAGAGGGACCATCGTCAACCGGTCCAGCCAGATACTGGCTTACGCAGACGACATTGACATCATCGGAAGAACCGAACAAGCTGTACACGATTCCTTCATCCAGATCGAGCAGGCGGCACAAAATCCGGGGCTGCACATTAGTGAAGGTAAAACAAAGTACATGATGGCGTCGAATGCGAGAAGAACAGTTGGTCAAACAATCAAGGTAGCGGAGCACGAATTTGAAGTGGTGCAATCCTTTAAATACCTTGGGGCAACAGTAGCAGCCGACAACAACATAGAAGAAGAAATACGCGGGCGGCTTCTCAAATCCAACAGAGCCTACTGCAGTCTGTCAAAGCTATTCAAATCCAGAAATCTAACCATAACTTCAAAACTACTGCTGTACAGGACCATGGTCCTGCCAGTACTCATCCGAGATTGATCCGAGCAAAAGGCACTGTGACCTCTTAGCCGCGTTCGAGAGAAAAGTCTTACGGAGAATTGTTGGCCCCATATGTGAGGAAGGACGATTCCGGAGACGGTACAATCATGAGTTGTACGCAATCTACCTTGAAGCAGACATAGTGACAAAAATTAAGCTCGGTAGACTCCGGTGGGCAGGGCACCTAGCTCGTATGAGCGAAGAGGAACCTGCTCGGAAAGTCTTTTTTGGTACATTCTATGGTAGACGGCAGCGTGGTAGACCATGCTTGCGCTGGAGAGATGGCGTAGACCAGGACGCCCGAAGCCTTGGGGTGTGCGCAACTGGATGGCGTCGGCTCGAGACCGGGATAGGTGGAGAGACTTGCCGAAAGAGGCCAGGACCGGACCCCGGTTGTCGAGCCGATGATGATGATGATGATGCCTTTAACAGATCGCAAGACAGTGCGCTGTCACAGCATCACTCTCCATGCCATTGCACCTTCTGAATAGCTGTTATAGAATATTATACTGTTCGGCAGCAGTACATTCCACGTACAGATCCTCCGCTTTCATGTGAGTGTTTTTGATTACAAAATGGAAGTCAAATTAGCCTAGTCGTTAAAGCTCTTTACGTTATACTTGTTATTCTTTTTAACAACTCGATCGACTTTTAACACGAAATACCGGAATAGGTCAAAATATAGCATTTGACGTAATATGCAAAACCCGAAAACGGCCGTTGGCCGAATAAAACGACTAAGCCCCGCAATTTCATTTCACAAACATTCGGGGTTTGGTCTTTCTTTTCAAAAAGACCAGTAATAATGGGCTGAAAAGATGTATAACTTAATAAATTTAGTGTGACATACCATAGGGTGGTACTTAGGTACCGACTCTGTTTACATTTATATTTAAAACATACCTACGTATATGTGTGCGAATTAAAATAAATATTTATAAATCTCTTATAGGAAAACGCTCAACAACAGTAGGTAAACCATTTTTATAAAATTTATTTTAAACCAGCAATTAATTTAAAATTAATACTACATCAGGTTAAATTTACGACATAAACAACAAAAGCCATAACATTAACCTTACAATCCGCAATTAAAAATCCAACATAAAACCTCCATCCGGTAAATAATAAATCAATTTTCCGCACCTGTTTTTTAGTGTCTCTCAGCCCCCCTAAAGGACGTAGGTAGGTGTACAAAGTCATCTGCAATAATAATATTTCAACAATCGCTATACTGGCACCGCGCCGCGCCGTGCGAAATTTATGTCTCGTAAATCTGTAAACCCTTTGGGGAGTTTTGGAAAATTATGAATTCGGTTTTGTTTCGAAAAGAGTTGGGGGTGAATAGCAGGAGTTAACTTTTTACACCGAAGCATGACCTCAACACAACCAAACCAACCTGTCTAGGACAGGAAATTCTGAATTTAATACCAGAAATGATAAAACATACCTACAAAATGTGTCATGTCCTATTGGGAATGTGTATCCTACAGTAGATAGACATGCAATTTTGTAATCAGTCACCTGGAAATGAGATGTTAAATTCAACCAGGAAGACATTATCCCCGAATGCACGCTCGCTTAAGAAACTGTCAACTTATTTACATGGCTGCTTAGCAATGTGCACCCAAGCAGTCTGTGGCAGTCTTGTCTTCCAGGAATCATGCCGCCAAATTAAATAGGCGAAACGTCAGTCGTCTCCTCTTAAATCAAAAAAAACAATGGTCATTGTCAGTGGAAGACGAGCAAACAGCTAAAACATCCTCATACCTCACCGCACTACTACCTAACCAACCCAGGGCCTGCTGCACCGTTACCGTGTTGTAAAATTTAAATTAAAAGGCAAAACAAAAAACAAACAAACTTTTAAATTTGCTGAGTTGATTTATTGCGTTCATTTTTTAAATTCATGGCGCATCATATCACCGGGCGAGTTGGAGCTGAAAATTCATTTATATTCTATTTTTGTTGATTTCTGAGAGATGGATTTGGCAGCATTGAAGGTGGGAATTCTCAGTACAATTCCCTGGCTGGTGGGGTAGAACTACAAAAAATGAAAACAATCGTAATTTTAATCTGCCATTGAGTGTCGGTAAAAACCAAAAAGTGAAGAAGTGAAAATTTCCATTGTGTTAGGAGTGGAATTTGTAATATATTCCGATCTAAGTTCGTGAAAAAACTTGACTGCTGTACTTAAATATGATTTTGCAGTTTTCAATGATGAGACTTTTCAATGTTGTAATCCTCCTGGAACATTTGGCGCAATATGTAAATATGCGTATATTCCCTTCACTTTTCCTGGTTCGGAGTATGGGCTGAGGTACATTTGACTTCCAATATCCTTGTTTTTCTAGGTCTTCCATTTTATCACGTTCTAAAAATGTTAGAAGAAGAACCAAGGACTTCTTAGCTATTTTGTTGCATCAATGTATTGAAAATCCTGCAACAGTTTCGTTGTTTGAATTTACGACTCTTCTCTGACAAATCGCCTTAAGATTAGCGAATCTTGAAACTATAATACATAGAGAAAAATAGAGCCGGGAGCAGATCTTTGCGCGAGGGGCAACTGATTCATTTTAATAGTATAATTGGGTCCATGAGTGTAAGCTTAGCGAAACAACTTTCGTACATCAAAATGGAATTAGTTTGTTATATTGTTGCTGATTTGTTGCTAATTAATTGCGGCAATTTTGATTTTGTTGATCTTGAATTAACTGTTTTACGGGGTGCTTCACTAAGTTCATGGGAACTTAGCGAAACACCCCCCATGTATCAGATTGAAAAGTGGTTGGTATTTTGTTGCTAATTAGTTACGGCAATTTTGTTGCTCCTTTATTTCCGGGTTTCATGAAAAAAGTACTAAAAATGGAAGAAAATTATTAAAAAATAACGGTAATAGCTACAATTACGGCCAATACTCTGTTCTATAAGCCAGTTTTTAAATAAAGTGCAATTTATTCATAGTTTTTGAAAAAAAAACTCCTTTCAAACATAAAATTTAGGAAAAAAATACATTAAAAAAAATTTTTAAGTGTAATTTTTCAAAACTTTGAGATTTTATATTAAATTTTTTTTTTTCTTAAAAATCGTTGCTTTTATGAATTTTTTGTCAGAAACTGAGATCAAAAATATTTTATGTCCTCTAGTTTTCGAGCAAATTAAAAATTACCAAAATAACTATTTTAATTCAATTAATTTTTTTATATCAAGTTTTGCATTCGTAAAAAAATAAAATGAACGACTGGGTCGCACGTACTTGCTCTTATAGCTAAAGTTACTATACATATATGCTAAGCCTTTTTAATTAAAAATTTGTAAATGCAGTTTTAGAAAAAAAATGAAAAAATGACTAAAACAGCTTCTTAAATGAATTTAACCTCAAAACAAAGTATGCAGTTTGATTTCTTTAATAATGATACATTTTTAGAAAAAAAAATTTGAAATCGTTAGAGCCGTTTTAAAAATAAAAAAAATTTTTTTAAACAATTTTGCTAGGATTTTATAAAAAAAATTGGTAAGCCATTTTTAGGATATTATTTGTCAACAATTTTGCTAGGATTTTATAAAAAAAATTGGTAAGCCATTTTTAGGATATTATTTGTCAACATCTAAAAACTAAATTTTGAAAAAAAAAAATTGAACAGTTTTCGAAAAAATAATTTTCCGATTTTTTTAAAAACGGCTCTAACGATTTTCAAATTTTTTTTTCTAAAAATGTAACATTAGAGAAGAAATCGAATTGCATACTTCGTTTTGAGGTTAAATTTATTTAAGAAGCTTTTTTAGTCATTTGAAAATCGAGTTTTATACTTTTTTAATTTTTTTTTCTAAGACTGCATTAACAAATTTTTAATTGAAAAGGTTTAGCATAAATAGTAACTTTATCTATAAGAGCAAGTACGTGCGACCCAGTCGTGCATTTTATTCTTAGAAGTTTTGTGTTAATGAACATACCTCGGAAATTTTGGATCTACTTCGCTTTTCTTCCATATCTGCTTCGACATTTTAAATTTGAAGTCGGAACCCAGCTTGACCATAAAAAAACGAACATGCAATCGGATTTTGAACCGTTAGTTTTTTAATAATTAATAAAAAAACTCATAAAAAAGTACCCATCTACTTCTAGTAATTTATAATTTTCTCGAAAACTAGAAATGGCTTTTAAGACCTTTATTGTTTTGCATTGTATTTTCGTTGCTTCATAATTATGTTGTCTTTTTTATTGAAAATCACCCCTACCTCCTAAAAGGGGTGAGATAGACCCCTCCTCCTATAGCAAGAAATGCTAATATTTGACCGGTCTACAAAAATCCGTTACCAATTTTCGACGATTGACTCTAAATTATCACATCCAGCTCACGGCACGGCGTATAAACAGTGAGGTATGTTTGGGGGGGGGGGGGGGTTGATCTAGCAAGAGAATAAAGTTCGCTGGTTCGTATTCTGGTGGTGACCATTATATTTTTTTTTTGTTGCTTTTTTCGTGTTGAAAGCAACTACCATCTGATCACGTTGAGATAAACCGAGGAGCAATCATTGCTGCCGAGTAATGATAGGATAGGGAAATTATGAAAAATTTTGAGTAAAATAGACTTTCATACTACCTAACCAATAGAATTTATTTATCTTCCACCAATGTGATTTCATAACACCCCGGATTCTTCTCGAGACTTTTGCTCTGAAATTATATTATTTTGACCGTTTTCACCATTAAATAAATTTCTTGTTCAAAATCAATTCTCACTGAACCATTAATAGCCCCTTGACCAATAATAGGCATGTAATATTTTTTTATTCTTGATTCTAATGAACATCGGAATATATCTACCAACTTTTTCAAATCTACCATTAGTTTCACAGGGTGTTTTGGTACTCGTTGCAAAACGTTTTTTTCCCCTTTAAAAAACACCCTTTTTGATCTCAATCGGTTCAGCATTTAAACAAACTTATTTTGACATTTAAATGATCACCTAAGGACCATTAGTTGAAAAAATATAGAGAAACCTAAAATTGCAATATTGATGCACATTTTTCAAGATAGTGGCCAAACCTCGAATGGGATTCGTTGGGACTTTTGGGATATGAGTGGGGGTACTGCTCCCAACAGTTTCCACCAATAAGAATGCTGTAAAGTATTTTGCTATTCAAATCCAGAAATCTAACCAAAACTTCAAAACTGCTGCTGTACAGGACCATGGTCCTGCCAGTACTCATGTATGGATCCGAGACTTGGGTGCTTAGCAAAAAGCACTACGACCGCGGCTAAGACCGCGTTCGAGAGAAAAGTCTTACGGAGAATTGTTGGCCCAATATGTGAGGAAGGACGATTCCGGAGTTGTACGCAATCTACCTTGAAGCAGACATAGTGACAAAAATTAAGCTCGGTAGACTCCGGTGGGCAGGGCACCTAGCTCGTATGAGCGAAGAGGAACCTGCTCGGAAAGTCTTTTGCGGTACATTCTATGGTAGACGGCAGCGTGGTAGACCATGCTTGCGCTGGAGAGATGGCGTAGACCAGGACGCCCGAAGCCTTGGGGTGCGCAACTGGATGGTGTTGGCTCGAGACCGGGATAGGTGGAGAGACTTGTTGAAAGAGGCCAGGACCGGACCCCGGTTGTAGAGCCGATGATGATGATGAAGATGAAAGTATTTTTTCCATGTCAACACTTAAATATCCTGGTCTTTAATGATTTTAAACATACCATACTGCTATATTTTATGAAACAATTAATAGCTTCAAAGAACTGCTATGTACATATCGTCATATTTACATAAATTTAAAATTTTCCCACCTAACGCAATTAATTGGTATTTTTCGTCACATAGCAAACAATTTGGCGTTACAATATTTAAATTGTCACCCTCAACGTGTGTCAACAAATCAACAGGTTCCCGTTTACATTTTGCCATCAACGTAGTGCCACGAAGCCAACCGACCGACGACGAAATACAATTTTTTTTATTTTTTTTTTTTTGTTTTGTTTAAACATTGGTTGTGTGATGTGATATTATATCCCGATTCCGATCTCCGTCCCCGCATCATCGGCTGCTGGAAAATCCTGAACACATTCACATTTTTACACATATTTCACACATCAACCGACTACAATAGCCGTACAAATTGTCGATACTTTTTCGAGGCCAAATTCAATTTGCTATGAAAAAGTGTAGGTAATAGGGTGGGGGTGGGGGTGTGTGGGTGGTGGCAAAGGAAACAGGATCCAATGTGTGTAACCGTTGAGCTGTGTCCTATTCTTTTTTCTGTTTTTTTTTTTTGTGTTTGTATTTATTTTTTTTGTAAACTCTCTCTGGAATTATTTTTCAATTATTGTGTAATTGCTAGCGTGTGCTGGAAAAGAGGAATGCAAATTGAGTACTGGCATTATTCGTATAGATTTTTTGTGTGCGAATATCCTGTGTGAATAAAATTCGATTAGAAGTGAGTTTTGTGTGGGGGAAATGCTACAAAGTGGCATTTGAGTGAACACGGCGGCGGCAGTGTTGAAATGTATAAATAATTGCTACCGATTGTGTGTGTGGAGCTTATAAAATTTAAGTAACCAATTTAAAGTGAAAAGTTTCTAAGTGATGAAGTGTTGATAAATTGCTTTTAAATACAATTAAACTTTCTGACTTGTAGGTGAAATATTATTTTTTTAGAATTTAACATATGCAGGGTGTCCTGTAATCATAAATCTGAGAGAGGCCCAGGTATAATGCATATCCTCAGAATACCTTAAGTAAAGTCCAATGTGAACATTCTTTAAAAGGATATCTTCACTAATATTGTCTTCAATCGCTTAAATTCTTAAAGTAAATACTGCCGAAACTCATTAAGCTTCCTCATTTATCATTATACGAACTCCACCTTTCTACAACATTCTCTATCTATTTCGCCTTAAATCTAAATTAATGATACATGGTGTCAATTACAGGGTATTAAAGTTAATCCCTTACCTTGGCCTTACATCATTAAACACGATATCAGGTATTATATTCTCACTTTAGCCATATAACGGTAGATAGGTTTACTCGTATACGAAAAGTGATGTACAATACTTGTAGATTCGTTAAGCTTCAATAAATTAATGCTAAATTAAGTTCATGTCAAAGTGAATTAGGGATGAAATATTTACACACAGGAGCACACTGTTTTCGTTTATTATTTATTCACGAACCCAAAAACCTTTTTGGTAGTGTGTTAGGTTTTTTTTTAAGAATACAAACGGGAGAAGCATGAACTTTTTTTGAGAAATCTTTAATTAATGGTTGAAATTTGTTGAAGATTATTAAGGTTGCAGTAAAATGTGAATCGGCACAGTAATTTGCGTTGATTAAGATGTTTTTCACTTAAAGTGCAGTTATATCATTTACAGTCTGTCAAAGCTATTCAAATCCAGAAATCTAACCAAAACTTCAAAACTGCTGCTGTACAGGACCATGGTCCTGCCAGTACTCATGTATGGATCCGAGACTTGGGTGCTTAGCAAAAGGCACTGTGACCTCTTAGCCGCGTTCGAGAGAAAAGTCTTACGGAGAATTGTTGGCCCCATATGTGAGGAAGGACGATTCCGGAGACGGTACAATCATGAGTTGTACGCAATCTACCTTGAAGCAGACATAGTGACAAAAATTAAGCTCAATAGACTCCGGTGGGCAGGGCACCTAGCTCGTATGAGCGAAGAGGAACCTGGTCGGAAAGTCTTTTGTGGTACATTCTATGGTAGACGGCAGCGTGGTAGACCATGCTGGCGCTGGAGAGATGGCGTAGACCAGGACGCCCGAAGCCTTGGGGTGCGCAACTGGATGGCGTCGGCTCGAGACCGGGATAGGTGGAGAGACTTATTGAAGAGGTCAGGACCGGACCCCGGTTGTCGAGCCGATGATGATGATGTAAGCTAGAGCCCGTTTTTGGATTTCATTGCTTAGGTTAGTTGACGTTTACTGCTGGCTCACTTTTGTTAATTTTGGAGGATATTCCACTGATTCAACTAGCTTCATCATATTAACATGGTAGAGGTGAAGTTAAAAGTTGGCTAGATGAAGAGTACTGTAACTGTTCGATAGAAAAAAAAATTGAAAAGTTCATTTGCCTACAGACATGAAAGACATTATTTTTTCACAGAAATAGCAATTGTGGTTGAAGCAAAGAACTAGAGACAACTAACATCCGCAATGAAATCCAAAAATGGGTTTTAGCTGGCATACAAATCCAAGAAGTACACTTTGAACACTTTTCGTTAATGCAAGGCAACACAAAAAAAAGAAAGACTTCTTCTTATATAATGAACTCAAGTACTTTGATAGTTAAATTCAACTGAAATTCATATCAAATTAATTGTTCCTCGAAGTATAACAGGCAATTGGATTTCTGTTAGCAGCTTGTTGTTTTAGATTAAGCATGTAATCAGGTTAGCCCTAAACAATGTGGTCATTTAGGGTCTCCTTGATGGTAATGGTATACCAGTTGAGGTACTGCTATCACACAAAATCTAAGAGAAAGGGAAAGTACATTTACCATTTATACCTACAACAACTAACAAAACTCTGTTGCTTGGGAGGATATTTCATTATTTCGACAACAATCTCTCTTTAACTAAACTACCCATAACAATGCAGCAGATTCTATACAAGGATTACGGATTAATGTGTGTATATCTATTTAATTGTCATTTAGTCATCCCTGTTTCACTGTTTGTGTGCCTGAGTTCGGTCGGTCGTGTGCTCATGGATGGTGCAATCGAAACATCATAACAACAAGTTCATTAACGACTTTGAAACAACAATAAGGCACATCACAAATAGCCACAGAGTGCCCGCCACAAGAGTGTATTTAAAGACCCGACCCGAATTACATTTAGAATCCCATGCAGATGCAAGAAGAGGCTATATTGAACCCAGAGACTAGAACATGCAGAACAAACCAGAGATCGCTTCTTTCGATATACTAAGAGTAGACTTTTAACCTAGGAGTCGGAGAGAGAGAGAGAGAGAGAGAGATGGACATTGCAAAATTCACCGATAGTAATTGCATTACACAGGATGAAAGGTCCTTTTCCTCGATATTCCTCTTCGCTTATTGTTTTGCCAGAGATAAAGCTATTACCGGCCAAAGTACAATTTGAAAACGATGAGATTGAGAAAATTAACTGCTCCTTGGAGACTTACCCTTAATTGCGCTGTTATTGACCGGTAGTTAGGTCAAATTGAGAATAGTGCGTTGCGTGTTGTTTGGAGTTATGGCCCATCTAAGGGAAAGATTCCTGCTTTAGCAAAATTTTGTTAGAAAGATTGTTTTTCTGTGATATGATTTTCAAAGTTAATTACTGATGGAAATTATATACCTAAAAGTTTTCGGACAAATTTTTACGTCCGAAAAGTTTTATTATTATCTACGCAGTTGGGTCCTGGATGGAAAATGATTTGCTGATAAATTAAAATTGAATTTGGTTAAAATACAATAAAGGTCCTTAAATTGGTTAATTTAAAATTGATAGACTAGATAGTGTTGAAATAACATTAAATACAAGAAATAGGGACAAATGTAGCAAAAGTTTCGAAGTACTTATTAAAAGTTTGAGTGGAGTAAGGATAGTTGAATAGGTGGTTGGGTGTGTAGAATTCAGGTAGGCACTGACTGGTCCAACTTGGTGGCTCCAGTGATCCGCAACTTTTTCTACATATCAATTGGCTAATTTTACCTCCTCGTGGTAACCACCGGATACTGGTCCAACCAGACTTGACTTGCTAAACTTATAAGCGCGAGTGTTGAACGAAAGAAACTAAGAACACTATAATACAAAAGTTCCTAGCTTTCTAGAATAAGTTACGGAGGCTAGCACTCTTCGTAACTGAAGCAAATCCCGCTAACGAAACCGACACTACGCGGATAAGGACTGATTTAACGATGACGACTATTGGCTATTGTACCCGGACAAAGAGTGGTTTCTGGAATGTATGTACCCTTCTCGACAATGGTAAAGAAGGGCCCCAAAATTCCAGATTCCTCCAACTTGAACGAGAGTTCATGCGATACGAATTGGACATCATAGGACTAAGCGAAGTTCGGTGGTTGGGCTCGGGCAAACATAAATCCCCAAACCATAACACTGTACTTCTTTACTCCGGAAAAGAGCCCGGAAGTGTCCGGGAATCATTTGTTGTGCTGCGTCGCGTCACCATCATACAGTGTTACGCCCCAACAAATACCTCACTTCCTGAAGTAAAGGAGCGTGAGAATTGACAAGCGTAATTGCATCAACGCATTAGCTGAAGAAGCAGAAGAGACCGCAAATCGGTGTAACAGCAGAACTGTTTTTAGAATAACCAAGGAGCTTACTGGAGTACAATGCTCCAAACAACACCTGGTGAAAGATATATATGGTTCCCTGCTCCATTCGTATGAGGACCAGCTCAGAAGGTGGCAGGAACACTTCGCTTCGGTTTTGAACCGTGTGTTCGCCAGCGATGCCCATCCAATATTTGATGCAAATGCCCGAATCCGCACCACACCTCCCAGAATAGATAATTGCCGCAATTAAAACACTGAAGAACAACAAGGCGGTAGAACTAGACGGTATTCCTGCAGAGCTCTTACAAGCAGCACCAACGACATCGAGTGAGCTACTGCATCCACTCATAAAGAGAGCCTGGAACTCTGAGTGCTTCCCGGAGGAGTGGAAAAAGGGAATGATCGTCAAGCTCTCGAAAAAAGGAGATTTTATGCAGTGTGAAAACTGGAGAGGGATTTGCGTTCTGCCTACGGTTGCCAAGATAGCAGCAAAAATTATATTAGAGCGAATAAAGGAACATCTAGAAGACACACTCGACGACGAACAAGCAGGTTTCGGCACTGGTTCATCCTGTTTCAACCACATTAACACCTTGCGGATCATTATTGAACAGTGCGTCGAATATCGATGACCACTTCACCTGCTGTTCGTTGATTTTGAAAAAGCGTTTGATAGTGTTAACAGAGAATTTATTTGGATTGCCTTACGCAGGAGAGGCAATCTAGATATGTTAATCGCTATTATTAAAGCAACCTACCATGGATGCAAATGTCACGTCTCACATAGAGGAAGGTTGTAGGATGAATTCAAAGTCCAATGTGGAGTCAGACAGGGTTGCATACTGTCTCCAATACTTTTCCTGTTAGTTATAAGTGATGTGCTACGTGCAGCCCTGTTAAACGAAAATCGTGGAATTCAATAGAGTCTGACATCCCAACTAAAACATCTCGGCTACGCGGACGACGCACGTATGCTTACTCTCTCATAGGATCATGGATCTCCATCAAATGACAACAAGGGTGGAGGGAGAAGCATAAATCGTGGGGCTGAAAATTAACACGGCAAAAACAAAAATGATCAGCCTCGGAAATAACTCATCCGTTCAAGTCAATATTTCTGGACAACCGGTAGAGAACGTAGAAGACTATCAATATCTTGGGAGTTTTGTCTCTAACAAAGGTGGAACCGAACAAGATGTCGACATCCGTATCAAAAAAGCAAAGGCTGCTTTCGGAATGCTATCCAAAATATGGAGAAACAACGCTATAAGCTTAAAGACCAAGCTGAGACTGTTCCGCTCCAATGTTGAATCCGTGCAGCACTTGGAAAATCTTAACAACTGTCACAAGCAAGCTGCGATCGTTCAAAGGATCATGGATCTCCATCAAATGAGAACAAGGGTGGAGGGAGAAGCAGAAATCGTGGGACTGAAAATTAACACCACAAAAACAAAAATGATCAGCCTCGCAAGTAACTCATCCGTTCAAGTCAATATTTCTGGACAACCGGTAGAGAAAGTAGAACTTTTTTAATATCTTGGGAGTTTTGTCTCTACCAAAGGCGGAACCGAACAAGATGTCGACAGCCGTATCAAAAAAGCAAAGGCTGCTTTCGGAATGCTGTCCAAAATATGGAGAAATAACGCTATTAGCTTAAAGACCAAGCTGAGACTGTTCCGCTCCAATGTTGAATCCGTGCAGCACTTGGAAAATCTTAACAACTGTCACAAGCAAGCTGCGATCGTTCAAAGGATCATGGATCTCCATCAAATGAGAACAAGGGTGGAGGGAGAAGCAGAAATCGTGGGACTGAAAATTAACACCACAAAAACAAAAATGATCAGCCTCGCAAGTAACTCATCCGTTCAAGTCAATATTTCTGGACAACCGGTAGAGAAAGTAGAACTTTTTTAATATCTTGGGAGTTTTGTCTCTACCAAAGGCGGAACCGAACAAGATGTCGACAGCCGTATCAAAAAAGCAAAGGCTGCTTTCGGAATGCTGTCCAAAATATGGTGAATAGGTGTCTACGAAACATCTTAAGGATTTGTTGGCCCAACCGTATTTCTAATGAAGAACTTTATAGAAGAACGGATCAAGAATCCATTGACAGTACTATTCGCAGACATAAGTGGCAGTGGATTGGTCATACGCTTCGAAAAGGCAACGATTGCATTGCTGGCCAAGCGATGCAATGGAACCCACTCACACAGGCAGGTAGAGGGTCGGGTCGGCCGAGAAGCACATGGCGCAGGACAGTCGAAAGTGAATCTGCACAGCTGGGGAAGAGTTGGAGAGAACTAAGTACGTTATATTTCCAGAAACCGTACACGATGGCGCGTAGGAGTAGTGGAGGCCCTATGCCCCTTACTTTTTAAGGTCTGAGGACCTAAGTAAGTAAGTAGGTAAGGATAATTGAAATGGAATCAGACAGGACAAGTACAAAATCATATTGGAAGTAGCAGAGTAGAGATTTTAAAGAATTCGATTGTGAAATACTGACAATAGTTGAACATTACGACCCGAGGTTTTAATACTTCGCATCTTCCGTAAACTTAACAAGAAGAAAAATGAATTAAATTGAACATATCGCTGTGCCTTGCCAACCACACACAAAGAGTTTATGACAACACACCGCAATGTTCGCGACAACCTGGAGCCATTTATAACCTTTATACTTAAGTTAGAAGAAAAAAAAACCCAAAGAAATATCTAAACCTATACTCTCTGAAGTCATCTTCGGAAGCACTGTCACTCGACCTTGCCAAAGACACTATTCTTCGGAACGCTTTTATGTCCCAAAACCCAACCAAAAACCTAACCAAGCCACTTCGAAATGAAACGAAAAATCTCATTTTCACATTTATGATTTTTGTTCCTCGCACCCATTTCCACGTTATTTGCCTTTTGCCGTCACCGCATCATATCATATCCTTGCACTTACGCAATCCTTGCTGGAGCACATACGCTAGTTGTCATCCATTCCATAACCTTTCTACTTTATACTATTATTATATATTTTTGTACGCTATAAGTTTATAGTATGTATAGGAAAGGTCCTTGGTCCTTTTTACTTTCATTCTCAAATGTTAGTTATCGTTTTCTTATGGTGGATGGCAGCGCTTCAGTCAAGGATAGGGAAATCAACGCGTCTTCCATTGCATACATATTTCTACATTTCTACTCGAAATGGAAATAAATTCTCAGCTTTTCTGGCTTTTCTTCGGAATGCGCCAGGAGAAAAATTATCCATTTTACCAGATCGACCGCATATTTCAAATGTATAGTAGAGGTGGTTCCTGGAGAGAAGTCGACACATACCTACACTACTACTCTCGGTAGTAGCAGCAGCAGCCGCCTTAGTGTCGTTCGTTGCTTTAGTTAGATGGATGCTCAAATGGAACATGGTACTCGAAATGAAGTCATTGCATATATGTACACAGCAAAAAGCCAAAAAGCTAAAATGACTAGACTGTACGAGGGCAAAAATGAGACAATGAATTGTGGATGTGTGTACCTTTGGCTGGCGTCTGGGGATGCCCCCCAAGTAAATTTATTTCACCCGTGGGGCGAAATATCACATTAAGTTTGAGCTTCCGAAAAGGTATTTGATTTAAGTGCATTTCATTCAACGGGAAAATTTATGTCTGTTCCAAAAGCGGTCCGGTGGTTCATTGTACATTTTTGAATTTTTATTAATGGACCATTAAAATATCTTCTTTCAAAAAAAAATATATTAACAATCTCCTTATTCGAATAATGCAGGTACATCAAAATCTTGTAATACCAGCTAGCTCAATCACTGGTGGCTAGCTGCCTCTTTATGAGGTCCTAATCTGCCTCGCTGGCCATCGAGCTTAGATTCGCAGTCTCGTCGGGCTGTTGCTCCACGTGTTCCAACCGCCTTAGTCAACTTATTGACCAAATTAATGTCTCACTGTATAGCTTGTAGAAGTTTTCGTTTTTCGCGAGAGGACTTAAATTCGTTGTCAACATCATAGTAGAATGAATTGTTCTGCAAAACAGAGAATGTAGGGCTGTCTTCATCGTTTCATCATCATCATCATCATCATCGACATCCGGAGTCCGGTCCTGGCCTCTTTCAACAAGTCTCTCCACATATCCCGGTCTCGAGCCGACGCCATCCAGTTGCGCACCCAAGGCTTCGCGCGTCCTGGTCTACGCCATCTCTCCAGCGCAAGCATGGTCTACCACGCTGCCGTCTACCATAGAATGTACCACAAAAGACTTTCCGAGCAGGTTCCTCTTCGCTCATACGAGCTAGGTGCCCTGTCCACCGGAGTCTACCGAGCTTAATTTTTGTCACTATGCCTGCTTCAAGGTAGATTGCGTACAACTCATGATTGTACCGTCTCCGGAATCGTCCTTCCTCACATATGGGGCCAACAATTCTCCGTAAGACTTTTCTCTCGAACGCGGCTAAGAGGTCACAGTGCCTTTTGCTAAGCACACAAGACTCGAATCCATACATGAGTACTGGCAGGACCATGGTCCTGTACAGCAGCAGTTTTGAAGTTATGGTTAGATTTCTGGATTTGAATAGCTTTGACAGACTGTAGTAGGCTCTGTTGGATTTGAGAAGCCGCCCGCGTATTTCTTCTTCTATGTTGTTATCGGCTGCTACTGTCGACCCAAGGTATTTAAAGGATTGCACCACTTCAAATTCGTGCTCCGCTACCTTGATTGTTTGACCAACTGTTCTTCTCGCATTCGACGCCACCATGTACTTTGTTTTACCTTCACTAATGTGCAGCCCCAGATTTTGTGCCGCTTGCTCGATCTGGATGAAGGAATCATGTACAGCTTGTTCGGTTCTTCCGATGATGTCGATGTCGTCTGCGTAAGCCAGTATCTGGCTGGACCTGTTGACGATGGTCCCTCTTGTTGCCGTGCCAGAGTCACGGATTGCTTTCTCCAACGCCAGGTTGAAGAGGAGGCATGCCAAACCATCCCCTTGTCGGAGTTCATTAGAGATGTTGATTGGTCTGGATAGCAATCCGGCTATTTTAACTTGGCTTGTTACGTTGGTCATGGTCAACCTACATAGTCGTGTCAATTTATTTGGGATGCCGAATTCTCTCATGGCTTTGTAAAGTTCTACCCAGGCTATGCTATCATAGGCGGCGGGTATGTTGGGATGTTAAGTTCTAGACATTTTTCCATCGCCTGCCTAAGGGTAAAAATCTGATCAGTTGTTGATTTGCCTGGAATGAAAGCACACTGATAGTGTCCGATGATGGTTTTAGCGTATGGGGTTATCCGGTCTTGTAGGATAAAGGAGAGTATCTTATAGGCGGTACTTCATCGTTTTAAGGCAGGCTTTTTACAGAAAATTAAACAAGCTTTACGAGAGAACTTAGCCGTAAGGCCATAAGCTCTAGGTGGACACATACACAATCAGTTGATCATCGCCTGGGAGCTAGTGCTCCCTTCGTGTACTTAGCATTACTAGAAATCCGGTCCGTTATAGCTGGATTCGAAATTTTGAATGATTAGCTCACGCTTTCGAAAACTGTTGGTTCAAGACTGTTCGCCTGGACTGTCACACATCCCAAAAACGTTAGGTCAACTCAAAAACACCGACCGTCAGTTTGACAATGCTAATTTAAGTGTCTCTTAACACTTCTTTCTGCAAGGAGAAGTGAAACATTGCTAATGTATCATTATCTATACTGCTGAGTTATTAATTTAACAGTTATCCGATTGGATATAGCCACAACTACAGCGATGCTCCATATAAAGTCATCCTCATATTACTGGGTGCTACTTTCGTCATAGACTTTCATAGTAGGGCTCCCAGTACCCCGGGTGCCTAGCTCAACTACTGAGATCCACCTCCCAAGTAATTTAAAAGGACAAGCAGTCACACTTCAAAAATTTCCACTGATACGCAAGCAAGTCGAGTTATTCTAACAAGAACTATCTCAGCTTAAACATACTAGCATTCTTGATCGGGAACTTATCATACGTTTTCTCCAGAGTTCGTAGAATGCTTTCCTAGTTGGGGCATGACTTCTTTCCAAAGTCTTAAACGACATCGGAAAGCCTAATTGTTCTAAGTTTTAGAACAATTTTGCTTTCCGCCAGCCATTTATGAGGTCATGAAACGATGAACTTTTTGGATAGACACCTCTGGCCACAGAATAAACTACGATAGTTCTCCTAACGAAGAAGAGAATCCCAACACTAATAAACTTTCAACTTGGGCCCGATGTCATAAAAAGCTATGATGGCTTTAAGTATCTTGTATGGAGCCTCCTGCCTTACCTACTTTTTGGCAATAAGTAAGAGCAGCTTCATCGTACTAATAGCAAATGTTGAGGAGTCACACTGCTAATAAACGAAGGCTTCTGATGTTTACCACAGATGGCAGTCTCATATGTGGATGCGAGATCTGGGCCAATGCACTTAGACAAGATAGTTACCGGGGGGCAGAGAGCAGCAGTACAGCTCCGTGGAGCCTAGTTCCGTACGGTGTCAGAACCAGCTACCTTGAAGTCGCATTGATTTGATTCCCATTGCCCTATTGTCTACGACAGAAATGCATAAGTGGAAGTATTGGAAGCGGCAAACACGGAAGTGAAGGGGCTTAGACAACAAGAGTGGCAAGAACGGTGGAAAGTTGGAAAGAAGAGGATGGTAGGCCGCAAGTCTCTACGGGGACGGTGCTGAATGGGGAAACCTGAAACACGGTAAAGGAACTGATATTTCACTGCATTTTTACACAAAATTGGCAATAATCCCCTCACCTCATGCCAATATGGAGACTCGAATACAGTCAAGAGAACATCATACCGAAGATGCTAGAGAGGAACGAGCGATTGCAGCAAAAGTATACAAATACGAAAATCAAGATAAGAAAAGGGCCAGTTCGCAAAAAGACAGACCCGATATATAAAAAGGACCCTCCCTTAAAGTAATACGAAAAAGGTCCTGATGAGATTAATCATTGAGACACTTTTGGAAGCTTAGCCTACTTGACTTGGTTTCCTAGGGAAGCCCGGTACACGGAGAAGTATGGTGCGTAACGTATTCCTCAAAACGTAGAAAAAAAAACAAATACTACAACTTGATAACATCGTTTTCATTGACTGTAGGAAACGGTCTAATAAACTTTTTTTTTGTGTTACCAGATGTACTTTTTACAAGTACAAACCTATATATAAAAAAAGCAAAAATTCAGGATATCAGCTTCACGACAAATGATTTATAATTTATTGCATGAAATATAAAAAAAAAATACATTTCATTGAAAAAGAAATGAAAAATCAGATAAAAATCATTTCTCTCGGCTTGAACTCTTATTCGCATGCTTGCGCATTAAGCTTAAAAAAATATTGTGGCAATGGTACAAAGTACAATAATGGATGCGTTCGAGAATGTTAAGCCATGTTCTAAGCCGTCCCGTACCAATCTGCCATTAACATCCGCTTTCGTTTCTATACCTAATGTTCCACTGCAGGAATGCACGCCCTCGTGCAGCAAAAGTTCTATTAACAAATTCTTTTAACTTCGAGGCGTCAACCAAAAAGGTATTCTCTGCTATCCGGTACGAGCATGATAAATCTAAAGAAATAAAAAGTAAAGCAAAATATAAAAAGTAAAGCAAAATATAAAGAGTAAAACAAAATATAAAAAGTAAAACAAAATACAAAAAGTAAAAAGTAAAGGTATGATCCTAGATCTGTCCAAAATCGAGGTAACAACTAATGCAAAATTTCATCCCTCTGGGATTTTGATAATAGGAAAATTGAAAAATATAAACGAAGAATCACTGCCAGCTGATCTTCGAGCCTTCAAGTGGCCTCAACGTGGAAGCATCTCTTCGGGGGAAGAACTTCTCATATGTGGATATCAGTGTACAAAAAAAAAAAATAAGTGTTACAGGAAAAACAAACAAAAAAAGTCTAAACCATAAAGAAAATAAAAAAAGAAAAAAAATTTCAGTGCTCTAAAAGAAAAAGAAAGAAAGGAAAATTGGTGTAAAAGTAACAAAAAAGAACATTAAAGTAACTGCAACAAGAAAGGACCTAGAAGAAAAATTAAAGAAATGAAAATTAGTTAAAAAAAAAAAAAAAAAAAAGTTAAAGCTGTGAAAGAATTTTAGTTTGTTTGCTTACCTGTACCTAAAGAAAAAGAAATTAAAGGAAAGAAAAAAAAAGAAAATTAGAAAGAATTGAGAAATTAGATTAAAGAAGTAAGGTTGAGAAAGTATAGAAATCTAGTAAAAGATTAAGCTGAAAAGTGAAATTAAAGAATGTCAAAAATATAGTTACCTGTAAAAAAAAAAAAAAAAGAAGAAAAATTATGAAAGTTAAAGTAAATTATTGACAAGTGCATAGAATCAAAATCAAATAAAATTTAAAAGTAGTTAGATAAAAATAAGGAAATAGAAATTAAGTCTTAACTTACATTGAGTGTAACATCTCATCTTTCGTGAAGGATACCCAAATTAATTTTTTTTTTTAAATCTATAAAAAAAAAGAAGTGAATAGTTAAATTTTTGTTTTATTCTTGATGCTCTTCAGTGTAACCTTACCTATTTAAATGCAATCATAATCGTCGTTTAGCAAATCAACAAACTCCAGTCCAAAATGCTGTGCACAACATTCGGGATTATCTGGTGAGTGAATTTTGTTTTTTTTTTTATTACTTTTTGATAAACATGAATTATTATTTATGAAATTTACCTACAATATAAAAAAAAATATAAGTAGAAGGTAAATAGGGTAGACACGGGTTTCGCTCGGTTCATTTCGGGAATATCAAGAGTAATGATGATTGATTAAATCTATGAAAAGAAACAAAAAGAATAAATTTAATAATTTTTTTTTGAGTAATGTTTTGGTTACTTACCTGGTTACAACGATGAATGATGATGAAATAAAATAATATTTTTTTTTTACCTAATATAAGCAAATCACAAAACTATCATAAGGAAATAAAATGAACTATTCGCGAAGGATTTAAAGAAAAAAAAGAAACTTATGATTTTTTTTTATTGAACTTGTGGTTCGATCAATTGAAATGAGATTAATTTTGTTTCGGTTTTGTAATTTTTGGACATGTGGTCATTTCAAGAACTATTTTTTTTTGATAAATTGAAAGATCTCAGTATGGAAAATTAGAGAAAAAGATATTGGGAAGTGGATGTGTGGAAAGTGAAGAGGGGTAGATTAGAGTTTTTTGAGATGTGAGGGAGAGTCAATGACTTTTCAGTTTTCGATCAAGGGCCTTTACAAAATTCGATGAAGCGCGTAAAGGCATAGGAGTATTTCGAGGATTTGTATCTTTGAAATATTTATAGGGTGGGTTATGAAAAGCTCCGAGGACACGAACACCTATGTCCTCCTCTGAAATAAAAGATGTCGTAGAAAAATGAAAGTTTTAAATATCGGTCGTTATAATTCGGGTCCCCCGTCTTTAAAAGATGGAAATATTTACAATCAACTACCAACGAAGATTAAGGCTTGGAAAAAAGGTAACCTCGTCCCTAGCGAGTAACAAGATCCCCCCCATCGACGAGCTAAGCATGGCAACCAGCAAGCCTAAGGTTACCACCGCTATGGGACACCACTAGCGACGCCTGCCTGGACGGGCCGATGGGTCTGTAGACATCGGTCCTAAAGGTGGGAGGAAGTCGTCAGTGAAAAAAAAAAAAAACTTTGGAGGAAAGAAGAGCACGGCAGATTAAGTTTCTTTTGTTTTGGGATCGGCCAAGATTTCGAACCGAGTGAAAAGTCGGTCTTACATGTTCTTTTGGTTTGAAACTGAATGTGGGACTCTTGTTTCTTTCATAAGTGTAGAGGGTTGATATGCTAATAGGCATACAAAAAAATTACGTGCCAGCTTCAATAAAGTTTTTTTTTGTTCTTAAATATTATTACATGATGATTATAATAATAACAAGAAGAACTACACCGTTACATGACAGCCAAGTGGCAGCAAAAAGCAATTCTGGTCAATATTTCTGGAAATATTTCTTACTGACTTACCAAAAGAAACACATGAAACTCAGTACGGGCAACATATGCCCGAGGACACTTTTTTCCAATTGAATGTTTATTTTGCAAGGTTTCGCTTGATTTCGAATTCTAAAAAAATGGTTTTCTAAATTTTTTTTGGTTTCCCATTGTCCTTTTCATAGCCGATACATCTGCTTACGACTCAAAACCCTTGAAATGTACCAGATTCATCATAAAACACGTCTTTTTGTGTTAAATTGTCACACATTCACCGGTGCAGATACTTAAAATGAAATAAAAGACGTAAAACATAAAAATCTCAATGAATACAACATCAAAAATTAATAACACACCAACTTCTGTCTTGATCCCACCAGTCCCAAATCCCAGCACACCCATTGCCACTCAATATCCTACCCCATAATTTTGTATTTCTTCCTCAAATTCAACTCCATATTAACCAGGTTCGGTTCGAGTATATCCCCAAAAGGAATGATCTCTGTTTCCGTTTCATACACACAACTTATACAGCAAAGTCAATATAATATTTCCTCGAAAAGAGACGGAGTCAGAGTCTCACAGTGTCGGAATCGGTGCCTGAAATCCGAAGAATTGAATTTATTATTCCGCACAAAGGTGATTATGGTGAATACCACACCTTCTTATCGATATTGGCTCGGATTTGAATTTTATCTTCTCGTACAGCTCCCCGGGGAGCTTGTTAAAATGCCAACAACTCGAGAAGGATATAGCCATGCATTGCATATAACCATAACCCTCATGTGTGTGTTTTGTTAGGCAAAGGAATACGAATAACGGTGAACGAGTATCGCCATGAATACGTGATTATCCATTTTTTTTTCCCTCCTATAGTATTGTAGGTACATCCCCATCATCAGCCAGGACCAACACGATTGGATTTCAATTTTATTGACCAGTTTGCGGTTGAATGCGGGGATACAATGTTAAAAAATATTTACTTACACTTTGGCTGATACTCAAAAGTATAAAAAAAAAGTATTTTAACTTACTTCGCATCGCACCGTAGCATAGACGAATGTTTATGATCGAATAAGGACAATTTATGAGCAGCGAACTTAATAAATTTTCAGCAAGCATCTTTATAAGAAGCTATTTCCTGTCACCGTTTGATGGCTGATGATGCTGGCGTTGCATCCGGTGGAAGGGGCAAGAAGTCGCTGAATGAAAAACAAAAATGATTAAATGAAACACGTTTCAATTTTGAAAATATACAATATTATTTCCTCGGTGGGCGAAGCAAACAACAACAACAACAACAACAACTGTTGAACTCATCAAAGTGTTCATCATCTTGTTGCTTTTTGCTTTACAACCAGGTTAACGATTATTGGGGAAGATAATTTATGAGCATTTAAAGATTGTTTGCGTAATTCGCTCGGAAAATTGTTATTTGTTTCGCCGACAGACGGGAAATCTTTGAAATTTGTTTTCGTCTAGCATCCGCGCGACCGAAAACACCGCATCGAAACAACGACTACGAACAGTAGGTAGTGTTGGAAGAATTTGTAGTTCTGAGCATGTTTTCAAAATCATTCAAAGTAAATTGTTTGCGGATTCATCGGTGCGTTAATTCAAAATATGCCAAACGTGATTCACTTGTGGCCCATAAATCATTATTTTTGGTATAAATTCCTTCAGTACTTTGTACGTATGTATATTCACGGCTGTGTGTTTTGTTTCAATAATAATAATAAACAAGCAAACTTTAAATAAAAATAAATTATTCAGGTATGTTGTCATTGCATTTTTTTTACAATTTTGAATTTAATACTTACAATTTGGAACCAACGTTTTGATCATTTGTCTTATAAACTATTAAAAGAACAACAAATTAGGTACATATTTTCATAAGAGCAAATAATTCTTCAAAAACTTTAACATCGGTAGAGACAAGTATCAACTTAAAAGCTCTTGAAACTGCATTTATACATTCTGAAAACTGAAGAAAGGTCGACTTTCAAGGAAGTTACAAAATGCAATTTTAAATATGTCGACCAGTGTCATTCTAGTTATCAAGGGGCAGAAGTTAAAAAATTATTTAAAAAATAAACGTGATGTAAAAATGTAAGCCAAATGGTATATGAAAGGTATATGAAAGGTATGGTATATGAAAACTAAATTGCCCATCAATAGATTGGGGAATGGGGGTTGCTAAGCGAAAAAGTTGGGTGAGTGTCAAAAGTAGTGTTTTTTACTTGCTCTAAAAGGCAAGTATTGGTTTCGTGTCAAAAAAAAATTTGAGGTTATAATCAAAACCAACATTACGATGATGTAGAAGTCCGCAAAAGTAGTTTTCGTCATGCCGTCCCACTATGGAGTAAAAGCATGCAAAAACGAGACAAAAGTCGATTTTTAAAATTGCAAAGTTTAGAAGTAAAGCTTCAACCAAACTTTAGAGAAATGTCCGTAGGTCAAAAAAACTGTATATTTTTTTTTTTACTTCAACTAATTTAGCCACAGCACTGGCTCAAAGTCAGTGAAACAGAGAACATATTATTTTTTGGACCATCAAAAAAAAAAGTTGTAATTTCAATTCATTATTTATTTGACATTTTTCAACTGTTGATATAATTTTGAAGATGAATAATACAGATGCAGGTGTGTTCTAATATATTCATTTTGTTTTTTTGTTAAAAAATTGAGTTTTAATAGCTTTTGTGATTTAATTAAAAAAATGCCTATAAAATGTATTTTTCTGTTTTTTGTTTTTTTCTTTCTTAATCGTTTTGTTATTACTTTCCGTTAAATTCCGTTGAGTTGTTTGTGTAAAATGATAAAGTGAATCATAAAGCTACAGTTGCAAAAAAATTGGGTGCTACAATTTGCAACCTTAGTTGTTATTTGTGTTAGAAAAAGTTAGGTTTTTTGCATTTTTAAGCTTTTTCTTAAAAAAAACGTAAATTTTGATATATTTGAAGGATCATCCGGCTTAATAGTTTTTACCAAAAAACGTTTATATGATGTCATGAAAACATATTCTGAAGGTGGATAAGGCTTGTTGTGAGGGAGGAGGGTCAACTCGAAGAATTTAGAATTAAAATATGGCGTTTAGGGTTTGAATATGAATTTAAATAATGAAATGTATTTTTGTTATTAAAATCTGACCCCCTAATAACAAGCGTTAGGCCTCATCCTATTAAAAAAACAAAATCTTTTTCGAAAGAAGCAATTGAAATGCTTATATCTGAGGATCCGATTCCATCTCCATTAGATAACTCTAAAGAAGAATATAATAATAATTCTGAGGAAGAAAGCGAGTCTTGTTCAAAATTTCTTTCGGAATAAACATTTACCTATTTTAAGAAAATAAATCTTCGTATTTCTAATTAAAAAATATATTTCTTATTTATCTATACATATATAAGATGAAATATATTTTATACGTCATCAAATATTGTTCCAGATGGATATCTACCCATTGAAGCCAAAAAATAATTTTGTCTCGTTTTTTCATGCATTTACTCCATAGTCGGTCGTCCGTCGGTCGGTCTGTGTGTCCATCTGTGCACTTCTCCACTGCCCAAACGCGTGGACGGATTTTCTTCAAATGATGATTTTTACGTAATTTCGATAGTTGTTTTTTTTTTGTTTTTGAATATCTCATCCAGAACGAGTACCTCCCATACAACATTTTTGAGTTATTCGAATTTTATCGAAAATGGCTCTAACGATTTTGATTAAATTTTTTGATATGATTTCTTTAATAACGATAAATTTTTAGATTTTTTTTTTCAACAAAATCAATCAAGCCGTTTTAAAAAAAAATATTTTTTATTAAAAAATTTTTAAACGATTTAAAAAAAAAAATTTGGTATGCCATTTTGAAGATGGCTAATATTTTTCAACATCTAAAAATTATTTTTTTTTAAAAAACACAAATTATTGACCCAATATGGAAAAAAAATTATTTTTCATAAAAAAAAAAAAACCAAAAAGTGTTCCCGTTTTAAAAAAATATTTATTTTTACTTATCTCTTAATACCAACACACATCAGGTGACCAAAATCTTAAATTTTCAAGCTAAGTTAATACATAAAATAGCTTTGCACTACATGAGCAAGTTTGTGCGATCCAGTCGTGCATTTTATTACGATTTCTATCATAAGAAGATCTGCATCGAAAAAAAAATAATACAAAAATATTGGGAAAAATGCCAAAAACTATTTTTATTTTTATATTTTGCAATAAAAAGTAAGATTTTGATGAAACTTGATATCAACGGGCTTGCTTTTTACTCGTTAAGATTTTTTTTATTGCAGGGTAGGAGCAACAAAATCGGGAATACGGCAACAAATTCCTGCATAGCGTAACGGGTACAATGGTTGGCACCCCTAAGCATTTTTTCACATTAAATTGCGAATTGCTCTCGCATTTAAAGAGTTAGGAATAAGATTAATATGTCAAATTAAAATTTAAAGAATTTATTACTTGAAAGTTATTATATAAAAATGTTTAGTAAACAAAGAATTTTATAAAAACATCTAAATAGGAAAAGCCAGCCAAAAAGTACAATCATTGGCACCCAGGTACAATTGTTGGCACCCAAGGGTACAATTATTAGCACCCTTAAAATTGAAAGAAAAACAATGGTTTTTCGTGTAAATTTTTACCAAAGTTTAATAAAAAACAACAGTTTATTGTAACAAAAACACTTCCTTCGACGTAATAAAAAAAATATTAATAAAAAAGTTGTAAATACAAAACAAATTAAATAATAAATTTAAAAATCTCGTACAATTAAATGCATTAAAAATCACATTTTTTATTTAAAGTGTTTGTTTAACTGAGCAACAAAATATTAAAGTTAAATTAATTTAATTAAACTTTAAAGAAGCTGCTTTTTTGGATATCAACCCTCTTCCTATTTCCGGATGTTTTCTTCTCCATAAATCTACCTTTTTCCCCCATTTTTTAATCTGAAATTTATAACGGATACAGGGTACAATTATTGGCAGTCTTAAAAGTACAATTATTGGCAGTGCCAATAATTGAAATCCCAGTGCACGAATTGTTGGCACCCCCCCTGCCAATAATTGAACCACTACTTTATATGGGACCAATTGTTGGCACCCCTTTTTTAACAAATTAAACAACTTTTTTTACAAAAAAACAGTTAAAAATATTTAATTTATTAAATTGTTATATTAAAAAAACTAAATCTTCATCTTAAAAATCAAAAAATAATCAAAAACGAACATTTACCAAATTTAGTCTCCTTAGCGGGAACACTGTAGTTTAAGCACTTTTTTACGAATTCCGAAGGTCTTTACTCTATAACTGACAAAAACGAACTGGGAATGAAATAAACAAAAACAAAAATGCAAAATTGTGGAGAATAGGTACAGATTATGAAAAAAAATGATTTTCTGTTCCAGAGACTAGTAGTTTTTGTGAAATTCCTTATTGCATGAAAGGTGCCAATAATTAGTACAAAAATCGGGGGTGCCAACCATTGTACCCTTTACGCTACTTAGATTTTTGAATTTTTGTTATGGCGGTGCTAACTTCACGCACTTAAAAAATGGTACTGAATATTATGAAAACTGATGATGCAAAAACAAAAGCCCTTCTCACCCGAAAGAGAATAATTTTGCTCTTGTGTTACTCAGACTTTACTTCGGTGGAAAGGCATTTTATAATTGTACAGCGAGTTTATTACCTATGTCATGTTAGGAACTACAATTTTTGAAATAAGACTAACTGAATATGAATGAATAGTACTAATTACATAGTGCTTACTTTACAGTGTTTGTTTTATTGAAAATTTTCAAATTCTTGCGTTAGTAGTCAAATTTTCAAATTTTCTGTGTTTAGCTTACAATACATACAAAACCGTCCTTAGAAACAATTTTCAAAGATAGAACCAATATTCATTTCGTTCTCCTATTTGTAAGTACGCCACCTACATAAAAAAAAAAATATATCTTTTAATTTTTGAATTTGTATTCAATTCATAATTTTCTGTGATTCCATTTAAAGAAAATTTGTTTCAATATTGTAATCTTGTAAGATTGGCGCCACATTTTTCTAACTCTTATATCTATGCATAAGAGTATATCCTTCTCTAAAATATGTCCTTAAAGTGCGTGCCCGGACTAGTGCACATAAGCCTAAATTCGTTTAAGTTTTGTAATTTATTTTGCCTATCAGCCTCTGAAAGACAATATTATTGCGGTCATCTAGCCATCATGACTTCAAGAAAATTATTTTATTCTTGAATTGGGTTTAGGTATGTAGGTACACTCGTTTGGAAAAAAAAAACACACACACTTAAGTACTCTGTTCTGTGACAAAGCATTGCAGAGATGCTTTCTTTTCCTGACGCCACACATGAATATAAATGAAGTAAAATTAGGTCATACGTGAGCCATTGACTTAATACATCCGATTGGTGTAACAATGTCTTCCAACATATTCTTGAGCAATTATTTCAAAAATGGCTGGAAGTTTAAGTAAAGTACACACACAAGTACGAGTATGTATATTTTTAAATACGAAAATTGTGTGGTTTATACTTTTTAACCCACCTTCAGTATTATTCTTGCAGCCAGACTTTCTTGTTTTAGATTTAAATGGCAATAAAATAACACTATATCCGAGAAAGCTTTTTGTGAATTGGTATCATGGGTATATTCATATGTGAGACACAAAACTACCACTTGAACATGAAAACGTCTCTCTTTTCCTTACCTTATTAATAACACCGACTGTCTGGCGCCAGGGCTTAACGTGTTGGCATTTGAAAAATGAAACACACCAAGAGATAGTCTGGTCCTGTGTGAATCCTGTGGGGACATAACTTTAAGAGAAAATTACATAAGGTTTATATATTTTTCTTTAATGTACCTATTTCTATATTGTATTTATCTTTTTTGTGTACAGCAGTTTTGAAATAAGAGATCTCACTAAACTAGATAGCAAATTTACATATTTGTTTATTTAATGGAAGAATCAATAGAATTTAAGAAGTCCTTTGAATAACCTACAGAAGTGTTCGAAAAGTACTTCCAGATCGAAACTAATCCCAAAAATGTGTTTTTTTATAAAAAACTAAAAAAATAGTACGTATACGCCCGAGTGACTGATAAAATTTAGAGTTTTATAGACCTTACCTCCTTAGTTTTAACAAAGAATTTAAGTTGAATTTGTATTTGTGTTTAAAGAAGTCATAAAACTGTTATAAATTTAGTGATATCCGTGTCTCCAATATTGTATGACGAATGACGTATACACTTACTTGTGATCTCCTTAAGGGGCATAGGGCCTCCACTACTCCTACGCGCCATCGTGTTCGGTTTCTGGAAATATAACGTAGTTCTCTCCAACTCTTCCCCAGCTGTGCAGATTCATTTTCGACTGTCCTGCGCCATGTGCTTCTCGGCCGACCCGGCCCTCTACCTGCCTGTGTGAGTGGGTTCCATTGCATCGCTTGGCCAGCAATGCAATCGTTGCATATTCGAAGCGTATGACCAATCCACTGCCACTTACGTCTGCGAATAGTACTGTCAATGGATTCTTGACCCGTTCTTTTATGAAGTTCTTCATTGGAAATACGGTTGGGCCAAAAAATCCTTAAGATGTTTCGTAGACACCTATTCACGAACGATTGCAGCCTGCTTGTGACAGTTGTTAAGATTTTCCAAGTACTGCACGGATTCAACATTGGAGCGGAACAGTCTCAGCTTGGTCTTTAAGCTTATAGCGTTGTTTCTCCATATTTTGGGCAGCATTCCGAAAGCAGCCTTTGCCTTTTTAATACGGCTGTCGACATCTTGTTCGGTTCCCCCTTTGGTACAGACAAAACTCCGAAGATATTGAAAGTCTTCTACTTTCTCTACCGGTTGTCCAGAAATATTGACTTGAACGGATGAGTTACTTCCGAGGCTGATCATTTTTGTTTTTGCCGTGTTAATTTTCAGCCGATTCCTGCTTCTCCCTCCACTCTTGTTGTCATTTGATGGAGATCCATGATCCTATGAGAGAGTAAGCATACGTCGTCCACGTAGTCCAGATGTTTTAGTTGGGATGTCAGGCTCCATTAAATTCCAGTATTTCCGTTTAACAGGGCTGCACGAAGCACATCACTTATCACTAACAGAAAAAGTATTGGCGACAGTATGCAACCCTGTCTGACTCCACAGTGGACTTCAAATTTATCCTCTATGTAAAATGACGTATATGGGAATACAAAACTGTGACATTTTATTTTTTCTTAAAATTCTGTATTCATTTTACTATTACCTACGCTTGGTCAATGCAATTGACTTCTTCCACGCCTTTGTGTCTTAAAAAAAGTTTAACCCATTCATAAAATCACATTGTTTTGAATTCTACACCCTTCAATAGTATAAAAAAACTGCATCTATCTATCGCATTGCCATCGAAAACAAACTGACATAATTTTGCAATTTAACACTTTTTTGTTAGGTACTTTACAATTTAAACCCGCACTCAACTTTTCTCAAGCCAACCAAAAGCTAAAAATATTCAAACTATAAAGTTAAAAGTTTTATTCAAAAATCGTTTTATTTTCAGTAAAAAAAAAAAAAAAAAACTAAAGTTAAGTCAACAACTGTGCTCTGATTTTTGTGGTTGGCGCCGCCACTACAAGCACATACTCAGCTTGAGCTAAAATTCATGCGACGATGATAGTTTTATTCACAGGAAGGTGGGTTAAAGATTTTTATGGCAAAACTTTTACCCAGATTTTATTTTTGTTCCAAGTGTTTAGTGCTCCCGCGAGAATAGGTACTCTCAGCAAACAATTGTTCTAGTTTTCATAACTCAGCATGTTGAACACGTAGAATGAAATAAAAATGCATTTAACTTTTATTTTTTATTTACATTTAATAGGATCATAAAACAAATAAGAGATGTATACATAGTTTTGTTGTAAATTTATTTGTGTTTTAGTGCAATATGCATTATGGTTATTTGTTTGGTGAGGAAGTTTGAAAAGCATTCAATAGTTATTGGATGAGTAGGTTTTCTGTATTTAATTAATGTTTATACTAATATGAATAAATTACGCGTCTTTTTTAATGAAAATAAGGTAAATTGAAAATAATGAATAATAGGTACTTCGAGGAATTGCATTAAAAATTTGTTTGCTACCACTGGGAATCAAACTAGTGATCTTCTAATCTATTTATTGAATGGCGACGCATTAAACACTCGACAATTTTCTTGCTACGGGCAATTGTTGTTTTCAACTGCACGCTAATGTTTACCTTCTCACCTCCAGAAATAGATGACACTAATTTTGTAGCTCAACTAGTTTTTAAGTTATTCAAGATTTCGCTAAAATAAGAAAAAGTTGAATTTTCAATTTTTTTCTGTTCCAGAAATTTAAGCTTTTCAAAACCAAAATTTGTTGCGCAAACCTCAATATTGTAGCTCAAGCGCTCAGTTTTTGAAGGGCGGACCTGAAGTACGCTTTTAATATTGAAAACTGGAATAGAAAATGAGCTATTAAATTAATTCTTGCGCAACAAATTTTGTTTCGACGATCTTCAATTTCTGGAAATAAAAAAAAAATCTGACCGTTATTTTAGCGGAATCTTGAATTAAAAAAAAAAAAAAATAGTTTGCACGTTTCTGCTGGTTCATGGTGCCTTCAAATGTCTGCAAATAATTGTTATCCATTTTGTCATTTTTATAGATTTTGGCTTTCGAGTTAACTTTTTTTCAGAAAAAAATTTAATTTTTCAAAAAGTGCTTGAGTTACAAAATTAAATCTCAATTTTGTGCAACAAATTTTGGTTTGAAAAGCTATATTAGTGGCAAAAAAATAAAACAAAAAAAAGGTCATTCATCAAAATTATCTCCATTAGTTTCAGCGGTCCGGAAGTCCCCTTTCGAATTGGAAAATTGGAATAAAAAATTACCCATGAGACCTACAAAATTAATTTTTGGACAACAAATTAGCATTTAAAAGAAACTACAAATTTGAACACAAGAAATAAAAAATAGTTTTCTTACTTTCGTCCGCTAACTTTAGACTTATATTAGCAGAATTTTAAATAACAAAAAAAAAACGATTGTAGCAACAAAAACGAAGTTTATGCCACTTAAAAGCACTTTTGTGACTTTTATAAATCTGGCATTAGTCCTCCAATTATAATGAAGAGTTTAACCACGATGACATACTAGAACGGGCGGCCACTGCAAGAATGCTTTACTCATCGAGTTTAAAAAAAAAAACTGAAATGAGATCTGAAAGAAGACTATTACGAGGTACGAAAACCACAGGGCTTCCCTTCGGCATCCTGGCACAATTTGAGTGGTGAGGTGCATTCGGTACCAACTTTAAGATGTGGATGAAATGACGTGCACTTTTAAAATTCAGAGACCTTCCGCGTTAAAGTTTAACAGATTCACCACAATGGCTGTGTTAAGGTTAGAAACGATTTACACGAGTTTTTCTTTTAATTCTGGTTTGGTGTGTGTTGTTCACTAAATGATGTATGTATCAGAAACCACAGCCTAAACGGATGGGTCGATTTACCTAAAACTTGGTATGTAGCGTTTTTTGGAGAATATCCCCAGACGTTTTTTTGAATTTTTTTTTGACCCCAAATAACGGTACCTGTCATACACCGGTTTTAGAAAAACTCATTTCTCTCAAAAACGGTGCCTACGATTTTGATTAAAAAAATCATGGTCATTTTTTTGGGTAATTAACGGTACCTGCCATAGAACCGTTTTTTTTTAATTCTGATTTTCTCCTTCATGACTCAATCAATTTCAACCATTTTTTTTACATGAATGCTTTTAAGTTGCCGTAATAATATTTAGTAAAAAAATTTCGAAAATTATTTTTTTTAAATTTTTAACAAAAGTTTGAATTTTTTTTTTTTTGAAAAATCATTTTTTCGAAAACTATTCAATTTTTTTTTTTCAAAATTTAGTTTTTAGATGTTGATAAATAATGTCTTAAAAATGGCGTACCAATTTTTTTTTTTATAAAAGTCCTTGCAAAATTTTATATAGAAAAAGTAGTTTTTTCTTAAAAAACGGCTCTAACGATTTTCAAAATTTTAGGTTAAATTCATTTAAGAAGCTGTTTTAGTCATTTGAAAACCGAATTTTATGCTTCTTTAATTGTTTTTTTTTTCTAAAACTGCATTTACAAATTTTTAATTAAAAGGGCTTAGAATAAAAAGTAACTTTATCTTCAAGAGCAAGTAGTTGCGACCCAGTCGTGTACTTTTTGTTATTTTTGTTTTTGAATATCTCGATTAGAACTAATACTTCCCATGTAACGGTTTCGAGTTATTGGATTTTTCTCGATTTTGATTAAACTAAGCCAATGTTATGTTATAAGTGATTGCAATAATCCTGCATTTTTAGTTTTTCTCAAAAAAATTCGGATAACGGAAATATGATAAACTCACTTTTCGGAAATTTTTCCACAATTTTTGTTTTTTTTTTCGTATTATATCATTACTTACTCATCTGATTTCGATCAAAACTTGTCACCAGGTTGTACTTATCATTTTGATTTAAAAAAAATTGAAAACAAAATTGAACCAAAATGATTTTCTTCGACTTTTTTTTTATTAATATGCAAATACATACAATAACTTTGAACTACAAGAGTAAGTTCGTGCGATCCAGTCGTGCATTTTATTTTGCTACACATTAGGTTATCATTTTTTTTAGCAGCTTTCCTATAAAAGATATAATGGTTTCAAAAATTGGTCGAATGTCGAAAAACATGTTTTCCTATTGTTTGCCTTTAAAAATCTTCAATTGAATTTTTTCTGCAGATTGTCCTTATTATTGCAGATTCTTCTGGGGTTATATGTGAAAGAGTCTTGCCTTGTAAGTGGATTTTGTGTTTTTTATAGCCTTTAGCTATAGGTAAGGTGAGATAACTCTTTTTCTGTAAATTGTTTTGACATTCAAATTGAGGTAAGATCGCAACTTAAAATTTTGTGCACACAACTCAGAATATTCTAAAACCAGCATATCTAGACTTTATTCATATTTTTTTTCCAATTTGATGGGCCCCAAAATATTCACAGTAAATCACTAAAAATAATACACAAAAGCGTATTGTTTGTGAAAGACTTCAAATGCAATTAGTTTTGATTTATTTCCATAAACTCCAACAATAAATAAAATTCTGTCTTGCCAATTTCTTGTAAAACTTCTCAGTGGTGACTTTTTTCTTATAAATATGTTTTCAAGTGCATCGGCCTTTTTAAAAACAAATAAATAATATAAAATATAATATTAAGGTTTTTTTTTTTTCTTATTTATATCCAAGACTGATTTTGCAGTCAATTTTTCCACATCAACGCGATACAATATACAAGTTGAACTTTCTTAGTGGATGGCATTACAAGGGTTTAAGGAGGTAATAAAATATTATTTATGAACACCGTTATCTGCCGCTTCAACGAAACATATTCAAAATTATGTGTTGCATTTTATTTGCCAAAAAGTAAATTGCCTCTTGTAACAATATTTGATTTAGTTTTCTTCTCCCTATAAGACACGCGAGAGGTTTTATTATATTTGGATACGTTAAAACAATGAAGTCGTCTTTATGACTTTTACTCTTTCTTTTTCTTTTTTTTATTTTGATTTAACCATTTTAGGTATATAAAACGCGTCAACCCTTAGACAGGAATCTTATTCTAAACAAAAAAAAAAAAAAAATAAACTTAAGACTAAATTTATTGACAAAAATATGACATCATAATAATTCTTAGGAAGGGTGATAGACTTTAGCTTATTACTTCAGCGACATTTCAACAAATCACCCCAAAAACATCTCCGGTTCTTTATAAAGTGGAACCTTATGAGAGCCAACCGAAAAAAAAAAAATAACACTCCGGTATGATAAATCTGCGAGAAAAACAACCTAAGTTCGCCCCCATCATCCAGTCAACAGTATCCCCATTCCATGAAATGGCCCCGGCAATGGCCATGTATGTGGAGCACAAACAAGGCACTTAACGCTATCGACGAAGGTGCCTCCTTATATGATCCTTCCCATAATCCCCTTCGAACTGGAGCTCGGTTATAAATGTCGCCATTACTTACATTGATAGCTACTTTTTGACATTTATTTGAGATTATTGGATGTTTATATTTGTAATTTAGTGAAGGTGAAGTCATGAATGACGAAGCAGAACGCACTTCTAATGTTTGTTTGAGTTCGAGTTCGATTCGAGTGGAGTGATTCTGTCCGTAAGTCGTAAACAAACATGGAAAAAGTTATGCACTAAGTTGGTCCAGCTTTTGAAGAAGTTTTAGTAACAACTCTTATTGAAGAAGTAAGAAAATAAATTTGTTTTTTTGTGAAAACCATGATTGGTGGTGACATTTTTGCTAGAAATTGATTCGAAAGGAGGTGGCACATCACTTTTTAACTCAGTTAAAAGAGCCATTTAAGGATTCTAACCAAGAAAGATGCCCCCACAATCCTTAGCCGGGATAAAGACATTCAAAGTGTCTTCTTGTTTCTATCTTAAATCATTATCATATCTTTAAGTATTTCTATTCATCAAAGTTCTTCTTCAAAAACATCCTGTTCCTTCAAAAATCACCAGGAAATAACATAATCTCATATTCAACCTGTAGGATAATCAACCATAAAACTTTACAAACTCATAAAGACTCCCATTAAAACAAACAAGGATATATAATCTAAAGGATAACTTCAAAGGTGATAACACAGCGAGTTAAGGAAGTTTTATTTAAATTTCTTCAGTTTGAAAGAAGAAAGGGAATATTTGAGTGACAAGGATATTCGCGGCAAGAACGCCTAAAGGTATACGACGAGTATTTGAAGAAAATGTCGTTGAAGGGGTGTATACTCAGTTCATTATAATACCTTAAGAGTTATCTGAGTTATTTAGGTAGGGTTTAACACAAATTTGTAATAATGTTTGTTGTTATTTGTTGTTGTGTTTTTTTTTTTTATCTGGAAAAAGGATTGGCAATTTGTGGGGAAGTTTATGGAAGTGAATAATTTAAAATGATAATTATTATGTTTAATTTTTTCAACAAACAAAAGTACCTGTATCTGAAATAACTTTCAAAGCCACAATGAAATACACTCATTGTAAATGACAAAACTCCATAAAATAATATTTTTTTGGCAACAATACGAAATAAAATATATGAAAAAAATAAAATAAATAAAATTCCCTTGCACATCATAAACAATATGACCTGCGACGACAATGACACCGTAACTGTATAAAACGTTTCAGGTCTTTGCAGATACAAACACTTTTATATTTTTGTTGTTCATAGCTCGAGTGTTGCCAAAATCCTTGTAAGGTAAATTTACTGTGAAGCTGTTTATTGCGGCATAAAGAAGTGTAACCTCTTTGAAAGCAACTATAGAGCAACTCCCGGTTTTTTTGTTTTGAAATAAATCCAAATCATGGGATTTATTGTTTGTAAAGACAAAATGTATAACATTTCTTGTGTTTTAACACCTAAATTGGAGAATTTATTAAACTATAAATTTTTAAGTTCTGTTATTGAATAAACATTATTTCATAAATTCATAATTTTAAAATTTGAGGAAGGAATTCATTTGTGGAAATCAAATAATTTATTTAGTTTCTCGTCTATGAACGCTTTCTTGCAATGAACACTCTTTATTTTGATACGAAATGACAAAAAAATATTTAAAGAAAATAATTTCTACTTAAAAGAAATCTATGAAAAATGCATAAAACACCTACACTACATATAAAGGGTTTTCCAATAAGAGGTGTTATTTTGATATTCAAAGAAAAATGGCATTTTTGGAGATAAATGATCGGATGTTTATTTCATTATAAAGAGGAAGGTATGCTGTTAATAATGAAACACAACATCAGCCAAATGGCAGCCAAGACCACGCTTACAGGACCATATCCTTTTCATGAAATTTTCCATAACCAAATCGCAAAGTGGCTGCCCTATGTCCTCGATAGCCTCACGAATTTCATCTTTGAGGTCTTCAATCGATGCTGGGCTGTTGGCGTAGACCTTATCTTTCACGTGGATCCAAAGGAAGAAGTCGCAAGGTGTTAAATCACAAGATCTCTGTGGCCAATTGTGATCACCTCTTCGAGAGATAACACGGTCCGGAAACTTTTCCCGTAAAAGATCGATGGTTTCATTGCTTGTGTGGCACGTAGCGCCGTCTTGTTGAAAGTAAACGTTGTCCTGATCAATACCATCCAATTCAGGCCATAAAAAATCATTAATCATCTCTCGATAGCGCAATCCATTGACCGTAACTGTTGCTCCAGCCTGATTTTCGAAAAAGTAAGGTCCAATGACCCCGCGGGACCATAAACCGCACCAAACAGTCACGCGTTGAGGATGGAGAGGCTTTTCAACAATAACTCTTGGGTTTTCCGAGCCCCAGATGCGACAGTTTTGCTTGTTGACGTAGCCTCCGAGGTGGAAATGGGCCTCATCAGTCAAGATGATTTTTCGATGAAATTCCGGTTCATTTTCATGCATTTCAAGGACCCAATCAGCAAAGTCACGACGTTGTTGATGATCAGCCGGCTTGAGTTGTTGTGTTAACTGAACTTTATAAGCCTTAAGACCCAAGTCTTTATGCAAAATACGGTCGTTTGTGGAATGCCTAATTCCAAAGAACGACGAGGAATGGACAAACCTGGGTTTTCTTCAACACTTTGGGCTACAACAGCAATATTCTCAGTTGTTCTTGAGCGACGTGCACGGGTTTTATTCTTCACATCATTAACTTGTCCCAACAGCTCGAATTTGTCCACCAATTTCTGTATTGCGGTCCAACAAGGTGCTTCACGACGACCCAAAAATGTTTTAGTTTTACGAACCGTCTCTGCCAAATTTTCACCATTTTTATAGTGAATTTTAATAATTCCAATGCGTTGTTGAAGCGTGTATCGTTCCATTTTTATTAATAACGTAGTTTCTACTTGTCAAATGTCAAAAAATGACAGCTTCAAAACTGACAGCTACCGAAATAGCGGGCTATTCAAAATAACACCTCTTATTGGAAAACCCTTTATGTTTGTATTCGCTTCATGTTATCTACAAAAAAATAAACAGTTGAACGTGTTCGAATATCCTTAGTTTTTGAGTTCCACTTCATAGTGTTCCAGTAATCTACCAACCAAGTCCTGGTATCATCTAATGTTATGTTCTTCCATTCCTTGTCGATATTTTCAATTAAATCGGATCTTTTTGTTGCTTTTTTTTCTTTTCAAAGCTCTCTCTAAATCTGCTCACAAGTTCTCCGTTGAATAAAGATCCAACATTTGCAGGGTCCATTGCAAAATTTAAGTATTTGTATACCCAAACCATCACTTCAAAATACGTGAAGTGTGTTTAGGCCGTTCAACTGAAAAATTGTAAGAAAGCGTTTTATACTGAAACGCAATTCACGTGTCTTTCAATTTGATAGATAGGGCTAACCCCACACCAATAAAATGTCCCCTTAAAAGTGATAATGACGTCTTGTCTCAGCTTTTATTTCTTGACGAAATTGTGAGCAAACGGCTAACTAGCGGAAAATAGATTACCCCTACCCTGCCGCTATCAAGAAAATCAACTTTTGGTTTTGTTTTTGTTGTCTCTTTGTTGCTTTTCAGGAATTTTAATACCTCCAGCCTGTGTGTATACACTGATTTAGCTTCAAGTACAACTTTTAGAACAAAGAGTGGTTGGGTATTTCAGTCAGAAGTACTACAATAAGTTCTTGCATTTCTTGCATTAAATTAAATGGTCTTAACAGAAGAAATACTCTTGCTCTCTTTTTGTTAAGCAGTTACTCACTAAATATAAACTTATTTTAAAATTTAAGGATCTTAACTAGGTAATTTTTGGTTCTAATTTTTTTTTTTTAACTTTTTGTTTGTAAACATGAAACTTAGTCAACGATTAATAAATCCCAGCATATAATGTGTTTTAAAGTTAAAAGAATTAGATCAAAAGCAAAAATTAGATCGCAGCAAAAGAGTTCGTTCTTAAGTTCAAAAAAACCTTCTTTTATCCAGTATTTTGCACCTTCCGTCCATAATTCTTATTTGTTTTCCACAAATTTTGAACTTTTATTTTGCACAACTATTAACAATTGTTATTGTGCAAAATTTGTGAAAAACAAAAATCAATAAGGGACGGACGGACTGCAGACGGTGCAAAATACTGGATCAAAGAAGGGTTGTTTTTTTAACTTTCAAAAAAAACTGCAGTAATTCGAAAACCGGTAATGTTTCTAAACAAAATAGTTTCTTAGTTCTGAGAAGTCATTACCAACGTCTATACCATTTTCAGTTTGAACCATAACTTTTGAGAGATTCTGCAGTAGCGAAATTCGAGTAAAATGGGTAGAGAGGTTTGTTTTTTTTTATTAAAGAAGGACCTCAGTTTTGAGAGAAGTTTGGGTCATGATGGCAGTATAAATCTTAATGTCGAGTAATATACTTAAAAAAATATAAAATTAAGAATCAGCTATAATTTAAATAAAATCTCCATATTAACCTAAAAGACCTTTTAAAAAAATCTTCAAGTGACTTGTGAACCTTCTAAGACTTTTTTGACAGTTCTTAATTTTTGTTCTATATAATTATAGGTAAGGATCAAATGGCACCCATTCTGCCTATGTATAACTCAAAAAAAAAAGAAAAAAAAACTACACCCTACCGGTACAACCCTGTCAGATTGCGGTTTTTTGTAACTACTACTGTGTACAAAATTTCAGTCTTGCGAAATTTCGAATTTTGAAAAATCATAAATCAGAAATTGGTATCAAATGAACTATAAACAATATTTCAGTCTTCAGTTGCTAAGGAGTCTTTCAAAGGCGCAGGGAGATGAGTCCATGGGACATAAGCTCATAATGTGCTCACGTCCCACCTAAGACGGACATAAATCCATACTTTTTTGTCAATAAGACAGGACATAAGTCCATTATTTTGGCTTCATTGTTGTAAACATAAAAAAATATTACAAATAGGAAAATTGAGCATAGAAAATACCTTTCTAGCGAAGTATGTTTGGGGGCCATGCTGCCCTGCAACCCCCCTGCTTGAGGTCATTTTAGGATGTTACTGTTTTATACGCTCATGATTGGTGGCCCAGCCGTGCATAAATAGTAATTGCCAGTTTTGTTTTATTAGTTCTTTGGTAGACTAGGTACCTAGTCCTTTAATGGACATTTGTTCCAACCAGGTGGGTTCTCAAATCAAATTCGGCATTATTTCACAATTCGGCGTTATTTCATCATCATCATCATCATCATCGGCTCGACAACCGGGGTCCGGTCCTGGCCTCTTTCAACAAGTCTCTCCACCTATCCCGGTCTCGAGCCAACGCCATCCAGTTGCGCACCCCAAGGCTTCGGGGGTCCTGGTCTACGCCATCTCTCCAGCGCAAGCATGGTCTACCACGCTGCCGTCTACCATAGAATGTACCGCAAAAAACTTTCCTCTTTTCTTTTCCTCTTCGCTCATACGAGCTAGGTGCCCTGCCCACCGGAGTCTACCGAGCTTAATTTTTGTCACTATGTCTGCTTCAAGGTAGATTGCGTACAACTCATGACTGTACCATCTCCGGAATCGTCCTTCCTCACATATGGGGCCAACATTTCTCCGTAAGACTTTTCTCTCGAAGGTTACTTACTTAAGGTGGCGCTTACAATCTAGGATGGATTACGGCCTCAACCAACATGCCTCTCCAGCCAGCTCTGTCCTTATCTAGCCGCCTCCAGTTACGCACGCCAAGTTGGTTGAGGTCGTTCTCCTTTTGTGTGAGCAACTTGTTTACGCGGTCTCCCTCTGTAGGTTAGTAGGTTACTGAAAGTGATAACTGGCTTTCTTACTGTCAGAAATGATTAGGATGGCGTTGTTCAGAAGATCAGTGCAGAAGCTTACTACTTCATCGTTGATTGTTGGAACAATACCCTCGTTCTGGATTTCCATTGCAGACAAATACTTAAGCTGGTGTGCTCATCCTTCTCACCAATTATTTGGAGTGGTTTGAAAATGGAGATGCTTCTGAAAAGTTCCTTTAAAGAAAATAATAAATATGACTTTTCAAGTGGGTTGATTTAACCTTGACTTTTCAAACAGCATGAGGAACAGTGATGTGGATATACTCCAAGTAAGTAAAACATCAGTTTAGAGCAGGGTCTCCCTTTTACGTTCATTGGTGTATGATGGTCAGAGGTTAGAATGTTGTATAGAAATTGTCTAAATTTTGAGCCTCGAGCAACTCCAGCTCTGATACCCTTCACTAGTGATTTGTAGTTTTCTTGACATCAAGGAATCATGGGATATTGACCTGATAAACTTTAAAATCATTATTATTTGTGATCCTAATCCATTTGGATACAATTAAGTGTCATAAGCGATCTCGTAGATCCTTTGGACTTTTACCAGCATTTGTTTTTATTTCAAACACACAAAAAAAGGTACACAGGAGCAACTTGTTGTTGTCAGTTGCTCTGAATTTCAAGCAACTCAGTAGGTACAACAAAAATTTGCCATAATATAATATGGATCACATGAAATGATAGCTAAAAACGGCTTTTTCCTTTGGTAAAATATAATTCCAATCGACAAAACTATATACCACAAAACAAATATGTAGTACTCGTTTGCACCACTATTCAGCTTAACATTCTTTATTAAATATTTTTTCACGTTCAACTGTATTGGCACTTTCCTGCTAGGAAGGTAGATGTATGGATATTATCCATCGTCCTTTTTTCGTAAGAAGGACTCAAAACTAATACAGAAATTCCTTTAAGCAAAAACTTTTTCCCACATTGACCACAAGAAAAAATTGAAAAAAAAAAAAATAAAAATACAAGAAAAAGAAAAACACAAAAATTCTTTCTTTTTGGTGAATTTGCAAGAAAATCGAATGCATGAGGATATAAGTAGGTGCCTTTGGTAAACTTTCTATTGTCAATGCATGAGTGTAGAGCATTCAAGTCTGAAATCTTCCATTTTTGTTTTGTTTTGTATGATTTTTTCGCTTTTTTTTTTTTTTGTTTGCTGATGTTTCGTTGCAGGATATTTGTATATTCTTCGAAATTCTTTTGACTCTTTTGAAGAAGACTTCATTTCCTATTTTTCCACAGGCGAGGCGCATCATTTTATATCATCTCGTATCTTTTTTATGTGTATGAATGTATATAGAGTTTGTGTTTTCAATTGAGTTCGAAGTCCTTTCACAGAAAATTCTTTGTGAGGTGCTTTAGATTTGGACACATGACAGAGGTTGCAAAATGATGATCAATGAAGTTGCTTATTCAGTTTATTTTTCATTCTCTCTACAAGTATGGTTCGTCCTTATTCTTCTTTGTTTTGTTTGTCTTGGAATAGTGCATTTGGATAAATAAGTAGATGATGTTGGACCACCTTTATGCAAATTGAATGTCAGTTTTTTTTATATTCAAAGAGCTTTTGTATATAATATAGGACTCTGGAACTAATGAGTTGCAAATCAAGAATGACAGACGAACCGAATACGTGGGGACACAGTCATGTACCGGAAACAGTAGTCTCTGAAATAAAGGCTTCATCTGGAATGTGAAAAGAAGAAAATGAAAACAGACAATTTTCACAAAGCGCTCATCGTGCTACGTTATAGGATGCAGCAAGGTGAAATCTAACTGCCCTCGGGAATTTATTCATTTCAACCCTTGTTTTCCTTCACAAATAAAAAACTGTGGCTATACACAAAAAAAAACACAACAATGCGAAATTATAGGTGGAAATTAGATGTCATTCCGGTGTCATCTGCAACACCACAATTTTGTTCCCTGACAAGGCAGACCTATTGTTGCCTGACATCACGCTAAATAAAAGAAAGAAACCATCACCCAGTTGTTGGAAACCACAATTCCTGTGATTACTTGTACAATATACTCGTAGAATCGCCTTCTACCCTCGAGGTGTAAAACGGTGATTTTTCATTATTACACTGCAGTTTTATTGGGGGTTGCTGCTGAAACTAGAGTAAAGGGAAGGTTTTAATGGCAAGGTATCGAGGTATTTTAAGGAAGATACGATATTTTACCAACTTTCATAGAAATCTGCGGTTATGTTTCTGATTTGCTTTGTCTACTTTAAAAATTAGGTATTTTTGTAAAAATCTACAAAAAAAAACTAAAACTTAAACAGGAATCTTCAGCAGGTATTCAGTTGAAAATACGAGTAGTTCTTTAAAATCTTCTTTTAAATTTACAATTCTAAAAAAAACTCAACTTTTTAAACACAATTTACCTCTCTCTTGAAGTTTCGTTCAACTAAAAAAAAAAAAAAGCATCTCCCAAAACTTGATTTGCTTAAAGGTCATGAATGGGTAATAAATCCTACGCAACGATATGAATCTCGGCTTAGGAAAAAAGTGGATTTATTAATTTTTCTTTTGCACACTCGTGCACCGTTTATTTAGTAGAAAAATGAGGAATAAGAATAAATACATGGAAAAGGAACTTCACAATGTTTTTTTTTTTCAGCCTTTTTCCAAATAAAAAAAAAGATTATTTAACACAGCGAACAATGGGTAACTTTTTTTTAACAAAAAAAGGGAGAAAGGCAAATATAAAAAAATTTCCCCACAGAAAATCCTTACGGAAATCCTTTGTTTTTTTTTTTTTTTTTTTTTTTTTTTTTTTTGTTAAACGTTAAACGTGGAGTGAAGAAAGTTTATATCCACTCAATGTATTTTTTTTATCTGAATGTTGTAAGGATATTATTTATGGAACACAAAATGCTCTGTTTTTTTAAAAAAAGTTTTAGGGTTCATCGTATGAATATGAATAACGTTTAAGGTTGAGATTTGTTTTTTTTTTTGTTTGTCGTTTGTGTTATGAAAGGTAAGCTTATTTTTTTTTTTTTTCTTTAAATTGGTTCAATGAAACTTATTTTTTCAAGCTAGTTTTACTAGGATTTATGTCTTCTTCTCAAAATCTTCCTAATTTTGGGTGCAATTTAAGTCAATCTCATAAAAGAATATGAAATTTTCAATTGTTGGAATATAATCTTCTAAATCTATAAAGCAAAGTCGGGTAAGTTATACCATTTCTAACTCAAGAACTGCTGGACGGATTTTAGTGATCTCACATTTGTTGCATTCGTCTTCCTTTCTATTTGCATAATAACTACTAAAACTTTGGAAAAGTCATGGTCTTGATAAGCTTTCTCGTTCATTGAAAAAAAAGATCAAAAAATAATTAAACATTAATCTCTAGGCAACGACATCTCTGATATATGATGAAAACAGAACACGGAATTCTGGCTCGGTTAATGCCAGTAGATGGTCTATTGCAATGGCCTTTCATTTCATCAACATTAGCTAGCTGTTAAGACCTGCACCACGATTATTTTATTTGAACTCGATTTAAATGAATACTGACCGGTAAAAGCAATGAAAACAGTGCTTATTACCACTAAAAAAAATACGGCGGAAACACAATGAAAGTCATAGAAAATAGAGTCAAAAATGCGGATAACCGCCGTAAAAACCACGGAATAACGCGGAGAATTGCAAGAGAAGGTGGTTCTAAAAAAAGCGCTTAATAATATAACAGGGAGAATGGCGAAGTCGCGGAAAAATATGGGAAATTGATCATTCTCACGCAGAAGGCAAAACACTGGTCAAAAACCACGCAATACAGCCAAGAATAGTAAGGGAGGTAAACGCTAGTAAAAAGTCTAAAATACTGGAAGAAAAGTATTTCCTCGCTCACAGATAAAAAAATTGTGTAGAGTTACGGAAAAAATAACAGAAAAATTCGTCGAAAATTTTTCGTAAAAAAGCACAGAATACCAAAGATAAAAGCACATAATACTGGTAAATGAACTATAAAACACTCCGATTTGTTACGCGATATTCAAGGCATTTAACTTAACTTTTCGTTTCTTTGTCCCGGTATTCTGAGTTGTTCCATGATTCTCATACGTAGTTCTATGTATGGCCTAATTTGTTTATTCTAAAAATAATGGAAAAAAAAACTAAAATATTGTGCTTCAATTTGAATAATCAAATTTAAAATTGTAAAATATATCAACACAATTCCTGAAAACATTGTGGGTCAGTAGGTGTTATTGTCCAGTAACTAATAAAAGATCATGTGATGCAGTCATTATGCATGCAGGACAGGACAACGTCTGCTGGGTCAGCTTGTATGGTATAAATGTGAAATATTTCTTTATTCTACCTTATTCTCGATAAGTTTTTAACGTCTCAGTAAAATTGGTTTCCTCATTTTGCAATCGCATTGGATTGGAATAAATTTTTAGATTTCAGCAAAAATTATCTTAAAACAAATAAAAACAAACAACAAACAATGTTGCTATTCTATAGAAAAGCAATTGAGAAATTCGATGTTACTAAAGCTGTGTTTAATGAGTCTGTTTTGAACTGTTCGGAAGAGAAAAGTACAACTTTTCGGAGTTTATCGAAAAACTTTCTGTTCCAAACAGATCTGTTTCGTGTTTAATGAGTCTGTTTGGAACAGTCAGGAACAGGAACTGTCATAGTCAGCTGTTGGGTACTGTGTAGTATTTTGATTGAAATATTTCGTTGCGAATATAAACCCACTGAGTTTAATTAAAATGCAATCAATTTAGTTAACCTATCCATTTTAATTGGTTTGGACGCCATACTTCTCAAGGATTTCTGTTCAATAACAAATTTATACTTTTAGGCAAGCAACAAAGATTTTTTTGACAAAAGTATTTGGACATTTGACGTCTGCCGTCTGTTCTCAGTTGCCAGACATTTGGTCTGCTTGGGTACTCGCCAAAACAACGAATTTTTACTGTTTTTGAGTCTAAGTCCTGTCAAACCTGTCAAGAGAGAGAAAATCATTTCCACTCTTTTGAAAATTTCTGGCCAAAGAGTTTCTTGCGGCTGAAATATGAATTCTGTCAAAATCGTTTACAAAAAAAAAAAAAAACATTAGAAACGAAGTAAAATATTTTTGAACGTCGGGAATTTTAAATCAATTAGCAAAAAATTAAAATACAATCAAAAAGTAAATTATTTTATAAATAAAACAAAAAGTGTCTGATATTTTAAAGGGTTTTCAAATAAGAGGTGTTATTTTGAATAGCCCGCTATTTCGGTAGCTGTCACTTTTGAAGCTGTCATTTTTTGACATTTGACAAGTAGAAACTACGAAACTAGAAAAAATGGAACTATACACGCTTCAACAACGCATTGAAATTATTAAAATTCACTGTAAAAATGGTGAAAATTTGGCAGAGACGGTTCGTAAAACTAAAACATTTTTGGGTCGTCGTGAAGCACCTTGTCGGACCGCAATACAGAAATTGGTGGACAAATTCGAGCTGTTGGGACAAGTTATTGATGTGAAGAATAAAACCCGTGCACGTCGCTCAAGAACAACTGAGAATATTGCTGTTGTAGCCCAAAGTCTTGAAGAAAACCCAGGTTTGTCCATTCCTCGTCGTTCTTTGGAATTAGGCATTCCACAAACGTCATTACACCGTATTTTGCATAAAGACTTGGGTCTTAAGGCTTATAAAGTTCAGTTAACACAAGAACTCAAGCCGGCTGATCATCAACAACGTCGTGTCTTTGCTGATTGGGTCCTTGAAATGCATGAAAATGAACCGGAATTTCATCGAAAAATCATCTTGACTGATGAGGCCCATTTCCACCTCGGAGGCTACGTCAACAAGCAAAACTGTGGCATCTGGGGCTCGGAAAACCGAAGAGTTATTGTTGAAAAGCCTCTTCATCCTCAACGCGTGACTGTTTGGTGCGGTTTATGGTCCCGCGGGGTCATTGGACCTTACTTTTTCGAAAATCAGGCTGGAGCAACAGTTACGGTCAATGGATTGCGCTATCGACAGATGATTAATGATTTTTTATGGCCTGAATTGGATGGTATTGATCTGGACAACGTTTACTTTCAACAAGACGGCGCTACGTGCCACACAAGCAATGAAACCATCGATCTTTTACGGGAAAAGTTTCCGGGCCGTGTTATCTCTCGAAGAGGTGATCACAATTGGCCACCGAGATCTTGCGACTTCTTCCTTTGGGGCCACGTGAAAGATAAGGTCTACGCCAACAGCCCAGCGTCGATTCAAGACCTCAAAGATGAAATTCGTGAGGCTATCGAGGACATAGGGCAGCCACTTTGCGATTTGGTTATGGAAAATTTCATGAAAAGGATATGGTCCTGTAAGCGTGGTCTTGGCGGCCATTTGGCTGATGTTGTGTTCCATTATTAACGGCATACCTTCCTCTTTATAATAAAATAAACATCCGATCATTTATCTCCAAAAATGCCATTTTTCTTTGAATATCAAAATACCTCTTATTGGAAAACCCTTTAGATCATCTTGTTCCCGAGTATTTGAACAGTTTCAACCGTAATTGAGAGAATTTCATTCCCATTCTAAAAATTTTGACGGATTTCATATTTCAGCCCAAAAAGTTCCCAAACGCACCTATTTCTGATCATCTGTTCTACCTTTTTCCCACAAACACAGTTTATCTGATTATTTAAGAATCTGATAAATTTATTCATCTGGCTGTTTGTTCATCTGATGATTGAAAAATTAGTTCTAAATGTCTAACGGCCAATTTCTTGACAAAATTCTAGTTCTTAAAACTCGGTTTAAGGAAAAAATTAGAACTCAAATTGTTTCATTTTTATTTTTATTTTCCATAAGAAAAACTGACAGCTAAAAATGATAGTTTAAAACTGATTTTAGAACTTTGTCAAGAAATTTCATTTCAAAATCATTTGCAATTTGGTTTCTAATCCAGGTACGTCTAAAAACTATGTACTAATTAAATAGATGCTAAATTCTTTGTTAATATTAGTCTAAAAGCCCAAGCCCACAACATATTTTGCTAACGGAGATGTAACTAAAAGGTGAAATCAAAAGCCTGGCAGGTTTTTTTTTTACACGGGAGTGAGGGTAGGGATATAAAAACAGTCATTTATTAGTTTTTCATTTCGGTGGTATAACCACTTAACATACCTAAATTATAGTAACGTACGTCCTGATAAAGAATTTTTAGGTTCCAGGCTTTTTAAATGTCGCCACTCTCAGCCAGACACATCCGAAAAGTGGTTGTAACTTGAGTCTGTAACATTCTTAGAACAAATAGTTTAAACTGAAAAAAAATGAATATTTTTCTTGCAAAATTTTGAATTTGAAAATAAATTCTTCATTAACTATCAGGTAAAATGCTATTATTAAAGCAACCTACGATGGATGCAAATGTCACGTTTTACATAGAGGAAGGTTGTCGGATGAATTCAAAGTCCATTGTGGAGTCAGACAGGGTTGCATACTGTCGCCAATACTTTTCCTGTTAGTGATAAGTGATGTGCTACGTGCAGCCCTGTTAAACGGAAATAGTGGATTTCAATGGAGCCTGACATCCCAACTAAAAGATCTGAAAGATCTAAAAGATCTCATAGGATCATGGATCTCCATCAAATGACAACAAGGGTGGAGGGAGAAGCAGAAATCGTGGGGCTGAAAATTAACACGGCAAAAACAAAAATGATCAGCCTCGGAAGTAACTCATCCGTTCAAGTCAATATTCCTGGACAACCGGTAGAAAAAGTAGAAGACTTTTAATATCTTGGGAGTTTTGTCTCTACCAAAGGCGGAACCGAACAAGATGTCGACAGCCGAGCTGTATCAAAAAAGCAAAGGCTACTTTCGGAATATTGTCCAAAATATGGAGAAACAACGCTATAAGCTTAAAGACCAAGCTGAGACTGTTTTCCGCTCCAATGTTGAATCCGTGCTACTGTATGGGTGCAGCACTTGGAAAATCTTAACAAAACAAAATCTAAAGCAAGCTGCAATCGTTCGTGAATAGGTGTCTACGAAACATCTTAAGGATTTTTTGGCCCAACCGCATTTCTAATGGAGAACCTCAGAACGGGTCAAGAATCCATTGACAGTACTATTCGCAGACGTAAGTGGCAGTGGATTGGTCATACGCTTCGAAAAGGCAACGATTGCATTGCTGGCCAAGCGATGCAATGGAACCCACTCACACAGGCAGGTAGAGGGTCGGGTCGGCCGAGAAGCACACGGCGCAGGACAGTCGAAAGTGAATCTGCACAGCTGGGGAAGAGTTGGAGAGAACTACGTTATATTTCCAGAAACCGTACACGATGGCGCGTAGGAGTAGTGGAGGCCCTATGCCCCTTAAGGGGATCACAACGGACTTTTTAAGGTCTGAGGACCTAAGTAAGTAAGTAAGTAATAAATTTAACTAAAATATATAATAATAAATTTAACTAAAAAGAAAATTTAATAATAGGTTTTTGACTCTAAGATAAGCTATTAAGATTTCGCTGTTGCCTTTGCATAGTTATTTTTATAACTATAACTCCCGCCTGAGCAAAAAATCAGATCTGCGTGATTTGACGCAAAGGTCTTTTTCCTTCGAAACGACACGAAAACTGAACTAAAATTAATAACAAATGGTCAATCGACGCTACATGTAAAACAAAACCTATTAGCTACTTTTTAAAAAATTTTCTTCACAATCAACTCAATATTTTTAAATCCTAGTACCTTAAAAATGACTTACAAAGTCCTTACTATGTATAGCAACCCCACTTGAGAATGTCTATTCACATCACGTAACAACTAAAGGAAATTGTCAATTTAAGGTGGACTAACTGTCCCTTGACTATTAAGTACCAACACAACAATAAATGTGTATACCAGAGATACTCAACTCATACATTGTGTTGCTACCTTCTTCACAAAATAAACGACTTTCTTTTTTTGACAAATTATTTTCAGGTTTTATATATTTTCGTATACAAAGAAAAAATCCTAATGCCCGATTTCACCAGTGCGCGTTTTTTTTATATTTTTTTCAGATTGTATTTTGCAAGACTTTTACTATTGTAAATAATAAAAAAATTAATAGACTTATTTCTCGGTATTAAATGCTGTTTGAATTCGGCAATCTTTAGTCCTACATGATAAAAGTTATCTAGTTTTTAAACAACTTCAACTGAAACTTAAAAAATACAATAAATAACTTTATCGGTGGATATTTGAAAAAAAAGTGTCGTAACTGGGCATTAACTGAACAACAATTTGCCTTGCAAGAAAGTAGAATTAACTGAAAATATCATGCATTTCTCCTGGAAATACTTTCCAACAAATCCACCACAAGGATATTCTTACATTTGTTTAGGTAGTATTAGAACTTTAGGTGGAAGTACACCGTAAATCCTTTTATTTTATATTCTTAAATTATTTTCTTTTGTTGGTCAGCCAAGTGTAACTGAATGTTTTCGGTATTCTACAGATGGAAGGATACAAAGAATTTTGTTAACAAAAAAAAAAAAAAAAATACACACAGAAATATCCTTTAAGACGAAGGTAAAACCAAAAAAAAAGAAAAATGACTGCATTTCTGTTCTCGGGTTGAGTAATGATGTTTTCAGTAAACATAATTTGGCAATTTTCTACCGCATTTATTTCGTGTATGTGACATTTTTGTTTGCATTCCTTCTAGGACATTCAATTAAGTGTAACAAAAATATAAGCATTTTGTATGTAATTCAAATTTTGTAAAGGAATTCGCTGGTAAAAATTTACTTCCTACGTGTCGTCCGTAAAAGTGTCGAAGTTAATTTTTGGAACTCGTCCATTTTATCAAAAAAAATATTGTCTATTTGACATTTTTCTGAGTGATACTTTTTACCTATCAAGTGGAAATATAACACAAACCGTTTTGTTATTTTGCAAAAAAAAAAAAACAGGAAACCATAAAAACTTTACGGGAAATTACCCTCCGTGAAAATTATCCACCATTTAACATTGAGCATTTGTTTTCGCTAGAAAAGTTGTTTATTTTTATTGGCACTCTTCTAACAAATCTTTTAATATTTTGTTGCATATATTTACTAAAGTACCTCGCACTACCCTTAGAAAAATTATGAAATTACTTCTTCAACCCCCCACCGATGTTTTTGCATTGAGGTAGTAGTAGGTATGCAAAAGTAAAAAAAAAAAAGTTTACTCAACTTTTCCCTAAATATCCTTGTTGTTGATGTTGTTGTTGTTTTTTTTTTTTGGTTAAGCAGAAGCAATAACAAGAAAATTTGCATTTTATGTTCCAATGGAACCAATTTTAAAAGGAGTTATGACATTTTTGCACTTCGCTTAGCCATAATAATATAGAATGGGAAATCAAGCAGGAGATACTGGGAATGGGAAACGGTAGTTTTTGTTATGGAAAATCTCTGTCTGACTTTATCGTGCAAAAATGAAAATTCGTCATGCATGAGTGATGCTATGGTAGAGATAATTTTTTTTTTTTTTTTTTGTATCTACAGCAAAGAATCTTAAGAATTCAATGCAATTATGCAAATTTTCATAAAAATTTGCAACGATGATAGTCATCTAGTCGACTTTAGTTAGTGGAAGGAAGAAGAGTAGGTAAGGGAGGTTTGTTTTAGGATTCGCTTCATAAATTAAATTTATATTTGGGGTCCCGTTTCCTCTAGTTTAGATATAGCAAACCTAGAAGTATGTATGTAGTTGCTGCTATAAGTTTGCTCTAGCATTAACGTAGGTACACTTTTTTGGAAAGAGTACAAAATAGTGTTTGCTATAAAATATCAGACTGACTGCCTACCTTCCGTAAAACCAAAAATATTTTTTCTTTTTTCTAAAAATGTTCTTGGCATTTTTTATTGTCAATTGAGGTGGCTGTAGGTACATATATTTGTATTTATAATAATTGTGAATATTAATTAGCTTTACAAATAGGATTGTGGTATTCTAAATCTGAAGTAAGAAATGCTCAGCCTGGCTCAAGGGGGGTGGGAGACAGGGTTGCACTCCTAAGTAACATTTTTACACGTATAACACTCTCCAAGAGTGTTTAAAGATTGATTTTCAAGAGTGAGAAGTATTCAGGAAGTCAGTGGCGTACCCAGAAAAAAAAATTGGGGGAGGAGGGTTAGAGTATCTGAAATTTCTATAAATCTCTAAGACTTGCAAAAAAGTTTTAGTTAATCATGTGCATTATGATGAAATCACCTTAAAAATAACATGATCTTGGAGGCTTAAGGGGGCGGGGGGATTGAGCCCTCTGAGAATGATTATTATCTGTTTATTTGCTCAAATCTGAATGCGGTTACAATTGCATCTACTATTTATTATTTTACCTCAAAAATTAAAATAAAGCGCCTTCAAAATAATGCATATTATTTATTTTCAGAAAAGGGTTAACATTTATGTATGTACTCTTATTAAACCTATTTATTTTTTCCCCCTAGAAAGCTTATACAAAATTATTCTAAATTATTAGTTTGTTCATTAGAATGGCTCTTAATTTTGGCTTTTTTGAAATTTAATGGCTTACAATTATATCGAACTCAAACTTTGTAGTTGTATGTTGTTCTGATGACGACACAATATTTTGATAATTAGAATTAGGTAGGCTAAAACTAATCATATGTGTCTTGACCCTCCAATGGCCCTCCCCAGTGCCCTTACCACAAACAAATTTTGCCGTCATCTGAACAACATACAAGGACAAAGTTTCAGCCCGATACGATGATTAGAAGTAGACTTAAATTGTTATGAGGTGTTTCGAGCACTCATTGCCCCGCCCCGGGGTACTGGTCATCAACATTTTGTGATGTTACCAGAACCACATTATATGTTAAAAGTTTCAATTCGGTACTATAACTGGAAATAGGCTTAAAATGATTTAGAGTGGTTCGACATCCAATCTTCCTCCTATGGGCCCGCACCACCAAAATATTGTGCTGTTATTCGGTCACAATTGACTTCTTACATTTTATTACATTGCTTGTTAGTTTGTTCCTTTGAAATTACAAGTCCAGTTAAACCTCTCTTACTTGGAATCCGTTCAAGTAAGAGGTCTCGGCCCATACACTTTTATAACACAGGTCAACAAAATTTTTTTTATCTTCGTTCCAATAACAAAATATTACTTTTCTGAAGGTTTTTGGTATGCTGAACCCGAATACGGGGTCAGAATTTTTGTATCGCATCACCTTTTTGAGATATTCCTGTTTGAAAGTCAAAAAACACGTATTCTTGAAGCAAAGTTTTGACGCGAGTTAATTTGTAATATTTTCTGAAAGCACTAATTTTCTTCTCCCAGACTCAGTTTAAATCCTTTTAATAGCATTATTTTTACATTATATAATGTGGAAGTAAGAGCTCTTTTTTAATAGCTCTCTTTTAATAGGTATTAAAAGAGAGCCCGAATTCGGGTTCAGCATACCAAAAACCTTCAGAAAAGTAAATTTTTGTTTTTGGAACGAAGATAAACAAAAATTTTGTTGACCTGTGTAATCAGCACAATGTAATATAATATTCTACTAAAATTTCATCGAATTTGACGAATTTGAGCGGAAAATTTGTCCCATACGTTTAGAACTTCGTTCTTTCGAATCAATCTCGAATCCATTTGTGAGCCAACGGTACCTACCGTTCTCCAGTGGTGGCTGGCCGAGTTTCGTCAACTAAAGCAAACAATTTTGTTGAACTCTTTTTATGTTTGTGAAACTTTTATTAGCAAATACAGTTACGTGTGATATATTAAATTAAAACAAATTTTATCGTGATGCTCAACAAAGTTCAATCATAGCTTTATGAGGCTTAGGTAAATTGTAATTAAGCGCAGCGTAAGCCGTTATATCGGCTCACATACTACAGAAAATAGTGAAATTCTATGATCCAGAACTTTGCAGACAATTTGTCCGCTGAAGTTTGAACAGCCACCAAAGCCGTAAGACTTGTCCGATTTAAAAAAAAAACTAAACTGTAATCGCTTTGCCTTGTTTATTCGTCTAAGGAAAAAAGTTTTGTTCAAAAGATTCAAAATGGTCAAAATAAAATTAAAAATCTTTGGACTTTCGTCACGACTGTAATAATGAACTGATTATCGTAAAACTTACGGCAATCACCTCGTCTCACCAAAATCAAGCTGCGATATTTTTTAGTTTTTTTTTACTTTTTCGTTTTTTTTCAATTATTTTGATGATTTGCTTGAGGTCCTAATAGAAGTGTCCAGAAAGGAATAAATGGAATAAGATTTTCCTTAAGTATTTAGCAAATACCTCTGACCTATTGTGATGCTTTTTATCAAAGGCTGAGGTAAGCTCGCCGGTTTCCAGGATCCTTCCCAAAGAAGCAACAAACTTGGGCTTGGAGGACAAAGTCTCCGATAAATGTAAACACTTGTTTGTTTCAAACTTTTGATTTTAAATTTTAGCTTTTATTCAATTTTCTTGGTTTCTATAATTTTTACACTTTTTGACAATGTGTTGGTTTAAAAATAATAATAAAATATTTCATATACTTGTCCAAAGAGCCCCTTGAAGAGGAACCCTGAGGAACGGCCTTTGGGGATCGTTACGGAAACCCTTAATGTCTCTGGACAATACCCAGAGAAGAACCTTTCGGAACTCACCTAAAGTGTCCCTGGCACGCAAACCAGAGGAAGAACCTTGCGGAACTCACAGATGTCCAAAGAGACCTCGAAGAGGAATTCTAAGGAAAGTTCTTTGGGAATCTTGGCGAAACCCTGAATGTCTCTGACAAAATCCAGAGAAGAACCTTTCGGAACTCACCTTAAGTGTCCTCGGCACACAAACCAAAGGAAGAACCTTGCGGAACTCACAGATGTCCAATTAGACCTCGAAGAGGAACTCAAAGGAACGTTCTTTGGGAATCTAGGCGAAACCCTGAATGTCTCTGGACAAGTCCCAGAGAACAACCTTTCGGAACTCACCTTATATGTCCAAAGAGCACCTCGGAAGGCAGTCTGAGGAAAGTTCTTTGGGGATCCTAAGGAAACCCTGAATGTCCCTGGGCAAGTCCAGAGAAGAACCTCACGGAACTCACACTTGTGTCCAAAGAACACCTCGGAAGGCAGTCAAAGGAAAGTTCTTTGGGAATCTGTAAGAAACCCTGAATGCCCCTGGAAAACCAAAGAAGAACCTTACGGAACTCACGCTTGTGTCCAAAGATCACCTCGGAAGGCAGTCTAAGGAAAGTTCTTTGGGAATCTGAAAGAAACCCTGAATGTTAGTTATATTATATATAAGGCTTACAATACCTAATAATACGATCTACTATATATCTTCTACTCTTAATATAAACTACTACTATCATTTCAAAAAAAGTTCAGAATAACTACTTTTCTAGAGCGGACTCTTAAAGCTTGCTTTGTTCTGGGCCACCGATTGTCGGTAATCGAGATTGGTACGTTCACTATGACGGAATCAAAAGGCAATTTTATCAAACTTTTTGCCTCCTCATATGAATTTGTGAGACACCACTGCATGTGAACTGAATCGAACAAATGTTAAAGTTACAAGTCAAATACGCCAGTCAAGTGATCATGTGTATCTGGCATGACGTAATCTGTTGCATATACTTGATACAAGATGTTTAACATGTTTAACCTTAAATACACCTTATCTATCTGATGCATTATACTCAACACTCTTCGTAGCCACCTTTAACGTGTTGTCATTAATCAAACCACTTTTGTCGGCAAATTTACCATCTAAATTTAATTGGTACTATTAATTCATAAAAAAAAATAATCGGCTTAACACTATACATAAGCAAAAATACAAACACGTCAATGCATAATCTTTCTGAACCTCCGTATTTATTATTTATCAAAGGAATTCTTAAAGAAATCCGCTTGAATTCAAACATTATAAAAGTGAAACCATTTCGCAGCCATCAAACATCACAAACACAGCAAATAACATAGCCTGCATCCTCCCGTTTCAAAGTCTGACGTATTGCAGTAAAGGTGGAAAAATCAACTTTTACTCGCAATTGGCTTTTGGCCAAATAGCCGCACACCACCCGCTAAACAGAAAACGTCTGAGAACGTGCAATGAATTTTAATTGAATGTTCCAACAACTTCGGTTTTTTTTTTCGCTTTGGTCTTCTAGTCCTTTCGCCATTACGTTTAGTAGTGAAACCAAAACCACCCTCTCTGTAAAAATAAAAATGAACTTCGGCAACTTCTTTAAAAAGAAATATAACAGCAGCTGTGCTAATACCTGAGTGGAGGACCTTCGAAAGAAACACCATCGCACAACGTAGTTTTTCAAATCGCTTCGAGATGCTGAAGGTGCTGCTTGCAATTACCCAGGAGCTATGTGATTCTTGACTTCTCATGAAAGGAGATGTTCTTCTAACTTTGTGTTTGCTTCAGGGAATTTATTTCAAATTAAATGCTAGGGCAGTTTTTTGTTGTTTGAAGATGGATGGACTGTGTTTTTTTTTTTTGCGTTCAATTGAGAGATGTAATTTGTAGAACTACCTTGGCAATTGCTGAAAAATGTATTGAGTATGGAAGTAACGGTATAGGTACTTGAGTTTTTCTTTAAGAGTCCATTAGTTTAGTCCTTGATAAACTCTTAATTTGTTGGTAGGGATCTATGGAAAAAGGACTTGTCTCTGCTAAATTAGTGTTTCTCAGCTATTAATAACGCTAATTATTGTGTCATAAATGTACACAAGTTTTCGCATAAGTTTAAGGACATTCGAAATCCTTTTAACAAAATAATCCTACCCCGTTAAACGTATAACAACACGTACAATCAGAAACCAAATCTAGCAGAACAAAATGCCACAAAAAATAAAACTAAAGAAAAACTTTTAAAAACTCACATCGAAACGTCTATCTTAATATTTCTTATTTAATCGAAACATTATACGCACATCCACGCAATTTAAAGGTTATCCTTGGACGCTTTTCAAATGGCGCCACATTGTTTTACAGCTTAAAAAAAAAAGGATAACTTCAAATATGAAGAAAAACAAAAAACTCATACAACATCGTTTAACATTACTACTCCAAGCCTCCAGGCATAGAGAAAGTCTTAGCAAAGGCGAGCAATGATATCCATTTTATATCACAAAAACTCTCATTGAAAAGCCAACAGAATTACCTACTTTCGGAGTTTTCAACTTATCTGATTTTCGGTTGGACAAATTGCTGTGTAGTATAGAACAAAAAAAGTTCAATCGTAAAATTAAATTATTGAGAGAAGATACTCGTACAACAAGCAAATAATGGAATATAAAAGAAAAATTTAAACATAGTTTTTCTCAAGTTCAAGTTGAGCGGAAGAAAGTTAACGATATAGAATAGTTGTTGGGACGGGAGAAAGAGAAAGGACAATGCCGGTTAGTCTTCCACTTGGATGAAAGCTTAAATAGTAGGTAGGTACTGCAACAGGACCAATCTTTCCTAGGCAAAGAATCGCATTGCTAGATGCTAAAGTTGAGGAAAGTGTACGGTCCTTTGAATCGTAGTGAAGTTAGAAATTATAGGTTATTCTCAAGAGAAATAAGGGCTACAGATCTACTTCGGACACTTTACAAAATTTACAAAATTGTAGAAATAAACATCAAGTTTCTTTATAAAGGGTGATTTTTTAAGAGGTTTAGAACTTAAAAAAAAAAACACAAAAAATTCGAAAAAATGAATCAAATATTTATTTGAATCGATAGTTTGAACCTTGCAATTTAATGTTTAAAGATAATTTCATGCAAATGTTGACCGCGGCTGCGTCTCAGGTAGCCCATCCGCTGAGTCCAATTTTGGCATACTCTTTCACACATATCGGCCGGTATCTCACGAATGAATGCATGGATGTTGGCTTCCAGTGCGGCAATCGAAGCTGGCTTGTCCCTATAGACATTAGCCTTGACATACCCCCACAAAAAATAATCTAATGGTGTCAAATCGCAGGATCTAGGCGGCCAATTGACCGGCCCGAAACGTGAAATTAACTGTTCACCAAACTCGCCTCGCAATTGCGCCATTGTTTCGCGTGCTGTGTGGCATGTGGTACCGTCTTGTTGAAACCACATATCATGCAAGTCAAGAACTTCCATTTCGGGCAAAAAAAAGTTTGTTATCATCGCTCGGTAGCGTTCACCATTGACAGTAACGCTGCGATTCGCATCATCTTTGAAGAAATATGGCCCAATAATGCCGCCGGCCCATAAACCGCACCAAACAGTGGATGCATTGGTAGCTGTTGCAATGCTTCTGGCTGATCTTCACTCCAAATGCGTCAATTTTGCTTATTTACGTACCCATTCAACCAAAAATGAGCCTCATCGCTGAACACAATTTTTCGATAAAAAAGCGGATCCTCGGCCAGCTTTCCAAGAGCCCATTCACCAAAAATTCGGCGTTGTGGTAGGTCGGCTGGCTTTAGTTCTTGCATCAGCTGTATCTTAAAAGGCTTTACGCCCAAATCCTTCCGCAAAATTTTCCACGTAGTGCTGTAACAAAGGTCTAACTGCTGGGAACGGCGCCGAATCGACATTTCGCGGTCTTCTGTCACACTAGCTGATACGGCCGCAATATTTTCTTCACTACGCACAGTACGTAAACGTGTTGGTGGTTTAATGTCCAACAAAGTGCGAAATTTGGTCACAATCTTCCGAATAGACTGCTCAGAAGGTCGAGAATGAGGACCATAAAATGGAAGCAGCGCGCGATGAACATTTCGAACCGAGCACGAATTTTGATAGAAAAATTCAATAATTTGCAAGCGCTGTTCATTTGTACGATCCATGGTTAAATTGCAAACAAAACTGAATCTGTTTGACAGTGACACAAGGTACTAAACACACGTCAGCTGTCAAAACCAGTGTTGCCAAAACCAAACCAGCTAAAAAATCACCCGTTACATTTGCAGAAAATGAACTTCAAAACATTAAATTCCCTCTATTTTTTACGATTTTTTCGTTGAGTGTATTCAATTTTTTTCTCATACCTTAAAAAAAGGAAACACAAGAAAAGCTGTAACAAAAAATAAACAGGGGGAGATTGTAGAAAAGTTTGGATTTTAGTTTTTTTTTTTAGAATTTAGAAAATATATACATTTGGATGGAAACACAATTTGTCAGGATATCCGGGAGTGAAGTGTAATAGATTACACTGGACATGACACACAACAGAACTAGATAGAAGTACGCTTGAATACACCTTAGGTTTGCTTTGTCCTTTGAATTTCAAAAAGAAGAAGGTAAAAGTTACTTTTTATCTGTATTCAAGATTTGACCTGTCATTAGCAGGATTTTTTTTTCAGATAGTAGGATGGTTTTATCTGCAAAACTTTGAAATGATAGATAATGTTTTCTTACTTATTTTTGAACCAACATCATATTAATGGATGTAACAGTTTTAGCTGTATAGAAATTAAAATTAGAAAAACAGTCGTCCTACAATATTATAATTTTTACTTGCGATATGGGTACCATATATATCAAGTTATGCATTCGTACAAAAAAATAAAATGCACGACTGGGTCGCACGAACTTACTCCTATAGATAAAGTTACTATGTATGCTAAGCCTTTTTAATTAAAAATTTGTAAATGCAGTTTCAGAAAAAAAAAATTAAAAAAGGATAAAATTCAATTTTTAAATGACTAAAACAGCTTTAACATTTAATTGCATTTAACCTCAAAACAAAGTATGCAATTTGATTTCTTCTATAATGATACATTTTTAGAAAAAAAAAATTTGAAAATCGTTAGAGCCGTTTTTTAAAAAAACTTTTTTTTCCATATAAAATTTTGCAAGGACTTTTATACAAAAAAAAAATGGTACGCCATTTTTTAGATATTATTTATCAACATCTAAAAACTAAAATTTGAAAAAAAAATATTGAATAGTTTTCGAAAAAATGATTTTTCAAAAAAAAAATTTCAAACTTTTTTTAAAAATCCAAAAAGATAATTTTCGAAATTTTTTTACTAAATATTATTACGGCAACTCAAAAGCATCCATGTAAAAAAAATGGTTGAAATTGATTGAGTCAGGAAGGAGAAAATCAGAATTTACAAAAACGGTTCTATGGCGGGTACCGTTAATAACGGTTTTTGAAAAAAATGGTTCTCATTTAAAGATAGACCTTACGTCAAAAAATAACCATGATTTTTTTTTTAATCAAAATCGTAGGCACCGTTTTTGAAAAAAATGAGTTTTTCTAAAACCGGTATATGACAGGTACCGTTATTTGGGGTCAAAAAAAAAAAATTCACAAAAACGTCTGGAGATATTCTCCAAAAAACGCCACATACCAGGTTTGAAGTAAATCGACATATCCGTTAAGGCTGTGGTCTCTAATACATACAGACAGACAGACAGACAGACAGACAGACAGACAGACAGGCAGACAGACAGACATACAGACAGACAGAATTGTCAGAACCAATTTTTCTCATTCTCTATCATCGTAATATCATGTTTGATTGTTATCTCAACTTTTTTTTTTTTGTACGAATGCATAACTTGATATATGGTACCCATATCGCAAGTAAAAATTCATTGGAAAAGTGACACATTTTAGATTCATTTCCAACCATATCCAATTTTGTCGAGTCTATACTAACCAAAGGGAAACATAAAACTCTGAAACATACAAAAATCATATTAAACTTAAAACCGTTGGGGTACTAGGACTAAAAATAAAAATCTGAAAACTTATGGTATGTTTTTGAATTATTTGCAAATAGTTTTGCCCCGTTAGAACTTGATGCTAAAATGTTGCTTTTATCGTATATAAAGGCTTAACAACAATGGCCCTTTTTTGCAAAAATGCAAAATTAATATAATTTTTATTCTTAGGAGGTCCATTCTTGTGTGCGGATAAAAGTACAGCACTTGTTTTAGAATGCAAAATCTAAGGTTTTTACACTTTTTTTTGAAATTTTTCTGAAAAATGAGTTAGAAGATTTTCACTTTTGTATTTTTTGCAAAAAGTTAACGTTATAGTTAAACCTTAACTCAGAAACAAGGGAAGCTTTAAATAAAACGCACGACTGGGTGGACGCTAGAGCTTCCTATATAAAGTTTTAGAAAGTAAATAATTATATAAGAAATAAAAAAAAATTAAATTCATTACTAAAATGACATAAACAACTTCTTAAAATGTTTTAAGCTCCAAACTTAGTATGCCATTTGATTTAATTAAAAGGATAGATCTTAAGAAAAATATTTTTGAAAATCGTTAGAGCCGTTTGAAAAAATAATAATTTTTTATATATAAAAATTCTCAAAGCTTGTTTAAAAATTAAGTTGGTATGCTTTTCTTAAGATAATATTATTACACATCTAAAACCAAAATTTTAAAAAAATACAGTGATTTTTTAAAAATCCAAAAATTATTGTTAATAAAATTGTTTTATATGAAATAATTTTAAAGCTGTCAAGGAGCTTCCGTATAAAAAATTTCATTATGGTTCAGTCGTTTAAGTGAATGTCAAAAATTAAGAAAACGGTTTCATGGCAGGTACTGTTAATAGAATTTTTACAAACATTTCTTTCATCCCAAAAGTGTAACCTTACTAAGAAAAGAAGACACACAAATTTTAATCAAAATCGTTACAGCCGTCTCTGAAAAAAAGTTAACTTTTCCTTACTTTTCGTTAATTTTAGTCATAAAAAAAATTCAATTTTCCCTCTAGGGAATCACTAAAGACTAAGGGTCGAGAAAATCGAACAGATTTTTCAATTTTCAATATTGATGCAGTTTTTGTAACATAGTGGCCAAACCCCAAATAAGATGGGATGGAATGGGATGGGATGGGTAAGAGAATCACTCCCAGCAATTTCCACCAGTAAAAATGCTGTAAAGTATTTTTTTTTTTTTTGGTTAGGCCACTTTTTTGTCTAATTTCTTTGGGATATAAAAAATTTATCATAGCTCGTAGAAATGACCAAATCTTTATTTCCGCAGTATTTTAATTTAACTCTTACAAGAGCCTGCAGGCTAATGTTGAAATAAGAATATTGACGTATCTACAACAAATGTGTTTATTAATTTTACCTCCAGTATGTACAGACGCTCGTAAAAAAAAAAAAAAAATAAAAGACACTATAATTTATGAAACGGTGGAAAACTCTAAAGATGTTGTTTTTCTTTGCTTTTTCAACTTCCTTCAGTGTTAAGGATGCAAAAAACAAAAAAATCCGGCCAACTGCCAAAAAATATATCTTAGTTCCGGTCAAGTCAAAAGTTGGCAAATTTACAAGAATCGAAACACAACAGGATAAGGTAGGTTACCTTAAGTTACAATTGAGCAGACATATTAAAGAGGGCTACAAAAGTCGTACGTACTTGAACTATTTTAAACCTTTTCTCCTCGCATCTAATAGAAAGTTGTTATAAAGCTTAAGAATATCAGTTGACGATAGGTCCCTAAAGCATACAAAAATGAAAATTCATTCAAAAGAGCAAGGAAAAAACTATAGTAGTTCCTGCTGTACGTTGCCCTACAAAAGTTCTATTTGTTGTGAAGTATTTTTGCGTACTATGTTTGAACAAAAATCGTACTAATCTTTGATTTTTGGAATATGTTAAAGAGCCTTAAATTATCTGACAATCTAAAAGTGAAATCAAGAGTAAAGCAAGTCGTTAACTTGTTAAACAAAAACATCCAATAATTTTCCAAAAAAATATATTTCTCACTGAAAGTAATAATTAAAGTTGTAAATTTGGGGCTCTTGTGGTTCTCACCACAAGCAGATAAGGAATCTTGAATAAAATTTCAATTTATTTTATGACTATGCGAGCAATTAAGGTTCCTACCCTCCAAAAGGTTATCCTAAATCCTATCTACCTAACAAAGCATTTACTACACGTAGTTAAAGCCTATAACTACCCCATACATACTTCGCCTTGACCACATCATTCTGCTGTTCATACTCAATTTGGAATCAATTTTAAGTGAAGTTTTATATGTAATTACCTCTAAACATGTATACCTTATTCCCCCTGTCTGCCTGTTAAGTTTTACAATTTATTTTTTGGTGTATAGACTCTTTATTGGGGATGAAATTAACCCTTACCCAAAAAACCTGATAAGTGATGTGGATGTTACCCACACCTTTTATTTTTAGATGAAATCGCTTTCGCCTTTCAAATCTCTTATTATCTTGACTTCCCATCTGCTGACCTTTGCTAACTTTGTATCACATCCCTAAATTTATTGAAACCTGATGATGAGGGTTTGAGTTACTTTAGATGTGGAAACAAATTGCTTAACATCAAAGATTAAAATGTGGCTTTTATTTTTTATAATGTGAAGTGGTTTCGTCGTGCTTGAAAAAAATATTAATTGGGATGATTTTGTTATTTTTTTTTTTTTTTTAACAACAAAAATATAAAACGGTGAAAATGGTAGCTTGGCTCTGTAATTAATAGAAAAAATTTTTTTTTCAAAAATAACTTCACTTTGTGAAACTTTCAAAGAGACGATTTCAATGATGAAGTTGTTGCAGTTGTTCCAATATGAACCCGTTAACCTTGCTCCAGTTGAAGTTTTTATTAACAAAAAAAAACCAAAAAACGTTGATGTCAATACTAGCCCGAAGTTTGTTGCCGTTTATAGCTGACTCCACTGTCAGAATTTTGTTGCCTGGTTAGTTTTGCGAGACCTGGATCCCTGGATAATAGATATCGTATGACCTCAAAAGTCAAGGTATTTATTGTAAAAAACGTATTTATTTATTTTCCTGACGCAAATTAATTTTTAGTACCAGCTGACTGACATTTCAAACATTTCAATGATTTGATTTCAATTTCCTTTGTTCCACTAACAGAATTACTTACTAACTTACTTAGATCCTCAGACCTTGAAGAGTCCGTTGTGATCCCCTTAAGGGGCATAGGGCCTCCACTACTCCTACGCACCATCGTGTACGGTTTCTGGAAATATAACGTAGTTCTCTCCAACTCTTCCCCAGCTGTGCAGATTCACTTTCGACTGTCCTGCGCCATGTGCTTCTCGGCCGACCCGACCCTCTACCTGCCTGTGTGAGTGGGTTCCATTGCATCGCTTGGCAAGCCATGCAATCGTTGCCTTTTCGAAGCGTATGACCAATCCACTGCCACTTACGTCTGCGAATAGTGCTGTCAATGGATTCTTGACCCGTTCTTTTATGAAGTTCTTCATTAGAAATACGGTTGGGCCATAAGATCCTTAAGATATTCCGTAGACACCTATTCACGAACGATTGCAACTTGCTTGTGACAGTTGTTAAGATTTTCCAAGTGCTGCACCCATACAGAAGCACGGAAGCTTATAGCGTTATTTCTCCATATTTTGGACAGCATTCCGAAAGCAGCCTTTGCCTTTTTAATACTGCTGTCGACATCTTGTTCGGTTTCGCCTTTGGTAGAGATAAAACTCCGAAGATATCGAAAGTCTTCTACTTTCTCTACCGGTTGTCCAGAAATATTGACTTGAACGGATGAGTTACTTCCGAGGCTGATAATTTTTGTTTTTGCCGTGTTAATTTTCAGCCCCACGATTTCTGCTTCTTCCTCCACCCTTGTTGTCATTTGATGGAGATCCATGATCTTATGAGAGAGTAAGCATACGTCGTCCGCGTAGTGCAGATGTTTTAGTTGGGATGTCAGGCTCCATTGAATTCCACTATTTCCGTTTAACAGGGCTGCACGTAGCACATCACTTATCACTAACAGGAAAAGTATTGGCGACAGTATGCAACCCTGTCTGACTCCACAATGGACTTCGAATTCATCCGACAACCTTCCTCTATGTAAAACGTGACATTTGCATCCATCGTAGGTTGCTTTAATAATAGCGATTAACTTATCTGGAATGCCTCTCCTGCGTAAGGCAATCCAAATAAATTCTCTGTTAACACTATCAAACGCTTTTTTAAAATCAATGAACAACAAGTGAAGTGGTGATCGATATTCGACGCACTGTTCAATCGACGCAAGGTGTCAATGTGGTCAACACAGGATGAACCAGTACGGAAACCTGCTTGTTCGGCGTCGAGTGTGTCTTCTAGATGTTCCTTTATTCGCTCTAATACAATTTTTGCAACCGCAGGCAGAACGCAAATCTCTCTCCAGTTTTCACACTGCATCAAATCTTCTTCGGGAGCTTGACCATCATTCCCTTTTTGCACTGCTCAGGGAAGCACTCAGAGTTCCAGTCTCCCGTTATGAGTGAATGCAGTAGCTCACTCGATATCGTTGGTGCTGCTTGTAAGAGCTCTGCAGGAATACCGTCTAGTTCTACCGCCTTGTTGTTCTTCAGTGTTTTAATAATACAAGTTAAGTAATACATTTTCGTATAGAAAATTCATAATTTTATTTACAATACAAAACAAATATTCTTGTAGTTTTGTGTTATAGACATCTGATATCTAACATTCATGAAAACCAAGAATTCTTAATTTTATTTTAATAACTTGGAAGTCTTCAGTTAAATAAAAGTCCAAACCCTAACCATTTATAGGAGCATGTTGCATGTCTTTTTAATTTCTTAAATTATTTCTTATTTGATGTTTGACTTGATTTATGCTTTTAAGTACATATAATAATTATATTTTAAAAAAACGTTATCTTCCTTTGGCTCCATAAATAATGATCTCGTTATGCCAAAAACATTTTGTTTATGATTAATGCATCACATTTAAAAGCATCACTTTACCAAATACAATTAGAATCATTTAACAGTGCACTTTGATTAAAACGACACGACAAAACCGTTTAAAGCAGTCATTTTTGAATTCAAAGAAGACAACATTCAATTATTATAACCCTTTTTTCAAAGGATCTTATTAGGTATATAGTGGGTCTAGGTACCTTTTTAGTTTCAGAAAGAAATAAAAACAAATTCTCGCCATTGCTCTCTGTTTTCATTAAAAAAACAGATGAAATCTCATCTCTTTTTGTCTCTTTCTATAAAAAAAAAAAACTCTCATCCAACCCTTGATTCGCTGCTGATGGATATGAATAAGGACTTGTCCATTCATAATAACTCAACCCTTTTTTTATTTTTGCGTTGGATGCTTAAGTCTCTCGGAGCAGCTCAAAAGAAAATTAATTTGGAAAACTTCTAAAGAAAAGTGTTATTCCTTTTGCTGTTGCTCCTGCTTTGCTCCTGCTTTAGCAGCAGCATCCTCACCATCATCATCGTCCACGTCGTCGTCCATATTCGTCGGCAACGACTGACGCGACGGTGTTTAGATTGTGAAGAAGTAGCTTCTAAAAAGAAGACCCAACTCGACTGATGTGATTTAATAATAAAATGAAAACAATTTTGAAATTAAAGAAAAATAATTCGGGATAATCTAATTGGTTATTGCCGAGCTTTGAGAATTTTTAAATGAATAATTTTTTTTTTATTAAGAAAAGAGTGGCGAAGTTAAAAAGGGTTGGCTACTATAAGTATAATGGAATGGTTATTTTATGAATCGTGGGCAATCATCTTGAAACACGTTGAAAGAATTATTCTTATCTTCAGTTTATTGGTCTCAATATAAATTAAAAGTTTATTAAAAATTTACCGGAAAAGGTGTTTAAAAAACTGATTTTTGTTTGTGTAAGAGAAATTAATTGAATGAATGGTAGGTATACAAAATTAGTTTTAAAAGTGCCGTAATTATGGAAACATTTAAACAGAAGTCGTCGGTCGGCCCCGGCCATTGACATTTTTTTGAGAAAAATACATTCAAAGGTTTGCGAACTTGGTACTCCGAAACTATGCGATAGGTTTTTTTTTTATTTAAAAAATTTAAGTTAGTCTAATAATGAGTTGTTCTACCAATTTTCAAAGTATTTTCTCAAACCGTTAACAAGTCACGTTGGTTAACGTAAAAGTCTACTCTTTTTATTGTGTCCAACATTATATGGTTTGAGCAAGCCTTAATGCGTGATCAAAAATTGTTTATTTTAACAAACAAAATAGATATTCTCAAGCCCGCATTTATTTAAATGATTTTGAAATATAAGTCAAGTTTTTGAATTTGAAATGTCAAAATGTTTCATATATCTTCATTTTCGATTTTTTATTTTTTTAACTCCGCTTACTAGTTTCAGTTATCCGAAGTTCGTTTAAATGAGAACTCTGCTTAATTGAAACAAATTTTCTGCAATTTTAGTGTTCTAGTTAAGCGGAGTAGACTGTACCTACTCCCCATACAAAACTGACATTTTTTGAGGTTTTTGTATGAAAAGTACAAGAAGGTTTTATTCAAAATAGTGTTTCCAGATTTCAACTATGTATGTATCTTAATTCTACCAAAAGTTATCGTGTTTACAAATTTCAAACGCCGACACAGACGACACACATAAAACAATTAACAATTGCGGTTAATAAAACCAAGCATGGAGCTAGCTTTAGTCAATATGACTGGAGAAGGTTAGTTTTATATCAAATATAAACCCCAAGATCTATTTTTTCCATAATTCTAGCTAAAAGTGTCTCACCCACACTATAAGGAAATATTAAGGATACCCTGCACCCGCACTCGAGACACTGCTTAGTAGTGGTCTGAGTCAAAGTTTTATTTTCGTGGTAGGGAAGTTACCCCGATGCACAACTCCCATCCTGGAGAACCAGACTCTTGGTTAGATCCAAAAGTGAAGATCAGGATAGAACCGCTTCATATCGGCCGCATGTTTTTCTTCACTGCCGCTATTTTGTTAATAGTTGCAGGTACGAAAAAATGTATACGAGCTTTTCATTATAAAATTAAATAACGCTTCATTTTGTAGAGCAAACTTTTTTGATACGAAAAGCCGTTTCCGAGATAAAATGAAAAACCGAAACAAAAACACATGGTTACCTTAGCTGCCGATATAGTTTTTTTTTATAAACTAATACACGTAAAAAACAAAAATTTACAATTTTTCTTAGAAAACTTAATAAGCTTTAATTTTGTGGAAGATTATTTTTTCGTACGAGCAATGGTTTTCACGATAAAAGCGATAAACCGAAAAAAAAACACATGTTTCTCTTCATCGCCGCTAGAGTTATTTTCTAAACTGTTACTGATACGAAAAAATGTATGAGACAAATTTTGTATCGAATCCAATAAGTTTTATTTCGATTCGAAAAACCGTTTTCGAGATAAACTGAAAAAACTGCATGTTTCTCCTAGTTGCCGCTAGAGCTCACGTATTTTTCAGAAGAATCACTTTTATTTATCAAAAAATTAACCGAAATTTCACGGATGAAATTAAAAAAAAAAAAAAAACTGACTTAAACTGGAATTAACACAATGACTCATAAACATTTTTACTTACTTAAAAAAATACAACCTTCATTACTTAATTTTAGTATCGATTTTATTAATTAAAAATGTATAAGGTATACAGTATTATACTGAATACACAACACAACCTCTTTATTTAAATTTAAAAGAACAAAAAATCAAAAACATCTGCAGTGTAATAATTTGTTTTTCTGTCCAACAACTTAACTTTGCAACCAATTTTCATGTCACGTTTCCGCGAAACAAAAATGTATAAACCAGACAGGAAAAACCAAACAAAAAATGATTTATAATTATCCTTGTTTCGCGACTCTTAATTAGTATTCGCGGTAAATTCCAATAATAAGGTCCTTGAGTTCCTGTTTAAATGCTTTATGTCACAGGCACCAAAAGGTATTGGGATGCATAATTGTGTTTTATGTCTTTTTTTTTTATACAAATACAAAAAAATATCAAAAGCGTTTCCTGCATGAACTTGGTCATCTTGATTCTTTTTGTTGTTTGCTCTCATAGATAAAAAAAAAACAGCGAGACAATTGTCATAAGCACGTGGTAACAATTCGCGAAATCCTTAAATCCTTTTATGTTCATAGAAACAGGTGTCTGGTATATTCTATTTATTCATTCGTTCAGTGCCTAGCCAACTTAATGAGAAACTTTGCAGTCTATGTTGGAATTTCAATCTAACATTAGAAGACCCATTTTAACTTTTGCAACTTGAAACAAAAGAGAACTTATATGAGAACATACAGAGGTGCATGGTGAATGCATCTTTTGTAAAAAAAAGTTACAAAAGATATTCAACGAAATGCACAAGACATCCTCATTATAAAAATAAATGCCTATTATAAAAGGTCTCTGAATAGCATCAGCTTACCTCAGATTTCGTTTTTTTCGTTCTCAATCACTGCCACACGCAGATTCCTATTCCACATTTATACAAACATAAGTCGACCTTGCATAGCTGCATATGACTGAAGGATGCATTCAACTAAGAAACACACAAAAAAAAATATTGTTAAAAATGTCCTTGCTTCACACAAAAGAAATGCAGCCAAATTCTTGTCTGTTCATCCCATTTCTGACATTTTACATGCATTTTTCTTCTTTATTAATGAAAATGACAAGTGCATTCGGTGCATGTATGTACTTGTATACATGCGAGTCCTTGCTTCTTTGTGTGGAGTAGATATGATAGGTAACAAAAGAAGATAATCATTTAGAGTTCAAGGACAACATTATTTAGGTAAACAATTATTCTGTTCTAAGAACGACTTTAAAATTTGTTATCAGTTTTCTTATTATTGATTTATTTGGGAATAAACAGCTTTTCTTCCTTAAATATAAAGAAAAAAAAAAGTAAAATCGGCTTTCACAAACCCCTGTTTTGTTCAAGAGGTTGAAAAACACACATTTTCATATCCTTATTCATCTTGAACACCACTTTACCAAAAATCTTCTAAGTGCGGTAGGTAAAACAACATCATTCTCACACACATCCTTCACGTGTAGATTATCTTGCCTTAAAAACTTACAATACATTTAATCTGCCTCAGGGGTAAAGTAAAAGGATGTAGGTACCTATTCAAACGAAAACACAATGTTTTCTTTAACAAAACCGTTTGGTGGAGTAATTAAAAGCGGCAGAGCAGCGACTTCATCAGCAATTGCTGTAGGTAATTATTTTTACACGTGCTAAGACGTGTAAGAAGATTGTAATCATCTCATAGAGACATGACTACATGAGTGAGATGTAAGTGTGTTTATAAACAACCACCGCACCGCCACCGACGACACAAGAAAGAAGAAGAACGAATGTATCTTCGCAAGTTCTTGGTTATTTCGGTAACAGAACAGCATGGAATACCGTTGATTAAGTGCCAGACAATGACAGTAATTACGCAATACCGCAGGATCATAATCATAGAATAACAAGGATATTCCAACAATTGGTGTTTGTGACTCTGTGTATGCGTCAAACATTCTACCGGATGAATAATTGGAAATATACCTAGGAAGTCTACAAGTAGTATCTATAAGTAAAATGAAGAGCCTGGAAACAGATAAGTGTATTTATTGTTGTTGAGTTTGTGGGTACTCAGCAGGATTTTCACATTGAATGAACTTAATTAAATAAGAAAAATTGGTATAGGAAGGGGTTTAATGCAAGCTGTTTTTTATGGTTTTTTTTTGTATACGCTGCTAAAGAAGAGAACTAAAAGTTTAGTATCAGAAAAATTTCAGTAATATTTAAACTTCAAGTATTTCCAGTACAGCCTTTTTGTACTTTTCACATAAAAAATCTGTAAAAGTGGCATTTTTGTATGGAGTACCACAAATTCGCATTTTTGCTAAATTATCCAATACAGAGTGGTTGAGTGTGAGGCTATTGTACCTGCACAGATTTTTTTTCGGAATTTTAATACCTTTCTGGACAATAATTGCAGGAAACATCAGATTCTCTAAGCTGGAAGGTGAGTTTATGCCATATAATCTTAACATTTTAGGATTAAGCGCACTTCGGTGGTAAGGTTCAAGCAAATATTTAATCCACAACCCGTTACATTGCACTACAATACTGAAGAAAGGAATCTGGAAGCGTTCGGAAATCAGCTGATGAACAACTACTTACAAAAACTGCACGCAATACTCTGATTTCATAGGAGCCTCTTTGGGAGAGCATCCTAAAGGCAGGTTTTCGGAAAAGAATATACTCATGTCACCACTATACATATAGTGTTATAACACCTCTACTGATTACGAAAAGGCGATTTTTTGTAAACGGCTGCTGAAAACTATACATAACATGGAAACAGATAGCAAAGCAACCTCTAACCAAATTGACCACTTTGAAATCAGAAGCCTTTTTAGAAGTAGGTAATCTCCAGGACCATTTCGGGAACCACCTTTCTCAAGGACTGAGAACATTCAGCAGCACTGAAACTGTCTCCATCAAAAACCAATGGTGTGCCGGTGCTGTGAATGTTTTTATAACTGATACTATACAAAAATATCGACGCACACATGGAAGAAACATTGATTTTGGCTGTTCAAAGAAACTAGAGCAAAAATCGACAAAAGAAACAAACTTTAAGCTCGCACAGCAGCTTCTCGAGAAGCAAAGAGAAACTGGTTTGATTCTACGTATTGCATGAAGATGCAATAAGAACAGTTGAAGAAATCTCAAAACAATAACCCATGTAGACGGTTTTCTGTTCCAATAGGATGAGCCCATTAAGGAAGAAGAAACACTTCCATTTACCTTCAGTCTAGAACTGTTTGTTTGCTAGCGATGTGCATCCAATACCAAAGTAACTATAATGCCCGAATATACGCACCGTAATTTCCAGGAGAAAAGAGATCATTACGACACTGAAAAACAACAAGGCGACAGGACTCAACTGGACTGTATCTCCGCAGAGCCCCTCCGGCCAGCGTTAACGATATCAAGCGAGTTACTGCATCCACTCATTAAGAGAGCATGGGAACTCCGAGTGCTTCTGCGAGAAGTCGAAAAAGGGAATGATCGTCTCAAAAGTTTAGTAAATTTTATGCAGTGTGAAAACTGTAGAAGGATATGTGTCTGTGGTTGTCAAGATAACATCAAACACAGTTTTAGAGTGAATAAAGAACACCTTAAGAACACACTCAACTCCTAACAAGCAGGTTTCCGCTCTGCAATGGATCATCCTGCAGTCACCACATTAACATCCTGCGGATCATTATTAAAGAGTGCGCGTACATGGAATATCGATCACTAATTCACCTGCTTTTCATTGATTTTGAAAAGGTTTTCAATAATGTTAACCTGTCAACACAGAGTATGTTTGACTGGCCCTTCAAAAGGAGGTATTCCCAGATAAATTAATTGCTTTTGTTAAAGCAATTTACAATCTAGGCAATCTTTGTCACGGTATGCATAGACAAAGGTTGTCAGATGAATTTGAAGCCAAATGTGGAACCAAGCAGGGTTCTATGCTGTCGCCAATACTATTGTTGTAAGTATTAAGTGATGGCCTGCAAGCAGCTTTGATGAACGGAAATGGAGGATTTCAATGAACTTTTACATCCCAAGTTAAATACCTGAACTTCTTGGACGACGTTTGGACTACATGATCATGAACATCCATCAATGACAACAAGGGTGGAGAGAGAACTAGAAATCAAGTAAATATTTGAGGGCATCCGGTAGAGAAAGTCGAAAACTTAATATTTTGGAAGTTTTCATCTTCAGGAGGTGGAATGGACCAAGACAAAAATCGGTAGGACAAAGACTGTATTAAGTTAAGACATAAAGACAAAATAAAAAAACCTTTCATAACCTTGCACTTAGAGAAGAAATCGATTGCGCCAAACGAAATAATTGTCCAAACAACTTTTTTGTTTGCTGGACAATTTTTCGGTTTCATTTGCTGCAAAATTGGTAAATTCGTTTTGGGTCAAACACTTTCTGCGAGCGATGAAGACAAAAAAAATTCACCTGTGATTGAACCGGTGAGCTCTCGCTTATGAATCGAGTATCTTGTCCTATTGCTACGGACTGTATAACTAATAATTAGAAAATTTGTTTCCTGCAGTCATTTGCTCAAAATGAATTATATATTTACACCAAAAGTGAAGTTTTTTGTAACAAACTACTATCTAGAGAGGTTCTTCGCATACTATTCATTCGTTTGCTGCAAACAATAGAATATTCTAGTAAAGGATATTTACTAGCCGCAAACGAAAACAAATTTATTATTTCTCTGAGTTGAACAACTAAAAACCTGAATGACAACTGCAAAATGATGGTTTTTTGAACATACCAAGTTTAACAAAAAATAAACAAAAACTACCACGTTTCCGAAACGTGCACCTGGTCCCTGACTTTATTATCATAAACATTACCACTTAGATCCTCAGACCTTGATGATACCGTTGTGATTAATTTAAGGGGCATAGGGCCTCCACTATGCCTACGCGCCTTCGTGTACGGTTTCTGGAAATATACCGAAGTTCTCTCCAACTCTTCCCCAGCTGTGCAGATTCACTTTCGACTGTCCTGCACCATGTGCTTCTAGGCTGACCCGACCCTCTACCAGCCTTTGTGATTGGGTTCTATACTGAATCGCTTGGCCAGTAATGCAATTGCTGTCTTTTCGAAGAGTATGACCAATCCACTGAAACTCACGTATGCGTATAGTACTATCTGTGAAGTTCTTCTTAGAAATACGATTGGGATACAAAATTCTTAGACACCTATTCGCTAACGATTGCGGCATAATTGTGACATTAGTTTAGATTTTCCAAGTGCTGCAGCCATGAAGAAGCACGGATTCAACATTAAAACGGAACAGTCTTAGTTTGGTCCTTAAGCTGATAGAATTATTTCTCCATATTTTGGAGAGCATTCCAAAAGCAGCCTTTGCCTTTTTAATACGGCTGTCGACTTCTTATTCAATTCCACCTTTGGTAAAGACAAAACTTCCAAGACATTGAAAGTCTTCTATTTTCTCTACCGGCTGTCCAGAAATATTGACTTCATCGGATGAGTTAATTTCGAGACTGTTCACAGTTTTACAGGACTTAACAATAAACTGTACATAAGAAAGGGCAAAATCAATTAATTAATTTTACAGCTCTTCGCAAATATCACCATAATACTGGAAGCATAATACTCCATCAACAGCTGTAGCATAGTTGATGTCATCTTATCGTTTAAGCCAATACAAACGATCGTATCGACAACAAAGAAGATCGTGTGACCTGCTTAAGAGTTATTGATAAGAAAAAACTCATATGCCCTTATTTTTGTTAAAAAAGTCAGTTTTTAAAGAACACTTTTTATTCATTTAACAAAAAGCTTTTTAAAAAAAATAAATATTAATCTTAATTTGATAACCATTTGCCAACAGTTGGTCTATGTAGTGTGTCTGTCCTCAGGCGAAAGTCATTCTTGGTTAACCTGCTTCGTGGCTTGAATATAAAAATCAATCCCTGCACATCCTTTTTCAGCTTTAATTTTCAAATGAATTTAGGAGTTTAGTCACAAATCATCGTTTAGTAGTTAATTTTCGTTGTCCAACTTTTCACAGGTCTTATCCGTTTATGGCTTCATGAATCACACTTGCTGGCAAACAAACGATCCGCCTGTGCAATGTACCACATCCAGAAATAAAAGATACAAAACTCAATGCTTGCAACCCGTTGCTCTGTCATCCTTGCCTGGTCCTAGTTCCTAGACAGATGAATATTGTCATCCTGATGCTGAAGGGGAAATGCAAAACGGAAGAAAAACACCTCCCAAATGCTGTCCCTAACAAAATATCTCTTCCCATTAGATTTCAGAACAGAACCATTCCATCATTGGTTTACTTCTAAACATTGTAATCCCTTTTTGGTTCTGTTAAAAATTGTAAGACCGGTACATCCTGTCACATAATATAAAGAATGAAATGCGCTCGCCACAGTTTTAGTCCCATCACTCAATGGATGGATCTTTATTTTTCCTATAAATGCGTGCATTTCAGAATAAAGTTGGTGTTTATTCGTTTCGAATTGTTTCCTCTCGAAATTTAGAGTGACAGATGTCATCAGCATAAACTTTTAAAGCGGCTTTAGTCTCTTTTTTACTCCGCACACCACTGTATACTCTGTAGACTCTTTTCACAAAGAGTGGTTTAAAATTGAAAATGATTTAAAATTTCATCAAAACCTGTGATACATTTTATTCAAGGAACTTCCCAAAGGAAGTAAAATTATAACAAACTACTAAGCCGACATCATCAGTGATAGTAGATTTGGTTTTCAACGAAATGAAAATTCAAATAAATTGTTTTCATATTGCACTCACTGTTTTGTGGATGTATGCAAATGTATGTGTTGGTATATGAAACAAGAGAGTCCTTGAACAAAAGTCAGCTCAGAACTCTCCTTCAACTGTTATAATACACGAAAAGGACAAAGACACCTATGCGAAGCGAATGTTCGTCTGGGTAAACCGAATTCTCAATAAATCTTTTGAAAAATGATTCAAATTCTTGTGCCAACGAAGAAAGGTGCTGACATCCATTTATCTTCTTGAGTAATTTCACATTGGGGACACAATCCATACTTTTTAACCCTCCTTTTTCAAGTGATGTTCAACAGCGTTTGTGTTCGTTCTCTTTTGGGTTTGTTGACTATGAAAGAGATGTGGAAGTTTTTTTTTTTTTTTTTTCTTAACTCAACACTGTATCTAATGCACTTTCTCTTGTTGGTTTTTGATTTTTATTTGTTACAGGAAGGTATTAAAGTCTTTTAATTTAAGGAAGAATGTATTTCATAAGTTCGTAACACTCGAATAGCCTAACTTAGATTCTTCAATCATAGTTTTTTGTCGTTTTTTGACATGACTACTTTTTCTCATATATTTGAAGAAGTTTTACTGGATTTCTAAAAGTTAATGGGAACAAAAAGTTCCCTACTAGTTAAGACCATTTGGAGCTTCTGATGAAGCGAATGAGACTACTAATATCTGTGTTTGTGAGATCGCTAGGTTCATTGTAGAAGTAGTCTCCTAAATGAAGTTTGCGTCTACAAGAGAGCAGGGCATGTACAAAGAAGATGTGAAATTGTTTCTTCTTCTTCGTCTGAACAACTCCTGCAGAAATCGTTTGATAGAACACCGAGCCGTGCCGCGTGTCTACCTATAAGGCAATGTCCAGTTTTGACACCAGTACGGAGCTGATTTCAGATTTACTGAGTAACAGAAGTCAATTTGACCGTTTCAAATCTAGTTTGGGCCAGATTCGTTTGGTCGCTGTACTCGTAGTAGTGTTAAGCCATCTTGTATTTGATTGTTCCAAAGCGATTCGTTTCAGCAGTAGTTTTTGTAGCTATGGGAATACCTATATTTGCCTCGTGGGGCAGGATAAGCATTTCCGTTCCAATTTTGGCTAGTTCAACGGCTTTACAATTCCTCGGAATGTCTCGGTGTCCCGGCACCCAGATAAGGTGAATATCAAACTGTTTGGCCATCTCCATCAGAGACGATCGACAGTCTTGGGCTGTGATGTAGTTTGAGGAGACTGATACAAGGGATTTTTAAGCAGCCTGACTATCTGAGAAGATGCGGATATCCGAACTGGATATCAGACTTAAGACTTCCTTTATCGCCAGAATTTCTGCTTGGAATACGCTACAATGGTTTGGTAGGCGGAAGGAGAGACTATAAGGTTTAATCGATCTGAGTAAACTCCACCACCCACCCTTTTTCAGTTTTCGAACCATCCGTATAGAAATGTACTGATTCATTTTCTTACAAGGCCCGTTTTTAACAAGCTGACCTTGAGGGAATGGTGACTTCAAAGTTTTTGTCGAAAACTAGAACAGGATTGATGTGACTTGGCAATGTTCCGAAAAAGTTTAAAATTATGGTGTGACCAATAGAGTTATTGGTCCATTGAGAGATGGCTTTGAGGCAAAAGGCTGTGTTCGCGGCCACTTTTTTGCCATATAGCTATATCGAAAGGTGTAAGGTTGAGGAGTATGTCTAAAGCAGCGGAAGGTGTCGAGCGGAGGGCTCCACTGATGCACATGCATGCTGAACGCTACACCTTGCTTAGTTTATCACGATTAGTCGCTTTGTCTAAGGCAGTCCACCAAACAGTCACCCCATAAGTGAGTATCGGTCTAATAACCGCAGTATATAGGCAGTGAGTGATTTGTGGAGACAGGGCCCATTTTCTGCTTTCTTGCGAGAAAAGAGAGCTCCTGTGGCTTTTTTTTCTCGTTCCTTTATATATGGTTTCCAACTTAACTTTTTATTTAAAATAAGACCCAGGTATTTTGCTTCATTTGAGAAAGTTATTGGATCACCGTAAATCGTTGGAGGGTCTAGTTGTGGAATTTCGTATTGCCTTGTAAAGAGGACTAGTTCAGTTTTGTGGGGATTAACACCTAGTCCACAGCGATCTCCCCATTTGAGTAGCCTGCTGAGAGCGGTTTGTAAGAGTTCTATTAGAATTCGGGGATGTTTCCCAGATACGGCAATGGTAATGTCGTCGGCGTAAGTGGCACAAGTGGATGTCGAAAGTGGATGAGGAGGCAGGGGTCTGGGGTTTGAATATGCAAATTTTAAAGCTTTTCAACTAAACTGAAAATTAGGGATAACATAGCTTTTATGATTTTGTTGTGGGAAACAAATTGGCAGAAGCGTAACTAGGGACGAAGGATTGCCAGATGTCATCAAACACAAAAGACAAAAATAATGATTCAAAATAAATATGAAAATTGTATTATTTCTGGGGGCAAAGTTTGTCCTTACACAGTGGCTTTTAAAAAATATTGGTCAAACATTTTCTTACCCTTTTCGGATGCAGTTCTTTAAAATACGTGTTTTTTTTCGTTCAAAAAGTGAATAAAAGTCAGTGGTATTTCGAATAAGAGAATAAGAGGTGCATTTAGCTCATGATAGGAGTCAGAAACGAACCGAAGTAATTTAGTCAATAGAAGTGGGAAAAAAATCAGTTCGGAGTGCAAAGCTTATATTTTGTGTCTTTCACGTCTTAAATTGACAGTACGTGAAATTTGTAGAAGATTCAATGTTTGCTTAACAAACCGTAGCATCAAATTAAAAAAAAATATTGTCAGCCTGGCACTACAAGCAGAATGAAAGGCTTAAGGAGGCCATAGGTATAAGACAATCCCAGTGAAAGATCGTTTTTTGGTGCTGTACAGCCGTCGGCATTGGCTCAAGACTTTGGTGGATATTAAAAACTGTGTCCAGTTACATCAGGATGACATGAAGTAAGAAAGACAGAGAGCAGACACATGCTTGAAAGTTGGAACCAGAGTTACCTTTGGGACACCTTAGTATTAATTTGACCCCTTTTCAGTCTCTCAGACACCTCTTTTTTAATCACTTATTTAGAAATTTGGAAACTTTTTGCATACACTTTTCAAAATAAACATGACAAACATCCATTCTTTTAAGCGTATTTTTTGAAGAACAGGTTTTGATTCAAAGAACGAATAAATGAATGAATTTCTTTAACTAACTTTGTACGAATTTGTTAGTTAAACGTTGACTTTTTCGCATCAGTACGTAAGCTGAGAGACTATTTTCCAAGCATGCTCTTATAGAAATCAAGCTGACTAACAAGTTAAATGTTAAAACTTGTTTTGAAACTTTTTTTGAACAATTTTTAGAGGTTACCCTGGTTGAAACTGTGGTCAACTTCAACAAACAGTAAAGACTACAAAAATTCAACAGATTTGTTTGGCGGTATATTTGAATGTGTCGCTAGCTTTCGATGAAGTAAAGTATCGAAGCATCTATCTAAATACTCTTTACAATTCTAACAGAATAGGTAGACAATTAAGCTGTTGCTTACAAGCTGCTTATAAGGTTCATTATTATCTTCTTCATTCCCCATTTGAGTTACGAAATAGAAAAAGGATACGAACAGAGAATGCTGGTGTTTGAAAGAAAAAATCCTGCAAATCTCCACTAGAATGCAATATGACAGGATATAAAGGAAATATCACAGGAAGCAAAGTCTCTTGAAGAAGCAGAACTTTCAAAAGTTGACAAATGACAAATTTTCTACAAATCTGACTGACAAAAATAAAATTCCCAATTATGGCAAGCAGCAAACAGCCTGAAAATATCAGGAGGTGGCCTTGATTTTACTTTTTTTTTGGTGTTGGAGTCTTATAGAGAAAAAATAAATCCTTTAAGAATAATCTCATTTGCATTCCAAAAACAGGAAAAATATTAACCCAACAGTATTCACTAATTAGATAGAAACCTTAAATTAATTTAATCATCTTACATCATGAAACATAATTACGGTAAATCAGATACACATTGTAATATAAAATTCCCGCAAAAACCAACCATCAACTTTTCAAAAGGATTTAAATACACCCATCATAATTCTCTACATCCTGGAAACGTGACTCTTCTGACATAAAATAAAAGATTATGAAATAAATTTTTCAACAAAAAAGCAAAAAAAAACAAAGGTGCCCAGCACCACCACGTGGTCGACTATGCTGCTGAAAGGACATAATTTGCATCAGCATTACGTTAGCCGACATTCTGCGGTAAACACTTTCCCTAGCTTGCCAAACTATAGGTAAAGGAGGTACGGTACACTATGTACGCCATTAGATACAAAAGCATCTCATTCCAGGCCATAGCTCTCGCCTCTGATGCTTCACGTAGCCTGTTGTGGAACGTGGGCATCCAGGAAAAAGCGTTAATTGAAAAATGCTCTTTTCCTTGATTAATTTTTTGCCATAGCAAAACTTTATTTGCAGCAGGAAATTCAAATTAATTATCGCATCCTTACCGTCCTTGGGAGCATCATTGCTCACTTTAATCTCTGTGTTTCCTTTTATAGCGTGCGCATGAGGTACACCAAGACTAGACTATTTGGTGTTGGTGCGTGTGTGTGTTGGGTTGTCGGATGTCAGTGATGAGGTAAGGCGTGTGAAGAGATTCCCTCGCCATAGGTGAATAGCCGCGGAAATTTGCTTGGCCAAGCCAAACATTTATTTTTCGGTCTACCTTTTTGAACGAATGTATGTATGGTAAGCATTCTCAACTCATTCCAGAATCGGAGACGGATCTGGCCAGTGACCATAACCAACTAAAACCACTTTGTCGAGGTATTTTTTGTGGAATGTTATGTGGATTGTAATTTTTCGTGTTGGCAGAGCTTCATTAATTATTTGCCCCAACCAGTAGAGCCAGGAGTAGGTATTGGATGGTTTCATTTCAAAGAGACTTTTGACTTCAGAAATGGGATTTTTTTTTTGAGAATACAATCTTTTTGTATGTTTTCATAAAAATGTTAATTTCCAACCTCATTTAAGGATATAGGATAATGCAGGATGACCGAATTTCCTAGAATTGGAGTTGGTATGGCTGAGAAGGTATTTTTAGGGAATGATCAATGAAATGTTTGGAAAGTTCCCTGTGTGAAAGGTCTTCACTTTATCAGAAATAATGAGGAGGATTCGCTTCGAAAAAGAGTACCTAGAGTAAGCGAGCAGTAACAAGATATCAAACGGTAGTACGGAAAACAACGAGTACGACTTTAATCAAGGTTTCTTGACACAATACCGATCCGGAAACGTGGGCCCCTTGAATATCAGGGCCCTGAACTCTGTCTGAACCTTCCCATGACTAACAATGAGCAAATTTTCATATGAGAACTTGCTGAAAAGGTAAGAGAGTAGTAAACTACAAATCAAATCAAATGTATACAGCAATTCGATGATATGGAAAACAAATATAATTTTCCAACCCTTTTATCAGCTTTTGCTTCCAGAGCAGCAGTTCTGATTTGCCGAACAATGGTTGGTACCTACTGTGGAAAAAGAGTGTTGTTTTTGCTGCTTCATATGCTTGTTTGGGAAGAAATACCGCGAGGCAAATAATTTTAACAGGTAAAATTTATCGAAAAGCACATTATGGCCGTTAATGTTGTGTGCCATAATGGACTCCCATTAAAGTGACTTATGACCGCGATGGCTGGTTATTTGGTAATGTGCAACACTGTGTTATGGTCTTGTAGGTTCACATCAGACACACCCACGCACAAACGTGTAAAATTTTTCTTATCTGAAATTACATAATGAGAACAAGAGTGCATTATTGTCACGCAATTATATTGCGTACTCTGCAGTGTAAAATTTTCGATTACCCACGAATGTGCATTTAAATGCACATTTGGGGGAGTTGTTATTTTACTGCGAAAAGCAGATGTTACATATGTTTTTTGTCATACGTATGTATTTTTTGATCCTTTTTATAATTGACTTCGATTAATAGGAATCAGAGAGAGGTTCTTACGCAAATAGTTACTACGCCTACCTAAGTGATACAGTGGGAGAATCAGTGACTGATTTTGTTACATTATTTAAAGTGTGAGGTTTTAATAACAAAATCAATGAACTCATAATAGGTACTGTTAAACATTGTATTGACAGCAATTATGCATTTCGGTAATGGACAGAATTTGAATCTAGAACGAGAGGAAAATTCTGAAAACCAAAGTACTTGTACCTTAAAATATGGTCGCGGGAGAATCCTCGCCAATAAGGATAAAATCTCAAAAGACAACATTTCGAAAGACAAAAATTAAAATCAAAATACCGAATGCTTAAGATTACCGCACAAATCTAATACTCAGAAGTGAATGGTATTTTGATATTTTATTGTTCGAAATCTATTATACAATTTCAATTTTCATTGCCAATCCAGTTTTCAAATGGCAAAAGTTAAAAAAAATTAAACTGTGTGACACTCAAAATATACGCGGTTGGAGAGCTATCACGATTTGTAGAGTTTATTGCACTGATTACATGTAAAAACTCCGTAGAAACTCCAAAATCTGGAGTTATGGCCAAAAAACGGATTTTTTGACTTTCATTCAATGAAAAAAATTTAGCTTCGTCAAATTTTTACCCATTTCAGATTTTTACTTGCGATATGGGTACCATATATCAAGTTATGCATTCGTACAAAAAAAAAAAGTTGAGATAACAATCAAACATGACATTACGATGATAGAGAAAATTCTGTCTGTCTGTCTGTCTGTCTGTATCAGAGACCACAGCCTAAACGGATGGGTCGATTTACTTCAAACTTGGTATGTGGCGTTTTTTGGAGAATATCCCCAGACATTTTTTTTAACTTTTTTTTTGGACCCCAAATAACGGTACCTGTACATATACCAGTTTAAGAAAAACTCATTTTTCTCAAAAATGGTGCCTACGATCATGGTCATTTTATTTGGATAAGGTCTATCTTTAAATGAAAATCATTTTTTTAAAACCCGAAAATTTCGAAAATTATTTTTTGTGATTTTTAAAAAATAGTTGAATTTTTTTTTTGAAAAATCATTTTTTCAAAAACTACTCAATATTTTTTTTTCAAAATTTAATTTTTAGTTGTTGATTAATAATATCTTAAAAATGGCCTACCAATTTTTTTTTATAAAAGTCCTTGCAAAATTTTATATGGAAAAAATAGTTTTTTAAAAAAACAGCTCTAACGATTTTCAAAATTTTTTTCTAAAAATGCATCATTAAAGAGGAAATCAAATTGCATACTTCGTTTTCAGGTTAAATTCATTTACAAAACTGTTTTATTCATTTGAAAATCGAATTTTTTTCTAAAACTGCATTTACAAATTTTTAATTAAAAAAGCTTAGCATAAATAGTAACTTTATCTATAAGAGCAAGTACGTGCATTTTATTTTTACTGTTTTTGAAAGAAAGACATTAGGAGAAGTTTTTTTGATAAAACCACCTAGATAGACTGTACAAGCTGAACAGTTTCAAAAATTCCATTTTGATCCGCATTTACCCAACTTCGACATCAATTTAAAACATGTGTTTTTAAGACAACATGTACTTTTAAAAATATGTTCTAAAATACTGTTCATTTCCAAACCAAACAAAATTTTTTTTTACAAAAATCGGTTGAAAATTGGTTAACAAAAAAAAAATTTACCATTTTAAACCAGATACAAAAATTCGAACACTAAGGTATCGGAATAATTTTTCTATATACGAGTAGATAACTTTAAAAATTTTGTGAAAAAAAGCCAAAAACTAATTTATTTTTTTAATTTTATATTTTTCAAAAATAGTTAGATTTTGATGAAACTTGGTTCATAGAAATGAAATTAAACTCTTGCAAAAGATTTGGACTCTCTTAACTCGAATAAAGTATAAAAATTGTTCGATCATGCAAAGTTTTTGACAAAATTTTGGCTAAAAATTTCGATACACTTTAATCTAGTCTGAATTTGTGAAAAATGGAATTTCTCTTTATCGAAAACATCACAAAAACAGTGATATTGAAAAGTTCAAAATTCGATATCACGAAAACTTTGCATGGTAGAGCCATTCTGATACTAGATTCGGGTTAAAAGATTTAAAACCTTTTGCAAAAGTTTAATTTAATTTCTATGACCACTCTTCACTGGATGATATTACCTGCTGCCATATACGGAAAAATTGATCGTTTTCTTTTCAATTTTTGACGATGATTTTTACTTAACTTTACTTGTTTTATTACTAAAAAATGTGATTTTTGAGTGCAATACTTCGTAACCCACGACATTAAAATACAATTATAATTAAAATAGTAGGTTATAACGGGACATAGGGAAACATAACGGTATTTTAGAGTTATTTCACCAGTATTTCACACTTATTACCTTGGTAGAAATTCAACGGTATTTCCCATACCTAATTTTCTGAGACTCTTAATACTTCTTCCCGTGACGTTCTCCGATTTTCTACACAATTTTTTCGTTATTTTTCGGCGATATTTTACTCTTCTTTCCTGCGGTTCTTATCACTTTTTAATGAACTCCAATGCTGTTTCGACCAATATTCCTCAATCTGAAACCAATATTACTAACGTGCTTTTTCACGAAATTTCGCATATTTGCAGCAACTTTTCCTTGATTTTCCACGATTTTCTACCCGACATTCTTTGTTTTTTTTTTATTTTTTCCCCCGGTGACGCGGTTGTAATCACTATTTCATGATTTGTTATGCTATTTTCCGCGAAATTCCACGGTATCGTATATATCGTATATTTTTCTGCAACTTTCACGTTTTTTCAGCAACCTTCCACGCTTATCTCTACAACTCTCTCCACATTTTTCTAAGGTATTTCAAGGTTTTTTTTAGTAGTAATTGCTTTTTTCATGCTTTTTTCCACGCTTTTTTCAACGGTATGTCGCGCTTGTTACTTCTGTAATCTGCGATATTTTACATATTTTTCAGCGGTTTTCACGCTTTTCTCGACAATTTTCCACAGTAATATACTTTTTTTTCCTTTGTACCTATAATAGGCAGCTTTTCCGAGGTTTCTTGCGATATTCAAATCTTTATTCTGTTGTACTCCGCGTATTAAACATTTTTTTTCCGTGCTATTATTTTAATCGAAGAAATTCTATCAATTATTTTCTCATTTAATTACTTTATTTCGGTACGCCAATAACAAGAATAGGTACAGTAATTTATTGAAAATGTAGGTACATATAACTTGACAGCAGCAACACCAATTGCAAATTTTCTAACACAGAAACCTTTTCGGATTGTTATGATGTTAAAAAATTGAAAATTGGGCAAATATCTGGTTCTTTGGCATTTGAATTTAGAGAATGTTCTTAAGAGGGATATTTTGGACCAGCTATCCATTATTTCCTCCATCGTTCGCAATCACCCTTCACTACATAGTATTCGATCACCCATGACACAGTAATTCAAAATTAAACTTAACATTTGCGTTAGTGCAAAAAAAAGTTAAAGTAAAAATACAAATTTTATCTAAACATTCATATTGTAAGCTTTTATCAAAATCAAAATGACATTCTAGTTGCAACACTGATGCATTAAAAAATCACCCAATCTCGGATTTCCACCTACCACCAATATAAAAACTCATTGAATCCCTGTATACGGAATCCGAACTCTTTATACGATGTTTCTGTGGTCACCATCAGTAAAAAGCTTTATTCAATTTTCAATTGTTTCGTTATTTGTCCACCAAGGCATATTGGCCGATTGTAAATTTAATCCAATTTAGGGTGTATTGTCTGTGTTTCGCTGCAAAAAAAAGGTACACAGCCGGTTTAAGGGATGATTCCGCACCACCAATTCCTATAGTGTCTGTGTATATGCAAAATTATTTATTTGTCCGTAGATTTATAACACCTACCCCAACCACACTCACACAAGAGCGATTAAAGGTGTAACGTAACGATACGATAAAACAAGCATCGCATTCTCATTCCCATTTCCCGTTAAGCCATATATAGAAGAGGGATTGCACCGAGGATTAATTCTTCACACTCGGTGTTTATTAGTTCTTGCGAACATCAATATTTGTTAACCGATTACACTTCCCTTACTTAGATTGAATTTTGTACACTTGGATCGGCAACGAATTCGAGAAATCGAGAAAAGGAGCAAAGGACACTTGCCTCCCGGAATGACAAATAGCTTACCATGTTCACATGTGTTACCTTCAACGTCATCCGCATATTGAAAAACTGTTCATCCAACAGAAACTTTATCAATATGGCTATGATGGGAGATATTCTGCTGGCTGTATTATGTCCTTTTTGGATGTCCTGTTAATCCGCATTCCATACCTCTGCTCTAGTATACCGTTTCAGCATTTAGACAGGGTGTATAGGAAGAGGTAAAACAATTTCGCATACCCGTCCCCATGTTTTTCTCTATACGAGGATAGGTGTTTTGATAGCAATGGCGAGGAAAAATCTGTTAGAAAGGACGAAAAAAATGGACATCCTTGACCAACTGTGATCATCTCTCGATATGGATGGTTCGGTGTTTCTTGTTGGCTCGTTCCGGTTATTAATTTATTACCCAACTTACCGACATGGCAAACTTTTTCCAATGTCTCGATATTTTTTTTTCCTTTGCTTTTGCTTTTGTTTTGTTTTTGGACTGCTGTGTCGTCCTTCGTCCAGCTGCTAATCGATTATTGATTGTTCACAGATGACTCTTAGGTATAAACCATACACAGAGTAATAGAAGCAAGGATAAGAGAACTGAAAGGAGCAAAATGACTGCAAACCTTGAAGGTGTCCTCTGCCAAAGGAAGGAAGTGACGAGCGAGCTGACTATGATGCTGACAATATGGAAGCAATTTGAGGTCGTTTATTGCTGAAGTAGCATTCGGTTCGTACAAATCGAACGTGTTTAACTTGTAATGAACAAAGTAATGGTCACATATGCGGAGGATGAAACTCTTACCTTCTTAATGGAAGGGATACTTCAGAGAATTGATGGGGCGTTATTTTAGCAAATAGAGAATTTTCAACAACAGCGAAAAAAATATCATTTATAAAGTATTTAGTTGTGTGCTTTAAAGCAATTACTGATTGCTGATTGGGAAACATTATTTATCTATTATGTGCTCCCACTAAAAAACATATTAATCTTTACTTTGTGTTATTATTAAATTATTACGACAGTTAAAAACATCAAATTGAATTATTGGCCGATTACCTCTTGGTTTTGTAGCTTTCGCAGAAGCAAGGATTAGTGACTGATATTCTCAACCCTTTTCTGAGTGAGTGTAGGTACTTAGCAGGAATGGTGGTGACCAACAGTTTTCTGCGTGTTCCGAACGGCACTTTTCTTGGAGGTTTCGGAAAAGTGCTTAATACCTTAAAAACATGTAAGAAAGTCATGGAGAAAGCATGGTTTCTTAAAGTTCTGTCACTTAGTATTCCGATTTTTTCCACAGTATTTCACGTATTTACGACGCGGTATTCTGCATTGTTTATTTTATTTTAATCTTTTTCTATGTCTTTTCATGCTTCGCATATCAGTCATTTGCTTCTTTTTTCGGTGGTATTTTAAGTATTTCCCCGTGGTACGTAGTAATTTCTTGACTTAACCAGTTTTCGCGCTTTTTCCACGGTATTACGCTTATTTTACCGCGTTAGTCCGCTGGGTTTTACGTATTTATCCGCATCCTTACACTACCTTCCATTCTATTTTAAGCGGTATTTAGAGATGAACGCTTTCTACTTACAATAAAAAAAATATGGCACTACCTACTTTTGATGGAGAATTTTAAAAATACTTCCTACGATTTCTATTCAAGATAGAAAAAAAGTAATTTTTAGAAAAAAAGAGAATGAAAATCGTTACAGCGCAGCGGTTTAAAAAAAAAATAATTTTTTTATATATGAAAATGATCAAACCATGTTTAAAAAAATTTGATAGCTATGCCATTTTCAAAAAAATTGTTAAGTTAAAAGTGAAGATAATAATTCTATGAGAGGTACCGTTGGTAAATATCTTAGAAGCATTTCTTTCATTTCAAAAGTATGACCTCGCTAACAAAAGTAGTCACAAAAGAGGTGTTTTTGAAAAATTTAACCTCTAAGGACACTCATTGCTTGACGCATCGTAACTTTCAATATATTCATAATACAGCAATGAAACCGAGATCATTACATTTTGGCTTTTCAATGCAATTTGGAAAAAATAATTGTATTTAATAGCTTTCACCCGCATAATCTTAGCACGACAACTTTTGAAAAGGTAAAAAATCTTTTAAAGCAGTGTACGAAAAAATAAAATCAATTATTAAAATGACATAAGCGTCATCATTGAGCTCCGAACTAAGCTTGCTCTTTGATTTGATTAAGAAAGATAACATTTTAGAAAAAAATTGAAAATCGTTGGAGCCGTTTTAAACAAAAATTATTTTTGATATATAAAATTTCTCAAACCTTGTTTAAGAATAAAGTTAGTACGCGGTTTTCAAGAAAGTATTAATGCACACCTTAATCCAAAGTTCAAAAAAAATAAGGTCTCCCGTTTTCGAAAAAAAATTTATTTTTCAAAAAAGAAATTTGATTTTTTTTTTAATCCAAAAAATTATTTTAAAGATACATATTAACAAGCTTCCGTGTACAAAAATTCATAAAAATCGGTTGCGTCGTTTAAGAGAAACTCAAAAATGAAAAAAACGGTTCTATGGTAGGTACCGTTATTAACATTTCTAAAAACATTTCTTTCATTTCAAAAGTACTGCTTGCTCATGTTGTTTAAGGCTTTTTAATACAGTCAATTTTATGATCAAAAAGGTTTTTTTGAGAGTTGTTGTGGTTTTTCAAGATTGTGGACCAAACATGAGTGATGTTTGTTATTGCTTTTCAGATCAGTAAGGCCATTGTTGTGATAATTTTCTGCTAATTTCACTAATTACACTCATTTACATGAAGACTGTCAAAACTCATTAAACGGGATTTTTCAGTTAATGATGCAGAGTTACTCGTTTTACCATCCTTAATATTGTAAAAAAAAGATTCCTAGTAATAATCTTGTCTACCTTCCTCGTTAGAAACGATAGTATACCGTTATTTCATTGATAATGTACACTTAGAGAAAAATTGCAAGATACAATCAGGTCTGATCGAGCTTATTTTCATATTATCTTATTTTTAATTACTCAGTCTTAAAATGAAACTCATAATTCTTAAAACAGTCACAAAAATTTCAAAACAAGCATAAATTCTTAAATTAAGAAAAAAAATTCTTGAAATTAGTACAACTTTTTCTTAATTTAGTTCAAGAATTCTGAAAAATCTGCTCAGACCGTATTGAAATAAGAACCAACGCAATAAGATTTTTTGATTTTAGATTTTTCGAGATTAACCGACTTTCGTCAACGAATAGACTTGATTTGACATTGCTTTTCTTGAACTCAGCTCGTTTTTTTCTAAGTGTACCTACGAATTTGAAAACTTGAAACACGTTTTTTTTTTTGCAAAATCGAATTCTTTGAGTGATATGGTAGGTAACGAGGAATTAAAAAAAACACAAAAAATCTACTTTTGCAATTATGAACCAACGTAGAATATTTTTGAAGTTTGAAAAAAATCCGTTCACGCGTTTGGGCAGTGGAAAAGTCAAAGATGTCATTAATAACGCTTATTATTTGCAAAAAAAAAGGGATTTACAATGGTGATGTCGAAGTGCAGCAATCTTATTCACAACCATTCATGGAAACGAGACGGAAGAGAAATTATTGCTTTGAAGGATCCCATAAACGAAACATCAAAATGAAGTGCACCATGTGGTAAAAGTTGAAGTTGCCTCAACTTGCACCTCAGCTTCCGCTTCAGTTTTGCATTGTAGCGCTATAAACTATTTTCGTATTTTGTATCTTTAACAGTACCACAAGGACATGCTTCAGCTTCACCATAGTGTTTAGTTAGTACATCTTACGGAAAAGTGAAAACCATCTGTTTCTGAGTTTAGGGGTATAAGATAAGGAATTAATTTTTATAAGTTAATTAATTTTTTGAGTTCATTGTTCGATTCACATATAAAAAACCTAGATGTGCCTTAAGGCACCGTATTGTGTCCTGTTCTCTTTGCATATGTAACATAAATGGCTTTTTGAGGAATGAGCACGTCATGTTTTTAGCAAAATGCTTTATTTTCTAGATATTATTGTAATCTATAAGCTCAATGTTCGAATTAATTACTAAACCATTCGTTTTGCTCAAAAAATGTTTCAAACACCAATAATCCGGAAATTGCAATTTGCCAATTGGACTACTTTCCTAACGCTTTCAACACTAATTAATTAACCCACGAGAATGACTTCGAAAATTATTGTTAAGATATTGAGTATAAGGTCCCACGATTGTGAAATGTTCTAACTACATTTATTTTGTCTGCTATTCCGATATTTAAAACTCATATCCATATCCAAGGTTCCCACTTTTTAACTTCTTCCAATGTACCTATACCACCTGTACCTACTCTCGAACTGTGAAAATACCTTAAAAAAATGTAGTCTTGCCAAAACACCTACTATGCGAAACCGTTTCCTCTTCATTTCACAAATAATTATATGTACCTACTTTGAAAATATTCTCTTGCTTAACCCACTAATTAAAGCATCAAGTTTCACATCACGTTCAAGTGTTGGAGAGTATTAACTCCCCGACGACGACTTAACTCCCCCTCAGAGAGAAATGGTGATCCAACTATGTACTTGATAATCCATGCTATATTTGAGTTTGAATTTCCTGTTCCTTAAACTCCTGAAAATTAACCGTAAATTACAATGTAATTGAGTAAAGTGGTTGTAAGCAAAGCCGGATCTCACACATAACGACATACACCCACACACACCCACACTGGGATGGTAGGTAAGCGTAAGGTACTGTAGCAATCCACTTGTTCCATCTTATCAGACATATCGTCAGCTAAAATTCATTTAAGCACCAAGTAAAAAGGTTCAGTGGAAAAAAATTTGAATATTAAATGAGAGCACGTAACGGTGAAGGTATTGGTTTGGTATGTTAAGTGAGTAAATATCTCTTTATCGAAGGATTAATGGTAAAATTGATGGTAGGTTTGATTACTGATGCAAAAGGAATTGAGGAACTCAAGTGAATTACGTGTTAAGTGGCAGGTATCGAGGTGTTCAAACACAGACAGGGAGGTGTTTTTTTCCTCTTGTCAACTTACCAATTGAGTTGTTACGGAAAGCGTTATTGAGAGGCATTCACTGACTCGATTATAAAATTGTAAAACATTTTTACTTCAAAAACTTTAATCATTTTTTTTTTCCGGTAATTTTGAATACACCAGGAAGAACATTGCCGTCTCGTTTATCAATTGAAAAGACCCAATTTTAGAACAGTTCTCATACATTCCATCAACAAAAAAGCCTAATAGTTCTTGAAAATAAAAAAAATCTTAAACTAACGAAGCAATCATCGCAGCCATTTCTGTCGCTGCATCGTTAAACTTCAAAATCCTTTAAAATTTCAGCACTCTCTTTTCTATTTTTCAGCGCATTCCATCACTGTCAACACGAGTATTGCTGTCAGTTATTTTGGCGAAAATTTACGGTTGTTCCACATCAATTAAAGTATGTCCTGTGTTAGGGCATAGCAAAAACATGGCTAAGACCATCACAATTCTGCTATAGTTACAATGCGGTAGGTTTTTTGTTTCCTTTCTCAGAGCATTTACCATCGAAATTTCTCCCAAAAATAAAAGAGAACAAAAAAAAAAAAAAAACAAATACATGTACCTAGATCCTATACACGAGGATATATAAACAAACGAAATTGTCCAAATAATAGTAAAAACCTGGATGCAACGCTCAAAAGAAAGACAAATCACATCACAATGCAGGTTTACGTATTTTTACGTATGCAACCCATAAATTCTATGGGCAACAAAGTCGCTAGACATTTTGCTGCAATAAAAGTCCAATTTATTGCATCAGATACAAAATGTTTATGCTATATCCATGGGATAGGTACTTTGCTGTTAAAAGGGAAAAGAAAATAAAAACTAAACAAGTGTCCTGATGCAGCAATTTTATTTTTGTTGTTGTTGTTTTTTTTTTTTGTGGATTTGTTCCTGTTTGGAGGATTTTGTAACAGCAATAATAAATTACGGTGATTTTCTCAAACGATGACCTTACAATGAATGCTTCTTTTTTGTGTGCAACGTTAAAAAGTTTTTTTTTGGACTTAGCCACAGAAGAAGAGAATACATAACATAAAGGATTATGTATAAAAACCACTTAATTTGTTAAGAAAAATTATTCAATTTAATAAATACGTTAACAGAAAATTCATCTTTGTGGGTTTTGATGCCATCCCCGCAATGCAAGGTCCATCATGTGAGAACATTAGCAACTGAAGTCTTAAAATATGAATGTTTGAAGATCATTCAAATTTGATAAACAAGTGCTTCTTCAGTATTGATTGTGCAGTACCAGTCTTAGTATGTTCCCGACTTTTGCTCTATTCCATTTACTTGGAAACAAGCAATTGTTGCCATTGCCAGCTGTTTAAATTAATTGACAAGAAGATTATCACTGAATGGGGCAGTGTTTTTAGGACTAAGTTAGAGATGACTTTTTTTGCAGAATTTCTTGACTTCTTTTAAAGTGGTGACCCGTTGATACCTCTGTGAAGTCTAAAAAAATCTTAGAGCCATTAAAGAATTTTGTTTGGTTTGTTTGTGTTGAAGCTGTAGAGATGAAATAATGGTCTGATGAGTGTCGTACAAACATAATAGTTTTTCATGTCTTGTAACGAAGTTACATAATTTTTCCGAAAGAACAAATTAACCCAACCGACCGACCAACTACTATATCCATTGATATGCACTCGATATCATCACCTACCTTCCAGCACCCAAGACCTAATCAACAAAACAACAACAACAATTCATTTGCCAGTACAGCAACAACAACACATTGATGCTTACACTGATGCTTGCTGAAGTACACGCACTGAATGCAATATACCATTGGTCAAGTGACGTACGTTAGCCATTCACCCAATGTAATTGATATGATGTATTTTATCAATTCACACTCACTTATCACCTGAAACATAGTAAGTAGAAATGAGATGGGTAAAACCAACAAGAAGCTTCGAATAGTTTTTGGGTTCGGCCGTGAAATTTCTGCTCTCCCCGTTTATTTTGTTACAAACGTTTAGTTCGAAACTAGGGAATATATCCCGAATTTAAAACTGGTCTTCCGCATCGACTACGAATTAAATCCCACTCACTTTGTCGAAGCTAGGGAATTTATACTTTCTGATCGATTCGTCTCGACTTTGTTGAGCCAACCCCCGTCCGACTGAACCATCTCGACTAGGGATTAATCTCACATGCTTTGTCGAGGGTTAGGGAACCTATCACGTATTACCGAACCGTCTTCACTAGGGATTAAATACCACCCACAGGTCAAGACTAGGGAACTTTATCCCGCCGCCCGTTTACCGTAGGGTAAACCGTAGGGGTTCAACCCCGATCACCCGCCAATACTAGTGAAATAATCCCACCATCTTTTCTCCAAAAAGTAGTGATTAAATCCCATCCGCCACCGTTTGTTTTGGAACGAAATAGGGAAATTCATCCCATCCGAAATATTGCTATATTGTAGTTCATAGTATTTATTACGTTAAATAAAGAATTTATTAATTCAGAGTGAATGAACCTTTTAAACCGAGTTTTATTTGTTCTTTCATCGGTAATCCCCGGTGACCCGCTGACCTCACTCAGCAGGAAAAATAAAAGAACATCACAGTCTACTTCTAATTAGAAGTACGAAGATCCGATCCTTCATGTTAAAAATACCATCTCCCAAAAAATTTAACACGACCGACTCAGTTGGTATTGCTATGTTCAAAGGAGAGATCCTGAGAACCCCGTCAAAAAGGCAATATCATACAACATTTCAACGATAGGAAGAAAAAAGAAAGGTAGGCCTTAACACTCCTGGTACACGCAAATGCAAAAACACCAGCATTCAGTTGGCCTCAGAAATGGAACAATACAAAACCGGGAGGCTTGCCGCCGATTTCTGAGGTCACACCCCCGGCGAACCCCACAGGCGGATCACTAGTGTGAAGCAGATACGTGGGACAGTTATGATCCCCTCGACTTCGTGATCATAACAGCGTCGATGTAAAGGAAGAAGAAGAAGACAGTCTACCGTTGAAGTCGCCAACGTCGCCATGATATTATTTAAGTAATTGTATCATAATGTAGGTACATGATTTACTGAATTTCTTGCGTAAATCTTAGAAATTTAGAGGGGGCTCAGATACTACAACCCCCCCTCCCCCCAATTTTTTTTCTGGATACGCTACTGTAGGATACTGTACTTAGTCTATATGTGCTACTGCAGACAGTTTCATTAAGGATTTCTGTATCGTGCCTTATGTCATTTAATCTTGCTGAACAATATTGTTGTTGATGATGGTAAGGGACTCGATAATTTCGAACCGAATTCCGTTAGGAAAGTCTTAACTAATGTTTTTTTTTACTTCGTTTGTTTTACTAGTGTTGTTGTTATAACAGTATTAAAAAATTTCAAGAACGAAAAATTGCTTGCGAAATACTAAAATTGTTATTTTAAGTATTTCATAGTCAATAAATTCTTTCAAGAATAATCCAACAATTCGTTCTTTAAGTAAAAATTACTATAAATTAAAGAAATAGTTGACACAAGATTTGATTCTTGGGCCAAGACCAAAAATTTAGGAATAGGAGGAGTCATATTGGTCGGGTTCAAAAACATTCAGTTCAGTGCAGTTAAGAGGCTCTGATTGGTCAAATGTCACAAAAAGTTAGGTGACTTTCAGTTACGTTTAGTGACATTTAGTTAGGATTTTCAGATGGGAATTTCTCATCTGAAAATTCAGTTGAGTATGTATATGTGTTCGTGCAAATGCAAAAAGCAGCAAATGTGCTGTACTTTTGAACTGAACTTTGTGCTCTTTTATTTGTTTTTAATTTATTTGTGTTTTAAATTGTTTTGGTTCAAAATGTAATTCATAATTAAAAATTATATAAGCAAGAAGGGAATATTCTATTGCCAAAAGTTCGTTTTTTCTGTCTTTTTCCTTTTATTTTCCGTGTGTGTAGGTTTATAAATGGATAAACAAAATAAACAAGACTTATGACGAAAATAAAAGTTCAAAGAATAATAATTGTATAAATTAAAAACCAATGTATAAATTAAGACAATTTTTATGAGTTTTTTAACAAAAAATACCTACTGAAGTGAACGCAATAGAAATTTTAATAATCAAAAGATTCATTTTGTATAGCTTTGAAAAATAAAAATTCTATTTCAAACGCAGAACAATGTAGGTAAGAAAGCAAAAAAGTAGATGCATTAAATTATTTCAACTGAAATTTCAAGTTATTTTCCGTTCAATGACCAACTGAACTGAACTTAAGTTCAGTTGGTTTGTCTTGAACCCGGCCATTGAAAAGTGAACGAAATGTCAAATGAATACTTTGAGTGTTATTATAACCTGAAAAAAATATGATATTGTGTTGAGAAAATTTGGAAATTTCCAAAAAATAAACCTGGGGTACACTTTTACTTTTCACTCCCAAAATATGTACCTAGTTAAAAATATTGAAAAATGAAATTGAAATTTTGTAAAACACTTAGCAATTTTATCTTGCAGGAAATTATTTATTTGCAAAGATGCAAAGTGAAAAGTGTCTTTTGAAATAGGCTCATGGTAAGCCTTTTTCTGAATAAAAATGGAAACTAAATAATTTTTATTTTTATTTTTTTCGAGGTTATGTACAGCTACTTTCAATCACAAGAAGATTTTACTTAACACAATATGTGAAAACTAAAATATGAATGATTAAAAGCAGAAAACATTAACTTTTTTATACTTCAGAAGAAAGAAAGTATATGTTTATTTATTATTATTCTAGTACATTTTCTTGATTTTTTTGTGGCAGTAACAATCATTTTGATACTTTCGTTCTTGAGATAGTAATTTTTATCTGATGTTTTGACATTTGGCGTTCTGGAGTCAAAAATTTTAAATACTTGGGTTCATTTTAATCAACGGAAGTTGTTTGGCCAATGAATAATTTCCTGTTTTTCGTTTGTAGCATTTTTAATAACTGTATTACGTAATGCATAGTTAATAGATGAAGGATAACTTATGTTGTAATTTGGTGGCACTGTACTCAACATCGAATCCAAACATCGAATCTAAAAGTTCACATTTGTCATTAAGATGTTCTTAAGATGGTGTAGTGGTTGTCTTCTTTGGGGTCTTCACACATGATTCGATCTTCTAGGGTACAATTTTCGAACCATTTTGTTATGCTACTTATGTTGTAATTTGGTGGCACTGTACTACGGTCTTCTTGCATAGTTGTAAAAACATCGAATCCAAACATCGAATCTAAACGTTCTCATTTTTACATTAAGATGTTCTTAAGATGGTGTAGTGGTTGTGTTCTTTAGAGTCTTTACAGCTAATTCGATCTTCTAGGGTATAATTTTCGAACCATTTTGTTATGCTAAAATGCTAAAGAGTGTATTTAACCTAAAAACTCAATTGGTGTCCATTTTATGAAAAAAATGTGGAGGAAAAAAAACATATACATATAACTGGCTAAAAGCTATTGTAAATTATTCACAACAATCCCAGTATGCGTGTATTAATTGAAAAGTGGCAACACTCCCAGCCTGGATCTTTTTTTTCTATGCAAGAAAATATTGGGGACCATAAAACGATTTTGGGCTTATTCCTGGGATTGATTGAACCTGCGAAGCGGACCATTCATAGTCCTATTTGTCTCAAACAAATCATTGATACAGCCTCGCAGCGCCAGGGCCTTCTGCCGAAGACTACGTATTTAAGACAAATCGAGGATTAAAATCCCGAGAACGCATGAAAGGGCCATCCACAAACATGTGGCAAACATAACAAACAATTTGTTGATAAAGAATTACTGGGCCAGCGACCTCCTGATAACCCGCGAAGATGGTAGCCCACTGATCTGTTTGTCAACTTTTCTGTTATTCGCTGATGCTTTCCAAAATAAGCCTCACATTGACAAGCTATTGTGATTCTTCATTAGCAATTTCACTTTTATTTCTAATTGAACGACAAATTCCTGTCAGCGTTCCTACTTGCAAATATTAATATTTATGTAACCAAAAATAAATCACGTATTTTGTTATTATAGTGGGAATATTTTAAAACTTAAAACTTAAGATTCCGTTAGGTCGTTCTTAAAATGCAAGTGTTTAAATGCAACCATCATCTGATTGAAAGAGAAAAACTTTGTAGACCTTAAATTAAAAAAAAAAAAAAAAACTTTATATTGTTTAAAGCTTTGGATTTTATTTCTATTTATTTTGGACCTTATTCCACTTTCAAGAGTGCAATTAAGTCCAAAATTTCATTTTCGATTATTACATGGCACCAAATTTAGCATTAAGTTTTCAGATTTTACTTTTATGACGACGAGAACTAAGAATTCAAAGAGTTCAGCTAAATTTGATCACTGTGCCATTATTTAAAACGGATTTTCGGTTAAAATATAAAAGTACTATTTTTATTTAATTTCATCTTCATCATCATCGGTTAGACAACCGGGGTCCGGTCCTGGCCTTTTTCAACAAGTCTCTCCACCTATCCTGGTCTCGAGCCGACGCCATCCAGTTGCGCACCCCAAGGCTTCGGGCGTCCTGGTCTACGCTATCTCTCTAGCGCAAGCATGGTCTACCACGCTGCCGTTTACCATAGAATGTACCGCAAAAGACTTTCCGAGCGCAGGTTCCTCTTCGCTCATACGAGCTAGGTGCCCTGCCCACCGGAGTCTACCGAGCTTAATTTTTGTCACTATGTCTGCTTCAAGGTAGATTGCGTACAACTCATGATTGTACCGTCTCCGGAATCGTCCTTCCTCACATATGGGGCCAACAATTCTCCGTAAGACTTTTCTCTCGAACGCGGCTAAGAGGTCACAGTGCCTTTTGCTAAGCACCCAAGTCTCGGATCCATACATGAGTGCTGGCAGGACCATGGTCCTGTACAGCAGCAGTTTTGAAGTTATGGTTAGATTTCTGGATTTGAATAGCTTTGACAGACTGTAGTAGGCTCTGTTGGATTTGAGAAGCCGCCCGCGTATTTCTTCTTCTATGTTGTTATCAGCTGCTACTGTTGACCCAAGGTATTTAAAGGATTGCACCGCTTCAAATTCGTGCTCCGCTACCTTGATTGTTTGACCAACTGTTCTTCTCGCATTCGACGCCACCATGTACTTTGTTCTACCTTCACTAATGTGCAGCCCCAGATTTTGTGCCGCCTGCTCAATCTGGATGAAGGAATCGTGTACAGCTTGTTCGGTTCTTCCGATGATGTCGATGTCGCCTGCGTAAGCCAGTATCTGGCTGGACCTGTTGACGATGGTCCCTCTTGTTGCCGTGCCAGAGTCACGGATTGCTTTCTCCAACGCCAGGTTGAATAGGAGGCAGGCCAAACCATCGTCTTGTCGGAGTCCATTAAAGATGTTGATTGGTCTGGATAGCAATCCGGCTATTTTAACTTGGCTTGTTACGTTGGTCATGGTCAACCTACATTGTCGTGTCAATTTATTTGGGATGCCGAATTCTCTCATGGCTTTGTAAAGTTCTACCCTGGCTATGCTATCATAGGCGGCTTTAAAGTCTATAAACAGATGGTATGTTGGGATGTTAAATTCTAGACATTTTTCCATCGCCTGCCTAAGGGTAAAAATCTGATCAGTTGTTGATTTGCCTGGAATGAAACCACACTGATAGTGTCCGATGATGGTTTTAGCGTATGGGGTTATCCGGTCTTGTAGGATAGAGGAGAGTATCTTATAGGCGGTACTCAACAACGTGATACCTCTATAGTTGCTGCACGTTGTGACATCTCCCTTCTTATGTATGGGGCATATGATACCTTTTCGCCAGTCTTCTGGCATTTCTTCACGCTCCCATACGTGCACTATGATATCATGAACTGCTTGACGTAAGGCTGTGTAGGTGCATCAGCTTCCTTTAAAACCATCCTTAAAGTAAAACCTAACATTAAAACGCCATTTTTTTCCTACCTACTAAAGATACTTCTTCATAAACATCCCTTGGGTTTTTTTCAGCTTTAAGTGTTCAGCCTCAGATAACAACTCCAACCATTTCTAAAACAAACATGCATACATACTACCTACATATGTACTCGCGTATAGGTATTTAATATTATTTCTTGAGCTTCTGTAATCACTGGCCCATAGTCAAGTTATTATTATGAACAAGGACATACCTCAGGGATTCCATAATATTAATTGTCTTTTCACCCCTTTGCCCATAGCAGCACCTTCTTACACTCTTTGGCCTTTATTATTAAATCTATAAAACCTCCTCGACTCTTCTTCATACCAAAATTATGCTCGGCAAAGAGAGATATGAGAATCCAAGGTATGGTTATTGCTTTGGGAGTCATCTGTAACCACTTGTCCACCTTTGTTCCTTTCTTCTTTTTTTTTCTAGCCCGGCCAGAGCAGAAGGAAACTTTCATAATTGTAGTCTTAAGCAAACACCGACTGTTTGAAGACCGGGAATGGGTAGGGAGAATGAGATGGGCTAGTGTGATGGGATACTAAAAGAGATCCCACAGCAGAGAGTGAAATGTCTGTTTACCTTGTATAAATCCAGAGCACTTAGGTCCATATCCAATCCTTAGTGTTTGCACTTGTACTCATAATGAAAATAGAAAGCTTTTTATGCCAGCAACTGTGTGTTGAATAAGATGACCGCCAGACAATCAGTTTTCCCAATCCCTCCCCCCTCTGCATGGGGAATGGGAGACAAAACCGCATACTTTTGTTACCGTTCGTTGTATGTGGATATAGTCGTCCTGGGTTGTCGTCGTTCTCATCCTCGTCCTTGTTGTCGTGTCGTTCTAGTTGGTTTTCCATCGCCCAAAGGCCACCAAAGGTTCAGGTTGTTCCTTCCTGTGTTGGCCGAGAGTATTTAAGTAAAAGATTTCTTTTGCTCCTTTATAAGAATCTTTTTTTTTTTTTTTCTATTTTTCTGTGTCCTGCTGCGGATACGGATGTGGGATTTTTGTGACTGCAGGGACATTTTATCAATGTCTACTGTGTTGGCACCGGTAATATAAGATGGTATTTTAGAAGAGCTATACTTCAGCCAAAGATGTGAGAGACTTGACCATCAGTTATAGTTATAAGCTCACTTATCGGAAGTACGGGACGTGTGGAGCTCTGTATATGCTCGATGCGGAACAAGATGGGGAGAAGGTCGTTATGCTCTTCCTGTACACACAGCAGCACTCAACTTTTTGATGTAATTTATTGTTAACAAAGGATTGGTCAGCCAGGGATAATGGACCAAGGTTGTTGTTTTTTTTTTATTTTGTTGTTATTGTTGTTTCTCTTCTTGCTTAAGGATGCGAAGTCAAGAATAAGGAAAGCTTTAAGGCATAAGTATACTGATGGGGCATATTTGAAGGTAAGACGATATGAACCCTTTTTCTTTCTCAAATAATAAATTAAACGAGTAAGAAAATGCAAGAACAGGAAACTTAAACAAAAAGTATGTTTGTCGAAGGCTGTATTATGGAAATTTAAATGCATTCAAGACGTTTTTGTCCGATATTAATGAGTTTTCCTTTTTGAAGAAACAGAAGTTTTTCCAAAAAATAAAAAAGAACATAGCAACGGTATTGACCAGAACTAAGCCTGCAAAGACAACCAAAAGCGTGTATTATAATGGAGTTCCTGGCGATATTACGAGGATTTGGAGAAATTGATTCTTGTCATAGCTGTTCTATAGATTTGAATACCATTTAAACAGATTTGAAGCCTATTTGCCAGGCAGACTGAAGCATAAAACTTTGAAGATGTAAACCTATAACATTATCCTCCAGATCTATGTTTAGTGAAGGAAATTAATTCTTGACTGAAGGACAATAAAGCTGTTGGAGATATAATTTACCTACGGAAACTGCCACCTCGATAGAAAGGCCTGATTTCGTAGATGTGGTTTTGCTGTGAGAAGAATATTTGATCAAAGACTCAAGAACTTTCGAGAAACTTCCAAGAGTGTTGAAACGAATCATATGAAGCCACAATTTTAGCAAATAAGACTTACCAGTGCAAATGCCCTTATAGAAGAGAAACACGACACAAGAACCATGTTCCAAAAAAAGCCCTGTGAGCTCTTTGCAAAAACATAGAAGCAATTTTCAAATCTCAAAGCAGAAATACTTTTGGCAAAAACTTTAACACCAAATTCAGAAAAGTAGCAATCTTATCAATCATGTTATTATCTGTGGAGGGCACACTTCCAGCATGCTTGTACCTACCGAACGGCCATAATCAACTCTTAATACTATCTGGTTGGTGCCATACAGTGCATGAGAATATCCAATGAAGTTCTTAGACGTTTCAATTGAAAGGTTTGAATCCGAAGAGACTACTTGAAATAAAATTACAAGGCAACAAACTGCTGACACAAATGCAGAAGAAAGTTGAGTCAAAAAGTCATTCAAAAATTTAGCTCCAAAAGTATTACTTAGACCTTGATGAGTCCGTTATGATCCCCTTAAGGGGCATAGGGCCTCCACTACTCCTACGTGCCATCTTGTACGGTTTCTGGAATTATATCGTAGTTTTCTCCAACTCTTCCGCAGCTGTGCAGATTCCCTTTGGGCTGCCCTGCGCCATATGCTTCTCGACCGACCCTACCCTCTACCTGCCTGTGTGAGTGGGTTCAGCAATGCAATCGTAGCGTATGACTAATCCACTGCCACTTACGTTTGCGTATAGTACCGTCTATGGATTCTTGACCCGTGTCGCGTCGTCCTATGAAGTTCTTCATTAGAAATACGGTTGGATCAAAAAATCCTTAAGATATTTCGTAAACACCTACTCACGAACGATTGCAGCTTACTTGTGACAGTAGTTAAGATTTTCCAAGTGCTACAGCCATAAAGAAGCACTCGGATTCAGTAATGAACCGCAAGGTGTTAATTTGATCAACACAGAATGAAGCAGTGCGGAAACCTGCTTGTTCGGTGTCATGTGTGTCTTCCTTTCTGGTGGAAGCTGCTTAGTGTAAACAAATGAAAGTCATTTTAGGTTGCGTCAGCCTGCGAGTATTTTTATCAGCGGCTGACAAAACTAGCAAAGAAGTGGAAACCAATCACCAAGCTAGCACTGGCACACCGAGCAGTGACTCGTGCTGAACGTGAATTCAATGAGGTGCAACGATGCTATAGCAGAAAAGAGGTGCGTTGCATTCATAGAAGAATGAAGTAATTTACAACAAGATTCACAAGCTGCCCTGCAGTCATTATGGTTAATTATGGAAACACCGTATAGGTCTGATAAGTCCCGGGCCTAGAAAGAAATCCCAACTTTTCGAGGCAAAAAACATTTGATTCATCAACATTTATGTATCTTTCTTGTGCGACAATTTATCTTTGGCCTCAAAACAGGCCTCATTTTCGTATACACATTTCGTAAATCGGACGTGGTTTGCCGGCTTTATTGAGCTGACCTTCGATTTGACTCGAGTAAAGTGGTGGATCAATGTACCGTACATTGACGCATACTGACTGAAATGCCAGTTTCTTCAATCGATTGCTTGAAGATGGAATACCAAAAGCCCAAGCGAGGACATAAGACACTGCGTCTCAAATATCTATGCACTTTTTGTGTGTTCTTGAAGACATCGACGCAGTTAGAAGAACAAATCAATAAGTTTCAAGTTCTTCCAATATATAATATATCTAAACGAAGTTTGTACAGTTTCTGTGCATTAACATTTCGTTCACAACTTTGATAAGCATCACAGTCCAGGCGCCCTCTGCTTTCAGACTTCCCCCATTCCTGGCACTTGCGTTGTGTGAGTGATTTCACTTCTATCATCGCCGCTGCTGCTGATCTAATGTCCACTTCTTTTCGTATGTGTTCTTTCGTTGTCCTGATAGAAGGTCTATTGATATCACACCTGCAATTATCAGAACTACAGGCTCCGCACACCATTCAGTACGCACTGGCTATCCGTTTTTATAAGGCACGCCTTGTCTACCGATGCCATCTGCTTCCAGGAGTTTTCTGTTTTCAGTGCATCAGCCCAAATCTTGCTTGCGAAGGATTTTTTTCCTGCTGTTATTTCTACGGTCGCCTCATCATTTGCGTACCTAGGAAGGAATCCTTAGGCATCTACATACAAAAGATATGATCCAGAGGTCTGGTCCAAAGATGGATCCCTGGGCTGCTCCTGCTGAAACATATTTTATTCTAGATTCTTCTGTTCTTTGGTAGATAAGTTCGCACTCTCTGAAATAGTCTTTCATCATCTACAGGTGATGCTCGGGGGGGGGCATGGAACTTTCTTTCCAATGTGACCAGCAAATTCGCCCTATCACCTAGCAGAATTATAGGCATTTCCGACGTCCAGTGCTACCAGGAGTACTATTTTCCATATGGAATGGTTTCCACGCCGCCGGGAGGTTTCAGCGGCTCTATCTTCTTCTTCTTTCGGTCCTATTTCAGATTGACCTTTCCTGGAACCCACATTGTCTTCCAAACAAGTCCCTTCTTCCTTATATATACATAGGTGGTAGGTAGGTATGAGATTCACATTCAGTGTTTCTTATAATAATTTTGAAAACGTTATAAATCTTATTTAACCTCAGCAGTTCAGCCTTAAAGCAAAAATCAAGTGAAGATATCAACCATAAATAAATTTATTGCCAGAAATTCTATACAAAAATGGTTGGTCCTGTCCAAAAGAAAATCGATTTCCTTCTTACCGTTGACCATTTTTACATTTTATTTTATAACAGTGTTCAATATGTTTTAAAAGTTCTTCTTCGTGTGTAATCCAATACTCTTGGATGTCCGATCTCTGAATGATGACCACTTTCTTTAAACGCTACGATAGACTTATGCCATAAATATATTTATATTTCTCTCCTGCAATTCTGTATGAATAGTTATAATTTACGACTGTCCATAAAGTTTGGTCTGCCCTGAGGACATCAACAGAACCCAATCCCTGTTTCCTTATTTTTTTTTTTTTTATAGTTTCCATTTTTTTTTTTTCATGGACCTTATTTATATTTTTCTCGAATACAACCTCAAAGTTGTGGCTATCGATAGGAATGCGTAAAATATGGTTTGTCCTCTGAGAAGAATACACCAGGAAACCAGGATGGGTGCCATCAGAGCATTGATAAGGGATGACCATTCTTTTTTTTTGTCATTTCCATATTTCCAGATTATGTTTTCACCTTTTTATGAGTTTTTGTCGGTCGTTGCCGTATCCACCCCAGGCCGAGGGGGAACTTTAAGGTTGGAGACGGAACAAAAGGTACATTTGTACAAGATTTTGTTATTTCAGCTGTTTTTTTTTTTCTTCTTCTTCATCTTCTTTTTATTCATCGTTCGTTATTTTTATTATGTCGTCTCCTTATTGCTTATTATATTGGGTAAGACTTTGATTTGTGTTTGCAACCCCTTTGGGCCATTCGAAATTTTGACAATTGGCAGTCATCTCTCTCGAAATAGAGGATCAAAGTAAATTGCCTTAATTAAGTTGTATTCAAGTGAACAGACCAAAAGCACAGGTGTACCACAGTATACGGCAAGCCAAAATCCATGGAGTTGGTATAATGGAAGGAGAAAAAGTAATTGGCTTGATGGCAAGTCCTTAATTTAATCAAGACTGCCATTCTGATGAGAATTGTTGATTACTCCCTTGAGGGGTTCTTTTTCGCCGAAAGGTAGAACTCAATAGGCTTTGGTGAAGAAATGAATAAGAGTTTCGGTAATTTGTTGTTGTTTGTAGTTGAATGCGGGGTACGATGGAATGGGGTTTTGTTTAGTGATAATTTTGTGGTGGCTTATGTTTTACAAAGAGAGAGCGCAAATTATGTGAAATATATCAACAGAGGATTATGAAGTTTATTAGCACAGTGTTTGTTTTTTTTTTTTAAGTATTGACGCGACGCATGTATAGAACTTAAGGTTTCAGGCGGATACTTTGAATTAACTGAGTTATGAAAACAAACCTATTCTTCAAACACTTCAGCAAGTTTTTAATGAAAAAAAAAAAATAACTCTCAAAGCTTGTCAACAACTGGAGACTTTCTATTTAATTATTCGTGAATGCGTTGCAACTTGCAACTTGGCTCACAAACATTTTTAGTAAGGAAGAGTTATTTTTTAAAGAAAAACGCTACACATTTACGACAATTTTGTGTCTTGCTTTTTAAGATTTCGAAATAAAAAAAACAACATACATGTCCAACTATGTTGTTATGGCGGAGAACTGTCAAATGTTTTCGGAAGTTTGCAAGTGGACATGTGTACCAAGCCAAAATCGATTTTTCGATATTTTATAAAGAGTTAGCTTGACCGAAAAAATCGATTGGCAAATGATCTCCCATCGTTTGATGAAACCTAAAGCTCTGGCTACTATATTGTCGGGAATATATGATAGTTTGGCACTTAGCAAACATTAAGTTTTGAATTGTTTTTTTTTTTTTTTTTTTGACACCAAACAAAAAAATGTTTATATCGATTTGCAAAAGTAAAGCATCGTCAGATGAAGAAATCGTTCAAAATATTTTCATGTCATTTTCGTTCGTTGGAACTTCCGAATGCTCAATCACAGATTCTACATCGTTGATTGAAACTACCAATGACTACCTCGAGGGACTCCCGATTTGGCAGTAAATAGTTCTGATAATGAAGATCTAAATAAGACACGATATTTACGGTCAGATAAGTATGATTTCATCCATTGAATGAAATCAGGAGGGAATCTACGAGCCTTTAGTTTGAAGTAGATAATTTTGTGGGAGATTATATCAAACGCCTTGCTAAGATCCTTAACTTTTTTTTTATTTTCAATTGAATTTAGCGTATAAGAGACGAATTCGGTTAAATTAATTGTATAAAAAAGCGATCGTCCTATAGTTAGCAATATTTGCTTTACAAACCTTTTTGTGAATCGGTATTATGAAAGAATCCTTCCAAATAGATGGAAAAAATACTTGCGAAAGAGATTTATGGAGCAGTGTAGCAAAAGGCTGAGCTAAATTGATTGCACACTTCTTTAATACAATTGCAGGTAACCTATCCGGGTCGGATGAGAAATAATCTTTAAGTTTTATAATTTTGTTGACCACATCGTCAACATTAATGTTATTAAATATTATTGATGTTACAATTTTTCAAGTAAGTGAATTAGTGATTATTAGGCACAAAATTGCTTTCGGAAAAAGCAAGAAATTAGTTATAATTTTAAAATCATTAGAAGAATAATCTAAATACTAAAGGGCATTAGGATAACCGTCTAACGATTTAGATTCTTGAGTTGCCAAAAACCGTTTGGGTTCTGAGATTATATCAAAATTCATTCGATCGATGTATACATCATAAAGTAGTTTTTAGAGAGCAGCAAACTCTCAAGAAAATAGTCTATTTCTAATCTAATCACATAAAGACTATAGGTAAAGTAGGTAAAGAGTAACAACACTCTTACATTTTATACTGGGTTTGTTTTTTTTTTATTTTTCATTTTGTGTAAAACTTATTAAATTTCAGAAGTCAGCCATTGTTATTGATATTCTGACTGATTTGATTTCTACACTGTTAGTGATAGGAAAAAACTAAATACACCAAAAGATAGGTGGTATAATGTTCGGTTCTGATACGACGGGATTTTTCAAAATTCCACCGGCAAGTTAGGATAAAATGGGGCAAAACACAAAACAAACTTTTTCAACATATACATTTTTAAAAGTTTATGTGGATAGTTTAATTGATTTTAACATTCAGGGAATAACGGGCTTTGAGGCTTATGCATTGTCTATAAACTTGTGAAGAAACTAGATTTGAAATTTTTCTTCTCAATGAATAACAGTAAAAACAAGATTCTTCAGTACAAGTTTTTTGACCGTTTAAAACTGTATTTTTTTGTATCTTTTTTGTTTTTACATTTTCAGACTTGAAATTTACACAGCCATTAGATATTGGGTATATACATTTTTCACAAATTTCCACAATTTTCTGTAGTCTGTGAGCCAACATAACGTTAAAAAGAGTTTTGTTTACTCTGTGCTTAATTACTATTTACTTAAGCTTCAGAAGACTATAATTCAACTTCATTGAGCATCACGAAATTACCTTTAATTTGATTTTTGATTTTTGTGTGATATACATATAACTGTATTTGCTATGAAGCTTTTCACAAACTTGAAAAGAGTTTCACCATAATTCAACAAAATTCAAGAAAATTTTGTGCTTTGGTCGTGGTCGTGGAGAACGGTACCGTTGGCTCACAACTGGATTCGAGATGTTTCGCTTATAAAACGTGTTACTTTGTTGTTTATTGTCAGATTTTAAAGAATGAAAGTTTAAATTTAGCTAAAGTATCAGGCTACAACATGGTGTAATTGTTTTTTTATACAATTAGATATAAAAATAATGAGTAAAAGATGATTAAGAGCAAAACAAATTGTTGTTTTTTATATCCTTTTTGCAATATGGTATGAAATTTGGTTGAATTTCATAAAACCATCTACTACAATATTGTTGGTACAAGAGTTGTTGATAGGAAATAAGCATTTTTAAACATAAAAATGCATATTTACAGATTTTAAAAAGACTAATTTAAAAAAAAAAAAAGTTGATTGGATATTAAAATCTGTAACCTAAGTTTTAATTGCAGGATTTTAGCAAATTAAACAGATTGCATTAGAAGAAATGTTGGTCTATAATTCTGCATAAAAATATTGTACACTGATTTTATCAAACATTGCCATAGAAGACGTTAAGTCAAAATATGTTTTTAATGAATGCTATAAAATTACAAAATTTAATGAAAAGATTGATTGAAGTATAACGCTCCCAAAGTCTTACACTGATAATACACTAATAATCAAGATATAAATACATAATTTTTGTAAGCCAAAAATCTGGCCTGCAATTTTACCTAGAGCTTTTGAAAAAAATTATTTAAAAATTTGAGGAAAAAAATATATTAAAATAACACGGTATACTGTTTTTTTTTTAAGATTTGGCGTTTCTCTTTTTTAACTCTGAGCAGATCACGGAACTGTCAAAAAAAAAATCTATGTTTCTTTTTTAGCTCAGTTAAATCAGACAACAAAAAGTCTGTTTCATTTTTAGATTTGACCTAGCTCAGAGCTAAATAGATTTGCTCAGAATAAAATGACTTAGCGAAATGCTGAGCTTATGGGTTTTAGTGATTTGAAAGACGAAAAAACAAAAAAATCAAAAATGAGTTCAGAGGACAGTCGCCCGTCTTCTTGTTAACAAAAATTTATTATTAGTGAACAAATAATGTTGAACAAATTACGGCTGTACAAATTAAATTAGTGTCTTTTATTTTATAAAAAAAACAAGGTTATTAAAAAATGGTGAAGTCAGTTAAGGCGTTGTCTTATGTGTAAATTTTAATTATATACTATATACACCACTATCATGGTGTTCTTCTGCAAAAATCAAGAAGTTTAGTTTTTTGATTTGAAGGGTCACTATGGCGTATGTGTAACTTTTTTGTATTGACAAATTTAAGCATTCAAAACAAATTATTCAATCAGTAATTTTGATAACTGTCTCACCTTTTAAATGTTTTTAATCGTCATGTACAAACTATGATATCTATTATCGTTTTATCTATTTTGACATCCCTGTACAATCGATTTCTGACTTTAAAGTAATTTTAAACACTTAAACTCATTGAAAACTGCAAAAAAGTAGTAGTTTTTACATGTTTAGCAGAAAATATAAAATATTCTGAATTTATTTGGCAAAAAAGTCTTTCCTGAAACATTTTATATAATGTCCTTACAAAAAATATCGTGAACTTAAAGTAAAATCTAACATAAAGGTCAACACTTCCATGTTGCTATAATCAGCTTAGTATATACATACTTCGAAGACCTGTTGATAAAAAAAAAAAATAAGTCGAAATGTCCAGCCCCACATTTCACACCCAGATAGCTTCAGCTACAATAATGTATATCGATTTCAACATACATAATAATATTGCTGCAAGGTCGCATTAAATTTCTTCTTAAACAATATCGATTCGTTGTTTTCTAAGAATACAACAGAGTGCCATTTTGTAGGGCCACCAGTCCCCTCCCCTCTACCACCTATACCCTCTAGAACCTAAGACTTCTAGCTTAAACATCAGCATCCCAACTTCGCAGTGGTTGTATTCATTCAATAAACATAAAACATAAAAAAAAAGCCTTTCCCACTGGCCCCCAGCATACACACAGATAGAAATATAAATCCCTCCGTGTTTGCGCCATTCCCGCTCTGTTCCCTATGAAGGAGCTCTAATAGCACCTACCTATACATAAGCATAATAAAAAGCGCACACACATAAATAAACATCCCCAATAGGGTACTGAACTTTTGCCTCTCATCTTTTTTTTTCATCTTCTTCTAAAGATTATTAAGAAAGTTTTTATGTGCTATGTACATCAGGGAGTACATAGAAGGAACCGAGTCTAGAGTACATGACACATAGCTAGGTGCCCGTGCCCCGTGTTTCACTACCTCGCTGGTCGTATAAGGTAGGGCTTTAAATAAAAGTGTCACACCTTGTTTGCGGTTGGTAAATAATCAACCATTGGCTGGAATAAATCACTCACACAAAACCTACAATGAGCGTGTATGAGAAGGTACCTAGGCCAGCACCTGAATAGGTGGAGTCTACGGTAGTCGCCCACCTTTCTTTTGCCATGGAAAAAGGTACACCAGTGCACGCGGGCGGCAGTGGTGTGCGGTGCAGAGCTTACACAGGTTGAAGAAAGTGAACACGAAAAGTACGCGCACGTCGTCGCACAAGCAACATAGAAAGCCAAAGCATTATCCTTTGTATATGGGAGCAAGAGAGAGGGAGAGAATCCTTGTTGATTTGTAGAAGAAAGAATCCTTCCACTGTTATACCTATACACAGCAGAAGCAGTAGCAGCTGTGCTGAGCCAGCACCAAGCACCAACAACAACAACACCAATATCTCTTGGCAAAACACATAAGAACCGTTCATTCAGTCATTTATCTCTCTACCTAGCAATACAATTAAAGCGCAATAAACTTTAAAAGCTCTCCGTGTGTTCAACGTTCAACCTAACCTGCCACCCCTATACCTTTCTATATACGAATCAAGTATGGTATACCTACATATACCACCTATTCGAAGGATTTCTCAAGGTGGGCTCAGGCGCCCAGTCGCCCAGTCGCCCAGTCGGATGCGGGGTATGGGGGCTTTTCTTCGGCAGGTAGATTGGTTGGATGCCTTTTCTGGGTTCTTTATTTTTCTATATTCTTTGGGTATTTTATGTACCGGGATAGGATGATGTGATGAATTGGAGGGGTTGGCGTGTGCGATGTTAGCATGCGCGTTACACACCTGTGTAATGTTTTAAATGCGTCTATGTGATGAAGCGCTCTTTGAAGAGTTTATACCTATTTGAGGGATGTTTTTTTATTGTTGTTGTTGTTGTTTTTTTTTCGTCTTAATAACTGGATCCTATGTAGGTTGTGTTTTTCCGACGGCATTTACAATTTTTCCATAGAGCATAACATGGATTTGAGCGGGTTTGAGGACAGAAATTTGACCTACTTTAGGGTGACATGCAGAAGGTTTTGAGAAAAATTTGTTAATAAAATGTAAAGTTGTTATTTGGAACTAAATAACTAAGAATTTTGGTAATTTTAATAAATGTTTTATTAAACAGGAAAATATAAATTTAACCTTTTGTTCGCAGTTTTTTATTTCTTATAAATTAAATAAATTAACTAACTAACCGTACCTTACAAACATTTTTTTATTTTGTAACTTAATTTTTTTAACTTTTACATTTAAAAAATTTAACTGCTAAATTTAATTTTTTATTTCTTCGTTTTAACACTAAAAGTTTATTTGTGTAAAAGCTCAAGCTTAGTACTCCTCAAAATACTGCCCCCATTAATAATTTACTATATTCTTCTTCTTTAGAGTTTCTCTTATACAAGGGGAAGATATCATCTTATACCATTGAATTTTGAATGTTCGAATTTCGAACAGGAGAACGACAGCTAAATTGAGTATAGAAAGGAGCTTTTTTTTCAACAAACACGTGGTTGCTTCCAGAGATGAAATTTATAATTATATACTTTGCCGTTGCCACTACTTGCCATGTCCTAGGATAATGTTGTTCTCATTTTTGTTTTTCAATAGGTAGGTGATTATTGTGTTTTGTTTTTTTTATTTTTTTCTTATGTAGGTGGGTATGTATTTAAATAAGAAAAAAATACAATGTAGGTATAGGTAAATGTAGAAGATGGCGTATTAAATAAAATTAAATTACACATAGTTACATGAAACGTTGGCTATCATGTTTATGTGTGTTGAAAGAAAGGTAATATATCTTGATGGCTTTTATCATCAATTCTTAAAATGATGTTTTTGTTTTTTAAATTCTTTTTTTGTTTTTTTTTTTTTAAGTTTTCAGCAATTTATATTTTTATTTGTTTCTATTTATTCTTTTCTATTCTATTTATTATAAAAAAAAGAAGAAAATCCAATTGATATCATTAAATTTTTCATTTAAAGTATTTCTAGTAAATATTGTTTCATCAGGTATTTAAATTTATAACTAAAAAAAAACCATAGAATAGATTTAATCACTTATATTGAAATAATATCGTTCCTCAATTACAATGTTTAATTATAATGGTATTATAAATTATACTATGGAAAATAAATTGATTATAGAATGCTCATACGCAGTGGTGTACTTTCTTATTTTTTTATTACTTGCTCTATGGAGCAAGTATTGGTTTCGTGTCAAAAAAAAAATCGGGGTTTTAATAAATACCAACTTACGATAGTGGAGAAGTCAAAAAAAGTGGTTTTCGTAATACCGTCCTTCGGTCTGTGCGTCTGTTCGTTTGTTCGTTTGTTCGTCTGTTCGTACAGAGAGCCACAGCCTAAACGGGTTGACGGATTTACATAAAATTTAGTACATTACTTTTTTGTAATTTGCAAGGTTGTTTTTTTTGTATTAGAACTAATACCTCCCATATAATGGTTTTAAGCTATTGGATTTGTCTCGAAATCGATTCTAAGGATTTCAATTAAACTGGGTATATGTTACGTAATGACTGATTGTAATTATGTTGCGTTTTTATTTTTTCTCAAAAACTTCGAATAATATAATAATATTTTCATTACAGCTTAGGTTACCTACAGTAAATTATACTTGTTTCTTAACCCTAATTTATAAAAATACAAATTACCTTTACAAGTTTTTTTTTCGGTGTAAAATATTGATTTTTACCAAAACTTTTGCGAATTAAGTATTCCGGTTTTTGAATATGTTCTACCATTATTTTAAAAATCAAAGCCAATGTTCATTGGAACATTAAAAAAAATCCAAATTTGTGGCATTCCCTATACAAAAGTGGAATTTTTTTTTAATGAAAAAATTCAAAATGGCTGAATTTTTACGTTTATTTCTATTATTTCGATTCGAACAAAAGTTATCGCGTTGACAAGTTTCCATCGCCAACGACGACGACGACGACTACACCGATGCTGACACCGAAACCGACGACGGACTAGCCGACGACGGCACACGCACATAAAAATGTTTCAAAAACTTGTTTTCCTTACGTTAAACGATGTTTCATGGTGTTTCCTGGCGAAATTGACTAATTCTGCAATCTCTATACTACTCTACTTGTAGACAAGAAAATCGAGTAACCAAACTTGAGGTTCGCGGGAACCTCACATTTCCTATGCACAATATGTTGTTATTTGAGGTGCTTGATGTTACTTAATTTTAACAAAAATAACAAAAATTGTTGAAATTAGTGTGAAAAAAAAATTGTCAAAAAAGTGTAATAAAAATACAATTTCAAGGTTTTCTATAAATTGCGGTAAAACTAAAATATATTCTGTGTCAAAAAATGTATCATTCTAGAATGATTTTTTTATTACTTATAATTTTCATTACATAAATTCATCATCTATTGAAATTCGTATTAAATTTAAATGCGTGTTTATTGGTTAAGATATTACTATACCATTTTTTGCATTAAGGTTCGTACAAACCCCAAAATTTTTTTTTGACTTTTATATAAAAAAAAACAATCAAGAAAATTATGTAGGATTTAAGTTCCCAGGGATGCTAAATGGTTTATTTTTATATTACATAAGTTATTATGTTTTTTTTTTTACTTAATCAAATGACAAACTCAGTTTCGAGGTCAAAACAATTTAAGAAGTTGCTTAGACAAATAATGAATTATTTGTTTTTTTTTTAAACATTTCATATAAAATTATTTATTTCTTTAAACTATAAGAGAAGCTTTAAGGTCCAAAGCAACTTGAATTCTAAGAACAAGTACGTGCGACACAGTCGAAAATTTAATTATTTATTTTTTTGCTTTTTCCTTCATTTTTTTTTTTTTGTTAAAACATTTTAAATTCACTTCTTATATCCTTGATTTTAATTGATAATTTTGATGATAATTAAGATGCTTATTATCTTCGAATCTAAATCATTTCGAAAAATTGTTAAATCAAAGGAGTTTTCATTGATTTTACAATGTTTTCTCTCTAAGTGTTGTTAACTGGGTTGTGAACTTCAAAGTATCGAATCTCGTGAAAAAAGTTGCCAAGTTTTTCAATTCGCAACCAGGATCAGGACGCCTAATACCTTAAAAAATTCCATTCTGTAAATAACTCTACTCCCCAATTTGGCTGATGGCTCATTTTACAGATAATTTTATTTGTAATAAGTTTGTAGTTTTGTGTTATGGATGGAAGACCTATTTTTCTAGATGGTGGCCGCTCCTTCCACTACATCATCCACACTAATTCTGTGTTATCATAAGGAGATAGAAGGAACATATTCCACAAAAAAATGTTGTCCCGCGAAAAATGCACTTTTGTTTCCTAATTTCAAAAATTGGTTATTTTCAAAACTATATGTGGAGGCTTATTGTTTTATGAGATATGATTTAAAGGTATCTTTAAATGCTGGATTGAATAAGTCCAAAAATATCTTGATAAAACAACGTTAAAAAATAAAATGCACGACTGGGTCGCACGTACTTGCTCTTGAAGATAGAGTTACTATTTATGCTAAGCCCTTTTAATTAAAAATTTGTAAATGCAGTTTTAGAAAAAAAAACAATTAAAAATGCATAAAATTCGGTTTTCAAATGACTAAAACAGCTTCTTAAATGAAACAAAGAATGCAATTTGATTTCTTTTATAATGATACATTTTTAGAAAAAAAAAACTTTGAAAGTCGTTAGAGCCGTTTTCTAAAAAAAATATTTTTTCCATATACAATTTTACAAGGACTTTTATAAGAAAAAATTGGTAGGCCATATTTAAGATATTATTAATCAACATCTAAAAATTAAATTTTGAAAAATTTTGAGAAGTTTTTGAAAAAATGATTTTTCAAAAACAAAATTTCAACTATTTTTTAAAAATCCAAAAAAATAATTTTCGAAATTCTTTTTACTAAAAACTATTACGGCAACTTAAAAGCTTTCATGCAAAAAAATTATTGAAATTGATTGAGTAATGAAGGAGATAATCAGAATTAAAAAAAAAAAACGGTTCTATGGCAGGTACCGTTAATAACGGTTTTTGAAAAAAAATATTCACATTTAAAGAGATAGACCTTACCTAAAGAAATGACCATGATTTTTTGAATCAAAAGCGTACGCACCGTTTTTAAGAAAAATTATTTTTTCTAAAACCGGTATATGACAGGTACCGTTTTTTGGGATCCAAGAAACTCCACACTCTACCAAGTTTCAAGTAAATCGACCCATCCGTTTAGGCTGTGGTCTCTGATACATACAGACAGACAGACAGACAGACAGACAGACAGACAGACAGACAGACAGACAGACAAACAGACAGACAGACAGACAGACAGACAGACAGGCAGACAGACAGAATTGTCGGACCCACTTTTTTCTCATTCTCTATCATCGTAATGTCATGTTTGATTGTTATCTCAACTTTTTTTTTGTACGAATGCATATAACTTGATACATGGTACCCATATCGCAAGTAAAAATCAAATTTTGTACGAAGCTTAAAATTGTCGCGAGACTCCAGGACCAATGTACATTCAAGGATTTTGGGTGAAAGGGTGTTTTTTTAGTGGTAAGGAAATCTGTGCAACAAGTGCCAAAACACTATACAAATAATTATTTTCGATCAATAAAAACTCCTAGAAATAATCTAATTTTCACTAAAATCAAGATTACAAAAGAGTGTATCTATTTCTATACACTGACCTTATATTCGATTTTTTTGGGTGCTAGAAATGTTTATAGTTGCCAAGAACATTTTATGAATTAAGTACATACTCATGTCAAATTTCGTCAATTTGACGCCTAAGTAAACAATCTATGCCAATTACCCAAATTTCCCAAGACACAGCTAAGACCTAATTAAATATAAATAAAAATTTGTGACTCTTAAAAAATTTTTTCGGTATAAATTTTGTTCAAAACTTCAATTTCACTTTAAAATAAAAAAAAATCTTCGAATCAAACTTAAATTGAATATATCAATAAATTGCAAATCTCTACTCGAGCATTCAGAGCTATTGTCTGGACTTTTATCCCTTCGTTCGCCAAGAACAAGAATCACAAGACATCGGCAAACAAGAAAACGACAAATGTTTAATTTACATTATGCATATCATTAAGAAGGTAACTTCTCGAACAAACCACTTAAAATGCCTTTCTTCCAAGGGGAGTGGTCGGTGGCAATAAGAAGGTCAACTACTACATAGCATCATCGCAGGTTCATCTTGAATCCTTGTTCCTCTCAAAGTAGAACAAAAAAAAAACAACAAAAAAAATACACCGCGAAGTTATTCTTAAGAAAAGACGTTGTCTCCAAACTTTATCAAGTGAATCCTACCGCGAAAGTGGATTCAATTGTATATTGGACAAAAGCAGAACTTCTTCTACCTTCCAAAATGCAATTGCGGTGGTAATTTGACTTTGCCTGGTGTACGTACTTGTAGAAACAACTGTCATCCTCCTCGTCGTCGTCGTTGTCGTCGTCGGTGGGTCGGTGAGGTCCTTGAAGCTCATGCATTATTTAAAATTAAAACAGAAAAATCAACAAAGTCCTTTTGGTCGGGGAGACATCCATACAAATTTTAAAGGCAAACTTTTTCTCGATTTAAATAAATATATATGGCAACCCGGGAACGGAGGTGGATACAGTTAAATAATTCAAAAAATTCATAGCTGACAGCTGAACTCCGGTTATGAAGTCGTTCAAGTATTATCCAGACCGGCAATCATCGCATTCATGGCCATTTAAAACGTCCACGTCACCTTTTCATGTGTGTCCCTGTCCTGGGCACACAGAGGTGATGATGGTGGGAATGAGTGACCATCATGGTCATTGTTTGCTTTTAGAGTTCCATTCACCTTTCGCTCACTTCTTCTGCCAGGAGCATCAGTGTTCAAATCTTTTCCAGGACTTTTGGCTGAGCTCAAAAACCAACCATCATCATTGCCCATTTCAGTGTCCATAAGCCAAGCACCTTTAGAGTGGCCACAATAAAAATAAAAAAAAAACAACATAGCTCTCATCTACGTTGTCGTTGCTCGGACATATGAATTATTATCGCTCAGTGGAAACAGGATAGAATAAAAAAAAAAGAAAAAAAGAAAAACGATAAGTTTCCCGAAAAGAAGGATCTCAATCTGACAGGATAGCCTCTAAGTTCAGTTGTTCCTTTTTATTATTTTTTGCTCCTTGTTTGCTGTTGTTGTTATTTTCTTTGTTTGCTGTTTGTATGCATTCATACATGAATGCATGGACGCTTTTTAATAATGAAAACGGTACCTATACCACCGTAGCATGCAATAACAGTTCAAGATATCCTTGTACACCGTACACGGCACAGGAACAGGACATGAGATGGCTGCAGCAGGACGATGGGAAAAAACTCACAACACAAAAAAAAAAACAGAAATGTTTCAAGTAGCACAGTGAAACTTTTGCATATATGAATATTTTTAACACTGAAAAAGTTTTTTTGCTTTTTTTGTACGGTGATTGTTATGGTTCTTCTTTTGAATATTTGTTAGGATTTTTTAGTACAGATTTGAGGTGGAATTGGCCTGAATTGTGCTTAGCGGCTCTCTGGCTTTATGCATATCTATTACAAGGACTTTTGAATTTTTTTTGCATGCTTAAGTTGTTTTTCTTTTATTTTTTTTTTATTTTTTAGGTTTGAAAAAAGTTTTTTTGTTTTCATGTGAAAAGTTTCAGATTATCAGGTGAATTGCTGAATGCATTCAAAGAGGGTAGATTTTGTACCGACAGTACATACATGCTTTATGCTTATGAAATGAAATGAGAATACCTATGGATAGCAGTTTTTGTTGTAATATGATAAACTTTCAGGAGGAATTTAAGTTCCTTTTGGCCAATAGGCTGTTTTATGGGCTGATATCATGGCATATTAAGCGTTTTCTTTTGAATTGAGCACTTGAGCACCACTTGAGCACCACTTTAACTTCCAAACGCCTCAGATACGGACTGCAAGAACTCGACATCTCTGATACACCATAAAAACAGAACACGGAATGGGTTTGGAATATGCCAGCAGATGTGCATTATACTCTAAGCATTTTTTTTTTTTTTTTGTTTCGAGTTTTCGATAGATATTTCATTTGACATCGATTTAAATGAATATCGGTTAAACATCGAGAAATACAGCATAAAAGATCATTAAAAAAGAGAAAAGCGAAAAATACAGCGAAAAGAACAAACAAAGTCAAATAAAAAAGCGTGAAAAGTCATGAACAAAGTGAGAAAAGTCGTAGGAAAATATGTGAAATACCGCGGCCTACCGCCTTAAAAAGCGCAGAATACCATGGAAAAAAACGAGATATACTGATAGTGGAAGATATTGGTATTCCTCGGAGAACAGCGCTATAGTTTACAAAAAAAGGCGTTTAATACCACGAGAAAAAAAGTAAATTATGGAAGAGAAAAGCAAAAAATCAAAGAGCAAAACGTTAATAATAAGTATAATTTAGTTTATTTGTCTCTTTACATAACGTGGAAAGTTGCGGAAAAAGCGTGAAACTACACAGAAGAATATGCGCAATACCACATACTAGCAAGGTAAAAAGCGTAGCATACTGGTGCATGAACTTTCAAACGCTTTGTTTCACCTTCGACATAATTCTTTTTCAGGTATTTCACACTTCTTTCACGACTTTTCACTTGTTTTCCGTCATTTTCAACACTTTTTAGAAGTTTTTTTTATTGGTATTCCACATTGTCCTATGTTTCTTATATGGAAAGGACATGAAAAACTGTATTATTTAGCCTGCTAAAGCGTCGGAAAACTACAAATCAATTTGTTTATTGTCCAAGTAGAAAAACATGAGATAATTGTTATGTATTCAAGTGCATTTAAATGAAAAGATTTAATAAACTAATTATGAAGACAATTAAAAATCTTGTGGGTCAGTGGCTAGTCAATTTTATAAACCATCGAATAATAAGACACGAAACACCAACTTGTTTTTGTTTTGCAAATAAAATGAAACACCGAGTAGCTGCTCAGTGTTGAATACAACACGCCTAATATCTCTCAGCCAAAAAAGGTAAGGTTAAATTTTTTTTTAATTACTAGCAAAATTGTGGAGAAAGTCCCTCCTGAAATGAAATACTGGCTACGGTACTGATTGAAACGCTTTCATCCTTTTTCTTTTTGATTGTATGTCCACAATGCATGCAAGTGTTGGATATTGCTGATATATGGGTGATTTTCAGTCAAGAATGTTATATCAGTGTTAGGATCTAAGGTTTTAGGACCTCTTTAATAATTTCCGTAGGCGTTTGGCACAGAACATGTTTTGGTCTTACTAAAATGTATAGGAAAACTTAAAATTATAATTTTAATCTATTCACTTTCCTTCCACATTCTTTTTCTACTTAATTCGACAATTCTTTTGGTTAAGTAAATCACCTTAATGAAAGAATAAAGATCATAAAGTTGATTGAGGTTCACCATTTGATTATGCAACCAAATATGAGATTTTTTCTGAAACAGTGCCACATTGTCCATCTGGAATGAATGGCGTCGATATGACGGATATAATAATATGAAATGAATGAAAATTAACAAATGACCGGGGTTTTCGAGAAATGTTCTTTGGATTGCATCTTGTTTTTTTAAAGTGTACCTGTGTGTCCTTAATTCAAAGGACACTGCTGCAGAAAAAATCAGATAATTTTTCTTGGACCAGGCTATCGGGTCGAATAGTACTTCCACCCAATAGCCGGAAACCATAAATCACTGAATCTGTATACCGAATCAATCAAAGATCTTAACATCGTCAAATCAGGAATATAACATTTAATGTGACTCACTTTCATCAATTGTGCATTTCTCTTTCTAAAAGTATCACACAACCTCAAACCACAATAGAAAACGACAAAAATCAGGAAACAATGAATAAGAACAAATACGCGAACAAAAAAAAAGACACTCTTGAACCACTCAAGAGAAACGTAATGCTATTATCCTTTTTCTTATTCCAGAGAACGAAGGATGTTGGTTAAGTCTTTTTCGTAACATTTTCCTCTCTTTTTTTCTTTTGTTTTATGCATTTCGAAAGTTTTTCTCATGTTATTTTCATCTTCTTTCCATTTTTCAATCTCTGACAGAACATCATAAGAACCAATCAAGTCCATCAGGTCTCTTGTCTTTGCTTTCACCTTGTTTCAGTTCACAAAAAAAAATAAAAAAATCGTCTAAGATCCGGAATTCAAATTTCCAAAGTGGTTCCATTGTGTCGTCAACCGCGTCTCCCTTCGGTTACTTCTTTTTCTTATAAAAAGAATGGTTGCAATACTTGGCAATGGCGCCTGAATAAAGGGCGACAGACCTAAATTTTTTTAAGGCGTCTGACATCTTTTCTTTTTATGAAAACTAATATTGAGTCCTTTAAATGTCAAGGCCTCGTTTTAGTACATGACTACGTTACGGTAACCTATTCCTACAATTGCAATAACGCCTTACAGGTACCATTGGACTGATTTATGAATAACAAAGACCCACCTCAAACAGTTTTAGTAGCTCATTATGAAATTAATTAGATTTTATATCATAAAAGTAAGATGGTTCAATTCCCGGGCGCCATTTAACCTAAATACGACTTCGTTCTGATATAGCTTACCTTGAGTTCACTAAATAGCCAGCCGAACTAACACAGGAGCAAATCCCTTGGAGGATAACAGCAAAAAAAATCCCTGAACAGAAAAACTTTTCAATTTTATTATAATGAATAAAAAAAAAAAAAAAAAAACATAAAAATAAAAAAGAAATCCACGAGAAAAGTTTTTCCTTTAATTTTTTGTCATTTCTCCTAATTTTTTTGAGTATTTTTCAAGAGAAACTTTTCCATATCTAGGAATTTGCTTATTAATTTTTTTTTGTTTTCCATTTCTTCCGGACGATGGCGATGCAAAGAAGCTCATCTTCACCGACCGTGACTAATGGGAATAGATGCCGGTGTTGTCCACTTTTTTTTTCTTCTCATTCTCTTTCTTTCTCTCTCAGTCTTTAAGATTTACTCTGTTTAATGTTAAAGTATAGGTATAAGGAATGTCCTTTAGAGTTCTCCTTGGGTTCATTAGACTAAGCGCAAGTGTCGTCGTTCAGGAAAGGTGTTTCGGTGGATGGTTTTCATTACAAGTTCTTGGGTGCCGACATAAAACTTCTGACGAAGGTTTCCAGTAGCATTCTTATATTTTTATAAAGTAAATTTTTTTTTTTTTTTTGTGAACAAATTTTTCTTCGACATGGGAGTGAGGTGATGTAGGAAAACAAGAAAATTAACAACAACAGCCAGGACAAAACAGACAAAATGATAAAACACTTTTCAGTTAATTAAAAAATAAAAAGGATAATTTTTCACCGCTCATCTCCTTCCATTAGGATGAAACACTTGTAAGGTAATTTTGTTTAAGGGCATCTTCTTCTTGAATTTACTTTTTTTTTTTGTATTTTAACATCTGAAGGGGAATATTATATCTTAAAGTGGACAGAGGGTAATATTATTTTATTTTTTCTCTGTTCATTTTCTGTGGTTATCGTTATCAAGGATTATGCAGATGAGAGTGTAAATGTTATTGCGAAGATTTGTAGACATTAGCTAATTAGGTGCAATGACTTGGGGCAAGGATAAGATATACAATAAAAGAACTGGCAAAAAAGAAGCATAAATTAAACATATCTTTTTGTTTTAATCGATATATGGTTGTAACTAATTCAGTTAATGAAAGTATGTTTAGTTCAATTATGTTAGAAAAATGTTTATATGGCAACTCTAATTCATTTATTACTTTGCTTTATTCTTTACTTTAGTTCTGTAATAGTTAGTTCAAATATAATTATACTGAAGATCAACACGACTTCTCTCTGCTTAACAAATTACTTAAATCATTACTTAAAAAATAACTTCTCTTAGTTAAGAGCTTAAAGTTTATCAAAACTCTTTTACTAAAAATTCTCCAAAATATTTCCAAGTGTACTCCAGATAGACAAAAAGGAAATAAAATCTTCAATCTTTCGTTGAAACTTCTAATACCTAGCTATATTTTAAATATTCCATTAATAAAAAGGCTTACAAAATCCTATAGCTTTTTGATGTGTTCAGTGTTCACATCTAAGCTTCGGGACATGGAAGAGGGAGAAAAACCTATTATCGAAAAGATTTGCAATCCATAGCATAACAAAAATGGAGCACACCTAAGTTCATTTGGAATTTTGTCTGTAGTCTACTTTTGTTCTACTACTACTTTTTGTGCCCAGAGGCTCGGAAATATTAGTTTATTAATTTTGTACATATCCAAAAGCTAAGCACAATTGGTTCCAGTACGATATTTAAGAGGTGCAGTGTCTTTTATTAACATTTCTCGATATGCAAAGGATTCGGCTATGTCCGTGACGACTTTGACGGACGGAAATGCGCTTTCCACATCTAACCTTTTCGTTTACTAGCAAATTCTTTTGTTTGCAGCAAACGAATGGACAATTTGTGCAGAAATTTTCCAGAAAGTTGTTTGTTGCAAAGAACTTAACTTTTCTTGTAAATATTCAATTCATTTACAACAAAATGATTGCAGGAACGAAATGTTCGTAATAAGTGACTCGATGTGTGTGTTGCTCATATGCATTCTATGCAACACGAAAGTAATCTATTTTATGACACAATGGGAACAGTTTTCCTTCCAAACTTTTCTGTACAATTGCAAGAATTTTTTTTTTTTTGACAAAAAAGTGAAAAATGTTGATTTTTACCAAAACTTTTGAGACTTCATTATCAGTACTATTAATCATTGGAACAATTAAAAAACAATGCACGACTTGGTAGCACAAACTTGCTCTTGCAGTTGCTGTAGACGTTAAATTCTTATATAAAGTTTTTAAAAATAAATGAACACTTTTAGAAGAAATGTTAAAAAAATATCGGTTTTGAGTTATTAGAAGTTTCTCGAAAACGGCACGAACGAATTTGATAAAACTTTTTAATTAAATTTCTTCTATAAAGTTGTATCTTCTTTTTTATCGTTAGAGTCGTTTTTTTTAAAACTATTTTTAATAAAAAAAAATTATATATTTATTTTCAAAGAAAAAAAAAATTTGTATGCCATTTTTAAGATATTATTTTCAACACCTAAAAGCTAAATTTTGGAAAAAATTCACTGTTCCATTTTTGAACAAATGATTTTTCAAAAAAAAAAATTTGAATTTATTTTTTTAAAATCCAAAAAAACAATTTTCGAAAATTTTGTTACGAAACTTAATTCAAACAACTTAAAAGATTTCAGGTAAATCGTTGAAATCGAGTGAGTCATTAAGGAGAAAATCAAGCTTTTAAAAAACGGTTCTATCGAAGGTACCGTTAATTGCTGTTTAAAAAAAATTATTTACATGTTTTTTTTAATTGGAATCGTAGGAGCTATTTTTGAGAAAACTGAGTTTTTCTAAGACCAGTGGCAGGTACCGTTATTTTCGGTCCATACAAATTAATTCCAAAAACCCCTCTAGACCAGTGTTTCATTCAGCCAATTTTCTGTAAGCAGCAAGTCACTTTTGGTACTAAATCAGCATTCAGTTAAACATGAAGATGGAATCATATTTGCTTACATTTGGATATTTGATTTCGGTTGGCTCACAAATATCGAGTAACATTTTATATGGTTCATCATTTTGCATTTCTTTGATTTCTTTTTAAGAATGTATGGCTAAATTTCTAGAAGCAGTATTTGCACAGCTTTGTTTTTGTGGTTCGAATAATAAGGTCTTTACTTGAAATTTGTTTCGATGCAAAACAATACTGCATTTAGGAATCCAGCCTTACTTGAAATATCAGGCAGATTGACTAATATGGGTTTATCATCTACTTCAACAACGGAAACAACTATCTTCTAGTTCAGAAGCCACAGGCTAAACGGATGGGTCGATTTTCTTCAGACTTGGTATTGGTGTTACGCTTAACTTTATTTTTTTACTTAGTTGTTTCTATAAAGTGTTGAACCTAAGCAAATTAAAGAGTTTGTTGCAAATTAAGTTGAAATAGAAGAAAATTAAAAGTATACATTCCATAACCGAATGACAAGATACTCGCTTCTAAAGCAAGGGGCCGTAGGTTCAATCAACGGTCTACGCTGAACTTTTTTTTTATCGTTGACAAAAGTGTTTAAACCAAACGAATTTACCAACTTGTTGCAAACGAAGTCAACAATTGTCTAGGAAACGAAAAATACGTTTGGGCAATTTTTGTTGTTTGCCGCAAACGATTTGTTCTCTCACTGTTTTTGTATGCATTAATAATATCTTCTGTCTTGTTCCATTCGTTGCATAGGTTAGTCAGAGCATTTCATCAAGAAATTCATTTCATGAATGGAATTAACTTCTGCATTTATCGCAAGTTTGGTATTTTGTTTGCATTACGTTTAGGATTTTACTGCACATAGTTTTGCCGAAATAATTCTACTGCTCATTTAAACTTTGCGTTGGTGGTGGGATCTCTGGAAGATTTAAAGAGATGGCGAACTGTATCTAAAACCAGGTAGTGATGTAAGTTAAGCTTAGTTAGTCAGAAATGATGGCTTCAAAAGCACAAAAGTGTGTTTAGTGGCAGGTAGAATGCTAAATGTTGAGCATCGCCTAATATAGTAGCCATCCCGTGATGGCCTGTGGCGCAGGCGACTGCTATCCTGATATTTACCAACAGAAGACTGCTGGCTTTTAAGCTATTGGGCCGACTATTAATAGCATTGACTTGACATGTGACATGTACGGATGAAGAGCCTGAAGTGACTTCATCCAACAGTCCGAAAGTGCAAGAATTTTTGTTCAAAAAATTTTCTGTGAATATCACTTGCTTATGGACTCTAATTTGTATGAAATATTCCATATATTCCATTACGATGGAATCTGTGATACTTTTTTTTTGCAGTTCTTAACAAGTCTACGATAAGAATGGAGTCCAATAGTTTCTCAGTTCTTTCCATCATAGAGATATGAATGGCAAAACCTTGTCTGACTAATTCGTCAGCAGGTGCGTTGCCTTTTAATTTCAAGTCAAGCACTTCTTAATTGTTTTTTTCTCACTTTTTTGAGTATCGGTGTGCGCACTGAAAATTTGTTAACTGATACCTAAATGTTAAGGTTAAACAAAAAAAAATGAAAAAAACGTTGAGAAGAATTTTTGAAGACTGAAATACCGTTTGCTGGAAGGTTGGTAATCTATAAAATCAAAAAAAGACCTATTCCAAGCGAACCTGTCCAAAGAGGATCTAAGGAGTGTGTCTAGTTCAGCTAGTCATGTTGTTCTTTAAACTAAAAACCATAAAAAATTGATAGTGGTTACTAAAAAAGTGCATTCTACAGACTTTTTTGCCGACACAACACCCAGCAAAAAAAAAAATGCTCGATTCTTCAGTATTCACTTCGGTATCGATATGCCTGTCAATTATTCAAACTCCTTGCATATGCTTTCAGTAACTTTCACTTACCTTCTGCCTTCTACATTCCACATACCAATACCATCCATATAATATTCTCTTCTCCGATTCTATCCGAAGTGACAACACAATATAACTCAAGAACACATGCTAACACACCATAGAAACTTGGAAGTCAAGTGCAAAGTTCATTGTCGACAGCAGGACCTAGTAGAGTCTCGTTTTTGGAAGAGAGTATAGCCGAAGTAGCAAAAAAGCATCAGCTTGAAGTTCGGTTTGTGCCAAGAATAAAAATTTGCTTTGCTGCAAGTTCATTGATTTTCCCGCATCTTACTTTGGTAGATTGGAGAGGTCACATACATTCTACATGGTGGCGGGTGGTGGTGGCGAACAGAATAGAGCATCCTCAATCCAACACACATCCATATGCCCTGGAGTCTGTTTTTTTTTTTTGGAAAAGCCAATTTTTAGCTTCATTTCGAAAAAAAACGAAAAAAAAACGCACAAAAATATCCAAGAGTCATGGGGAAGGTTTGAAGCACAAACGAAAAAAAAAAACCACGATGACGACGACGCTTTCATCTGATTGTGTTGGACGAGGACGAGCTCTATCTTCCTAAATTGCCGATTCCTAGCACGTTGCCTTTGGTGCTTCTGCTCCAACGTTTTGCTATGAAACACTCGAGGCAATCCAACTGGTGGATTCGATTTTAGAAAACGTTTTTACTTTTCCACATCCGTCTGACTATGCCCGCCGCGTCGTCGCCGTCGGTCGCATCGACTCCTGTACAGTTCATTTCACCCTCTATATGGACTTGGCAGTAAAATATGCGTATATCTACTTGCAAGGAATAAATCATCTGTGAAGGTGTTACAGTTGTCTGGCTTTTTTAACACCTTAATTTCACGCTTACATGTGTGACGGCTTAAGCCAGAATTCAGCAACTTTGTTCACCCACCAACTGCCAACCACCCACTTACCACCACCGCCCGCCAGGCTGCACAGTGGTTAAAGATTTCCATATACCTACCAACAGCCTAGGCAGTCGTTATATTTTGGTGTTACTTTACGAGTTGTTGTTGCAAACAAAACGAAGCCGGGGTCCTGTTGCGTAAACAAATCGTGCGACTAACGTGTCTCTCTGTGTCATAAATCATCGGGCTTTGCGTTGGGTGCTTCCCGCTTTTTGGGTGCTAAACATTTTGATTTGTTGACGCCTCACTCTTGGACAAACGTATATGAACGGTGGAAGTGCATAGGGGGTGGTAAGCACATAAAGGATTCTAACTTTTTGACGGTTACTTATGGCATTATCAGGGTTAACGATTTTAAACCGCTTTTAGCCTTTTGGCAGTGTTTTCCTAGCCTGTCCACAACATCGGCTGGGTGTTGTCTTTTCTGACGTGTTGGCGCGTAATGCTTAGGCAGTCGTTTGCTATATCAGTATGTCCTCTTGATATAACGGTGATTGTTCTTTTGGTGGAAATGTGCAGATATCTTATGGATTTTACTGTCCAGGTCCAGATGGTGTCTACTCTCGAGAGCATAAAGGTAAATGATGTTTTGAGCTTAGAGTGAAAAACTATGGTCAAGTGTGTCAAGCGCTTGGAGTTTTTGAGGGCGAAATTCAGTAGGCCATCATAAATCAATTCAAGATAAGGAAACGGAGGATATAAAATGTGTTACGTTTGTAGGCGATATGGTGGTTGGTAGTGAATTGAATTTTTTTCGAACTTTAAAAGGGCGAAAAAATGGTGGGGGATTTTGTAAACAAATACGCGTTGTCATGTTTTAATATTCCCGCACGTGGAATGTCTGGACATTAAACAGATAACATGCTTACCCGAACAACAAGTGGAGAACCTAGGCAATATCAGAACTGTGATGGAAAATGTACCTATAATTACGGAGGATGCAGGATGTCCCAAGAAATATAGGATGGCAGCAGCTTCAAAAGCTGAAAAAGCTGTAAGTGGTAAGAGAGGGAAGATAAGGAAGAAATCGTGCTTCAAATATTTAAGCGACTGCTAATCTTTGTCACAATATGCATATTGGAGTTTAATATAGGTGCCGTAATTATTATAACTAGGGAAAGATTATTGTTGGCAACTTTAAAGCAAATATCAGAAAGGAGGGCACTTTTGGTTTGACTGTCGGGAGACAGGCAATTTATTTTGAAAATGATGCGAGGCATTATTCCAGTATTCTTAATGTTCACCACCTGATGCATTAGATAAAGTTTCGGATGCGGACATCCATTTTCCATTGCGAAGAGCGGATATTAAGAAAAAAAACGAACTTTTACTGATAATCTCCCTTAATAATTGTCAAACATCCATCAGATCAGATATCAGTAATACCAATACTGATTTCAGGGTTTCACAAATCGAAAATAAACCCACTGGTTTGATGAAGAGTGGTTATAGTTGTAGGCAAGAACGAGAATCATGAGTCAATCGTTCAAATTAAAGGTCCAAAAAAGGATAAAAGAGCAACTAGCGACATAATAAATAGCAGATTAATATATATCCCCCCACATTAGAGCTGTAAAAGACTGCAGTCAATTGGTTATGCAGTCAATTCAGTCACAGTTAATTGACTTTCATTTTAACTGCAAGTTAGTACGTCTACTAACTAGGTACTTTAACTGCAATATAAGCAGTTAGCAGTAAAAACTAAAATACTGACTGTACAGTTAATGAAAGCAGTTAATTGACTGAAAGTTAATTTACTGCAGTACTTTTTGACTCGTTTTATTCTTCTAGTCAGTAAAAAGCTTTTGTACTGTTCTTTTTTTTCTATTCTTTTAACTTTCAGAGCTCTTTGTTCCTGCAAGAATATGTCATGGAAAATTTAAAACATAACAGAACAAAAACTTTCTAATGACTAGAAGACTAAATCCAGTCAAAAAGTACTACAGTGAATTAAATTTCAGTCAATTAACTGTTTTCATTAACTGTTCAGTCAGTATTGTGTGTACTGACTGCTGACTGTAGTCTTAAAATCAAAGTACTTTAGTCAATTAACTAAACAATTAGCAGATGGTCTGCAGGCCAAAATGTTAAAAGCAGCGGTAGACGACTTGTTCATGAGCATTCACAAAATCATTTCAACAATTGGTCGGAAGGAAAGTGTACGGGGAAAATTGAAGATAGAACTTTTAACTGCAGTTCCAATTTCAGTTTTTTTCTGGCTATAATCTTATGGATATGGACATTAGTGTTCGAGTCCGAAAATTCTTGGAAACCAAAACCGATGGACAACCTGACAGGGGAAGAAATTAGATTGGGAGTTCAAGTGGAAAGTAGTACCCTTAGGCGTAATGGTTGGTGCGATGGACTATCTCGCCAGAGATTCCCAGCCTATGGCTAGTTGATTCTTTTTATCAGGGGTAATTCCTCCTGTAAAACCTCCAAGCGTACTGCTTGCCACAAAAAGTACATCTCAACTAGCCGTTCGGAACCAGCAAAAAAAAATCAGTCCGCACCATTCCTGCCAACAGTCACTAGAATTTGCTTCTTCGTTAGATAGTCTTTTCCCTAAAATATATTTAAATTTAATTTGTACCTACAAGGGGAAACTGACCTCTACCATGTGATGTGCTTATCTGAAGCTCTTAGGGACTGAGCTGCCTGGGAGCTAACCCGGGTTTGGACCAAAATAACGAAAATTGAAATCCCAAAAACCAAAAATCCTGAAAACCAATAATTTAGTAAAACCTAAATCCCGAACACCCAAAATCGGGAAAACCCAAAATCTCAAATCCCAAAATCCAGTATAACCAAAATCCCGAAAACCCATAATCCAAAACACCCTTAATCCTTGGAACGGAAAAATCGTTCTTTTAACGGGAATTTTATACAATCCAAATTAATATAAGATATTAGCTTCTTTGTTTATGTTATGTTTCGTTCTTCGCATTTTATTTTTTGTTATTTTTATTTGATAAATAATTTTTAATATTTTTTTTATTGTAAAGTAAATCTTTTAAAATTGGAGCATTGACATATTTTGGGAAAATTGTTCAAAGTTAATTATACGGGTTCTTGGGCTTCTGGAAATTTAGGATTTTAGGTTTTTGGGAATTATGGCTTTTCGGGATTCTGGGTTTTTGAGGATTCTTGGTTTTCGGGATTCTAGGTTTTTGGGATTTTGGGTTTATAGTTTTTTTGGATTTTTCGGATTTTCGGTTTTCTGGATTTTTGGCTTTGGGATTTTGTCCGTCTCCCAACTTAACCCAATTCCAAAATGTCTCCTTTTCGACTCGCACGACTGGTGACTAACTGTACGACCTTAGGTCACCTTAAGTGTATACCTTATATGTAATTTTACATAGAGGAAGGTTCTCGGATGAATTGGAAGTCCATTGTGGAGTCAGACAGCGTTGCATACTGTCGCCAATACTTTTCCTGTTAGTGATAAGTGATGTGCTACATGCAGCCCTGTTAAACGGAAATGATGGAATTCAATGGAGTCTGACATCGGTGGACTACGCAGACGACGTATGCTTAATCTCTCATAGGATCATGGATCTCCATCAAATGACAACAAGGGTGGAGGGAGAAGCAGAAATCGTGGGGCTGAAAATTAACACGGCAAAAACAAAAATGATCAGCCTCGGAAGTAACTCATCCGTTCAAGTCAATATTTCTGGACAACCGGTAGAGAAAGTAGAAGACTTTCAATATCTTCGGAGTTTTGTCTCTACCAAAGGCGGAACCGAACAAGATGTCGACAGCCGTATCAATAAAGCAAAGGCTGCTTTCGGAATGCTGTCCAAAATATGGAGAAACAACGCTATAAGCGTTAACGTCATACGCTTCCAAAAGGCAACGATTGCATTGCTGGCCAAGCGATGCAATGGAACCCACTCACACAGGCAGGTAGAGGGTCGGGTCGGCCGAGGACAGCTGAAAGTGAATCTGCACAGCTGGGGAAGAGTTGGAGAGAACTACGTTATATATTTCCAGAAACCGTACACGATGGGGCGTAGGAGTAGTGGATCCCCTATGCCCCTCAAAGGGATCACAACGGACTTTTTAAGGTCTGAGGACCTAAGTAAGTAAGTAAGTTATATGTAATTTGGAAAAGATTTAGATGTTTCCACCCCAACTATTTCTTATATTTATTTTAACAAAGCACAAATGTTTGCAGTTTAAAAGATACCTATAACATTAATTTGTTTAAATTCACTTCATAAATATTCGACTGCATTCAAAATAATTAAATAAAAATATACAGAAGCTCACAGAAGTATTTATTATTTCCTCAAAGAATTACGTTGTCTCACTTAAAGTTAATTAAACTTATTCTAACTGACAGATTGATTGTGAAGCAAAGCACACAAGAGAGTGCGCCACTATAAGTAAGAGTGCTCGCCTTTGTGGATCATTGATAGAATTTATTTGCGTATATCGCCAAAAACTATAGAGACTCAAACCAGACCAGACAAACGCGCCGCGCGCTGGCTGCCTCGCGCCACCGGACAACAACGCACAGTTGTGCCAATATATACTATGCAGATACCACACAGCCATTATTATCTTTTATTTTTGTTTTTAAAATTAATGAAATTCTCATTGGGCGCAAAAGATATGCAGAGATGCAGACAGATAGATAGAAAGATAGATAGGTAAATAGTAGATGAATATCCCGCCATAAAATAGACAGACACACCGGCCATCATTATTATGCAATTTATTTAGTCTAGATATATAAACTGGGGAACGTTCCGAAACGAAATTTACATCAAATCGAATAAGCTTCAAAGTCACATCTCGTGAAGAATCGGATCCAATTAAAAGCAATGCCAACAATGTCGAGTGCCTGCGATCGAAAACACATCCTCTCGTCGGAATAGGTTAATGAATTCGTAAGTGATTAATGGTGATTTTTGCTTGTGCTCTACAAATCCGATAATTCAAGTCTTTTATACTATAAAGTATCTATATACGTTTACCTATTTCGGTTTTATACTCATACACTCTATGTCACTTGATTTAGGTCACGAATCATGTTTTAAAATCATATTTTTAAGTGAATTTTTAAAATCCGGCATCTAAAAGGATGGGAATTCATAGAACTAAAAATAAAACGTATGTTGGAAATAATTTTAACAAGTGAATAAGGCTTTTTATTCATAAACGCATTATAGTGAGAGGATAACGCTATGCACTCCTTATAATGCCACTGAACGCAACTTTATTCATAAAACTTATGTAACGTTGAATAGAGACATTATTTGCGTAGAATGTAGATGAAAGCCGAGTTATGTTTAATAGATTTTCCGTTTTTTTGTTCTTTTTTTACAAAAGCTGCAATGGATTGAAAAGTTTTGTATGTATAGGAATTTTTGCAACGTTAAATTAGAATCTTCTGTTTATAGCAGATTCTAATGAATAAAAGGCTGTTAGGTCTTACCAATATTTGTGAGGGGTCCAAAATTTCTTGATAATCAGACCTTATACTGCCAAATTGATTGAAATGAAGTAGAAATTTAATATTAAAGGTTTGAATGAAACAACAACAACCTGTGTGGGCTACCACAAAGTTCATAGGCTGGAATTATAGCTATTTCACAGGCTGCCACACCCGATCATCAGATTCCTTCTATTAGTGGTGCTAAGTCGATGTATGTTCAAATTATTTGAAAAACTGATGCCCGAACTGGGCTCGAACCATCGACCTAGCGATTGCAAAGCACATGCACTACGCATTACGCCAAGCTACCACATGATAAATCTAAACCCAGATCGAGTTTCATTGTTTATCAAAGTGTATTGAACCGACTAGCATTTTTACTAGCCCACACAGATTTGTTGTTGTTTATTCGGTTTCTTTCTCTTTTTCTCCATACTCTTTCATAAGCCAACATTTCGTTGAACATTATGAGGAGGGAGATGAGTGGAAAGAGGTTGACACGGGTCAAGAATTGGTTTCAAAATTTAGTTTTCTCTTCTGGAACCCAAATATTCCAGACGAAATTATCATTTCTTATAAGATTCTAGCCCTAGGGGAATTCAGGGCCCGATCTCACAGTGTAAGGTATAGGAACCTACAATTCAGATAAATCAACGACAAGTTCGATGAATTACCTTCAGAACAAGCAATCTGAAACATGTTAGCCTTTTGCGTTAATTCAGGAAAAATAAATTCTGTTTCAGTTATTAATCAAGAGACCCCGAGTGTATACAAATAGATAAAATCTCTTTGTTATTCCTGTTTAATTTTGTTTCTTTTTATTATTTTTGGGTTGAAATTGAACGGAATGAATTTTAAAATAGGTGAATGGATTTTCAGTAAATAAGACCGAGTGTGTCTCACGTCAAATAAAATAAAAAAAAAAAAAACAGTCCCGGGAAAATATTTATTGAACTAAAGACTCAAGGACGCTCATGAAACGTTTTAGTGTTTCAGAAAATTAATTGAAAAAAAAAAAGAATGAAAAAAACGCTTCACTTGATGAGTTATTACTTCTTCATTTTATTTCGGGTAAATAAATAAAAATCAATCGATTTTGTAAAAACATCAATAAATGGATATGATTTGAAAAAAAACTTGTGTTGAGTTTTTGGAAAACTTATTAATGGTTTAATAAATTAATCAAAACATATGGAACAACTCCTGAGTTATGGGCAATTAAAGTTGTATCAAGGTTTTTATAATAAAAGTCGTCTTGAAAATGAATTCAAATGTTTTTGTGACATGCATTAGCGTCACTCGGAGTGCGGGCTTAGTGGCCCGAGTTGATATTGGCCCCAAAATTCTATAATTAAGTTCAAGTGAGGATTCAGGAAACAGTATTTGTTTAAAGGAAAAAAAGAGATTTGGATCTGGACTAGTGAGAAATGAGATTTTTTTTGCTTAAGGGCGTACGCAAAGGGGAGCAGGCGGGGTGCTTGTCCCCCCTCCTTAAATTTTGTATGCTCATACAATTTTGTTATTTTTTGGTTCTATATAATTCGTTCTCGAATGAGTTTGACCCGCCCAAAAACCGTCACTTAACTTTGCTTGAAACAGTGCTATATTTTTTTTTATTACATCAAGTATACCCGGGAAATCATTCTGGAATAACTCAAAAACTGAAATTCAAGTTGGCAAAAATACACATAAATCACTTAAATTTAGCTACTTGTATTTCCTAATATTATAGTGTATAGTAAATAGTTTTCTGGAAAAATTATATAAAATAAAAATGGTAATTGAAATTCAATTTGATATGACGTAAAATGAGCGTACATTAATTTAAAAAGCATAAAATTCGATTTTCAAATGACTAAAGCAGCTTCTTAACAAAACTCAAAACAATGTATGCAATTTGATTTCTTCTATAATGATACATTTTTAGAAAAAAAAATTTGAAAATCGTTAGAGTTTTTTAAAAAAACTATTTTTTCCATATAAAATTTAGCAAGGACTTTTATAAAAAAAATTGGTACGCCATTTTTAAGATATTATTTATCAACATCTAAAAACCAAAATTTGAAGAAAAAAAATATTGAATAGTTTTCGAAAAAATGATTTTTCAAAAAAAAAATTTCAATTTGTTTAAAAAATCCAAAAAAATAATTTTCTAAATTTTTTTTACTAAATATTATTACGCCAACTTAAAAGCATTCATGTAAAAAAAATGGTTGAAATTGATCGAGTCATGAAAGTGAAAATCAGAATTTAAAAAACCGGTTCTATGGTAGGTACCGGTAATAACGGTTTTTTTGAAAAAAATGGTTCTCATTTTAAGATAGGCCTTACCCAAAAAAATGACCATGATTTTTGTAATCAAAATCGTAGGCACAGTTTTTGAGAAAAATGATTTTTTTTCTAAAACCGGTATATGACAAGTACCGTTATCTTTGGTCCAAAAAAACAAAATCAAAAAACCTCTGGGGATTGTCTCCAAAAACGCCACATAACAAGTTTGAAGTAAATCGACCCATCCGTTTAGGCTGTGGTCTCTGATTTAATTGGTGTTAAACGAAAAGAGATACCTATCGAAATTTTTCATTTTACCTTATATTGTTCAGCAGCTTCTGGTTAGCAAAATTATTGTTGCAACGAAGATGCTGGCCCATCATTTTTCTAGTACTTTGCGTGTCTGTTACGCCACGAAGACCACTGGCCAGATGATGAATTTTGAGACCTACAAACCATAAGCTTAGCTAAATATAATAGGATGACTTTTTCAAAACGTTCATCAGCTCTTAGTAGGGTATAGAGACTAGACTAAAAATTTTTTACTGCAGTAATCGAAAGAAGCTTAATTTCCGGTAAACAAATCCCATAAAACATATTTTTGTCTTGCTCTTAAATGACTTAACTGACTTGAACTCAATGACATTTTTACTAACAAAATACATTTTTTCAAAAACTCTTAAATTTTTTCTTTTTTAATTTTAACTTACTTTTGTTTAAAAACTCTTTAAAAGGTCTTTTATAAAAGGAGTCATAATATTATGAAGAATTTAATTTTAGTTAAGAATTCTGTTTACGTTTTTGAAGTAATAAATAATTGTTCTGTTACGTGATAAAAAATTCTTTAACATCAGTTTCAAATCACAATTTAAAATTAAAAGTGTTAGTTTACCCAACTACCTCAATTACCAAACTTAAAGAAATCTTTATCAAAAATTAATCATAACACCCTCATTACACGTTTAAGCAACATCACTATCAAAGCACCTACTTCCTTGATGCCAAGCTCATAACACAACCCAGCAAAATAACCTTTATTACATCAAAGGTGTTTACAAGTAATTCACACTCTGTGAAATTGCTTAAGAAACCATTCGAGCATGTGTGAGCCCGATAAGAGAGAAACAGTCTAGGAAAACTCTCCCTGAATGAAACAAACTTCCTTCAGCTGACAAACAAGGTGCCATACACAAGGACACAAACTCATTAAAGGCATAACGCAAAATTTGCTGATTTAGCCCCCATCCTTGCCAAACTTTTCCCCAACCTCAATGCTCTCCGAAAAGGTGTAAGTGTAATATTGAGATCAAAGATTTGCTTTTCCTTCCTTGTTCCTCGACACAGAGAGGTGGATGCTGTACATGTGTTTTTCTGTTGACTGCTTCAGGTTTTCTTGCAACATTAAGCAATTCATGGTAATGAATAAAAAAAAGGTTGTTCGGTGGCAATAAACCGAGCAATAATCCTTATCGAGACGCAGGCATACACCCATCATCATCGTGTGGCATCAGGTTCTGGGCTCAGTACCGGTTTTAGTTCCGTTTTTTTTTTTGTTTTGTTCAGGAATGGGATGTGATGAAATGATTTTTCGGTGAGATTCTCATCATTATCCTTGGCTCAGTGCACCCGAAAATGTGTGCGCTGTTGCTGTGTGCTGGATGGACCAGATTCCATCAGAAACCTGGAACAGATACTGCAAATAAAATTCACGCAGTAAAAAATATTATTTCTCTGGCATACCTCGGTTATATTGGAAGATAGAGAGAGAGAGAGAGAGAGGGGGGGGGGAAAGAACGGTGGATGTGTGCGGTGCATTCATGCGACAATCGATGATGGCGACAACGAACATGGCGCGGCGGTGATGACGACGTTGCCGACGACGACCGACGATCCGATGGTGTGGTGGATGGCGGCATAAATTCCATTACAAGCCTAGCGCCAGGACCTATTAATCCCATAAATTACTTCCAATCCATTACGCCAGCTGATTGATGATTTTTTATGGTTTTTACAGGTGCAACGTGCAAATAATTTCAACCGGAATGAACAGTAAATGCTGCGGTAGAAGCGCAAGTAATTTATGACCCCCGAAGGACATTTTGCACTTCATTGTTTGAATGTGCAAACGGTTGGAAGAGACGTGGATACAGTCCAGGAGTTTTACGACCAAATACATATAAATATTCCCATTGGAGGTGGATTTGGATGGGCGTCCGTCGGCGAAGTATGATGGTTTCAAATGAAACTTGGCTGCATGGTGATGTAGGGCAAATATTGAACGGAACGTTCTTTATTTTGCTTTCGATTTATTGTAGATGCCATTTGAATGGGTTGATTGTTTGAATATGATATTCGGTGGTACGTTGTTCCAAGTTTTTTTTGTCATGATTAAATTTAATCCCCTTCCAGGTCTTCTTTCTTTTAAGGCGGATGATCAATTAAGATCCAAAGAAACAATACTGTTTGGGATTTTGGAACTTAATGTACTAATCACACCTTGAACAATTCTTACTTCACCGGTTGCAGAACAAGTAATTAAAGGAGTGATAGCTGATTATTATTTATTGTACAGCTGAAAAACTCTGAGTAAACTAGCGTTACACTACCTTATTTGGGTCTTCTTTGACATAAAAAGAGCTTGGTGCTATAGAAGAATCGGTCAACCCGACTCTTTTTATAGGAGCTGATCCCTGAGGTTAAATTATATGCTTCTTTCTTAACACGGAAAACAATAACGTAAGCGAGATCAAGATGACACTTTACCAAGTTTCTCATATGGATGATGCAAATGTTGGTGCTCCATCAAGTGGAGCAAGGAAAACAAACCTTAGACCCTCTCATGGAATGACCTGGAAGAGCTGAGGTAACATCGAAAATTAGTGAAATATCTAGAAGAATTTTAAGTGGACAGAATGACTGAAAATTATTTTATCATATATCCAACACTGGGTTCTTATACCTCATTAATTGTAGGGAACTTATATGAAGGTCTTGAGTTTAACACGTTATCAACCAAATTGATCATTTTGGTATTCACAACAGACATTCTTCGTGTAGCTATCTATCATGGCGTTATTACGAAAATAGGAAATTGTTAGAAAATTCTACCTCGACAAGAGACCCACATAGACCCACGACTCCCTTGATCTCTCGGCAACATTAAATGTGAAAGTCCATTTAAAACACTGCCAGAGAGATATTAGAGCTGCTACCACTAGGTGATTCTGTTAGGTTTCACAAGGCAATCAAACCGAAACTCCTGGTTCAATGAAGAATAGAAGACAAAGCCCATTCTGTGCGTCCAACGCTACTATTAATAGTCTGTATGTAAGTCAATGCAAAAAAGGAGGCTGCTTTCTAAGAAACTGTGGATGAAATTGTTGCTTATAATTACCGCTAACAATGAAGTGTTCCAAACAGATTAAGCAGACATCAAAGAATGCGTGTCTAGTTCTAATATAAGGCAAACTACTTGATAAATATTTTACTTGAGTTACTTCAACATAAAAAAGCTTCTTTTATTTCAAGCTTAAAATCCAGGGTAAATTTTGACGCCAAGCTAAATAAATTCTCCAGCAATTCCGGCTAACATTGATCTTTGCGCCCTTAATAACTAAAAGATGATAAAAATAGGGCTAAAAGCTTCTTATGACCTTCACGAAAAGAAGTTGGTATGCTTAGTACCAGAAGAACGACAGTAAGATTATTTTCTGTATCTCTAATGGAAGTAGGTTTCGAATTAGGGGACATCTTTGGTTTTAAGGGTCAGAAGACAGCACTTTAGGAAATCGTTCTGGCATTCTTCAAATCATGCAATTTCCAGTAAAACTGATGATCTTTATACTGATTCTAGGGATCAGTTGTGCAGAATCTTGCTTGATAGAACGTAATGAGAAGAAGGTACAACGTTTGGCAGTTTTTTTATGACCGCGTTTTCTTTAATTTCTTGGGGAGCCCTTACAAGCTGTTATTGGTATTAGAACTGTTACTACTAAATGTACCAAATTTCACAAGACTACCAAAATGAAACACGTACTTGAAGTCAGTGTTGTAAGTAATTACTTGGTGCTATTAAGTGGCAAAGACAATCTCAGCTGCTAGGCAAAACAATTACTTTCAACCTTTAATCGAAGAAAAATATTAAAAGTTTATTCGCAAAAGCTTTCTGGTACGTATGGCCTGCTTCCAAACTATTAAAAGCAGCACTTATTTCACTAGAAAAATTCATGTGCTTCTTTGAATAACTTGGTTGAAAGAAAGTAAGTTCGATGATCAGAAACGCGGTCAAAAGAACCCTGTCCCATTCAAGAAAAAGCTCGAGCTGGGCTCGGACAAAACTTTACGCTGGACTTATGAATCTTGGAAGAATTTAGAGACTTTTGCTACCTTGGATCCAATTAAACATCGCTAGAAGATATAAGCACGGAGATCAAACAAAGCATTACGAACTCTTCCAATAATTGTTCGAATTCCAACCCTTCTAAGTCTTTAATTTCAACCTTGATCTGCAGCTTAAAACATGTTTTGAAATCAGCGATGCTGGATTGCAAAATGATTACACAGTTCAGGAAAATTGAAATATTTTTTTTGTTTTCCAAATTTTGATAAACGTTTTCGATGTGCTGAAATCATTTCGATATTTCTTTTTTTCTATGAGAAATGTTAGGTTGAAGTTAATATATTTCTCATTTATTTCTGGTCCATAAGGTGTTATTGTATAAACATTTTCAGTGTGCTATAATCAAATCCAATGTCAGAATTTTTCCTTCAGCTCTCATTTTCAAGATATTCCCGTTAAATAATCACAAAAAAACACTTTTTTGAACGTGAGGCGAAAAATGTTTTTTTGTACTTTTCTAACGGAAATACTTTAAAAATGAGAGCTCATTAAAACATTCTTACTTCAGATTCACATCAAAAACTTTCGTCTGTTAATGTTTGCGAAACAAGAACCGTGTTTTGTTTTATTTGGGCACAGGTTGTACCAAACGTTTCAGTGGAAACATGTGGAGTTCGAACCCAGACCACTAGTGTAATTGTCGAACAAACTAAGCATATACCGAAGGTTACTAAATTCCTTCGAACTAACAACTTGGTTATACATATTCTGTTTTACAGATAGTTTTTGGAGTATATTACCGAAGTGTTACCGATTATACATATTGAAGTCTCAGTTGTTTCTTTTCTATGTGAATAGTTCAGCTATTATTTCAAGACTGATTAAAGATTTATCAGCGTTAGTAATTTCAATCAAATGTCTTCTAAAAGACTTGTCTTTCCTCTTATAATAACTTTCCTTCCATCAAAACCTTAACTTCCAGCACCCCTAAACGAAGTCAGTGGATTTGCATGAAATAACAAAAGCATCCACACTTCATCCCACACCTCTTTAATAATGTTTTAATTAAATTTAAGCTTCTTTTAGGCAAATTGTAAACACCGGCGACAAAAATTAAAACACCAAACTACATAAGTTCCGGATGGCAACAAAGTTCAACACCGAAGAAGGTAAATGTAGAAAATTTGAATTTTCCTCGTTAAAAAAAAAAACAAATTTCCATAAAATCTTTTTTACATCATTTTCCACAGTTTCTCCCTCGAGAAGAACTAAGACGCCAAATATTTACCAAAGCACACCCAGCTGCACGCTGCTGGCTGACAGAATTTCATTGTTTCTTTTTCACCGGTCTGGGTAACAAAAAACTTCACGGTCGTCCAGTCTTAATCACCTCGTTAATTAAATCAGTTCCCCTGCATTGCGTATACCTATACCTTCAAGGACACCATCAAAATGGTGTTTTTTTTTGTGTTTACAGAGTGTGAAAGGAAGAATAACTCATAATCACCTTCTATACCAACGGAATCGGGAGTTGTAACTTTTTTGTGGAATTTTTTTGACGAAAAAAAAATGTTTTCTTGTAAAACCTGACAGGAGAGAAACCTTAAACCCTCCTCAACTGTTTTTGTTGTCTACAGGATCAGATAAACACTTTTGTCATAAAACTTTTAGACGAACTCGCCGAATAAAATTTGATAAAAAAAAAGAAACAAAGAATACAAACAGGAAAACAAAATCCGATGGAAAAGGGATATCTTTTATACATTTTTTCTGTTTGTTGTTTTTTTGTTGCAAGGAGCGCGGTATTATCTCTCAGGTTGCACTTAAGTTGCTTAGTTTGTTCTTTTTTTTTGTTTGTGTATTTGGTCCTGTGCCTTGAGTCCTGATCCATTTTTATCTTACGCTTGAATGCGAGTTTAAAATAACTTCTTTTTCCCTGTGACCAGTTTTGAGAGCAGAGGAGAACGGAATTTATACGTATAAACCGAAGGTATTTACCATAGAAAAGCTCTTTGGTCTTCTAGCAGGTTTATGTATGCAAACGAAAAAGGACGAAAAAAAAAAGTATAAGAAAGAACGCTTTAGCTGCAGGATTATCGTTCGGTGTTATACCGGATGACGAGAAATACCACTTAGCAAGAGATTTGGACCGAAGGTATAGTTTAGAGAGAATAAGTGGATGGAAAAGTTTTTAATTAACATTTCCTTTATGATGATGCCATTGAAGGACGAAGGAAAGTTTTATTTTTACTTTTAAAATAGAATTTTGATCGCATGAAATGAAATACAGCGAAATTGGCTCAGAGTTCAAAGGTGTTATTGGAAATAAAGTTGATTGAAGAAAAATGTAAAGTTGGAAGGTTGTGGGGGTCGACTATTAATTCACGAATAGAATTCACGATGGTTTGTGTTTCGACACATCAACAAGCCTCGGAAATGGATGATCTTAATGTTTTCGACCAACTCAAACGAAACAATGGACAACGAATTTTGGATCTGTACGTGCTATGTAAAATGTACAGTTCTTCAGTTCTAGATTTGATAAGGTAGCCGTATGGTTTGAATGTCGGAAACCATAGCCTGGATTACCAAAACGTTCTCAGGAAGGTACACTTTTCTGAGGGGCGAAATGTCTTCATGGCAAGGACTCAATTCTGTTATCGTCTCACTAAAAAAAACCGTCAAACTAATTGATCTCATTGCGATAGACACCAAATTTAAATCAAAAGTGTCCACCAAAACATTTGCTCACCGCGTTTCTGTTAATCTCTTGGCCAGCCAGCTACCAGCAGCAAGAGGCAGACGACCAGTGAAGACACTGTAGAGAAGCCATCAGTAGAACAGTAGACCGCCACTGATGTGCTAGGTTTCACTAGAAGACCACAACGATACTCCTGGTTCTACGAAGAATGCGCACTGGCATGCAGGAAGCAGCTAAGGCCTTACCAGGCAATACTGAAAACAAAAACTACAGCAGCTGAGAGAGCAGCCCGAGAACTTTACGGGCAAAAAAGAAAAGAGGAACGCCGAAAAAGACACAGCACGGGAACCGGGCAGTCGAGTCTATTGAGAATGGTACCGGTAGAAGAGATGTTCGAAAATTCTACCAAATTCGAGAAGAAAATTCTATCAAAGGAAGAAGAAGATCTACCAAAGGCTACAAGGCCAGAACAGAAGCCTCCCGAAATGAGGGAGGAATATGGTAGTAGAAACGCAGTCAGTGCTATGGATCTGGAAGAAACATTTTTCTAGACTAGTGAACGGCGGCGAAGATAGCCACCATTCCGCTGTTATTCCATTTAATTTGGACGAAGCGAGGATGGTCAACAAAAAACAAGGGAATTCCAGATACACAGTGTATGAAAGCATGTATAGAGCCCTGCGAAGTAGTCAAGATCTGTGTTTAAATGGGATCCACTATCAACACGAATAATGACTTCAGTGCCGAGATTAAACGGAGAACTATACTCTTGTCAATCACTGTTTCTTCGGGCTCATTTTAGTAGTAAAGTCTTCTCTTTATGTTCTATAAACGATATACAAGACCTCAATCATCCCAGTCCTGCTGTATAGGGTAGAAGCGTAGGCTTCTAATGATTGGGATGAGTAATTGCTTAGGTGCTTTGTAGGAAAGATTCTTCAAGTGATTTGTCCTGCTAGAACTCTTTGAATCTCACAATGTTGAAGTTTTTTTTTTTTTCTTTTTACTATGGTCATTATTGATAAGGGCAGTGTCAGCATTGTTCTTCTACATGAACATGCTTTATGACGTCCGTTTCTCCTGGCTGTGCAACAAATTTATATTGAGAGTCATTACTTTATAGGATGCGGCCAACACGCAAGCGATTTCACGTCATTGCTAAGGTGGGCGTAGTTTAGTGAAAACTAGCTTCGGAAGCAATCAAAATTGTTGATATTTTCTCCTTTGAAGGTTGTCAGAGGGCATCTTCTGATACGTTATACCTATTAGCGCCTATGTCTACAAGTACTAGGATTTTAACAGCTCTACAGCAAAACTGTTCGGTAAGAGAACTCCAGGATGTTTCTCAATTTTCGCGGAGTACCTTACTCCTAAAACAAAAAAATAAAACGCGGCATTGGCTGGAACCTTCCGTTCTTGATACTTCATAGCACTAACCATTACGCCAAGTGAAGTACCAACTGTTTAACAGCTGGAAGGTAAATATCGATTAAAAAAAAAAAAAAACAACTGTCACTTTAGTATGAAATTGCCCAGAAGTTACCAAGTGACCTTTTACAAAAAATTGTTATTTTTATTTCATTACAATCAACTTATTTTCCTACAACATGGCAAAAAAAGCACAGTTTTTAGCCCAAAACCCAATTACCAAAAAAAAAATCCTTAATGAGAAAAAATACATCAGCAATACATCTAGGTAACAAAAAATTAGACACGTTCTACTTAATACACAGAGTCGTCAATCAATGTCAAAATGAAAGCAAGAGCACACCTAAAACTCGACAATTTGCTGATGCCAACACGTCAAATTAAGAAAAACAAAAAAAAGGATATCCACGTCCAACCCTTTTTCGCACCCTTTGTTGAAAGAATAGCAAAAAAAAAATTACCTCTTATAAAAAAGGGCCAACAAAAAAATTAAAAGTGTTAGAAATTGGTATTTTAGCTCTTATTACGGAAAATTCATCATAAATGAATGGCCGCGAAATGAGTTACGGTTGGCTTTACCTTTCTAATATAAGCAACATCCCACCCTTTTGTTGTATAGCATTGGGCAATATTGTGTTGCTGCCTTCAAATGGCATGAAAAACTTCATCAATTCTCCGTCCATTGGCCATCAATAACGCGCACAAGAAACTTTACAAATCCAATTGAAGAATTGTTTCTTGACATTTTTGTAAAGGATATCCATGGAGCTTAATGGGGACAAGATACCTCTCCAACCATCATCGTTTCGTTCTTCACAAAAGATGTTGAGAAGGACCAAAGAAACAAAACAACAACAACAACAAAAACTGACAAAAACCTTGATGAATAGGTGGCTCTGTGTCGCTCTCTGTGCATAGTAGGTATATACGCAACGCAGTAAAAATATCGAAATCGTTTATCATGATGGTCCTTTCTCATAATACCTTTATTTAATCTTAGAAACAAGCTCATTAAGCTCACTTTTTCGCACAACCCGTCAGATAGTATCGCGACGAAGACATTGATTGGTGGTGGGGTCGAAAGTATACGCTTTTCATTAGAGCTTCCTTTTTATATACCATCCACAACCACTATAGAGTGGGCCCTTAAGGGTTCCAGGTTATTTCTCAATGTAAAACGAATGTATATATCGAAGACGAAGTATGGGTCTCACTTTGTCTGTTCTATGATGAATAAATTCAATAGGAGGACTTTAAGCGACATTTAATCCTTTGGCCATTCACCGATAGATGTTTGATGGGCACGTTTTTCCACCGAAACACAAAGAAGCTATATAGAACGTTTAAGAAACGGTTTACATTGTTCTCGGGGACATTTTAAGACACCAATCTGTCAGGGTAATTGATTGCTATCGATTTGTTGGGGGTATATGCGGAAGGGTATACAAAATAATAGTGCGTGATTCAGATAAGGGTGATGTCCTGTGTAATCTTAGCAAACTAATTAGTCTATTCTGTGGGAGTTCATTACAGATGCGAATTTTATGCAGAAGTTGTTCAAGGAGTTGTTCTGCAAAGCAAATTGTGGTTTTATACTTAGAATAGAGAGCTAATAGTTTTTTTTTACTTACCTCCTTTAGGGGGATTATATCAGCGAGTTAAAATTGAGTAATTTTGTGTGATTTGTTATTTAGTCACGATTAGTTCTGAGGAGGTTATATTTATTGAATTAAATGAGGTGTATTAGAAGGATAATCTACACGAAAGAAAATTTATTGTGTTTTGAAGTTTCTTACAGATTTTCAAATAGACTTTACAAAAAGTCAATTGATTCAGAAATAAGTAATATTATACTGAAAAACAAAAATATTTAACATCTAAATATATAAAACAAAGTCAAGTTAGTTACACCATATTTATATCTCAAAAACTCTTGAACTGATTTTAATGATCTTAATGATGAGAGTTGATAGCGAAGCCCTTTCATTGCTAGCTGGAAAGTCGATAAAAGAAGGGTGAAAGTCGAGGAAACTATACGAAATATCGCGGACTACCGCGGTAAAAAGAGCGGAATTCAGTGAAAAAAGCGCGGAATACTGGTGAAAGATCGTGAAAAAGCTGGGAGAATAGTAACAAATATCATGAAAAAAGGCAACGAACTACTAATAAGACAATTAATGTAAGTGCAAAATAAAAATCACTCTGCAGGGCAGGACAACGTCTGCCGGGTTAGCTAGTATACATACATATATATATGGTAGCACATATCCTCTTGGTGCAATGGTTAGAGCGATGAACTTGGTTCGATTCCCAGCCTATTTATTTTCTAAGATGGTCAAATTGTAAATATTTGGTGGTGTTCTAATCTAAGGCCATACTCCAGCCTTTTTTTAATGCATTTCAGCTAAGATATGATTTTGTTCAATTCAACTAAGCTGGGTGAAGGAATTGTTGGCTGGACTCAACCTCAAGCACTCAGGTAGCTTTTCTACCAGTGGTTTGCGTAGTATAAATAAAAATAATAACAAAATAATGACGTTGCACAAAACAAGACTTTAAATCTTAGAAACGAAAAATAGGAATCAGTGGCCAGTAATATTTCACCAAATATTAACAATGAGACGAATCTTAGAAAAATGCAAGGAACTTAGAATTTCTACCATATTATTACACCTCTTTATTAACGCCCATGCTTCGCATGAGGGCATTTATCGAGTGCATATAGAAGGTGTCACTCGTAACCAAATAGACCACGTGTTGATAGATCGTCGCCACTACTCGAACTTGATGACGGTACGAACGTGCCGAGGTGCCAATATTGACTCGAATCACTATCTTGTTGGTATGGTTTTCCGAGGGTGGATTGCCTTGCGGAGACGCATTGCATCCGCCGATCAGGTTCGAATCAACACGGCTGCCCTACGCAACGAAAACACCAGTAACACCTTTGGTAATGCGTTAGGACTCGCCCTAGAATCACTTGATTTAGGAAGAGTAAGTCCTGGAGCCAGTATGCTGGGCGTAAATGAGAAGTGGACACGCCTTAAGAATACTGTCATTAGTACTGCCAACTCCATCTTAGGCAGCAGTCGTAGAAATCGGAACGACTGGTTTGATGATGAATGCAAGCTAGCGACTGAACGTAAGAATGTTGCGTACCGAGCAATGCAAAAATCTCATAGAACGCGGGCACGCGAAGAGGAATATAAAGAGCTCAGAAGAATAGAAAAACGGCTTCACAGACAGAAAAAATCAGCCTGGGAGAAGAACCTAATCTGTGAAATAGAGAACAGCCGAGAGAGAGGTCCGCACCAGGCGCGGAAGTTCTACCAATCATTCCGAAATATGACGCAGTACACACCACGCTGCACATACTGTAAGGACGGAGAGGGAAATCTGATCACCGATCCACAAATCATACTGGAGCGATGGGAAGTGTACTTTAATGAATTGCTAAATGGTCAGCTCACAGCAGAAGTGGAGGCTCCACTACTTCAAGATGAACACCCTATGCTACCGGCACTAAGCATAGAAGAAGTTGAGAAGGCTATACCTTGAAGCAGACATAGTGAAAACTTAAAAGGTGTAAATATGTTAGTGAATTTAGCCATGAGGTTAGTACAAATTGCAAGGCACGCGTAATTTAATATAAAAACTTCCTTTATTGACGAATTCACATTAATAGATGGTAACAGCCTCAGTTGTTATATCAAGTTCGTCAATCAAAGGGCCTAACAATACAAGTTCAGATCTAAAGTTTGTTATCCTTAATTCTTTTGGGTTCGAAATAAAAATTCTGTAACTAAATACAATTACTCTTTGTTCGGCCGAACGTAAAGAAACCTCCTACTCCTATAACTTCAAAGACAAAAAGTCGATGAAAGCGCGTTTTAAAGGTCCCAATATATTTTTCCTCAATGTTTCCTTACTTACTATGACTCTGTAAATTAGTTTCCACAAACAAAACTTACCTTACTCTATTTATTAGAGTTTCCGGTGAAAGAGGTAATGTTTCGCTGTTCTAATTCCTAGGCTAAATATAATCGTCCTGTTTCTGCGTTAACCAGAATCACGTTTCTGAACAGCAAAATTATTTTTAGTTAAAAAAATCTTGAAGCGTTTACCAGTGGTTCTTAATGTTAAACAAAATGGTTAAAAATATAGTTGAGTACGTGGTTACCGCAGAAACGGGCCGATATTCTCTCTCGCTCTCACTTACTTTCTCCTGAAAACCGGGCATTTAATACTTGACTATTAACTTAAATGTTTTGATTGATTTATTAAAACATTTCTGTTAACACACCATCAACAACTATAAACCATTTTTGAGATCCAATTATCATTAGGTACCCATACCTCTTTCATGATTTACAAATTGCCCTCAAAATTGCCATAGTTCCTTTGAAATTAAGTCAATTCAGTACTTCAATGGTTTTAAAATTACACTTTGCATTAGAATTTCAATTTTCCCTCAAAAAGCCTGCAAGCCATTCTATATTATAATGATGATGGGAAAACTCATCCCCACACTCTTTTCATTATCAGCTTAAGCAATTATGTTGAAATTGCTCATTGTCCTATGAAATCATCCAAATAAATCATTGACAACATCAAATTCAATAAATTCGAGAAAATTACTATCCAATCTTTCACTTTTACCCTTTAGCCATAGGTAAACCGATCCCCATGTTATATAATGCAATTTGCCCATCAAATAAAATTCAAATGACTGCATCCCGCAACCAACCAAATAGCCTAGTGCTCCTCCATCTACTTCATCGTCAATTATTTGCACCCGGTAACGCCAATTTTATACCTCAAACTCCCCGATCAAACTCAAAGCACAAATAGTACCAACCTACCTCTACCTGTGCAAAAGGGCCCCCCATTCGCATATATGCAGCATCAGCATTCAATTTCCACAAGGCCAACCTTTATGGCCATATTGTCTCCCCCGGCCGGCTGGCCCTTTCACTTCATATATGACCTCAACATTCAAAGTGAGTGCCCGGCAATAAATTGCAATTGTACTTCCTGGCCGAGTTGAATTTTGTGCACACAGGCTTTTTCGCCCATTACGGCTGGCAAAATATTTGATCCTGGACAGCACTTGATTTCCTTGTGACCACAGCACCGGGTGGACGTTACATGCACAAAGCTGCATCATTGTCCGGTTCACCTTTCGTACCTTGTGCCGCTGCTGTCCAGGCGTATTTATTGCCACCACATGGCAGTATGTTATGTGTGTGGGGAGTGGGGGTAGGTTCCTACTCCGGTGGAGAGCTATTGAGGCTATTTCAACTGTCTCCTTTCCCCTCCGGGAACAAACCAAAGATTGACATTTGATGGAACTTTTTTCCTGTGTTCTGTTGTTTTTTTTTTTTTTTTGTTCAGCCAGAAAAGTGCTAATGCCTCGTGTGGGTTGTGTTTTGTGGATGATGCTTGCTTGTTTTTCGTTCAAACACAGTTAATGGATCTTTAATGGGTGGTCATGAAAAAATGGCTTTTCTATGAAAGTTAATTGCTAGTTTTTTTTTGGGGGAGGGGGGGGAGAGTTGCCCCTAAGCGAAAGTATATATCTGTAGGACATTGAGTGATGCGCCTCGTTTGTGGTGCTTAAAGATGAAAGTTTATTGAAAGAATTTCACAATGCATTTCCGGGCAGTGGAACACGTCAGTTTCGGATACCTCTTGAGGATACAGGAGTGCTTAAAGTTTATTCTTTTTTCCCTTAAAATGTCCCTGGTGGTGTTTGCTTAGCTTTTGACAGTGTTTTTTTTTTTGAGTCCTTTTTTAGAAATTCAGGATGACACGGATGGTCATCGAACAAGTAATATTGTAAAAAGGAGAGAGATAGAGGGGGAGAGATGTATTTTGTGTGCCGGTGTTCGTGTCATGTCAAAAGTTGGGTGCTTCAAAAGCAGGGTAGCCATCTCTACACACTCGAGGGAAACTTTTAAGTTCAATATTTTTTCAGCACTTGAAAGTATCTACAGACGGTGTTTTTTTTAAAGTATATCTATCGTAAGTGTGAAATATAACAATTTTGTCATATACGATGGGTTTTGGGAGTTTGGGAGAGAAGTTTGTTTGCGCAGTAAAGGTCATTGATAAATCGATGGCTTTACCTACTTGTGGACAGAAATAGAAGAGACGAAAAGAGATTATGTGAGACTTTTACAAAAAAAAAAGAAAGTTTTTTAGGTGCTGGCAATGGTAGATTTGTCATAATTGATTGCATTAAACTTGCTGTTAAAGTTTGTGGACGGAAGGTTTCGTGTTCTTTTATGTTTCTTTATTTTTTCAAATGTTAAATTTTGGTCTTTCTTATGGTTTTGGGGATATTTTTTCTTCAATACAAAATGTTGAGACTTTAATTTGGTCGAACTTGAGATGTCAGAAAAAGACTACTAATATCCCATATTAGCGAGACCTTGAGTAACATCGACATCATTGAATTCAAAACGGGATTAAACGCAGGAAAGGCTAAATTGTCAAGAAAAAAAAATATAGGAGCTCCCAACCGAAACCGACCATCCCACGAGAACATTTGTCAACAGTATCAATCCAATTAATATTAACAGAACACTCTTTATATTGACAGTTAACAGAGAGAACTTAAGCAAAAAACTTAAATTGGTGAAGCTATTAACTTCTTGGAGTTTGCAATTACAAATACACTGGAACATTGCAGGAGTATGTTTATCGAAAACTATGAAGAAAACTTCTCCAAATGATTAACCAACGAGAGCTGAGCACATCCAAAATCAACTACTGGACAATGTTTAGTGAAGACTAATGCACCAATATAATGTTCCGAATGTCCATGCAACACCGGAACAACATACACTTTCAAAGGGTACTGCAGGAATTAAAAAACCTGGACATAATGCCTTAAAGAACATCAAAAGAATTATTGGACTGAATTCACCAAACCAATACCGAAAGTGATTCTAACCAACAATGGAGAAGAAATAACGCCTCAAAGCAGAGGAGAATAATTTCGAGGTACAACCTATTTCCACCGATGAAGTTGAAGCATGAATAATGCAACGGACTCTGCGTGATTCCGTAACAGCTCAAACCTGAGCTCTCCAAAAGCGATAACCGAAATATTTGGTTATTTCAAAACAAAGAAATCAACTCGACCAAATGGATCATCTAACTTTTTCTTAGTGAGGTTCCCACAGATTGTTATGATTTCTTTACGATCGTCCGTAATTATTGCACCAACAACAGCTACTTCCCGCAAAAATGGGATTGCTAAGAAAAATGTATGAACATGGTCTCTTACTACAGACCAATTTCCTTTTTCAACAACCTAAGTAAGCTTCTGGAAGATCTGAAACTCAGGAAGCTCAAAAAATCGAACTAGACATGTAGCTTGTCTTTCGTTAAAAAAACATTCCATTGTGCCCTCAAGAACCGCCAAGTCACTACATTGTTTTTGATCTCGAGAAAGGGTTTGACAGCGAATAGATGGAAACCATTGTCTATAAACTCAAAATATTAGGCTATACTTAAGCATTTAGGCAAATAATATTTTCTCTTCTTTTTTCAACAGAATTCACTGTACATCTGGGAGGCTACAATAAATTCAACAATTAAGCTGGTGTTAATGAAGGCTCAAAAGTTGGACCAACCGACTGCAAGTTAATGTAAGAGAACATGTTTAAGTTCTACAACAAATGGGGAACAAGAATCAACTCATCCTAATCGAAACTTTTCTGTCTAAAACGAATAGAAGAACAAAGGAGTCGTTTCGTCGTTCGGAAGATGGAACTAGATTGCCAGCTAAACGCAACGACATGTATCTATAGGCATCAATTTCAACGAGCTACTGAGATTCAACCAGCACTCAAGGGTTGTACTGAAAAAAGTTAAAAAGTTTTGATGAAAAGAATTAGCCAACCATCCAAAGTCTTAATAAACAAGCAGATTTTTATAGCTGTGATTAGCAATAGCTTTCCAGTATCGAAACTATCTCAGGAACAGTCATGAGCTTTGAAAAAAAAATCTTGCCGATTTGCACTGTATTTTTGCTCTTACCGACACCAGCAGTTATTATTCGCACTGGAAAGTATTTGCTGCTATCAGTAAAGAAACTTGCCAGATGCATCTTCAAACTTTCATGCATCTTCACTTTTCACATTCCGGGCCGGTGTATTCTGTTCACAATTGAATTTTTAAACGAGGATATTGCTGCTGCAAACAACGAAGAAGCAGTAAAATTTTACACTGACTCTGACTCAGCTGAATATCGTATAGGTAGCTCAGCGTCACAACCATCCTAACTTATTCTTTCAAAACTATAAAAGAACGACATTTTTAAGAAAGGAAGATCAGGAGGATAGTGCTCACAAATGGGAAACGATTCAAAATTCTTGCTTTAGGAGACCAATTACCTAAATACATCCACCGTAATCATTTCAGCAGCAAACTGCAGAAATCCGGTAATTTTACAATTACCAGACGGGTCAACAACAGTAGCCAATAGTTAAAGGAAGCAAATTTTACGGTTCCTCATTTGTATCCGCTACTAAAAGACCAAGTTGTTTAAGCCAACCATCAAAACTTCTTTCTGGCTGGTATTACATTTCGAAGAAGCTACAATTCTTTGAAAGCAAAAATATGCGAGTCTCCTTCAATCGAAAACCGCAGGAAAATGTCGTTAAAAATCGATTCTGCTAAGAAGGTAAAATCAAGTGACGACACTATGTCTTGTGCAATCAACAAAAATACTTATTATAAGCTGAACAGCTCCAACCACACCAACCGTCTCATAAGAACGATGACCATTCATGACCGGTATCCCGAAGCACAGCAGTGCAATGGACACATTGGACAGAATCAGAGGCAAAAAGTAGTAACTCTTACTTCTAAAATTACAAAATTACGGTAATATCTGCGTTAAATTATTTGAGCGATCTAAACACAAATACAAATATACATAAACTATCTGTATCTACTTGTAAGTAATTTATTTTTGGATATTTCCAAACCCTAAATCACGTTCTCTAAACTCGACACAAAATATAGCCCATCCGTGATTTCCATATGATGCGTGTCTCATCTGCTGCACCTATGCATCATTCGTGGAATTCGTATATCAATTGCACGGATGCGAATATGTGTGCGAGGAGTCCTTGTATAGTGAGCCTCACTTCAACTGGATTTTTTTCTTTTTTTTGTTTTCCTATAGCCATTGTAAAGTTTCTCGCTTAAAATAATCATTGTGTCTGGTCTTATTTTTAGATACGGCACGCATTTTTCAGTAGCTCTCATGTGCCGTCCAAGATTATAAACAAAACACTAAGCAAAAACGTTTACGCATACGTGCCAACAAATTGTTGCAAAGAACACTGCACCAGATCGTCAGTTGAGGCAGGTGCAGTAGGTAGTAATATACCTCCCCACAAATAATACACCGTTGAAGAAACAGTACTGTGCAAACAGAATTGACAACTTTTCTATTTTATTACTGAGAGAATTTTGGTAGAGGGGATAAATTATTAATTTCCGTAATTTTCATATTGAAGGAGAAAGGACAGAGGAATATACAAATTTTATGAAAACATGACGTTTGGAATACAAAAAAATTAAGGTTTAATAATACAAGTTGTATATACCTACTACTGAAATAATTCAGCCAAGTAGAAGACTTAGCACTATTTTAGTGGACTTGTTAAATTATTGATTTAATATAGCTTTTTACGGACTCTTAGAGAGCCCCACCGGGAAGAAACGCCAAATACTTTGTTTGGGATAAAATTTTATGTGAATGTACAATTTTTTTCCAAAAAACTTAGTGCTGTTAGGAATATTCTTTTTGTAATCAGTTTTAATTGGAACAACAGTTTTCTTAATTTTTTTAATTCGACATTTAAATAATCATCATCATCATCATCTGCTCGACAACCGGGGTCCGGTCCTGGCCTCTTTCAACAAATCTCTCCAACTATCCCGGTCTCGAGCCGACGCCATCCAGTTGCGCACCCCAAGGCTTCGGGCGTCCTGGTCTACGCCATCTCTCCAGCGCAAGCATGGTCTACCACGCTGCCGTCTACCATAGAATGTACCGCAAAAGACTTTCCGAGCAGGTTCCTCTTCGCTCATACGAGCTAGGTGCCCTGCCCACCGGAGTCTACCGAGCTTAATTTTGTCACTATGTCTGCTTCAAGGTAGATTGCGTACAGCTCATGATTGTACCGTCTCCGGAATCGTCCTTCCTCACATATGGGGTCAACAAATTTAAATAATCACTTTTCTAAAGCTCATCATTTTGAATTGAAGCAGCAGCTTGTTTAAAGGGCTTAACCCCGATTCAATTCCTCATGTTACATGTTGTTTTCTGTCAATTTTGATCTCGGAGTTAATTGAAATATTTTGTCATCTAATTCTGGGGTTAGTTGAATCAATATTTTGACACATGCTTACACAAAATCAATTAAGTAATTGGGGATTGGTAAAGTAATGTTGAACAAAAATCAGAACTGTTTAGGATCAGTTCCACAGAGATTTCAGTGACTCCTAGTCGCGCTGGCTGCGTTCTCTTGGTGTTTTAGTTAAAGTGTCAGAGTCTTGCATTGAATTCCTACTTTTTCTGGAATCAAAACAGCGTGAAATACATGTCTCATAATTATGACAAATAAAAATATTATTGAAGAAAGTATTAGCCTTTTGTAACACTACCTCTGTCTTCACTTAACTTGACATTTGGATTCATTATAATATGTTGCTTTTGAAGCAATCATCGCACCTCAGAAACCACCTTGAGGAACTTGAAAAACATTCCCTTCTTCTACTTTTTGGATAAGCATTCTCTCTAAAAGTGAATGCAATAGCTCGTTTAGTACCGTTTACAATGCTTCAACATCGTCAATCTATATTATAGCCATCATGTTGTTCTGTCATTTGATATCAGCAATACTCTGTTCTTTGATTGGAGTACAAAGCGTATATTGAGGCATCAATTGCCTCGATCTGGTTAAATAATGAGTAGAAAAGTGAATGACCATAGACAATCAGCAAGAAGTATGAAAACATTTTTAACACCATGGCCGATAACATTTTTAATAGCACTCTGTTCTATACGCTTGAGAAAGCTGAGCCACTGAGGGATCGCTCTTCTTTCAACAGCTACTTTCAGATGGTGGTAATGGAGAAGACACATGTATTTACTTCTCAAGTATCGGCTAATCGCAGAATTGTCAATTTGGTTGAAGGTTGTTTGTCAACCTGTTGATACTAAGCTGATGATTGTGTGACACATGTTGTGTTATAACATGATACCATCAATTACAAAATAGCTACTATGTCAGAGGGCTACCCAATGTGCACTGTTCTTCCCTGTTAATGATAAAATTATGGTGAATTTAACGAAGCACCAATCGTTAACCAATATAAAATTAGTTCGAAATTTGTTACGATTATTATTATTTCTTATGCTGCTTCGCACAGTTATAATAATAAAAATTGAAAGTTAAAAAAAAAAAACAAAGAAGCACCAAAATCAAAATTTACTAAAAACCTCGAATTCAATAGGTTACAAAGGTATTGAATCGCCAATTTTCCCACCAGCCCTAGCTAGCTGCTACCACCTGCGCACACTAAGATGGTTGAGGTCGTTCAAAGCTTGATTGCGAGGCTTCGAAGTAATAATATACACTTCTCGTCAACTGAATACGTACAAAAAATTTTGAAGATACTTTGTCCATTTTTTCGAAACATTATTGTACTGTGCCATCTGTTGATGCTACATAGCTGTTTTCTTAAGATGTTAAAAAAAGATTTCCAAAAGAATTTATCGAAAAATATCCGCGAGTTTTTCTTACGGTCATTTCCAAAGTGTTTCATATGCAAAGTATTTTTGAGTCAACTGAATAGGTACAACATCACTTTCCTAGTGGTTTATGAGAGTTTTGAAGTTCTGTACAATTCAAATGAACAATTTTAGTGTTTTCAGTGAAATTCCATTCTTGATTTAAAATTTAAAGAAAAACAGGTAGGGGTATATGCCTTAACAGTGTTGAAAAAGCTTAAATTCATTTGCTTAGATACCATTGACAAAATTGACCGAAATTTTGATGTAGTTTATTCTAAAAAACATGATGGGAGGTAGTGGTGGTTTTTTCAGATAAAAAATAAATTTAATTTCATTGAAAAAGTGAAAATGAAAATGAATGGAAATGATTGAATTGAATTTACGAAGTTGTTTAAAATAAACGTAGAAGAACCCACTACTAAACTTAAAAAAAAAAAAACTTGGTTTTATCGATTCCATTCCAATATCAAATATTATTTTTGTACCTATTTAGCTGACTCAAAAAAAAATTAAATTTTTCTTAGTAGAAAGCCTTGCAAGTGGCCGAAAGAAAAAACTACTTTGGGAATTATTTTCTTAACCTCTTAAGGGAATTGTTAGCATCAACAGATGGCACAGTAACTGTCAGTGATTGGAAAAAATGAATAAAGTATATTGAAAAATGTTTGTGCGTATTCAGTTGACGAGGAGTGTATCAATCGCGACGTTTTTGGCCAAGTCGGAAAAATACTTCGTTATGTCTTCACAAACAGTCTTATAATGAAACTGCTGCGGAAATATTTTATGCGAATGGCTTAAAATTCATTGAAGTTTCGTATCCTTTTCGTTTTCCGATAGTTTTTAATAAAAGTGGCACGAAATTTAAGGGAAAATGTAACAAAACATTATTTCGGTGGAAATTGCTATTCCCAAAATTATGTTAAATTGTGATGGAAAAGAATACAAAAAAAAAGAAATTTTACTGCATTTTCTAATTTTTTTGTAAATTCTCTTGTCAAAAAAAACACAAAAAGTGAAAATGTCACCTTTTGTTCCCATCAACAGCCACAGCTCATTTTTCTTCTACCGATTACGTCTTTGTCGTTTATCAGGGGCCTGATTCCGGAAAAAAAATAACATGCACAACTGGATCGCACGAACTTGCTCATGTAGTGCAAAGCTATTTTATGTATTAACTTAGCTTGAAAATTTTAGCTTTTGGTCATCTGAAGTGTGTAGGTATTGAGAGATATGCACATATAAGCAAAAATAAGTATTTTTTTAAAACGTGAACACTTTTTGGTTTTTTTTTTTATTTTGAAAAATACTTTTATTTCCATATTGGGTCAATGATTTGTGTTTTTCAAAATTTTATTTTTAGATGTTGATTAGCCATCTTCAAAATGACATACCAAATCTTTTTTTAAATCGTTTGAAATTTTTTTAATTAAAAAATATTTTTTTTTAAAAACGGCTCGTTAGATTTTTCTGGAAAAAATTCTAAAAATTTATCGTTATTGAAGAAATCATATCAAAAAGTTTAATGAAAATCGTTAGAGCAGTTTTCGATAAAATTCGAATAACTCAAAAATGTTGTATGGGAGGTACTCGTTCTAGATGAGATATTCAAAAACAAAAAAAAAAAACTTTCGAAATTACGTAAAAATCATCTGTGCCAAATTTGAAAAAAATCCGTCCACGCGTTTGGGCGGTGGAGAAGTGTACAGATGGACGCACAGACGCACAGACCGACGCGACGGACGGCATGACGAAAACCACTTTTTCGGACTTCTCCATCATCGTAATGTTGGATTTGACTAAAACCTCAATTTTTTTTGTTTGACACGAAACCAATACTTGCCCTGAGCAAGTAAAAAATGAAACGATAGAACGATTTCGTTTTGACAGTAGTTGTTGCTGTCCTTTTTTGTTTCCTTAGCTGTGTTAGAAATAGCTATCGTCAAAACGATATCGTCTGGCGATAATCGAATTACGGAATGGCCCCTACAGTATTCCCATTTTCACCACGACATGTGTTCATTTTTTTTTTAACAGCACTGTATTATGTGAATTTAATTGGACTTCTTATTAAGATACAATTTACGAGATTGGTGTTCATTTTAGTTTCTTTTTTTTTTTGTGATTTGTTGCCAAAAGCATGGTGTTCCCTTATTTTATTTAGGTGCATCACTTTAATTGAATTAATATATTAGAAAATTAGATGGGAAGATTAAACTTGATTTTGAAAATTTTAATTGTTTTTGATAATTGAGAGACGATGTTTTAGGCGTGTCGTTGCCGTTGTCGTCGTCATTGTGGTTGTAGTCGACGTGTTGTCACGTTTCATGTTCAACTTCAATATTGGATGGTAATTGGCCATCAAAATGGCATTTCCTTGTTGGCGCGTGGCTAGACTTTTGTTGCTTCAATTGAATTCCTTTTTTTTCTCTCTCTTTTTATTATTTGTCGTGTAAATATTTATAAATTTAATTTTTTTAAGTTCAAAGCATCAAAAATCTCACTCCACACACTGGGTCTTTCTCATCGTGAAATGGATGGGGAAATAATATTATTCTTTGTCAAGAAAACCGCAATCCACTGCAGGGCATTTTTTCAATTTTTCAATTTTTCAATTTCACCCAGCCAATTTGATGATGTCCTTCTTCAACCAAAAGTACCTTTCACGTTTTTTTTTTTTTTTCATCTTTCCAAGTGTAGACCGAAGAAAAAAAATTAATACAAACAAACACAACGAGAGGTAAAGAAGTCTCACACCAAGTAAACGTATATAACCGCCACCGGCGACTAAGAAAGATGAAAAAAAGCCAAACACCGACACCATCATCCTGCGATATCCTTGAAAGTGTCACCGACACTCAGGCAATTATCTTAGGTGTAAAAACAAATTAAAAAAAAAAATACCTAGAAGAAAAATACGATGAAACAAGAATGAAATTAATTTTTTCTTCTGTACTCAAGGGGCTACAACAGCATCATCCCCCATATCATCCCCATAAAAGTCCTCAAAATAATTGCCCAGCTCCTGATGAGGATGCTGGTGTTGGTGGTGGTGCTGCTGCTGCAGGTGAAGGTAAAATAAGTTCTCATGTAATTAAAACCGCAATCAGGACTCAGGAGTGTTCACTTATTTATTTTGTCTTTTCCTTTCCTGCAATTGCACTTTCAATGAGCAGCAATTAAGTTCATTTACTCTGTACGAGTCCTTTTTTTTTTGTTGTGTTTCCTGTGTGGAATTTTACAAAATTTTGTGAGGAGGAGATAAGGGTTCCAAATAACTTAAGTGGAGATATATATGACAACAAGGAAAAAAAATCCTTACGTGAATTGCCGAGGGAAATATCTTTCCTGGTCCTCTTGTAGATTTAGATTGACGACAACAACAACAACAACAATGCTAGGATGATGACGAGTACGACGACAACGCACGGTACCACAGAAGTCCTATACATCAGTGCTTTGTCATATGTGAAGACAAGAGTCCTTGACGCACACGTTGACTTCATGTGTGGATATGGAGTCTCAGGCCAGGAGGAATGTAACCAAAATGAACTCACGACTGTTATATAGAGTGTAGAAGGGAGGAAGGGGGGCTCATGAAATCATTTTAGAAACAAACTCCCCATTGCAATTTCTGGGACAGAGACTTTACGTTTGGCGAAGTGGCTCGGGGAATTGCTGAAATGACTTGTGTGTTGTTTTTAAGTGAAGTCATACCTTCAACGTACCTACTCGTAATATATGAAGGTGGGTATAGGGATTTATAACATAATGTAGGACTTTTGGTATTTACGGAAGAATCATGAGTGGAATGGTATTGGTGAGGAATTGTTGCCCGACGACAAAACAGCCTGTGGGAATACATGTGACTGGAAAAGGTGATTTCATTTCAACAACTGAAGATAAGTTAGGTTTGGTTTTGTGTGTATTAAAGTATCATTTTTCTCATAGCATTTTGTGCAACTTAACATTCAAGAATTATTTTTGACGCTTCAAGTTTATTCTTGAAGGTTATTTCGATAGAGCATATGGTAGGTACACCGACATGTTTTCTGAAAATATTAGAAGTAGAAGGATTTTTGAACTTCAAAGAAACTAAGAATTCACACTCAGAGAAATATGTAATTTGTTTTTTTTCGTTTGAGACTTATTAATATCCTTTGAATTAAATGAAAATCGTCTGCAAAGCTTTTTCACCTGTATTACATTTAAAGCAAATTGTAATTACAGCAAACATAATGCAATACACCCATTCTTTTGCTTATTTTCATGAGTTGATTGCTGCAAACGAAAATACTTCCCACATCTAATCACTTTTTCGTTTACTAGAAATTTCACTTATTTGCAGCAAACTTAGTTCGTCGCAAAGAACTTCACTTCTGGTGTAAATATACATTTCTAAGAAATTACTGAAGACACAAATTTTTTTAATAATTGACTCTATGTTTGTGGTGTTCATATATATTCTATGCTACAAAAAAGTTATTTAGTTTGTGGCGCAACAGTAACAACAGACTTTGTTCAAGATCGAGAGGTCTCTGGTTCGATCACCAGTGTTACGCTGAACTTTGTTTTTACTTGCGTTATGGGTACCATATATCAAGTTATGGATTCGTACAAAAAACAAAGTTGAGATAACAATCAAACATGACACTACGATGGTAGAGAATGAGAAAAAAGTGGGTCCGACAATTCTGTCTGTCTGTCTGTCTGTATGTTTCAGAGACCACAGCCTAAACGGATGGGTCGATTTACTATAAACTTTGTAGTTGGCGTTTTTGGAGACGATCCCCAGACGTTTTTTGATTTTTTTTTTTGGACCAAAAATAACGGTACCTGTCATATACCGGTTTTAGAAAAATTAATTTTTCTCAAAAACGGTTCCTACGATTTTGATTCAAAAAATCATGGTCATTTCTTTGGGTAAGTTCTATCATTAAATGAGAACCATTTTTTTCAAAAATCGTTATTAACGGTACCTGCCATAGAACCGTTTTTTTTTTTTATTCTGATTTTCTCCTTCATGACTCAATCAATTTCAACCATTTTCTTACATGGATTCTTTCAAGTTTCCGTGATAACATTTTATAAAAAAAAAATTCGAAAATAGTTTTTTTTTGATTTTTAAAAAAAGTTTGAAATTTTTGTTTGAAAAATCATTTTTTCGAAAACTATCAACTATTTTTTTTTCAAAACTTGGTATTTAGATTTTGATAAATAATACCTTAAAAATGGCGTCCCATTTTTTTTATATAAGTCCTTGCAAAATTTTATATGAAAAAAATATTTTTTTTAAGAAAACGGCTCTAACGATTTAAACATTTTTTTTTTCTAAAAATGTATCATTATAGAAGAAATCAAATTACATACTTTATTTTGAGGTTAAATTCATTTAAGAAGCTGTTTTAGTCACTTGAAAATCGAATTTTATGCTTTTTTAATTGTTTTTTTTTTTCTAAAACTGCATTTACAAATAGCAACTTTATCTTCAAGAGCAAGTACGTGTGACCCAGTCGTGCATTTTATTTAATATGCATTCTACGCCAATTATAAATTAAACAGTCCATGGAATGTCAAGATATTCGCTCCGTTAGGGAGAGGTCGCCGGTTCAAAAAATATGAAAATGAAGCTGAAAAAATGTCCTGCAAACGAAAAAGTCATTTAGATAATTTTTTTCGTTTGTCGATTTGTTCTCTCAGTGCACCTAATAGAACTGGAGACACTATGATTCTTCTGCATATTTTTAAAACCCCATTTAACCATGCTCTAAAGTATGTATTTTTTTTTTCAACTCAATAAACTCATTCCCCAGCCAAGGCTACAAAATACACAAACATTATAATGCATAGGCAGTCCCAATAAAAATTGTTTGATTATTCGTCTACATCACTTACCGTAAACCACACACATGATCCTTCATCGATTTGTAACAAATCAATTATTTTCTAAATTGAACCTTGTTCAAGCGCCTTAAAACTAGACTATAACCCCCATTTTTCAATCTATTTACCATACACTTTGGCGCGACAAAAGATTGTCATACATAAACACACAAACCTTCATATTAGATACCTACTACTGGTATGTATACCAACATACTATATGACATGAAGAATATATAAAACCCCATCTTCTTAAGTGATGATGATGGTAGATTTAATGTGAAGCAAAGAGATTTAACGTAACAGATTGCAAAAATAAAAAGAGAAATCCTTAACTTACATCTTATTATCTTTTTATAAGGATCTGCACAGAGGTGGGTATACAAAGGATAAGATTATATAAGTGACGGACTAAGGGGAAATCGTCTTAATGGGCCCTTGTTTTAGAGAATAATTTTACTTAATAGTGGAATACAAAGGTATTAGCACAGATATATTAATTGCACGGAATGCTCAAATCACTCGTTATATAAAATTTACACAACGCAAACCGGAAAAAACGGTAGAGTTAAATCACCGATATACATTTATTTTTACTTTTTGAAGTTTGACTTAATTGGTCACTGTGGCGTATGTGTAATTTTTGTATCCTTTACCAATTAATCAGACGTAATAGGGTTCCAAGGATATGGATATATCAACAAACTATCGTCATTGTTAAAAAAAAAATAATTTCGTATAAATGGGAGGTTGAACAACCAAACGAGATGAAACGAAAAGTAAAAATATATTTTTTTTATTTGCCGAATATAACGCCGAAATTCAAAATTCAATTTTATTGCACTGAACAAAAGTGAAATTATGTTGAATTTCAGCATTCGGGGTTTTTGCTCTTTGTCAAAGTTTAACAACGCCGAATTTGAATTGAAAAATATGGCCAAATAACATAGTTTAAGAGCCGACAGCAAATTTTGGGAGTGGAGATATAACCAAAATCTGAGTATGCAGTTTTATAGGTATACCCGTCCTGATTTTAAATTCATAAGTCTGGCAGGTTTGTTTTTCAGCCTTCTGTGGTTTTCGGAGGGTTGAAAAACGTGATAATTCCAAGTCATCTCAGAAACTCAAATCCAAATCAATTGAAATTTTCATTATTGAAACTGATGTTCTGTCATTTTTAATTTTTAAGTCTGGAGACCTCAATCGTAAAGATCTGATTATTAGAACTCAAGAAATAGGCTTTTAAAGAGACACATATCAGGTCTTTTTCAGATTAGAATAAAATCGAACAAGAAATAAAACTCAAGAAAAATGCTATTTGAGCGAAACATTTTTGGAGACATTCTCCAAAAATGTTTCGCTTAAATAGCATTTTTCTTGGGTTCTATTAATCAGATCATCAAGATTGAGGTCTCCAGGCTTAAAAAATTGACAGATCATCATTTTCAATATTAAATATTTCTTACGAGAAAACGCTTTTATGGCAATTACCATTATTTTATTAAGTGCACCTTGCTTGTTGTAGTACCTTCCTGCAAGCTGGAGTTTTTTTTTTTTAATATTAAGTTTTTTTCCATTTTCTTCACATGGCAGGTATCTTTTTGGTCCTAAAATAAAATTTCAATTTCCCCTCTAGGGAATCACTCAAAACCTTTTACTCCCAAGTTGGAAGAAAATCGCTTCAGCGGGTTAAGCCAACCCATTGAATTCGTCCGTCAACGAATCCGTTGTTAATGAAGTTAAAAGTTCGGCTACTTTTTTCGTCGCGTCCGTTCTTAAGGTCGTTTCCCATAAGAAGGTGTGTCGACTTATCCCACGCGACGGATTCTATGGGTTGGCCCCTTTAGGATGTAGCTTGAAATAGAGAAACAACAGACGACAGACAGAATTGCCCAGTTTCTTCTAATTCTCTATCATCGTAATGTCATGTTTTATATCTATCTCGAGATCAATTTATGTACCTCATCATTAATGTAGACACGTGCTGTTTTTCCCCTGGACCCCTCATTTTGTTGGGAAAAACGCCAAAAAGGATTTTTTTTGTTTTTATTTTTATCTTTTATAAAAAAAAATGGATTTTGATTAAACTTAGTTTTAACGTCTTAATTCGAATCTAGAATCAGAATCGCTATAACATGCATAGTTTTTGAAATATCAAATATTCAACTTCCCACAAAACACTTTGCCCAAAACATCACAAAACAGTGTTTTTTGGTCTTATTTCTGAAAATGAAATCTTTCTTTACCCAAAAAAAAAAAAAAACATTGTATGTTAAAGCAATTCTGATACTAGATTTGAATTTAGAGAGTCAAAATCTTTTGCAAAATTTTAATTTGATTTCTGTGGCCACTCCTTGCTGGATATAGTATTACTGGCATCTGCTGTAAAATCTATTTAAAAAAAGTTTTTTTGTTTTTCTTTTTAACTTTTACAATATTTTCCACATTAATTGTGTATAAAAATGAAGCAATCTTAATATTTTCAAAAATCAAAAATTTGATCGTCAATTTATTTTATTGAAAATGAGGCTATTTTTCAACAAAAAAAATCGTCAAAAACACAAAGGTTACTGTTTGCTGAAAAAAAATTGTTATGAGTGAAAAACATAACAAAATGTACCACCAAATAACCAAGTTTCATCAAAATCTAAGTATTTTTGTAAAAAAATAAAAATAAGAACAAAAAACAACGTTTCTAGCATTTTTCCTAACAAATGAAGAGTCCATGGCGCCACACGTTCACTTTTTGCTAAAATTGTACAAATGATGACGTCAGATATAGTACCTATTTACTGAGTAGGTACTGCCTAAGGGCATCCTAACATTTAGAAAACAAATTTTTGTTCTATTTAAAAAATAGAAAAAATTAAGTTCTTTCAGTACCAACTTTTGTATAATAAATTAAATTTTAAATAGCGTTTTTCTCGCAATGGTTTTGAATAGACTCATGTCGTTTTATTCCTGCAAACCTTCAAATATTTTATGTGGCATTGTTAAAAATTTGTAGAATGTTCTCCCATATTCAAACCCAACAATCTTAAATAAACTTTACCGGAGCTGAAATATTAGTTAGGTCTTTGAAGTCAGAATTAATTGAACGAAAATAAGAAGAAGGAAGAACGAAAATAAATTGAGCCTAATTCGGGAGCGCCATCTCTAAAGTTACATATTAGGAAGTGGGAATACATATACTGACGATGGCCCAGATTCACCCCGCCTAAAACGGGACGATGAAAGAAAATACAAAACAAAGTAAAGGCTAAAGGTAAAACCTAGTACCTGGTGCTTTGACAAAATGTTTTACAGTGGTTTTTGTTCTTTTTTTATGACCAAAAATAACGGTACCTGTTATATGCACTCATTATTTGGGTGGTAGACTGTTCACCTGGAACATTGGCTCGCACTCGACATTATCTCAAAAACCTATCCATTCAAAATTTTGATCTAAATTTTGAGTTATCCAGAATTAAATTAATATTGATATTATTACTCCGCTTAGTTTCCTGAAAGCGGGAAAATATGAAGTATTTCAATCAACTATATTTGGTATACAGAAATTTGGATGTATTTCTCTGTACCAAATCTTACCTAGTTGTATCCTACATAATGAGTAAATCCATCCCTGATGAAATGTTAAATACACCCACCCGAGACAGCTACAATGTTGGTGTTGGTGTAAAAAATTCAAATTTGATATCCTGTTTGCATGTTGACAAATTGTGTTTCACCCCCCAACCTCCAACCGAAAAGAGAAAAATAATAAAATGGAGAGGGATGCGGTGTCCGACCACACCGTTTTTCATTGTCGTAAACATTTCACTTACCGTGTCTTCTTAGAAAACCACCTCAATCTATTCAAATTCCAGAGGCCTCCCCTTGGAGTTGTATGGTGATGGAAATTATCCCACCACCACCACCATATGGAAGGTGTTGGTTTAATTTTTTTTTTCATCCAGATTTTCAGTATCTAGTTCCTGATTCTACAAAAACAAAAATATAAAAAATGAAGATGAAAATCAAGGAAATATGATGATGAGAAGATACGTGGCAAATAGAATTAAAATGAGACATTTTTTTTATACATTTTCCAGCCCCATCACATCATCGGTTGCTGCTGTGGCTGCCGCGTCACTTTTCACCAGGATATTTGCGAAGTGAAAAATCGTAAGAAAAAAAGCGCATTTATTATCCCGGCACGCGGAACTAAACACCCATCACCTAAGATTGGGACGGTAAGATTTTGGCCTGGCGGAAGCGCTTCTCACTGTATTATTTGTCATTTTCTATCCACGTAATTTAATATGGTTTTGCATTATTATGCGTTCTTTACTCCTGTTCCTGTTTGTTGTTTATTTTTTGTTTTTTTCTTCATTCCGTATTTTCCCGCGAATTAAGTGTTTACATTTTTTTTTCTTTTGAAAAACACAAGGACTGTGACTTATCGTTGTTTGCCTTAACCACGTGCCTGTTGGAATGGGAGATTTTTGGCATAAGTCTTGGAAGGATACAAAGAATCTGTTGTTGAGTGTTTGAATAATTTTTTTTTGAAGATGATGACGAGAATAAAAAAAAACGCTCTAAGAATTATTCCATTTAACGCATACATATATTCAAAAAATGGAAAAATATTTCGTTAAAAGTAATCCTTGAGAAATTTGACAGGGATAATGTGGTAATTTGCGGATGGATGAAATGTTTTAGCTTAGATTATAGAATAAAATATACAAATTTTTCTTTGTGGAGATTTATGGGCAAAATAAATGGTAAAAACTGTTGATTTACTCGCGAGGATTGACAGAGATTTCTTTAAGTTGGTGCGATAATCTCGAGAGTAAGAGCCAATTTTGCTTATTGAGATTTTCCAAAGTATGTTTTTATTTCTGCAAAATAGATTTCCTGTGATGGTGAATGGAATAAATAAAAACGTAGAAATATATTTACGTTCTAAGATTAAAAAGCAAAATGAGAATAAAATTACTGATTTTTGGTTAATGTTTATAACAAGATTTATCTACTTTCCGTAGTATTACTTATGATCTGGATGTCGGAACGTTCCGAGGGGTAAAAATTTACTTACATAGATCACTACAAATTAATACAACATGTCACTAAATGCAAGAGGTCGATTCTTTTGAAGAATTTGACGGCAGGGGTAATGTTCGGAAGTTTTATCATAGATATCAGCTCAGAATAGAGGCCTGCCGTGATAACAATGTGAAAACCGTAGAAGACCATTCAACATGGACGATGATGACCAAAATATCCGTTCTCCCAACCTAGAGGATGTTAGAACATGCTTGGAATTGCGCCAGCTACATATATTAGTCTCCACAATGTCGCATATAAAATCTTGTCAGCTGTGATGTGTGTAGGCCTAGAACCTTTTACCAATAATCTAATCGGACCATACCAGTGTGGTTTTAAGGGGGGAAAATCAACCAGCGCAGCGATCAGATTTTCATACTCCAGTATCCTACACAAAATCCTAACGGCCAATTTCTTGACAAAGTTTTAGCTCTTAAAACTCGGTTTAAGAAAAAATTAGAACTCAAATTGTTTCCTTTTTTATTTTTTTTTTCATAAGAAAAACTGAGAGCTAAAAATAATAGTTTTAAACTGATTTTAGAACTTTGTCAAGAAATTGGCCGTAAGACTGCCTCGAATACACAAAATCTCTTTTTCGACTTAAAAGTTCCCTATGACCATCTTATATCTTAACATCTCTGCTAAGCTTGTCCACTTTTGCAACATGACAATGAATAATTCTCGTTATAAAAAATAAGTACTAAAAATGCACTAAAAGAGAAAAATTTTACTTTTTTCAGCCATTTTTCTGATTTCCTTGACATTTCTTACGTCTTTTGTCATTTTCACTACAAAATTTGTTTCTTTTTTATTTATTTTTATAAAAAATTTCTTTATCCACACATAACGGGTGATTTTTTAGCTGGTTTGGTTTTGGCAACACTGGTTTTGACAGCTGACGTGTGTTTAGTACCTTGTGTCACTGTCAAACAGCTTCAGTTTGGTTTGCAATTTAACCATGGATCGTCTTACAAATGAACAGCGCTTGCAAATTATTGAATTTTACTAACAAAATTCGTGCTCGGTTCGAAATGTTCATCGCGCGCTGCTTCCATTTTATGGTCGGCATTCTCGACCTTCTGAGCAGTCTATTCGGAAGATTGTGACCAAATTTTGCACGAGATTTACTTTGTTGGACATTAAACCACCAACACGTTTACGTACTGTGCGTAGTTAAGAAAATATTGCGGCCGTATCAGCTAGTGTGACAGAAGACCGCGAAATGTCGATTCGGCGCCGTTCCCAGCAGTTAGGCCTTTGTTACAGCACTACGTGGAAAATTTTGCAAAAAGGATTTGGGCGTAAAGCCTTTTAAGATACAGCTGGTGCAAGAACTAAAGCCAGCCGACCTACCACAACGCCGAATTTTTGGTGATTGGGCTCTTGGAAAGCTGGCCGAGGATCCGCTTTTTTATCGAAAAATTGTGTTCAGCGATGAGGCTCATTTTTGGTTGAATGGGTACGTAAATAAGCAAAATTGCCGCATTTGGAGTGAAGATCAGCCAGAAGCATTGCAACAGCTACCAATGCATCCCGAAAAAGCCACTGTTTGGTGCGGTTTATGGGCCGGCGGCATTATTGGGCCATATTTCTTCAAAGATGATGCGAATCGCAGCGTTACTGTCAATGGTGAACGCTACCGAGCGATGATAACAAACTTTTTTTTGCCCGAAATGGAAGTTCTTGACTTGCATGATATGTGGTTTCAACAAGACGGTGCCACATGCCACACAGCACGCGAAACAATGGCGCAATTGCGAGGCGAGTTTGGTAAACAGTTAATTTCACGTTTCGGCCCGGTCAATTGGCCGCCTAGATCGTGCGATTTGACACCATTAGATTATTTTTTGTGGGGGTATGTCAAGGCTAATGTCTATAGGGACAAGCCCGCTTCGATTGACGCACTGGAAGCCAACATCCATGCATTCATTCGTGAGATACCGGCCGATATGTGTGAAAGAGTATGCCAAAATTGGACTCAGCGGATGGGCTACCTGAAATTATCTTTAAACATTAAATTGCAAGGTTCAAACTGTCGACTCAAATAAATATTCATTTTTTCGAATTTTTTGTGTTTTTTTTTTTTTTAAAGTTCTAATTGTTAATTTGGAAAGTAAATAAAAAGTGTATAGTAAAAAGTGAAATAAGTTTTATTTTGAACCCAGAAAAGCATTACAGTATCTTCTCACATTCTTTTTTAGAGGTATCACTAGAAAAAAAAACAATTAATTTGTGAATTTGGTAAAACTACTTATCAAATTATGTTTATGGAAGGATGCTTATTTAGTTGCGGAATTGTATATATCCTTGTTAAAATTGCAAAATCTATTTTCTAAATGTTGACTCAAGACACACCATTCACTACTTAGCCAAGTTTAGCTTTCTTACATGACTTTACACTAGTGGTAAGTCATACTATGATAGCCTTTCTTGCAGAAAAAAAGAAACTTTCTAGTTATGAATTAATAAATCCTATACTTTTGTTTTTAGCATCAAATTTATCAATTCAGCAAGTAGGCTATCCAAACAATCTACATGGACAAGGAAGTCCTTCAGATTGCAATAATTTAGTAAATTGTTGAAGGTTTTTTCCATTATCTAGAATTGCAATTTAACTGTACAAGTAAAGTATTCAAAGCAATAACATCCGATCCGTAACAGTGTAAGTGGTTTGCTGAATTGCTGAATAAATAATAAATATTAATAATTCGTTCATAAGATTTTAGAAGGAATGATGATAAACATATCGGCTTGACATCTTTCAGATTTATATAGAAACATTCATCAGTTTTGATTGACACCTTTTATTATTTAAATACATACGTCCATATAAAGTTTACAATATATTCGATAAACCTACAAAATATAGCATTGAACGTTGAAAAATTATAAATAAAAAAGCATTGTAAAGTGAAGGCAATATCACTGATACAGCAATGTGTAAAAATATTTGCCAAATGTTGTATTAATTTTCAAACATTTAGGGATAACTGATTTTGTTTCTGTGGCAGAAATATTACTTCAAACGAACAAAATTTATCTAGAACAAAGGTGAGCCTTTTAACAATGCATGGGTCCTTAATCTTGCCACAATGAAACTCAATTCAAGCTATCTAGTATATTTTTGTTGTCATTTTTAAAATATTAATGCATACAAAAAAGGCTTTTAATTGATTTCCATGCGTAATAACCGGAAGTGTAGGTACCTACACTTTTAGATTGATGCAGTATTAAAAGCATTCAGCCATTATAATGTCAAAAATATTTTTACTCAGCACTTTGCATCTGAAATTCATTAACGCTCTTTCAATAAATTCAATTTACTTGCGGTCTTCAGCATAAAAATGCAATTGGCAAGTTTCTTGTAATACAAAAAAAAAAAATCAAATACAAAAAAAAACAAGAAAAACCATCAGCATCCGGGAAGATAATTCCTCATTGTTATTACTGAGATTTATTCCGCTGCAATTATCACCATCGCACGATTTCAATATACAGACATTGCTGCTGGCAGACGCAGTTAAGCATTTCATTCCAGAGATTTTCGCAACATCATTGTATTGCTCAATTGCATGCTACAATTTTATATAACGCCACCGCCATGGCCACCTGCAAGAACGCTTTTGCTCCTTTTGTGATGCGTTTTGCATCCGAGTTGTTCGGTTGGTTCTGTTCTGGTCTGTTCCCAGCATCAGAGCGCGTGAATCAATTTTTTTTTGTTCCCTTCGCAAACAAATAAGAGGAGCTACACAGTAATATATAAACGTGGCACAGGCATTATCCTCATTTCGATTATTGAATCAATCGATTACGTCCTCTTATCCTTATAGTCCTTTTACTTGCTTTCTCTCTCTCTCTCTCTTTCTCTTCCCTCTTATTATTATCCCAGTCGTCAGTCGTTCTCGTCATCATATCTAAAGGCATGAAACGTATGAAAAGCGCCAATGAAGCAATTTCTTTGTTAAGGACTTAAACAGCAGATTTTCAAGTTGGATCCTTTCTATATGAATTTTTTCGATTCATTCATTGCCTGCCATAATCCTTGGGAGGGCCTCATAAGTGTATTGTTATACACCTCATTGCTCTCCAAAGGCCCAGACAATGGCACAACAGTGGTGGATGGATGGCTGCTGGTAGGTATAGCTGATTGTGGGTGAGTGCGGAAAAGTTTACCTTGTAGGTGTATTACGAGAGTATGTATATAATATTATATGGAGAATTATTATATCCTGCAGACTTTGCCATATTGAATTTAGTACCTCTTGGTACTTGTATATATTTTTTTTTTTTCTTTACAATTCGTGTCACTTGATTAAGGCCATATTATTCGTGAATATTTTTATTTTAACAAAAAGCTATATGTAATCATTTAAAATGTTCAATGTGGACCTTGGCAGCTTTACATTCCACAATCCACATCTTATATTTTGAACTAAAAATGAACTAATTATTAGATTTTTTGTTAACCACATAAGAGAAAATTTCATATTATGGCACAGAAAAAAGATAAAAATGTGAAAAGCTACGTTTAAATGCGCTAAAAACCATGAAAAATTGTGAAATACTGGTGAGCGGTCGCGTAATATCGGGGAAAATAGCATAGCACGTCAAACAAAACTATTTGGTACCAAGGTAAGAAGCATAAAATAGCGTGGAAAAAGGCAAAAAAAAGCGTGGAAGGTAGCGGAATAAGACGTAAAATGTCACGGAAAATATGTGCTATGAAAGTCGAAAAAGGAGGACGGAAAAAGACGTTTAATACAGCAGAAAGAGTTATTGTTGCGGAAAACAGTGTAAAATACTGCGAATAAAGCAAAGAAAGTTACGGAAAAAAACGTGAAAAGTCACTGAATAAAGAGGAAAAACATGTGAAATACCGTAAACTACCGCAGTCAAAATCGCGGAATACTATGGAAAGGATTACTGTGGAAAAAATCTCAGCATAAGAAGTTAGCAAGGTAAAAGCACTTAGTTCGAAAAAAAATACTGTGAAAAAAGTGAAGAAATTCACGAAGCAAAGCGTGTAAAGTCACGGAATACTTTGGAAAGAGGCTTAGAATACTGATGAAAGATCGCGGAGCAACGGGAGAAAAATGAGAAAAGTGTTAAGAGTAGTACACCGGGAACATGCTAAGAAAGATGCAGGGAAAAAGTGGAACGTTGCGGACTATTGCGCACCGTTAAATGCTCGAAATACTGCGGAAAAAAGCTCGGGTTATAGCATAAGAAGTTCACACAAGAAATCAAAAAAAAACTTTTAGTACCGCAAAAAGGAAACGTAAAATACCTTAACAAAAATAGCGGAAAAAAGCGTGGCGACTCAAGCAGAATGATTAAAAAGTGTAACATATAGCGAACAAAAGCATCCAAAGTCGCGGAAAAGGTGAAATACTACAGACTACTACAGAATACAATTTCTTAAGACTTCGGAAAAGAGTGCAGAATACGGCGGATATTGGTATGGGAAGTAATAAGAAAAGGACTTTGTACCGCGAGAAAAACAGTGAAAAGTTCGAAATACTGGTGAATAAACTTTGAAAAAACGAGATTTTTCCACTGCTTTCTATGCTTTTATAGCGATATTCCGCGCTGTTATTTCGAACCTCACACGTTTTTTTCTGATATATTCGACACATTTTCTCTGACTTTTCACGTTTTCCACAACTTTCCACACACTTTTCGGCGACTTCAAATAATTCTAACTATGGAACAACACTATTCGATACTATATTGAATTTTAAAAATCTTACACTCAGAGAAATAATATTTTTGTTTTCGTTTGCGGCAAATGAATATCCTTTGAATTAAGTGAAAATCATTTGCTGGAAAATTAATACAATCCCCGCAAAAGTTCTTCATTCGTAGCAATTGTATTTCATTTAACCCAAATTTTAATTCTATTACAGCAAACATAATGTAAAACAACCCATTTGTTTGGAGCTCATTCTCCAACCTATTCGTTTACTAGAAAATTTTATTGTTTGCAGCAAACGAATGAATTGTTTGCGAAGAAGCTCTCCAGAAAGTAGTTTGATGCAAAGAACTGCACTTTTGGTGTAAATATACAATTTATTTACAGCAAATCAATGCAGGAAACAAATTTGGCTCTATTTTTATGGTGTTATGCTGAACTTTATTAGTTCGCATAAATTATTTCACCGAAAAGAATTTAAGACTTTGCTGCAAACGAAGTTGAAGTCTACAAAAAAGTCGTTTGACGCAAACGATTCGTTCTCTCATCTTGTTTATGTGCATTCTACGCCAATTATAAATTATACAGTTCATAGCGGAATGACAAGATACTAGCTTCGTAAGTGAGAGGTCACCGGTTCAAATCACAGGTGTTACGCTCAACTTTTTTACTTAACCGTTCCCAGAATGTGAATGATGAACGAATCCGAAAAATTGTCCAGCAAACAAAAATCGTTTGGGCAATTTTTTCGTTTGCCGCAATCGATTTGTTCTCATTGTAGGCATCAATCCAGTGATTTAGGGTGTAGATAAATATCGTCTCATGTGCGCCTTATAAGGACTTGATTTGGTTTAAGAGTAAAGTAGGTATACACCTTGTCCCAGATATGAACGAGATGCTTGAAGAAATTATAAGCAGATAGGCCAAAAGGATCTCTTTCTTCCATTTTTGATGTTGCAAAAGTGATTCAATGATGATGATGATGATGAGGCTGCTTCGCATTCAGGACACATACGAACAATATGTGTACACACCGCCACCGACTGACTATATCATCATCACCTAATGTGTTTGCTTAGTTAGCCGTGATGTCTATATACACATATAGAATGGAAGAAGGTTGCGTGATGTAGGTGTGGATCCACTTTAGGACAGAGAAGAAGTAGAAAAAAAAAAATATCCTTGAAGTGCACACCATCATCGTCATACCTACTACCTTTGTAGAAATTACAATCTATCTTAGAAGACAGTGCCTAAAGCGCTTTGCTGTTTCTGCTGACAAATCTCGATGATCCCTTTAATCGAGTCCAAAGGAGGTCTGTTGTATGTATACACGAAGACGACGCGAAGCGAGTCTTTAAGATGCGATTGATGAGTATAGTATAGCCCGAGGTGGTATGGGGGGGGGGAAGGGACAAAAACGACGACGACAATGATGATGACAACATTTCAGATAATGATGATTAAAGAAAAAGTAAGAAAAAAAAAATAAAAAGAAGGACAATGAGGTTATAAACCGTAAAAGAGGGCATTCTCGTCCCGTTTAATATTGCGCTACCAGGCCAAAAGGTATTCACTGAACCCTTAAACCCCCCGTTTAGCCCACCCATTCTCCATACAATATCTTAATATCTTCCCTGTACAGTTAATGGCGAAGACGTTTCAAATAGAAAAGAAATTGAGGAGCATCAGAAAATGGATAGCGTGGTCGGTTGGTGTGTCTCCCATCATAAAAAAAGGAAGAATCATTTTGGCCAAAATTTATGTCGGTTATCCTTGCACACATACTAACACACATGCAATTGCATGGGAATTAAACCGAACAATCGAAAAACATTTTAGTCCATTGTGTGGCAAAAGTGAGGGCAACCGGTAGACTAAAGTACACACATCCTGTGCCCCAACGGAAACAGAGAGAGAGAGAGAGAGAGGACGGGGTTTTGTGTTTGACCAATGCAACGCATAAAAAGGATCCCTGGATCTATTCAAACCAACAATAAGAGGCAACGACGGACGGATGATGTCTAATGAACTGTAACGAAATTGCTCAGTGTCCTGTGGGTGAATTCCGTTGATGTGTACCTATCCAAGCCATACATTCATACCATGCCTTATACCTACATGAGTATGAATGAATAGATGGAAAAGGGCTATATAGGACGAGGTGGTAGATGTAAGTGGGTGAATGCTGTTTGGCAATTTCCGATAAAAATGTTACGTTAAAGTTATGAGCATTGTTATGGGCTAACAACATGAGGTACACCTATACAGACACAGGAGTTAACCTGACTGGTCTGGGTGTATTTTGTTGCACGGTTGAAACGCTTTATATAGTGCAGGTTAATGTCATTTTTATGGGGTAGAAAATTATATCTTTAAATGTCTTTGAAGGTTTGGGGGGAATTTCTTATACTTCGTTATAGTTGCTTTTTTTTTCTTGCTGTAATAGCTAACCTTAAAGTCACCATGATAAAAGATGATTGATGCAGAAGAATGACATTAAGTTTAACAATAGTTTAGCAGTTTTGTAGGTTTTTTTTTCTATAGGTAGTGATTATGAGTTAGTCTTTAAAATTTTAATGAATGGAAAAAGCTGATAGAACAAATTTATCTTTGAAGAATACTAAATTGGTAGAAAGAACAAAATTTTATTGCAACTGAAGACTCGAAATCTTACTTTAAAAATCGCGGTTTTAATTTCTTTAAAGTTGCGACCATCCATTGGATCAACCCAAAAGCAGTGACACTGTTTACTTCTCAGGGAAGTAGTACCTAGTCCAGTTACCTCAGCTCAAGAAATAGGCTTACGTAGAACTAATTGCAATAAAATTTCTGTGAATTAGGTCTTATTGGAAAAAGTCTACCACTCTATGATGACGTGTTTTCAATATGGCGGATTTTTCAAAATGGCTGTCCATTATTTCGTGCTATGGTATATGTGTAAATGTTTGTATCATCATGTAGGATATCATTTTGTAGGTTTTCAGGGTCAGGGAATTCAAAAATATCATCAAAAATTATTTTTGATGTGAATTTAGTAAACAAATCGCAGAATATGGCGGATTTTTTTTTAAATGGCTGTCCATTATTTGACTTTATGGCGTATAAATGTGTAATGACCATTTGTGTGGTATCATTTTATATATTTTTAGATCAAGCAATTCAAATTCAAAAAATAAAATGCACGACTGGATCGCACGAACTTGCTCATGTAGTGCAAAGTTATTTTATGTATTAACTTAGCTTGAAAATTTTAGCTTTTGGTCATCTGATGTGTGCAGGTATTGAGAGATATGCACAAATATGCATATTGGGTCAATGATTTGTGTTTTTTCAAAATTTTATTTTTAGATGATGATAAATATTAGCCATCTTCAAAATGGCATACCAATTTTTTTTAAATCGTTTGAAAATTTTTTAATAAAGAAATATTTTTTTTAAGAAAACGGCTAGATAGATTTTTTTGAAAAAAATTCTAAAAATTTATTGTTATTGAAGAAATCATATCAAAAAGTTTAATCAAAATCGTTCGAGCCGTTTTCGATAAAATTCGAATAACTCAAAAATGTTGTATGGGAGGTACTAGTTCTAGATGAGATATTCAAAAACAAAAATAATCAACTTTCGAAATTACGTAAAAATCATCTGTACCAAATTTGAAGAAAATCCGTCCACGCGTTTGAGCAGTGGAGAAGTGTACAGATGGACGCACAGGCGCACAGACGCACAGACCGACGGACGGCATGACGGACACCACTTTTTCGGACTTCTCCATCATCGTAATGTTGGTTTTGATTAAAACCTCAATACTTGCCCTAAGAAATCTTAGTTTTGCCTTTGTGTTGGCCAAAAAGTACACAAGAAATGTGTTACAGGAGAAAGAAATAGATCTCATACCTTCTCGTACCCTACCTTGATTTGGAGCCCCGTTTGACTTTCGAAGAAAATGCTTTTTTTTTGTCCTACTGAGTTAAGTTTATACTTAAAACAAAGGAAAAAAATGATTGTTTTATTGCCCGAACAGTTGATTTTATGAACCTAAATCATCTAGAAAAATGCAACTAACGCAAAGATGAATGGGTGAACGAAGTTAAGAGAGAAATCCAAAGAGTTTCTGATGTACTGACTATGCGTGCTACAATAAACAAATTTTTCTACTAGTAAATTCTGTGACGAAGCGTCACACTTTGCCACCGACCGCCTAAAAATTACACAATGGCAATAAGCGAACCGTTTTATCATGTAACATTCACCTGACAACCTTACGTCCCAGACTATGAATTACTTGACAACATAATTTCCTAGACTATAAACAGCCGCCGCTCTAACTATCATCATTATTAAATAAGTTTGTTAATTTTTACAATTTACATTCAGTTCGTTCAAAAATATTAATAAGTAGAAGGGAAAAATTGTTAAAAAAAATCGTCACTTTTGACTCTAAGTATAATTCCTTTCAACTACTGGTTGCTCTTACGACCTATTATTGTTGTTAGGTCTTCCAGGCCTTTTCTTTTCAAAATACTCCTCTGAGTAAGGAATTATTAATATTATAAGTATAGTTAATTCTTTTGATATTAGTATTGTATTCTATTGGTTCCCTTCGAACCCCTCGGCTCGCTTTGAGGGTGAGCATTTAAACTTACTTTGGTTCCTTCTAAATACCTCTGCTCACTTTGAGTTCAGAGCATAAAGGGCCCGTAGAAAATGCTGTAATTATAGACCTTAAATCCTTTATTATAATACTACAATTAAGAAACCATTAAAACAATAAAAGGAACTTTAAAGGGAAGTGGAACGAATTTGTCTTTTTCTTCTTCGTCGAGTTTTACTTTGCTTTCTTGGACAAAACCCTGGAATTCGACGAGCTTACCTCAGCCTTTGAGAAAAAAGCATCACAATTTATTCCAGGACAGTTCACTGAAAACCCTCCGATACCTTTAGGATGACCAAAGGTTTCAGTTTGTCATGAAATTTGTCTTTAAGTAACTAAATAAATGGTAAAAAATAATAAAGCACAAACTATTGAAGAGCTTGTGAATAAAATGCGGAAATTACTACCAGAAGAAAGTTATTAAAAAGCGTCATGTTTTATTAGAAGAACTGAAGAGGTTGGGGCAAATCCCAATCAAAGTATATAGTTCACAAGCCAGAGTGATGCATTTACAGTTTACTAAAGTATAACACCATCAAAATTATTTTTAGTGAATTTTGTTCATCAAAATGTAATTCAAATGTAAATAAAAAATAACAGGAACTGTGATTCATGTATTTGCATATACTTACCACTTTTCATTGTACTTCTCGCGGTTATTATAATTAAATACTTACCACTTTTCATTGTACTTCTCGCGGTTATTATAATTAAATAGTCACCATATACATTTTTTGATGATAATTTAGAACTTTCATCATAAAAAAACTAAAATATGATACCCCATATTAAATGAACTATTTAGTCGAATAGCAGCCATATTGAATAATCCGCCATAATAGAAACGCGTCATCGTAGAACCATCGTGTTCTACGGAAAATTTCCAATAAGACCTCATTCACAAAAATTGTATTGCAATTAGGCCTAGGTTCGATTGCAAACATCGAATGAATTATCGTTTCAGCCCGTAATGTCTTCAAAACAATATTATTTGAAAAGGTACATCTGCACTCAGAGAAATAATATTTTTGTTTTTGTTTTTGTTTGCTACTTTGAATTAAATGAAAATCATTTGCTGGAAAGTTAATACAATCCCCGCAAAAGTTTTTCATTCGTAGCAACTGTATTACATTTGACCCAAATTGTAATTCTATTACAGCAAACATAATGCAAAAATACCTATTCGTTTGGAGCTCATGAGTTGATTGCGGCAAACGAAAATGCTTCCCACACTTGAACACCTTTTTGTTTACTAAAATATTCTATTGTTTGCAGCAAACAAATAAATAATTTGCGAATAACTTCTCTAGAAAGTAGTTTGTTGCAAAGAACTTCACTTTCGGTGTAAATTATCAATTCATTTACAGCAAATAACGGCAGGAAACAAATTTTCTCTATGTTCATATGCACTCTAAGCTACACGAAAGTTATCTAGTTCGTGGTGCAATAGCAACAACCTTTTTTCGAGATCGAGAAGTCACAGGTTTAATCGCCGGTGTTTTGCTATACTTTTTTTTTAATTTATTCGTTCGCATAAATTGTATCACCAAAACGAATTAAAGAGTTTGCTGCAAACAAAACTGCAGTCGAAAAATTACTACTCAACAAACAAAAAGTCATTTGACGCAAACGATTCGTTGTCTCATTTTGTTTATATGCATTCTACGCCAGTCATAAATTATACAGACCGTAACGGAATGACAAAAGATACTCGCTTCGTAGGCGAGAGGTCGCAGATTCATTTATAATAAACTTTTATTTTTTAATCGTTCGCAGAAAGTGTTTAACCCAAACGAATTTACAAATTTGCTGCAAACGAAGACGAAAAATTGTCCAGAAAACGAAAAAGTAGTTTGAGCAATTTTTTTCGTTTGCTGCAATTGATTTGTTTTCTCAGTTAAAATTAAAAAAAAGAAACACATATATCTTTTTTTTCAATAATCGAAACTAGATCAAATTTAAATTCAACTTCACAAAATGTATCTAAAAATAAAAATGTATCCTTAAAAAAAAAGTGAATACAACGTGTAGAAAAGTTTACTTCATAAAACAACACGTAAATCTTTGCAAGTCCCCAAGAACCTATTCAATTTAAAAATAGACACACAACTAAAGTTCAATTTTGTATCACAAAATCAACATCTGAGTAGAGCTTATACGTGATGATGCTCTCTTTCCATAAACTACCACATTGCTACCACCTTGTTGTGCCACAACAAACTTTGCATAGTCAATAGATTTAATAAAACATAAATCAATTGCCTGCGAGCTGCTGATGCTTTACTGTGTCTACGGAAACCTTATCCTTCCTGTGAGCGGTTAAAGGTACACCATTCTCTAAACGATGCACATAAAGGAAACAATTTTGATACAAAAATTTTCATCCAAGAGTCACTATAAGCCTTGCTGAATAGACGCGAACGTTCTCTCCTCTACGATACCATCACCTTCACCATATTCATCGTATCGCATCCTCTTACCAGAGGATAGTTTTTTTCTTTCCTTTTTTTTTTTATACTGAAACTGGGGCTAAAGGAGTAAAATATAAGAAAAAAAAAATTGATAAAAAGGATGTCGCACGCATAATATATTTGAAAAAAAAAAAAAATATTAATAGATTGCTTCCTCGAATCGAGATTTTTTTTCCTTTTTCAATCTTCCACGGCAGGGATAAATCGTCTTCCTGAATGTGCACCGTGTCATAAACGTTTATCGGATGCGGAAGCCGCCTTCGCTGCTGTTATAATAACAACGCGCCATCACAACACAACTAAGGATATGGAGATGAAAAGTGAGAATAGCAACATGGTTGAGTGAGCAATAAAAGGGTTTTGATACGAATTCAAAAAGAAAAAGTGTATTTTTTTTATTTTTTGGTGATGTACTGTATCCTGTATAGCCTTTTGGCGAATTTACCTTCGGTGCATGACTCGGTTAAACTATAACAATGATTTATAAATGAAAGGGGCTTAGGAAAATAAGGTACATAACGAAGTCGTACTTACTTGCTGATTTCTTAGTCTTATAAAATTTAAGAATAAATCATGTTCGAAATAACCTAAACATTAACAGGTGGTATTGGTTTGTTTTTCTTCTTGCAAAGAACCCTCTCGTAAACGATAAAAATAGTGGCTGGTGGTTCTTTGAACTATTCATCGATTGTTGGATTTTCATAAAAACCAACTGAATCATTGAAACTTGTAGCAATCAGCTGGCTTGAAATGAAATGGTTGAGTTAATTAAAAACCGCTTTTGTTGACACCTTATGACAGGAAAATGTGCTTATCATATGCAGACAAGCACGCAATTAAAATAATTCTTCGATTCGATGACCCATGATATGATTTTTCTAGCAAAATTTCAACTACGCTATCCTGAGATTTCTTGCCAAGCATTCTAGAAGTTGCGTGTTCCAATATGTAGAACTTTTTTCTGGCTTTGAAAATAAAGTATTTCTTTCTCTTTCTTAAGACCTCCCGCAACAAAAATGAATCTTTGAACTATTTGTTGCTGTAAAACTCCTTAAACAGACCAATAAGTAGTATTTATGTCTTCCTAACAAACTTTATTTTAAGAATGATTTTTTTTTTCTTATCACAAATCCTATACCCTAAAAGTATTTCCATACAAAAAATAAAGAAATAGATGGATATAGTAAAATTTGATTTTTATGCGCATTTCGTTTTGGGCAACAAGGTGAATGGATTTTGATCTTTTATTGAAAACCATACAATAGGGATTAAGGAAATAAATTGTGGGCATTTGTTAGTGTGCAAAAATCAATGAATTGATGAAATTCGTTGGCTAACTTAAGGAGTGTTTATAAAATTCTCAGAGATTGGACAAAAAGAGGTATAGGTTAGGTAGATCTTTCAATTTATTTAGATGGTTTGAGTTTTGGCGATATTTTTTTGTGGAGCTAGAAGATGTACTTACATTATATCCTCAGACATTTTATGTCTCTACATGGTGGCTATTATAAACCTCTTCCAAAGCTCCAATTCTTCTTCAGTTGTTCAGGTTAATTTTTAAGCATTCTGTGACATTTGCTTTTTGAACGTTTTTAAACCTTTTGCTGCCCCTCTGTACTCCCTTATCTGAGCATAATTTAGACGTGAAATTTATTTGACAAGCTCCTTTATTGCATAATGTGACATTTAGATCCATCGTTTGATGTTGCTATAATATAAGCAATAGGCCCGTCCCACCAAGAGGTATCTCTAAGGACTCCAAGATTTTTTAAGTGGGACAAAAAAAACTCTGCTGTCAGCTTCCTGATTTTTGCGGAGATCTCTTGGACAAAATTTTTTTGGAGTCAATATCTCAGACATTTTTTAGTTAGTGGGACGGACGGGCCTAAAATATATTGATTATTTTGAAGTTTTTCTTTTTGACCTCTAAGCAGATCACGGAACTGTCAAAAAAATAATTTTTATTTTTTTTTTCAGCTCAGACATATCAGAGCACAAAAAGATTGTTACTTCTGAGCTAGCTCCGAGATTAAACGATTTGCTCAGAGTAAAATGACCAAGGAAATCGAGTGAAATGCTTAGCTTATTTTCTTTTTTTTTTTTTGATGTGACAGACAAAAAAAAACACAGTCGCCCGTACAACTTGTAAAAAAATGTGTTATTATACTCTGTCCAACAAAAACTGTCAGTACAGGTCTTATAGGAGACCTTTTTTCTTACCACTAACCGGCGTTAGTGGTTGTATTCCCAAATCACCTATACTGAAAAGTACGCAACCAATAACTAACCCTTCAATTGTTGTTGTGATTTCGCTTTGACGATCGTAAATCCACCCATAACCTCCACCGTGCGTAGCCTTAAGGCCCAACTATAATAGACTTAACCGAGCTTAAGCCAGCTTTAGGGAACGAACCAATACGCAGCCTTCTATGTCACTAACCATAATAGACGTTCTCCTCAGTTTCCTTAAATTTCGCTAACTTTCGCGCAATTAAACAAGAGCCATATAAATGGCTCAAGCTTAAGCAAATGTCAAATTGTGTGTATAAAAAATTGTGTGTAGATAAAAAATTGCTCATTGTCCAGTTTCTTAATTTTTTGGAACGTGACAACAAAGAAGCCATTGGTCTTTCTTCGCAATTTATAGGACGAACACTACGAAGAACGCCTTTTACGCTTCTTTTTATCATTTCATTCTTTAATTTGAGTCCATTGAATTCTGCATTCATCATCATCATTTTAAATTTTTTAAACTTTTGAAGTTTATTTTTATGGTTCATTTTTCAATTTTTTTTCACAGAAAAAAACAAAAAAAATTCGAACAAAAATTTATATCAACAAATTTAAATTCGAAGTGACATTTGCGTTTGACATTAGCTTAAGTTACTAGAATCCATTATGGTTACCTACTCTTTGTTTTGACGATAACTTCTGATAACTTTTCGTTAGGTTTTGACCTTAGCTTACTTTCGGTTATGTCTATTATAGTTGGGCCTTAAGCTACACTTATAATGTGTTCCCAAACAGTGATACCACTTTGCTACAATTTTACTAGATTTGCTACAGTTTTTCAAAAATTTTAAAATCTACTCCCTACCACGCACCATCATAAAAATATAGTTATCTACTACATTTAAAAAAAATCCCTATTTAAACTTACTTATATTTTATGAAAAAAAGGCTAAAATCTACTCCTTTTTTCTCTATTTCACTCTGCATACTGTATGTAACCCCAGAATTTCCATAAAAATTAATAAAATAAAATTAAATTGAAATATATTTTTATGTGTATAAAAACTGAAGTCTTGAGGAATTTCAGTTTTTGACTTTTTCATGAATTTTTATATACTCATTTATGTAAAAAAAAGGTTAATTTTGCGATCTACTCCGAATTTCCTCAAATCTACTACAATTTTGATTCCGGAAGTGATAACGCTGTTCCCAAACAACCCTCTTCATAAGTATTTTAAATAAGCACATTAATGCTTAAGAGCTTTCAGAATGTATAATTTTTTAAAAGCTTATAAGAACAAATATAGGAATGGTGTTGTCGCTTGCTGTTTTTCTGTATACGTGGCTTTGAATTTTCTGAATGGAAAAAAAAGCTTAAATGCAGCTAAGAAGATTTTGGCTGTTTTCATTAAGGAAACAAACTTCTTTGAAATGAGGTGCGGTTTGAATAGTGAAGTTGATTTAGTATTCTTCGAAATTAAATGAGTTTAAGTGAAAATTATTTTTAATACATGATAAAAAATAGTGTCTTTGTTCATACAAAACAAAAAAATACTCTTCAAAAATAGTGTTTATTTGTTTGATGTTTCAATTTCAATTTTTAAATCTAAATTAATAGTTGGTAACTCTATAATATGCACTACGGAAACCCTGTAATATTTGCGCTCTCTTTCAGCTTAATGAAATTTCACTGCAGTCAGAGTGAGAGGTAAGCGTCTTATCTTCTCTGTACTGACTATTTTTGTTGGACAGAGTATAGTGAACAAATAATGTTGCTAAGTGCGAATACATTACGGTTTGAATTAGTTCAGCGGCCAAGTGTGTTTATTAATTTAATCTGAAGGCTTTGATATAATCTGCTCAGAGCTCTGTTCTTAATCTTAGCCTCTGCTCTGAGCTTTGCTTCGAGCATGAATCGCATGTCTTAGTCTGAACTTAGAAAACGAACTGCTTGTACGATGACGAATGTGTTAATTTACCTACATAGTTTTTTTCATCTCCAGTTTTTTTTAGAAAATTGATGAACAATTCTTTTTTAACGTTCTTTAGGAAAATACACGGATTCTCAGGGACAGCTTCACAGTCAACACACTTAAGTCAAGGGCGAAAACGCCGTACACATTTTTTTTTTCAAAGAAACACTCAGTGTTCCAAGCTCTTTCTTATTGAGTGACTGCAGTAACTGGCTCATGTAATCGGTACTGATGATTATGAGAAACATCAGAACAGAAAAGAACAACAAATTCATTTGACAGTTCTCACTAATCTGTTCTAACCTGTTCTGACTTAAAAACCATTTAACTGTTCCAGATAGTATCATTGAACAGCAAACTAAAACAGTCTGAAGCAGAAAAACCTCATTGAACAGCAAAAAGTTAAAACTGACAGCCAACACTTTGGCCCAATGACAGTTTTTACATGTAATAAGCAAAAATATGGTACAAATAGGAACTTGTAACATAGGTGTGACTATTTTTAGATTTTTAATTAAAGTTCATAAGCGATTTCATTCTATTTTTTTTCTCCCCAAAACATAAACAAAAGGCTTTCACCCAAATGTCATTGTGCCAAAGTGTTGATGTGACGTTTAGAAACTATGAGACAGAGATATATTGCTTTTTTTCTAAAAAGCCCTATAGATATGTTAGCACTAGTGAACACGAAATACAAAATATTTCTATTCTATTTCTCGATAGCTGTCATGTGAGCATTCGGGGATTTTATTCATCGATTCTTTCCAATTGTTTTTTTTTTTTAGGAAAGTCAAGCACTGCATCTCTGTCCTAAGGGCAAATCCTCAGAAAACATTTCTCACAGACCAACAATTGTATTCTATGAAGGCACATTCTATGTTGCTGATTTTTATCAGTTCTTGAGAAAAATAACCCCAGGCCCAGCCCCCAGTTCTTGCTACACTGAGTGATCCTGATCTGATCCTTTAGTCTATCGATATTAAAACTGGGGGTTTTATATTTCCTGGATTGCAGGTTGTAACACTTCGTAACTATTGTTCCGGTAGCTTTCTTTAAGATGATAATTTGGGACAAAACCGCAATGTGTGAGCCTCTTCTGCTTCGGCGTCGGTTAAACAATGTTTCTATTAACTTATGCCTGGTTTCCACTTGTCAACTTTCAATAATTGTTGAAATCAAAATATTTAATAGAAATATTTAAAAGAATAGAGAATGGATATCAAATGAAATATAAAAGATTGGTCTGCCTTAGGGCTTTCCTTTCTTAGTCTTGTGGCTTGATCGGCCCATAAACTAAATTACCTTCCTAGTCTTTCAATTCATCAAATAAAAATAATAAACGCCCTCTTAACCTCACTTTTCGCTGCAGTCCACTTAATTTTGCTTCAACTATTGCAGTACGAGCTCCAATACCTAATGTCGTTAAAAAAAACTTCCACTTCTGCCACATCGAATAAAACGAAAAACTGCACAAGAAAATAAGAATTATGACCGGAAGAACTTTTTTCCAAAACACACATTAAAACTGCTAGGTAAGGTATCCTCCAGAAACACATACAAAATAATAATTTATATCCTCCATCTTGAACCCAGATAGAGTGCATTATAAAAGGTAGGAAAAAGTGACTCCATATCGCCATCATATCTAACATTGCTGCACGCTCTGATTCATCCCACGTTTGACCGAAATCATTGAACCACTAAGTGGGCAATTAAATTCAATTAACTTCCTCTGTTAGAGGGCCAAACCGAATCACGTCTCTTCATCATTCTTAAACTTCATATCGCAAGCACTCCCGACTGCCATATAAGAATACCTACCGATATAGCAACCTGAAGACGCCATATCCTTACGTTCAAGCCCGGTCGAACAAAAATTAATCTTTGTTGCTGTTGGTTTTGTTTTTTGTTTTTTTTCTGTCGGTCGCTCGTGCGTTTATTTCTTAGGAATTTTTGCTCTGATTTCCGGTGAAAAAGTTTTTATGTTTTTCGAACCATTGCTGTTTGCAGGAAAGAATTTTTTTGTTTTTTTTTTTTTCTTTGAAAGTTTGTGGAGTAAAGTTTCATAAGCCCGCACCTTTCCAACCAACCAATTTCAACCCAGCCACCCTCTAGTGTGCTCTTCTGATTTGATGAATATCTTTGATTTTATTGAAATTAGAAAATCTTTGGAAAAGTTTTTAAAAAGTATTTCGATTGATTTCTATTGGCAGTGTAGAATAAGAGGTTAGGGACTTATATAGTATTTTAAATTGTTTTATTAAAGAATAAAAATAAGGTTGCATTTAATAATTTATATAAAATAACATAATAAAATAAAAGGAAATACGAAAACTGCTTTGAATGCATTTTGCCTACTAACGTTATGTCGTTTTCGGTTGAAAGTCCAGAAGAGTCCGGAATCATTTTTATGTACTTTTATTTTATTGGCGCAAAAATGACAGATAACCATTTGCGATATTGGGTCAATGATTAATTTTTTTTTTTCAAAATATTATTTTTAGATGTTGATAAATCATAGGCATCTTAAAAATGGCATTTCAAATTTTTTTTTGAAAAAATCTTTTGGAAAATGGCGCGATAGATTTTTTTTTTTTCTAAATTCTAAAAATTTATCGTTGTTGAAGAAATCATATCAAAAAGTTTAATCAAAATCGTTAGAGTTGTTTCCGAGAAAACTCGAATAACTCAAAAATTTTGTATGGGAGGTACCTGTTTTAGATGAGATATTCGAAAACAAAAACAAAAACTAACTTTCGAAATTACATAAAAATCATCTCTACCAAATTTGAAGACAATCTTTTTCCGCGTTTGGGCAGTGGAAATGTGTACAGATGACCGCACGGACGCACAGACGCAGAGACCAACGAGTACGCACAGTGGTGCTTTTGCGTAAATAAATGCTAAAAATGAATTTTGGAATTTGGATTTTTTTCGTTTATTTTTGCACTTTTAGCTAAATTAAGCTACGTCTAGTGACTACAATTTTAAGAAAGCTACAAGTAACTATTTCCGAAACAATTGTATCCGTCCTGATCCGATTTGGAACGCGGTGTACAAATTAGTTTCACTGTATCCCATTTAAAAATCACTGTTTGGACTTTGGTCATGTTTCAAAAGTTGTAATTTCATGGTTAATAATGGTTGAAAAGAATGCAACCAAGATTTTATTTTTGCGAAAAGTATATATCTTTCATTAAAATATAAAATAAATTTAATAAATTTAATCCTTTGGCGGATATCTAATATTATCAATTTTAAACTCAATTAATTTTTCCTGCCCCAATTTTTTTTCCAAGTTCAAACTTATTTTCCTTGGAAATAAAGGGTTTTCCAATAAGAGGTGTTATTTTGATATTCAAAGAAAAATGGCATTTTTGGAGATAAATGATCAGATGTTTATTTCATTATAAAGAGAAAGGAATGCCGTTAATAATGGAACACAACATCAGCCAAATGGCCGCCAAGACCACGCTTACAGGACCATATCCTTTTCATGAAATTTTCCATAACCAAATCGCAAAGTGGCTGCCCTATGTCCTCGATAGCCTCACGAATTTCATCTTTGAGGTCTTGAATCGACGCTGGGCTGTTGGCGTAGACCTTATCTTTCACGTGGCTCCAAAGGAAGAAGTCGCAAGGTGTTAAATCACAAGATCTCGGTGGCCAATTGTGATCACCTCTTCGAGAGATAACACGGTCCGGAAACTTTTCCCGTAAAAGATCGATGGTTTCATTGCTTGTGTGGCACGTAGCGCCGTCTTGTGAAAGTAAACGTTGACCAGATCAATACCATCCAATTCAGGCCATAAAAATCATTAATCATCTCTCGATAGCGCAATCCATTGACCGTAACTGTTGCTCCAGCCTCATTTTCGAAAAAGTAAGGTCCAATGACCCCGCGGGACCATAAACTGCACCAAACAGTCACGCGTTGAGGATGGAGAGGCTTTTCAACAATAACTCTTGGGTTTTCCGAGCCCCACATGCGACAGTTTTGCTTGTTGACGTAGCCTCCGAGGTGGAAATGGGCCTCATCAGTCAAGATGATTTTTCGATGAAATTCCGGTTCATTTTCATGCATTTCAAGGACCCAATCAGCAAAGACACGACGTTGTTGATGATCAGCCGGCTTGAGTTCTTGTGTTAACTGAACTTTATAGGCCTTAAGACCCAAGTCTTTAAGCAAAATACGGTGTAATGACGTTTGTGGCATGCCTAATTCCAAAGAACGACGAGGAATGGACAAACCTGAGTTTTCTTCAACACTTTGGGCTACAACAGCAATATTCTCAGTTGTTCTTCAGCGACGTGCACGGGTTTTATTCTTCACATCACTAACTTGTCCCAACAGCTCGAATTTGTCCACCAATTTCGGTATTGCGGTCCGACAAGGTGCTTCACGACGACCCAAAAATGTTTTAGTTTTACGAACCGTCTCTGCCAAATTTTCACCATTTTTATAGTGAATTTTAATAATTTTAATGCGTTGTTGAAGCGTGTATCGTTCCATTTTTATTAATAACGTAGTTTCTACTTGTCAAATGTCAAAAAATGACAGCTTCAAAAGTGACAGCTACCGAAATAGCGGGCTATTCAAAATAAAAAATTTTTTTTTGGGTTTTACCTGAATACGAGTTTTTTTCTCCAAATAAAAAACAAACAATTAGTAGAAATTATATTGCTTTTTTAGTATCGGAAACAGATTTTGCACAATTTTTTATAACGGTATATCCTGAAAACTTTTTTAGAATTAGTACGGTCATAAAAAAAAAAAGATTAATTAATTTTGTATAAAAGAAGTCAGTTTAAAAAATTTGCTCGACGTTTGTGTTATAAAAAAAAAAGTTAAAAATATCTGCATTTGTTTTAGGTTATAATGTTTTGAGTTAAGTTTTGTTTAAAGGGATCGATTCGTTAGAACCGTTTTTATAAGAACAATATCCGTTATTTAATACAAATGATATTGCGGCCATAGTATCAGCAGTTAGAAAGAGATTTTTTTCACAATTTAAACAAAGGTATGTAAGGGTTGGCTATTCCAAATCAGGATTTTTTGAAAAATATAGTGATTGGTTAGGTGGTGAATTGTTGATTTAATTAACTAGTGACAGTGATAACCAGGAAAATGATTTGCTTCGTGGTAGGCCATTGAAGGACTTCACATCCTGCACCATTTATAACCCAATTAAGATTTGAATCAAAGAAAAAACATCATCTTCTATTAACATAGTTAATTAATAATACATTTGATATATGCTTGTGTTATTATGTATGTATACTTGATTATTTAGCTTAAGAACAAAACAAAAACAAAAACAAATAAAATAATTTTTTTTTTTTAATTAAGTCAATAAACCCTGCAAATCAGAAAAATATCAATAATTTTTCTCTAAATAAGGTGTGTCAAGGTGTGTGTAAGGTCGGTTCAAACATGTGTGCCAAATTTCATTGAATTCCGTTACGTAGTTCAGATTGTACGGATTTATTTCCGCTCTCCCATACAAATGGCACCACTGTGCGACGGACGGCATGACGAAAACCACTTATTTAGTCTTCTCCATCATCATTAAGTTGGTTTTGATTAAAACGTCGAAATTTTTTTTTTTTGACACAAAACCAACACTTGCCCTATAGAGCAAGTAAAAAATTGAGAGGGTTGCCTATATCCCCTCATTCTGGGAGGACACAAAAGGAATTTAGTATTTATAATATTTTTGCATGCCTTACACAATTAAAAAAAGGTAAAATAAGTTATTTTTTTTTGAAAATAGTTTGAATAAAATACCTTTTGTGGCACTAACTGACTGACTTTTCTCAATCATAGCCTTTGTGCGTTTATAGTTATCCGGAATGGAGGAGACCAAAATGTTCTCCCGGTTTCGAACGGCTAGATGCACTTTTCGTGACAAGCAGTACATTTGCAGTTTTTGTCAATCCCCTGGAGGAGGCAGAATATTTTAAAACGTCAACATAAGATATTCTAAGACCGATATTCATCGAGCGCTCATAAGATTACTAACCAAAAAATTTTAGTGACTTATGAGTGGTCTTGATACAATTTACAATACAATTTACAATTGTAAATTGTAACTATTTTTCGGAATGATTTAGCTTCGAAGATGGAAATTTTAAAATGAAAGTGAAAGAATTGAGTTTTAAGTACTTTCCCCACAAAAAATTAACATGGTTGAACCAAAGAAGTTCATCTTCAATGTAAAATAAAAACAAACAAATAAAAACAAGTGTATCCAACAGGATACGAACTTGTGCCCCTTGAGTTACCGATTCAGTGCATTACCCATGATGCTATATCTCTGTTCTAAATTACATGTGTCTGTTGGAACATGAACCATGAAGTTCACAATACATAGTTTTAAAATTAAAGTTGAAGAACTTTGAATGCAGGTGGATTATATTTTGAAAATACGCTGAGATCATTTTGATTTCAAGAAGAGTTGATTTCAACTTAAAAAAAAAACTAGTACAAAACTAGATGCAGACGCAACTAACTCGGCCGAAACAGCCTCATCCGTTTCGGAAGCTATTGGGCCGACGACGCGACGGTTTGTGAGAAAGTAGTTGTATCACCTGAAGATGTTCTTTTTTGCACCACGATAAGAGAATTAGGGATATCTTCAATTATAGTTGTAGAAAACCTTAATTGTGATGCAGCTACAGCCAATTGTTGTGACACTGTTGGAACACAGATCTCATCATTTTCCGTTTTTTTGCGTTTTGGCGATTACTCCTTATCTTCAAAGTTCAGGTTGTTAAAAAGCAGCTCATAGTCCGCCAGCTTTCTTTTGAATTTTTTTCAAATCATTTGCAACATCATTAAAAGTTTTTTTTTGATTTTTTAAGAACTTGAAACAAATCAGAAGTTTTTCTGCAATTGCAGCTCTTACAAAACCAACGTAAACCATTTCCAATTTTTAAAGGCCTTCAATCAATTTCACATTGAGACCAGCGCATTTCATATGGGCGAATCCATCGAATAAAAAACACACATACATTCTTTCACCATGGCCAATAATTTCTTTACGAAGAATGCATTCCATTTTATTACACGTTATTAATTTAAAAAATTAAAAATTAATTAGCCTAAAAGTATGCAATTTAAAAATGGCATGTAGATGTATCCTAAGACAAGGGGTAAGTATGCAATATTAGTTTTGCGAATTTGACTGCCCAAAAGAATGCAACATAAAACAATCAAATTAATTTACTCACTCAATAGATGGAAATAAAATATTTCAAATATAAAAATAAAAAAAAAGAGTTCGGATAGTAAGAGTTAAACGTAGGGCTGATGATTCCACCCGGGTATTATGCTACCCGGGTACCCGGTTACATCCACTAGCGCTCAACGCATCAATTGCAATTTCAACACATTCAACTCTAATGTACGACCACCTCAAATCTATTCAACCAACGAGTTGGGGAGCGTTGCTCAACGAATTGCTCAACAAGTACACGGATAGTGTACGAGCTCGTGTTGCTCGTTGAAAGTCATTGATCAACGCGTTGAGCAACGTTTTCACGATAATGTATTGCAACTCGTTGGCCAACTTATTACATTTTTCTTTCGCGTTTGTTGCGGTAGACATGTTTTGCGTTGCGTTGGACCCGACGAAATTTATGTGCGTTGTTCGTTTTGGACAATTGTATTAAAAAGCAACGCGAATTTGTTTTGTTTTTTTTTATTATTTATTTATATGTAACCAATTTTGTTTTTCTTTGAGCGGAGATCAACTTAAAAATAATCAGCCATATTGTGAGTTCTGCATGAACAAGATTCCAACCGAAAAACTTGCTCTTTTTCTCCAATTGTGAATTTCGGGAATTTCGGGCGAAAAGTTTCATTTTCCGAGACTTAATTTTATTTTGAATACTTTTTTCGTTTGAAATATGTATAAGGAATTATTATACCTATGCTCCCTTTTACATACATTTTTACTTGCTCTATAGGGCAAGTATTGGTTTCGTGTCAAAAAAAAAATTTTAAGGTTTTAATCAAAACCAAAATTAAGATTATGGAGAAGTCCGAAAAAGTGGTTTTCGTCATGCCGCCCGTCGGTCTGTGCGTCTGTGCGTCCATCTGTACACTTCTCCACTGTCCAAACGGGTGGACGGATTTTCTTCAAATTTGGTACAGATGATTTTTACGTAATTTCGAAAGTTAATTTTTTTTTGTTTTTAAATATCTCACCTAGAACGAGTACCTCCCATCAACATTTTTGAGGTATTCGAATTTTATCAAAAACGGCTCTATAGTTTAAAAAAAAAACTATTTTTTCCATATAAAATTTTGCAAGGACTTTTATAAAAAAAAATTGGTACGCCATTTTTAAGATATTATTTATCAACATCTAAAAACTAAAATTAAAAAAAAAAATTTTGAATAGTTTTCAAAAAAAATGATTTTTCAAAAAAAAAAATTACTTTTTTAATTAATTGATTAATTTTTTTCACTAAATATTATTACTGCAACTTAAAGGCATCCATATAAAAAAAATGGTTGAAATTGATTGAATCATGAAGGAGAAAATCAGAATTTAAAAAAAACGGTTCTATAACAGGTACCATTAATAACGGTTTTTGAAAAAAATGGTTCTCATTTAAAGATAGACCTTACCCAAAGAAATGACCATGATGTTTTTAATCAAAATCGTAGGCACCGTTTTTGAGAAAAATGAGTTTTTTCTAAAACCGGTATATGACAGGTACCTACCATTATTTTTGGTAAAAAAAATAATCAAAAAACATCTCCAAAAAACGCCACATACTAAGTTTGAAGTAAATCGACGCATCCGTTTAGGCTGTGGTCTCTGATGCATACAGACAGACAGACAGACAGACAGACAGACAGAATTGTCGGACCCACTTTTTTCTCATTCTCTATAATCGTAATGTCATGTTTGATTGTTATCTCAACTTTTTTGTTTGTACGAATGCATAACTTGATATTATGGTACCCATATCGCAAGTAAAAATTTAAGACAAAAAAAATGGAAACAAGTTACGAAGGGAGACACTTACTTACTTTCTGGGTGCCAAAAATTATGGAGTCTACACATTTCCACTTGGTTGGATTTATATTTTCTGTAGGTGAATAAAATATTAAAAACATATTGTAATTTCGAAATTAAAAAAGAGGCTGGTTGCGACCAACACTGGTAACTTCCCATTGGTACCTACCCCTAGAAACTAGGTGCTCACGCTCTCCTGAGCCGAGCGTCGTGAGTCTTGACCCGCCGAAGCTTATATCTTTATTCGTTCTCGAGATTTGGTGAACGAAAAAAAGTGTCGCGAACGTACGAACGTACATACACACACACAAACAATATTGCTAAAAACGACAGATTCAGACTAGTGACCTCAAAACGTCGATAAATGTCAAAATTTTAACTTCGAAAAATCGCACCAATCACAAAATCCTGCATACACTCTTGGTTAATGCAAACAAACTGGAGCAAAGCATGATACTATTGTCAACTTTCGCATCGTCGCATCCCTGTTCTCCTTGTAGCTTCAGTTAATTTTCAGTCTTTGATCATGGACTAATCTTCGTGCTAAAGAGCTTCTAATAAACTCCAAAAATATATGAGAAGAACAAAACATCTTATTTGCATCTGTATGACAAGCTGAATATACAGGATATTTCCTTTTATGTAATTTAAAACAAATAAATAGTATTCCTGGTCCTGCGTACGAATTAGGAAATGTGATCTAAGACATACACTTATTTGCTTCAGCGATTCCTTTGCACTGTTTTTTTTAGCTGAAGCTTGCTTGATAACAGTTCACTTCAAAATGTACTTATTTGAAGGTTCAAAAACCACAATTTGTACCAGGAATTTCGTTCACTTAATCACAGCTGCAGATTATGAAATGCAACTAATTGTACAATGTTCTTGCGCCAACACCTCAAATTAGTAAATTAGTAGGTCTGTATAATCAACACGTTGCCATTTAACCAATCAAATTCTAAGCAGACGCTTAAAACAACAACAACAGCATTAAGTCTATCTTATAATACCTTACAGACATTCAAATGCCAAACAACATAAAAGAAGCACGAGTACCCAGAAAATAGGCATCAGAGACCTATACCAACCATTTCTGTGGAAACACCAATCATGATCTTAGCTCAATTTTGACTGAAAGTGCATAAAACACATTTTTAAACATTTCTGGTGCAACACCAATGAGCTTAGCTTAATTTTGTCAGAAAGTGCATCAAATGCATTTTTAACCATTTCTGGTGCAACACCAATGAGCTTAGCTCAATTTTGTCCGAAAGTGCATCAAATGCATTTTTAAGCATTTCTGTTGGAACACCAAAGAGCTTAGCTCAATTTGACTGAAAGTGCATCAAATGCAGTTTTAACCATTTCTGAAAGTGCATCAAATGCATTTTTAACCATTTCTTTTGAAACACCAAAGATTTTAGCTCAATTTTGTCCGAAAGTGCATCAAATGCATTTTTAACCATTTCTTTTGAAACACCAATGATTTTAGCTTAATTTTGTCTAAAAGTGCATCAATTGCATTTTTAACCATTTCGGTGGGAACAGTATTGATTTTAACTCAATTTTGACCGAATATGCATTAAACGTATTTGTAACCATTTCTGTGGGAACACCAATGAGTTTAGCTCAATTTTAACTGAAAGTGCATAAAATACATTTTTAAACATTTCTGGTGCAACACCAATGAGTTTAGCTAAATTTTGACCGAAAGTGCATTAAACGTATTTGTAACCATTTCTGTGGGAACACCAATGAGTTTAGCTTAATTTTGTCCGAAAGTGCATCAAATGCATTTTTAACCATTTCTGTTCGAACACCAAAGAGTTTAGCTCAATTTGACTGAAAGTGCATCAAATGCAGTTTTAACCATTTCTGGTGCAACACCAATGAGCTTAGCTCAATTTTGTC